>OW240912.1:322581103-322626994 GCA_933207985.1 Pelobates cultripes | reverse complement strand
GTTTCAGTGTTTGCAGATGACACAAAACTTTGTAAAACAATACAATGTGAGCAAGATATTACTTTGCTGCAGAGGCATTTAGATAGACTGGGGGGCTGGGCACTCAAATGGCAGATGAAATTTAATGTTGGAAAATGCAAAGTTATGCACTTCGGCGTAAAGAATACACAAGCAACGTATACCCTTAATGGAGGCGAATTAGGGATAACACACAGAAAGGACTTGGGAATTGTTATAGACAACAAACTATGCAACAATGTGCAATATCAATCAGCAGTGGCCAAGGCCAGTAAGGTATTGTCATGCATGAAAAAGAGCATTCATTCTCGGGACGAGAATATAATTTTGCCTCTTTATAAATCACTGGTAAGACCCCATATTGAATATGCTGTGCAATTTTGGGCACCTGTTCTAAAGAAGGATATTATGGCACTAGAAAAAGTGCAGAGGCGGCTACAAAATTAATAAAAGGAATGGAACATATCGGCTATGATGAAGAAAGGTTAACAAATTTAAACCTATATAGTTTAGAAAAACGTCGCCTGAGAGGGGATATGATAACATTATACAAATATATTCGGGGCCAATACAAACCATTGTGTGGAAATCTATTCACAAACCGGACTTTACATAGGACATGAGGCCATGCGTTTAGACTGGAAGAAAGAAGATTTCGCCTAAGGCAAAGGAAAGGTTTTTTTACTGTAAGAACAATCAGGATGTGGAATTCTCTGCCTGAGGAAGTGGTTTTATCAGAGTCCATACAGATGTTCAAGCGGCTACTAGATGCATACTTGCAAGAACAGAATATTCAAGGATATAATCTTTCAATGTAGGGTAATAACTGCTTGATCCAAGGATAAATCTGACTGCCATTCTGGGGTCAAGAAGGAATTTCTTTCCTAGCTTGTTGCAAAATTGTGCTTCAAACTGTTTTTTTTTTTGTTTTTTTTTGCCTTCTTTTGGATCAACAGCAAAAAACAGGCTGAACATGATGGACGCAAGTCTCTTTTCAGCTATGTAACTATGTAACTATTGCAAATGGGGTATGTTCAGTCTTTTTTTAGTAGCCACTTAGTCACAAACACTGGCCAAAGTTAGCATTTTTTGCATTTTTAACACACAAACAAATATAAATGCTAACTTTGGCCAGTGTTTGTGACTAGGTGGCTACTAAAAAAGACTTGCCATACCCCATATTAAATACCCTGGGTTGTCTACTTTAAAAAATATGTACATGTAGGTTCTGATTCGGGGATTCATGACCGATAACGGTGTTACAATGTCACTATTGATATATGTAAAAAGTGTGTGTGTATGTATGTATGTATATGTGTGTATGTATGTATGTATGTATATGTGTGTATGTATATGTGTGTGTGTGTGTATGTATATGTGTGTGTGTGTGTGTATGTATATGTGTGTGTGTGTATATATATTTATGTGTGTGTATGTATATATGTATATATATATATATATATATATATGTGTGTGTGTGTATATGTATATATATATATATATATATCTCAATTTCCTTCTTGTACTTATAGCCCTAGAACTTGCAAAAAAGCATGTAAACACTGGGTGTTTTTAACGCAGGATAAAATTTTGAATCTATTTAGCAGTTTTTTTTCATTAGCTTTTGTTAAAGATTTTTCAAGTAAAAGTCCAAAAACATGTATTTTTTTTTTCACCATAATTTATTTATTTTTTAAAGTAAAATATGACATGATACAAATAATGGTATGTAAAGCCCTTCTTGTCCTGGAAAAAAATATATATAATTTGTGTGGGAACCGTAAATGAGAGAGCAGAAAATTACAGCTAAACACCACAAAAGTGTTAAAACTGCTCTGGTCCTTAAAGGACCACTATAGGCACCCAGACCACTTCAGCTTAATGAAGTGGTCTGGGTGCCTGGTCCAGCTAGGTTTAACCATTTTTTCTATAAACATGTTTCAGAGAAACTGCTATGTTTATAATAGGGTTAATCCAGCCTCTAGTGGCTGTCTCATTGACAGCCGCTAGAGGCAGTTCCGCGCTTCTCACTGTGATTTTCACAGTGAGAAGACGCCAGCGTCCATAGGAAAGCATTGAGAATGCTTTCCTATGAGACTGGCTGAATGCGTGCACCGCTCTTGCCGCTCATGCGCATTCAGCCGAGGAGGCCGAGAGGAGAGTCCCCCGCCCAGCGCTGGAGAAAGCGGTAAGTTTAACCCCTTCCTCCCCCTAGAACCTGACGGGAGAGGGACCCTGAGGGTGAAGGCCTCAGCAGAGATTTTCTGGAAGGCTGTATGCACTTTTGGCTTTCTATTGCAGAGGTTTAAACAAATGAAAATGGTATGAAATAGTCATACAAAAAACCAAACCAAGAATGGGGCAAAAAAAAGAGGGTTTAGAACTGTGTTGCACCATTGTACTTGAGGTGAGTATTGTGAAATAAACGTACACAACACCTTCACAAGTAAGTGAAAACCAAGTTTATTTAGTCAGTGTACAGCCCAATAAACCGAATTCAACATGGTAAAAAATAATGTAAAAAAACCTGTGACCGGTACACTTAAATGTCAGAAAGGAACAAAAGAGAAAATACTGGTATGGTAAGAAAAGCAAAAAACTATATGGGGATTGTAGTAAGCACTATGAAGACTTTGGAATAATTACAACAGAGACATGTGAACAATGTGCAATGTCAGCCAACTACTGCCAAGGGCATTAAGCTTATATTATTTCTGTGCTATATTGTTAGTGAAGTCACTCTCCAATAACAACTGACCCCAATCAGTGTCGCGTCTTATGATTTGTGACGTGTCCCGGTCTGTCTAAAACTTGTGGGAGTTACACTCCTAGGAAGCAGCTGCTCTTTAATGAGTATCATACTGTCTCCTCAGCTCCAGTCCTGGCATATCTGTAATGGGGACAAGACCGATTTAAGGAAAGTGGCCATTAGTGGCAACAGCTACCTAACACTGTAACTTTCACGAATTGCAGAGAGCTTGGTGAATGTTTTGTCCCAATGCTGCTGTCCTAAAATATAATCCTTAGCCCTGCCCCTAAATTTAAAAATATCATGTAATGTATAGCATACATAATGTTGAAGCTTGTATTAGGGACTTTGGTCCCACATGCATCTATTAAATGACTGCTCTCTAATACAATCCTGTATTTCCAACTTTTACTATTTTGTTGTTGCACTAGAACACGTTCATTAAGCTATAGTGTTTCTGGTATTTGTCCTTATTAACTTCTTGACCTTTGGTTTTGTGGTGGTTTTTTTTTTTCCCCCCTTTTTCCATAATCATTTGATGGCAGTGTAGAAGCAGACAGAAGCCTCTGTGTGTGTGTGTGTATCTATATCTGTCTGTCTGTCCTTCTATCTATCCTCCTGGGTTGTTACTTCTTTTAATGATCTCCTGGATGTAGTTGCAATATACTGTTACAATGCTGACATTACTGTAATAGTTGGAAACATATTTTACATTTGAGAGGATCCTAATCTGTAGAATATGGACACCCAATTAAAAGCCATTAATTTGACTGACCACTTCATGCTGTGCTGTCATCAATAACTGGGCAATGGTTGCCTGAGGCTGATGTAAGAGATTTCAGTAAACTAAAGTACAGCCATTGGTTGCCTAGTTTGGCGGTAATTACACCGCTTACTGTTTTCATTGGTTCAAAGGATGTCCTATTTATATAGAATATGCATTGCAGTCTTAAAGTACATTTTAAATGGTGAGCATTCCGTTAGTATTATTGGATCATAAAGTGGGGCTGTTCACTATGAAGACTTTGACTTAGAGTAACTATTCTGCATATTAAAACATTGAAAATCACATACTTGTGAATAGGGCATACAGTAGTGGTTATGGTGCTTGGTAAGGTCATTTAAGTTGATAATTATAGATTAAGTGTTTTACAGCACCTGAGTATAGTTTTACTAGTGAAGAAGAGAAACATCTGAAGCAAATGATTGATTGCAAGGCAAGATGTTAGAAACCTAAAATACAATATTCCAGTACATGATTTGTAATAACTGAACATTTGTTTCTGTTCTGTTGCAAGAGTAACAATGTTTTGCCATAAAATAATATATAGGCTAGTCATCAAATTGCTTATGTCATCCATTTTAAAGATGGTAAATAGTGCAGCTTTCAACATAAAGGGACAATCTGTATGTAGACAATGTTGCGATTGCCATGAGTCCCTTAGTCATAGAAAAGGGATTTTGCTGAACTTGTAAGACAGGCAATTTAAATAGAAAAAAAAAAATCCTCTTTCTGAATGAAATGTCCCTTCATTTTGACTATTTTCAGGAAGCCATTCATCTTGTGCTTGAAGAATTTAATTGTCAGCACAGCTTTTGCTTAAAATAGCTTTGTAGACTTTGCTGAACTGACACTGGATCCATTGGCAATTTGCCACAAAACACTCTTCCATATGAGGTATTCTAAACCAATCATGTAAATATATTTGCAGTCAAGGATTGTTGATCCACTTGGAAAAGCACACTTCAATTTTTATTTCAATTTTCCTTTGTTTTCTTAGAAGTAAGTAAATTGTGTGCCCTTATCCCCACAGCAATTCAGTGTTCATCGCCCTAGGGCTGCTCTTTGTACACTTGGGCCTCAGCAGAGATGTACTGGAAGACTGTATGCACTTTTGGCTTTCTATTGCAGAGGATTAAACAAATGAAAATGG
The DNA here is from genome assembly GCA_933207985.1 of Pelobates cultripes. Taxonomy (NCBI): domain Eukaryota; kingdom Metazoa; phylum Chordata; class Amphibia; order Anura; family Pelobatidae; genus Pelobates; species Pelobates cultripes. Next base: position 322,622,293 of record OW240912.1, on the reverse strand, counting down.
TATGAAATAGTCATACAAAAAAAACAAACCAAACCAAGAATGGGGCAAAAAAAAGCTCTATGCCATTTCCCCATTTGTTCCCCCTTTTTTATGGGCATTCATATGGGGCACTCCCAAATTTAATTTACTGGGTTGTTAAGTAGAGTGTGAATATTCAAAGTGAATTTCAAATTCTGGATTGCTTACAAATATTGAAATGTATCTGGTGGTGTTATTATTATTCTTTTTTTTTTTTTTGACTGTGATTTATATGCAACCTTGTTGTGTGTAGTCACTACTATAGTTATTGCAGTGGATACACACTATTTCACTACTCACTATAATGTTTAAATCTCCAAATGATATCAGTGTCGAAGTGCCATTTAACTTGATAAACTGCTCAGTGCATTTTATGGAATGCTTAGTGCTCAATATTGCGAACTAGTGCTCTCTAGTAACCTGTAAATCTGGTACCAGATGTTACCCATCAGTATTTATCAGTACATGTAGGGCAGATAAGTCAATATTTCTATCTACATGCAAGTTATGAATTGTATGTTTCACTGTAAAAAAAAATTTTTTTTAATTATAATCTCCAAAGCAGACAAACGTTGCCAGATATAAAAATAAAGATACTTACAAAAACCGTGAATGCCAGCCTTTTTGCATGTGTGTGAACATATATGTATATTTTACTAAAAGTGAAAATTTTTACTTTAAAAACAAAAAACAGCCCATAGCCAACAGCTAAGCTTGATTTTTTTTTTTTTTTTATACTTAACATGTAAAGCTTGAAGCGGAACTAATGGTTCGAAAGGTATAAACAAATGACCTTGAACTATAGTTTTCTCCTCTAAAGCTTAGTTTACCATGGAATGTATAATGTATTATTAATGTGTACCATTTAGTTTGTTTTCTCCTGTTTTGCATTAGCTTGATATTTTTCTGAAGTATTGCATGTTAACATTTTTCACTTTTTGTGAACTTTGTTTTTATTGTAGATTCATTGTAAAGAAATTTTGATGTTCTGATTGATACTTCAGTAGCATTTCACTTTTCTTTATTAGGATAGGACAAAAAAAACTGGTTGTCAAAACAACCAGGGTTTGCTTTCTAGTTTTTGGATATTCACAGGGTTAGCTGAATGTATGAATTATCATGAATTCAAAAATAATTTCAAATTTTGGGCCAAAATGGTCCAGCTGAAATCAGTCGACTTGCAGAATTTTTCCAAATAATCTGTCTTGGCCTAAAATCCGTATAGTGCCACAGAGATGGTCATGTGGGACCATGCTCATTGGCTTAGATTGCTCAGCTAATCAGGATGTTCTTGATTTGACCATGCTGTATTTTAGAGATTTCAGAACACAGACTTTAAGTTTATTCTTTTTACGTTTTCGCAAAATAATTAAGAGATTGCATGTATTTTTATTTTTTCTTATGAAGAAATAATTTTAATGTCTGTGTTCCTTTAAGTGGAATAAAGCCATTTACAATTTTTGCAAAAGACCTAATGGGTTTAGTAAATTGCAGGTTGCCGTAAGTGACTCTGTGACTAGAACATGGAGATGCCCTAAACAGGATAAATATTAATCTCTAAAAACTTTTAATGTTACTCAAGGCACCATTGCCACTTCATTGACTCAGAGTGATCATGGTGCCGAAAGTACTTATGTGCAGCGTTTTGTGATTCCTAAATTAGCTGCTGCAACTGTAGGCTGTCTGTTGGTTAAGTGCCAAATTGGTGTCGCAAGCACACCAGACAGGTAATGGAAACACCCTCTCCCCTTCCAAGCCCGCCTCTGGGCCACCCTTGTCCTCCCCTCAATCTTTTTGCCTTTACTTCCCTCCATGCCTGGTCAGGGGGATTGACGTTTGGGTAGGAGGATCAGTCTGAGGGGAAAACTTGGACCAGGCTATAGAATGAAGATGAGTTTTGGCTTTTTACTTGGTTTTTATTTTTTTAAGGTGGGAGGGGTGAAATGGGTTAGGTTAAAGAAGTTACTTTAACCTAAACCATTGTTTTATGATAACAATTTTTCTTTCTTTCTTTTTGGTAACCCTTTACGATGTTTTGCTTTGCTTTGGTTGGGTACTCGGCATGTAGCAACATTTAGTACCTTATTGGAGTCCTTTCAAAACTGTTCTTATTAACTAAACGCCCTGCAGTCCATGTTTAATTTAAAATAGCTGTGCAATCCGTTACTTGGAGAATGTGCGGTTAGTATTGCGCAATATTCTTTAAATGGCCTACTTTATGGCTTAAAATAAATTGCAAAACATCCCATTTGTATGCAGAAAGACTGCTTCTTCCAGATTCCAACAAATGTTTTAAACTTGCCTGTAGCAGTAACAAAGTATAGACAAAATAACAAGTTTTGGTGTACAATAAAGCTGAAATGTGAAGGTTTGATATAGGGTATATAAAAAGAAGAACCTATAGTTAAGGTGGTGCAAAATATATCTAGAAAATGTGCAATTCAAATGTAGTATTCATCCTAAGTGTGTGACTAACACCCAAGTAAAAACCTACACTGTGCACTTTTTACAAAAATACTTGGTGTTCTGATAAGTGCATGTTAAGAGGCACATTTTAAACTATTACGAAGATACGCTTCATCTCAAGAAAGTGGTCTGGTTGCAGTGGCCCTATCCTTTTAACCCTGCAGTATAAAACATTGCAGGTTTTATTTATTTATTAAGTGCAATGTTTACATTGCAGGGTTAAATCCACTTGCTTCCACTACAGTGACAAAGTAAAACTTGTGTAACGCTTGAGCCCGTAGGTAAGCATTGAATCCAGTCAATGATACTCTGAGGAGTATTGGATTGGCCATTGGCTCGAAAGCCAGATGACGTGGTTGGTGAAGCAGCTGATAGTGCAAGGAAGTCTCTGTGCAGAAGTAAGGTTAAGTAAACCTCATGGCGTGTCAATTCTGACATGGAATACATAAACTCTATTGCTTGATTTTGAATGGAGTTATGAAGTATGTCCCCCAATAGGCATCCTGAAAATTTGAAACTTTAGTGGCACTGTTTCATGTTTTTATTTTTGTTGCCAATTTACCCGCAATCCATCAGTCAAAAGAACTGTACAAAAAAGTAAATGGCAGACCTATAATTTAGCCTTCTAGATATTGAGATCTGGTGCTGTGAAGATAACAGATGGGGGTGCAAACCTTAAAGGGAAAGTATAGTGCCAGGGAAACTTTTCCAAGTGGATCAACAATCTCCTGGCATTGTCCCTCTATTCAGTGTTAAGTTGTGAAAAAATGTTGTAACACTGAATCAGCCAATCACAGCGTCTCAGACTAATCCTTCCTCACTAGCCCAAGCAGCACAGAGAGGATAGGTTGCTGGGGGTCTCTTGTTTAGTATATTAAACTGTTAAAAGCGGTTTAATGCTGAACGGAAGGACAGCATCCGGGGCCTATCTGTGTATTTAATGTGTGGTTTTGTTTAAATTTTGTACACAAAAACATTATTTATGGAAATGTATTCCTCCTGTTTCCTACCTTTTTTTTCCTACAGGCCACTTGATATGTAAAACTGCATTTGCTAAGTTCCTTGTAGCATAGGGTTTTTATCTTCAGAATCTTTTGAAGTATTGCAGTCTGTTCTTTTTAATGCAACATCCTATTTTCCATTTGTACTCCGTTTTCTGCTGAAGCTCTGATGCTCTGAAAAGTGTTGCTAATAGGTTGTCAATGCTTACCATGCATGCATTACAAGATCACAAACAGGCAGTGACTAATACATTTGTTTGAGTCATGTCAATTTTAAACTCAAACTAATTTTGAAATTTAAAAACAAAAAGAGGGGGAAGGATGGAGTGTCATTACTTCCTCTTAAATCAAGCACAGTTTCACACTGACTTCAACTTACATGCCACTTCCTTTCCCCTTGTTTCACACGAACCTGCTGAACAAACTGGGGAAGATGCCACACATCACACTACCCCAAAGTTTAAAAAATAAACTAAAGATGTAAAGTTAACCCCTTAAAGCATAGCACACTGCAGCCAGCACATTTGCCAGAAATAGATGATTTTAACCAAATATATATATCTACCTGATGGCCATCTTCATCTGTTCTTTCAATTCTTCCCTCCAAGATGGTTGGAGGCAGTTTGAAGTAGGTTGCTCAGTACATTTTTGGAACGGTTTGTCCGCTTTCCTGGTTTTGCGTTGAGGGTACTCTGTGGTTGGTGATTTGCATCCGGCTGCTGCAGATGCAAGATGCTGATCCTGCTGGCCATTCCTTGGCTGAGTTTCAGCTGAACCTTCTTAGCCTATGAATGCAACTCTGCATAGAAAATATGCCCAGAATTATTAGCCAGCCTGGAACTCTTGTCTACTGGAGCTGGAATTAAACGCTGGAAGCATAGAGGTTATATCAGCATGTGCAGCATCTTCTTATAATTGGTGCACTTACAGACTTCAGGCACCATGACCACTTAAAATCGTTAAAGTGGTCCTGATGCTTGGAGTAACTTTTTAAATGGTGTTAATAGCCAAATGACACTATTGGCACCACAACTGTGGTGATCTTACTTTAGTATATTAGGGATTAAGGACATGTTCCCTCTGTTCTTATATAAAAGTGCCAATTACAAGAGAAATCTGAACTTTTATAAACCCTTTTGGCAATACCTCCTGACTGTGATCCTCACTTTCTCTGCTGGATGATTGCTGTGACTTGTGGGTGCATCTAGTACTGGGATGGACTGGGGAGCTGTGGCAAGAAGGTTGTCTTGCTGCTTGATCAGAGTTACCGGTAAATATATATGGGAACCCCAAGTATACAATAGAAAGGTAACACGTCAACAACAACAAAAATTTATTCATTTCAAATGCTGGAGTGTTCATTTAAGGAACACAAAAGCCTGTGTGTCTTTTATGGGTTATATTTAAAGGAGGTCTTTTGTCTATTTTGTCTCTGGTGTATGAATACAACAGTTTGTAGAAATACCCAGGTATAGATGCACACAGTAAGTGCATACGCCTTCCTATAGTGATCTAAATGGACCCAGATAAGTCCATTGGGTACTTGTGTACGCCCTGTGCAAGAACAGCTAGGGAGTGGCAGAACTAGTATCAAAATCTAAATCTACATGGAATTCCACATGAATATGTAGAGATATATCTACAATACAATAATAACAGAAAAAAACATAGCATAATACTATTAATTGTAAAAGGAGAGTGGAAATATAGATGATAATTCACACTCACAAGCCAAAAATGATTGTAAGCATATCTTATCGAACGATGAATATCTCTGGATAAGTGGAACGTCAAGATGTACATAGAAGGAAATAAAACAGCATTATAGTGCAGAGTATCTTGGTGAGAAAATACACTTTAATAATAAGGCACACTTACAATATTGTAGTGGCAAACAGGCATATAAAAACCACCGGTCTTAGGATCATAAGATGGATCAGCAGGATCAAATATAACCAGCAGGTCAAAATAAAATAAAATAAAACAACCTGATAAGATAATTAAAAAAAACTCTAAACACTATAAATACTGAGAATAAGCCCTACGCGTTTCGTTCAAACGTCCTTGAACTTCCTCAGGGGAAAAAAGTCCTTCTGTATGTAGGTATAGCTGTCCACATGGTATACCTGGCTTTTAAATCTGTCCGGTTTGGCGCGCTGAAAGACTCCTCCAATTGTCCACTTACTTCCGGGTTCGTCTGTCTGTAGTACTTCCGGATGCGACCTATTGACGCAACCGGAAATGCGGCTCACGTCTCTCTTCCGGATCTCTATCTATGCGTTCCACCTGATATGCGTTCCACCGCTCAGAGAGTGGAGAACAACCACAATTAATGAGAAGGGATACTTTTAGGAATCCTGTATTTGACTTTTCCTTTAACACGCAATATAGTTCTAAGGCCTTTGATATACAGAGGATCATTAAAAAACATTGGGGGTTATTAATAGAGGATGAATATCTTAACCAACAGATTCCTCTTTTACCCAAAGTTATTTTTAGGAGAGGAGTCAATTTAAAGCAAATTTTAGCACCAAGTACTTTTAGATCTAGAAAGAGCAAAATAAAACGTAAAGAAAGTTACTACACATGCGGGAGTTGTGTTAGTTGTAACTACAAATACAACAGTATTACGAGCTTTGTGAGTACGGTTAATGGAAGAAGATTTAAAATCAAAAGCACTTTATCCTGTTCTTCAACACGTCGTATACCTACTCACATGCGGATGTGGGTTGCAATATGTGGGAAGAACGGGAAGAAAAGCAAAAGTTAGGTTCCAGGAGCATAGAAATAATATTAAAAATCATATGTTGACACATTCAGTTCCAGTACACTGTAATAAATGTCCAGCCTTTAATTTCAATACCCTCCAATGTACCATCATTGAACAAGTAGCCTTGGATGAAAGAGGAGGTGATCTAATGTTACTATTGAGAAAAAGAGAGGGATATTGGATACACACTCTACAAACAATGCAACCTAGGGGACTTAACGTCGATTTTGATTTGGTGTGCTTTCTCTAAATTGACAATTTTGCACTTGTACATTTTTTTCTTGTATATAGCTTTAACATTGACAAACATATGTTTCTAGCAATGTTGCTTAATTAATTTTACGTATTTTTTGGGAATGAAATAATAATCTGTTATGCCATATTCTATACTTTTTATTAAAAGAAGAATATTGGCAAGGATTTATATGATCTGGATAATATTGTCGTTTTCTGAGATTATTATTATGAATATAATTAACATTACATATATATATACATGTTCTTAAATTTCTTTCTCATTAATTGTGGTTGTTCTCCACTCTCTGAGCGGTGGAACGCATATCAGGTGGAACGCATATCAGGTGGAACGCATAGATAGAGATCCGGAAGAGAGACGTGAGCCGCATTTCCGGTTGCGTCAATAGGTCGCATCCGGAAGTACTACAGACAGACGAACCCGGAAGTAAGTGGACAATTGGAGGAGTCTTTCAGCGCGCCAAACCGGACAGATTTAAAAGCCAGGTATACCATGTGGACAGCTATACCTACATACAGAAGGACTTTTTTCCCCTGAGGAAGTTCAAGGACGTTTGAACGAAACGCGTAGGGCTTATTCTCAGTATTTATAGTGTTTAGAGTTTTTTTTAATTATCTTATCAGGTTGTTTTATTTTATTTTATTTTGACCTGCTGGTTATACTTGATCCTGTGATTCATCTTATGATCCTAAGACCGGTGGTTTTTATATGCCTGTTTGCCACTACAATATTGTAAGTGTGCCTTATTATTAAAGTGTATTTTCTCACCAAGATACTCTGCACTATTATGCTGTTTTATTTCCTTCTATGTACATCTTGACGTTCCACTTATCCTGAGATATTCATCGTTCTATAAGATATGCCTACAATCAATTTTGGTTTGTGAGTGTGAATTATCATCTATATTTCCACTCTCCTTTTACAATTAACAGTATTATGCTATGTTTTTTTTCTGTTATTATTGTATTGTAGATTTATCCCTATTTTGTTCATATTTATTGAGGACCTGGAGGAGTCCTTATCTGCAATACATTTAGTTCAAGGGTAATTATTTAGTTTTCTAATTATTACCCACTACAAGTGTGTTCTATCCACAAGTGGGTGAATCTGTACTTTTTCTATTTGGTTATGAATATGTAGAGGCATGAAGACAGTTGGAGGCTTGATTTTTATATATATATATATATATATATATATATATATATATATATAATGTGTGTGTATTAAGGCAATTTGCCTGGATTTGTGGGAGGTGCTTGGTCTCCACTCCTAGCCTACTTAAGACACACCCCTTACCTTGCTCCTTACCATTCGAGGTCAGCGTTGAATGAGGATCCACTTCTGGGTTCTCTCAGACGCCATCTTGGTTTCAGTATCCACAAGGTTTTACCGCGGCAAGCTGTGTCCAGGAATCCTGTTCAGGCCTTTTCCGTCCGTTCAGCTTCTTCTGACCGCGGTCTTCGTCGTAGATCGCGTCCCAGGGACTCCTAAACCGTAAGTTCCCACGGCGTACGGTACAGCACGGGTCCTCGCTTTACTGTTTTTCCCAGATATGTCACAAAATTGTACAAGCCGTTCGCGTTTTTCATTCGGACGGTCATTCGGCTAAGCGGCATATTCGTATTAATAATCATTTCGCATATAACTATTCTATGTCATTGGAACAGATTAGCATTTTGGTTGTTTTGCCGTTCGGCACTTTTTCAAGTTACGCTCAAACACGTACTGATCCAACCAATCATACGTCTTTTTCAATACAGATATATCATATACGTATATTTAACTTTACATCACTTTAAGGCATTTTGTGTATCACTGGCCTTTTGTTATTCCATTACATATCATATATAACGCTGGTCAAATATAGGCACGACCTCCCTCATACATGTTTCTTTTCTATTTTACACCATCATATATTCCCCACTGTTTTATACAGAAATGTGCATTTAGACACGGCATCACTATGCCTTAGTAACACATTTATACTCTCATGGTATATCACTACACTTTTTACCAAGTAACACGCCAAATCAAGCCTTAAAAAACATCACTGGTACGTGTTACACAGTCTACTTCATTCCCACACAGTCCACACTCACTATACTACTCTCTTTTACCCATTTTCAGGCTGTCCAGGTTTAAATAGATATTTCACCACACGGTTTCCTGTGAGATATTCATACTACCCAGTACATACACCTGCTCATATGGTATTCTGCCATACATTTCATTTCTTCCCCCCTAGGTTAGAGTACTGGCAATAGGGTCATAGGCTTCCCAATAGGTATTTACCCCTCTTGGCATTGCCATCAGTTAGTGGTCCCGCGAGGCCAACACCCCGCCTCAACGTTTCAGAGGCAATAACCCATCGGGCCACACGTTAGCTAGCCGCCTCGCTTGTTGCATAGAGAGGGCCTCACCTGTCACTCCCTCTCCCTGTTTTCTATGTTGCAGTCACTGAGAGGCCTAAAATTCCTGCCACTACGACGGGTTGCCTCAAATCCCCCCGCGCCAACGCATAGAACCTCTCAAGCCACTTGGCAACTAGTAGAGCCTCACCTGTCACCAAACAAGTGTAATGTTTCGCCATCCGGCTTAGCTAGCCTGCCAGTACAATTTTGGTGTGGTTTTCATACACTAATTCATTGTTTTGGTTATAGTATGTCTCAGGAAGGGGTAGAGGATTTCTCCCTGCCTAGCACTCCGGCTAGAGCTATCACTCGTACACAAGGAGGAGAGGTAAATAGTCCGGCATCGATCAGATCCTGGATGATCCCTCGTATAACTACCGAATTAAGGAGACGACAAATCTCCTACCCCACTACAGCAAGGAAAGCAGAACTTTTCAAACTACTACGTATGTCAAATATCATGGATCCCGGTGAAGGACCTAGCCAGTCCAACCCAGGAGACATACATTCTGTGTTATCCTCGCTCATGACGTCCATGAGCAAGGTCAACTCCAGGTTGGAGAAACTTGAGTCGGTCACCACGGCCCTTACTCTAGCAGGGCCATCCGCTGCTGCTTTACAAGCACCAGCAGACTTGCTATTGGTTCCTCCAACCATCACCTCGGATGACCAGGAAGTTAGCCCTGCTCATATGATCCCTGAGCACATGAAAAGAGAGATCCTGGTAGGTAAAGACGTCAACCTAGCTTCCCTGCTGATTGCCTCCCAGGATATTGTGGAAAATAAGACTTATGCTTATGATGATGTTTCTGTTGTTGTCAGATCTAGGGACGTCCGCCTAAACAGGAAACTGACTATCCCCGAGTTTGTACTGGCCTTTGGTATTTACCGGGATGTCATCTGTGCGGTCTATCCCAATAGAAGAGAGGAGTTTGATCTTTATATGCACAAGCTGGTAGACCTGGGCAATAAATATGGTGGTTCAGCCTTTTATGACTACCATAGGTCTTTTTCTGCAAAAGTGTCTGGAGCTTTCTCCCAGTATGGAACAAGATCCTACTGGGGAAGGATAGCTACCGTTATATTTTGCAGACACTTTGCAGGTCTGAGAACACTGGCTTATGCATACTGCTCCTCTACAGCCCAGACGACAAACTTCTGTCCCAACACGGCTGACGAACATGCCTCCACGCAAGGAGCTAGTTCCTCTGGTGTCCCAGAGAAAGTGACCAGAGACAAACTGGGACGCCCGATCAAGTTCCTGGGCAAGTCTCAGATATGTAATAATTTAAATGTTGGGTTTTGTAATTTATAGCGGTTGCAGATTATTGCATATCTGTTTAAAATGTTTTAGGGCACATGCAAAAACCATGTGTCCAAATAAAATGTATTCTAAGCCTTACCTCACGTCCATTAATATTCCGGTGTTTACTGCATTTATGTCACATCACCCGTCTAAACACTTGGTGGACTTTCTTATCTCTGGTTTAACAGAAGGCTTCCACACGGGTATTCTACACATACCATCCGGGACTCTGGAATGCCCTAATCTACAATCTGCACAACATAATCCCACAGCTGTTGACACTCTCTTAGCCCAAGAAGTCACTGAGGGTTTTGTATTTGGGCCTTTCAAAGCTCCTCCATTCAAAGAATGGCGTACTAACCCCATTGGTATTGTTACAGGGAAATCTTCCCTTAAACAGAGACTCATCATTGACTTGTCTGCACCACACTCATCGGCCAACCCCAGTCTTAATTCCCTCATACCCTCTGAGGAATTCTCCCTGCAATACACCACCATAGATCATGCCATTACAGCAATCATACAAGCAGGGGTCGGAGCCTGGCTTAGTAAGACCGATATCACTAACGCCTTTAAATTGCTACCAATCCACCCCACACTGTGGCACCTGCATGGAATCAAGTGGGCCGGGAACTACTATTTTTTTTTTTCTCCCGGTTAACTTTTGGGTCCAAAAGTAGCCCAGCTATTTTCGACACATTTGCCGAAGCATTGTGCTGGTTACTATTGAACATAGCCAGATGCCCTACGGTGTTACATTACCTAGACGACTTCTTACTGGTCGAGGAAAATACTTCCCCTCCTAGTAGCCTCAAAGCTACCACCAAGCTATTCGAGCAACTAGGTGTACCAATCTCCCCTAAGAAAATGGAGGGGCCAGACACGATTATCACTTTCCTGGGTATTCAATTAGACTCAACCACAATGCAAGCAAGCCTACCACACGATAAGATAGAGAACATTCTTACTTATATCAACCGCTACCTTCAGCTCGGTACTTGCAACCGCAAAGAGCTACAGTCCCTGCTGGGGTCACTAAATTTTGCTATGCGTATCATACCTCAAGGCTGCTCCCTCATAGCATGACTCTTGTATCTTTTCCACGCTTCCTACACAACACACACAGGTTGTCCTTAGATAACCAAGCTACGGCAGACCTACGCATGTGGAAGGAATTTTTAACCACTTGGAATGGTAAAAGTATGTTCCTCCCTCAATTGACTGACTCGTCACCTACTATTTGGTCAGATGCAGCATCTACCACAGGGTTTGCAGCAATTTTTGGGAACGAATGGCTTTGGGGCAGCTGGCCTACAGCAGTTCAGGATTTGGAAGGTTTTTCCACTACCTCCGCTCTCTTTGAGATCTATCCCATTGTGGCGGCTGCCGTAGCATGGGGTCATTTATGGGCAAACATGCCAGTTCGTTGTTACTCAGACAACCAGGCAACCTGTCACATCATCAACAAAGGTCGCTCAAAATCACTTACGATCATGAGATTTCTGAGGAAACTCACGTGGTTGGCAGCTTGTCATAATTTCTTTATATATTGTTTCCATGTTTCAGGAATATGTAACACAGCTGCTGACAGTTTCTCGTTTTAAATTTCAGGCATTTCATCAAGCACTCCCATCAGCTGCGCTCACAGCCACTACCACTCCAACATTTCAACAACTAATACTGGACTAGACATCATCATGCATCATAGCAGGACACTGTCCCAAATGGCACTGTCAAAGAATACACACAAAACATACGACAGGGCTTTTACACTATTCAAAAGATTCCTTTTGGAACATAACATCTTGCAACCATTTGTTATGACATCCTTTTTGGGTTTTGCTTCTTTTTGTCACCTTAAACTTAAAATGTCATATAACACCATCAAACTTTATCTCACAGGCATTCAACACCATATGCTAATCTTACAACCTAACAACATGGCCTCTCACCAGATCAAGACCATACTCCGAGGCATTCAGAAATCTGAACCCACACGTACATCACAGAGGCTACCCATAGATAACCATATCTTCAAGGCATTATCTAACCTGCTTTATTTAAAACCTTTTGACACCAATACAAATAATGTCATCAAAGCAGCAATATACATAGCTTTCTATGGATTTCTAAGACCTAGAGAGTTTACTACAACCAACATAACACAATCTGCTCCTATTCTCCTCTATTCCCACTTAACAAAACACATGGATCATTACATCCTAACGCTACCTCACTCCAAAACCAGCCAGCATATACCAGTAAACATTCCATACTACCCCACGCACAACAAGTGGTGTCCTGTCAAGGTTCTGGATGCATACCTACAGCATCATATTTCAATACCATTACTACTATTACAAAGTTCGGTACTCACCACTACAACCTTCATGACCTACGTCAGGTCTTTGCTCACTCAACTGGGCCTTAAAGCAGCTAACTACTCAGGGCACTCCTTCCGCATAGGAGCAGCTTCCACAGCCTCCAGTGTCAACATTCCAGTCCATGTTATAAAAACACTTGGGAGCTGGAAGTCATCCGCTTACTCACGATACATACCGAACCCAGTACAAGAATTAAGGGATGCTTTCAAAAACATGTATGGTTGATATATGTATCTGTATTGGTTGTCTGTAATAAATTTGATTTACTTAATTTTTGCCCTCTTCTTTCTCAGGCCTACCTCATCGTCAGTTCCGGCACACCACAACAGACTTGCCCCTTTTTACTATCCTACATTTAATTATGGTATTTTACTCTGTACTATCATGAGCACCTAACACAAGTATTAAGGCAGTTTGCCTGGATTTGTGGGAGGTGCTTGGTATCCACTCCTAGCCTACTTAAGGCACACCCCTTACCTCGCTCCTTACGGTACAAGGTCAGCGTTGAATGACCCTCCCACCACACCACATTTTAACATTTATTTCCTTTCTATTTCTTTTTCCTGGATAGGCCCTCTTCTTTCTCAGGCCTACCTCATCGTCGGTTCCGGCACACCACAACTGACTTGCCCCTTTTTACTATCCTACATTTAATTATGGTATTTTACTCTGTACTATCATGAGCACCTAACAAATAAATAAATACATTTTATATATATATATATATATTTATTTTTTTTAAATTTTTTTTTTAATTTCATGTACATATGAAATGTTTTATTTTAATTTTTTTCCGGAAAGCTCTAAAAATATCTACAAACTAAAATTATGCATAATTACACGATGAGACTATTTGCTTGTAAAAAAAATTGTCTGGAGAATTATTTCAACCAATTATGAAACTTGTTTTCTATATACATTCATATTGTGAAAAGAGGTTAAAACAGATGCTGGTTTTTGTTTTTCTGTTTTTAATTAATCTATTTTCTTTATGCCACTAAGGTTAATGCAATTTACATTTAAATGTCCATAAACATCTTGATTTGTTTAACGATACTGATAACAGTATAAAGAACAGCTGATGTAGTTTAAATACATGATTTGCACATGTGCTTTCACGTACAATAATTCATGCAGTCTTTTGTGTATTTGAGAGCTGAAACTAATGCATTAGTTATTTTTGCAGGGAATATGAGTGTCTGAATGTTTAATATATTGTTTTATATTATATACTTGTTATTTACATTATTTTCGCTCTGAATAACAGAATGTGTTCATGCACGTCCATACAGGGCAGGCTGCTACGTTTTAATGGCGTAATGATGCAACTAATATTTTGTTAGGCCCCTTTTAACGTATATCCTTCACGGTGCATGCAAACATAGGTAAAGATTGCAGAGGTCATCAGTATTGGCACATTTATGGCAGTCAGGGAGGATTATCTGGCTGCTGGATCATGGATAAGTGAACCCTTTATTTACAGACAACTAGCTATTGGGGGTTTAAGAAAGTCCCTTCACTCCAACATTTACATTATGAACATATTTATAATGCTATAGTGGTTTTGGTGCTTGGCATGTATTCAGGATTGCCAAATATAATTTTTCAAAATGATGCTGATCTAGAATATTGGTTGACTTTCAGGCCAATTGGCGATAACCGATGCCAATATTATATACATTTAAAGTTTTAAAAAATTAATTTCTATGCAAATTACTCCTCTCAGGCAGCCAGATTTCACTGACCGCAGCATGTACAGTGCTGTTACTGATCGGAGTGTGCTTCCTGACAGAAGTCACTCCTACCACTCTCAGGCAGGCAGCCCAGTACGTTACAGTAGATTATACACTTTCACCTCCCGGCCTTCAGCTGAGCTCTGAATCCAGGGACTCTTAAGAAGGGGTAACGTGAGGTCACAATGTGGTTGTAGAATTGATGAAGAAGACTGCATGTGGTGACTGTGAATAAGTGATCTCTTAATTGCGAGAACGATACTGATTATAAGAAGTATGCTGAATGTCTGTTCTAATCATCAGTGGAACTGATAATCTGCCTATCCTGAACATGTATGCATTTTGTTACCTCATGAAAGGCTGTTATGACTATATCCTCCGTAGTGTCTCAGTCATACACTGCAACCATTTCATCTTGTCTTGAAAGATACCATGGAACAGGTCAACTTGCCTACTTGTTGTCATGTCAGCTGTGAGATGGTATCAAGGTGTTTATCAAAATCAGAAGCTATAGGAGAAACTTCAAGAATAAACCTTTGTTGAGGCGTTTTGCAGTGCATTTTTTTTCTGGTCACACATTCAATACCCTGCGTAGGTCTTGGATCAGCCTTAAAGGGTAACTGCCTTTACTTAACACTCTGCTCCCCCACCGTGATCTTAACAGATCATTAAGATTATTCTTTAATAATTTCTCTAACATCCACCTTTGGTCTGCCGTGGCTCCTCCCACAATTTTCAGTAATTTGTCCTGTTTGGGGACACTTCCCGAACCAGGGCAAAATTCCTCCATGACAGTGATACACTTGCTTAATTGCCAGAATGCAGGCATCTGAATGCAGTTGCGTCAGGCTTTGTTCATATGCTCCCTAATCAGCGCCAGCAGCTCTGTCAATCAATCCTGTGCTGAAGTATGATTGACAGGTGGTAGAAAAACAAATTTTCTTCCAATTTTTTACCTGTTTGCAAAACTTCTAGCACAATATACAGTACAGATAAAATGTAATGCTCTTTCCAAAGAGCATGAGTGATTTAGGGGTGACAGGCCCCTTTTAATGTATTTAACTGAATCTGCCAAAATGGACACTTTAATCTCCCGCCATGAAATTTTCAACATGTTTCTTTATTTTATTCATTCTTTAGATAAATGGTTTGGTCCTAATATCTAATCTCTCTGTTGTGTAATGTGCACGTATTTTTGTCCTGGAGACATAGTGAATTACTGTGCAACTTTTTCCAAGCTATTTGAGAAACCATTAATGCTTTAATTGATGTGAAAGAGAAATTATCTTGATTAATAATTAAACTGAAAACATGTTTATCAAGAGGATATTCATTCCCCTCAAGTCTAATGGTTCACTTATCTTCAGAATAGATCTTGCAAGTAGCATGTATGGGTGAGGGACCCTAGAAGACTAAAAATCTAATTTTTAATTAGAACCGCTGGTGCTGTTTTAGGTAACCAAGAACTCAGTAGTAAAACTATACAGAGACAGATTACACGTTAGTCATTGGTGAGTTTTATTCCTTTAGAGCAGTGATTGTTCAATCTGTGTTGAGGCAGGCAAGACAGTGTGGGCGCTATGTAAATAGATGTCATTTGCCAGCAGTACTCTATGGGTGCAATGTAACCATGCTGTGTCGCAAATGTAATGGTTCAGCACTGCAGGTGAGAAACATTCCAATTGTATTGTTTATAGAAGCTACTTACACGTTGAGAAACCTCAATAATACGGTTGTGTTTGATCTATAGTGGTGGTGTGCTGGACTACTATAGGCCAGTTAGGGAGGCAGACTCTCCCTGCTATTGAAGGCAGACCTGAACAGATCTCAGCCCAGTAATAAGGGTTAATTCTAGGGTAATAAGGGTTAATTCTGAGAGTGGGGAGGTTGGAATGTTTTACCATGAAGTACAGAGCTTTGTTGGAAGCGGAGTTATCCTTAGATGGACTGATCCCAGCAGGTCCCCACTGGACACTAGTGATGAGCTACTGCTCCAGCTCTCCCTTTTAAAAGTAAAGAACAGGGAGCTTGGGTGGGCCCAATTGTTAAAAATAATGAAATTAATGTGTTTGCATATAATGAGTCTTGAATGTGTATAGGAATGCCAATATGTGCATGTCTTTTTTCCTTAACAAAAAGGGGTTTATTATGCATAGTGCAAAGGCAGACCACCAAAAATGTTTCACATGTCAAGTTCCTTGGCCCCAAACTCTGGCCACCAGATGTTGCTGAACTATAACTTCCATGGTTTTATGAATGAAATAGGCTAAGAATCATGGGAGTTCTAGTTCAGCAACATCTGGAGGTCCGGAGTTTGGGGAAGGCTGCGCCTAATCCCTGTCCCATCACTCCCAGCCATGCCTTTACTACCAACAATACCATCCTTCCATTTGCTCCAATTGCTTCAACCCCTGCCTACCTGTTACTCTAATCCATACTTCACTATCCCCCTCCTATTACCCAGCCCTTTTCCATTCTCCCAGAACCCAGCTCCTGTTGCTCCAGGGTTAAGAGACAAGATGATAGAAAAGAGACAGAGGTTGTCAGTAGGACTGAAGTATTGGTATCAAAAGGAGACTCAAGAACTAAGGCGAAGGGAGCATTTAGGAATAAGTAGGAGAAATTTTGTAAGAGGAGGAGAGACTAGGGAACACATTGGGGTGTAAAGTGCAATAAAATCAGGAAACCGGAGGTGAAAGAAGATGATGATTAAGTGCACAGAAGATAAAAAAACAAAACAAAAAAAGCGTAAGAGAGGATAAAACTGAAACAAGTGGGGAAGGGGCAATAGTGCTGAGAAAAGTCAGAATGAGGACTAATGGTTGGTGTACAAAGACCCAAGGTGTTGTAGACTGAGACAGAATATGGAAATAGTCTGACAAGGATCATTTACTAAAGTGAGAATTGTGGCTAGTTTAAAGTAAATTTCAAACTTAACATGGCTATTAGACAAAGTTTTCAGTTCAGCTTTTATGTTTATCTCTTGTGCTTCAATGTCGCTGCTTTGGCCATATAATTCACTCTGAATTCCCAAAAATATTCACTTTGGTGAAGAACTGTAAGTTGTAAACCAAGACTAATCGAGAGGAACATGTGAAAAGGTAAAGTATGGAGGAAGTACAGATAGAAAACTAATTAAAGACAGAGGGTGAACCAGAAGAACTAGAGAGGAGACTGCTGTGGAACATGGAACAATGTCATAAGCATTATAGGGAAGAAAATCTAGTTTTTAATTTTAACCCTGTTCCTACATGTAATTTCATTGCACGTGTGACACATATCTAACGTGTGGGTCGGTGTCTACTTCTGCGAGGTGAGCTCAATGTGCCTTATTTCTAATGTCCCCTTAAAGTTGTACTGTTTACTACATTTCCCTGTGTGGCCAATAGTTCTGTGATCTCTAGTCACATAAAGGAGAACCCTGCTCTTGATTGATATTAAAAGATGTTGTCTGTCACTAATTGGAGAAGCACTATTGCCCTTTATACTGGTGCCCTATTATCCTGAATTAAAGATGCTCATTCACATTTGAAAGTAGTGCTTGTTTAATGCATGAAGTGTTGGATTTAGTGGATATTGCATGTATGATTAAGTAATTGCCTTACATATGTGTGTGTGTCTGTTACACTGGACTACATTTTCTTGTGGAATTGTGTAGAATAAATTGTTCCATCAAAATCATCGGGCCCTTAATCCATCACTGCGTGGCTGATGACCAATGATCACAGGGGTCTTTGTCTGTTCTCTCCGTGCTGTAAATTTTACCAAGGCAGAGTTTAAAAATAAAGATATTAAAGTCCCTTTCTGTCAATATTTAAAAAATATTTTTTGTTATTAAAGGACATTCCAAACCTATATCCTTAACCCCTTAAGGACACATGACATGTGTGACATGTCATGATTCCCTTTTATTCCAGGAGTTTGGTCCTTAAGGGTCTAAAGTGACTGTCATCTCATCCTCCAAAATGAGTATTTCATAAAGATAGAATCTCTTTAAAATCCTCAGATTGACAGTGTTTTCATTTCACTGTAATTCCAACCCAGTCAAAACGTATACTGAGACAAAGTAGGGACTAGTAGAGAAAAGCAGAGCTGCCTTATTTCATGCTTGTCATTTATTTCAGCCGTTACCAGTGATGGTATGGGGGGCAGGGCCAGATAAAGAGCCCAGTGGGCCTGGTGATGACAATTATGATGGGGCCTAATTACAAAATCTTATCGACCAAAAACACAAGAACAGTCATACCTCTAGTGTTTGTCACTCAGCCACTAGAGGCGCTTCCTACCACAGTTGTTCAATATTTATATGAGTGAGGTTGGAAATCCTCAAATTTAACAAGAAGCTGCCAAGGCTCCCTTTTTGAGATTTTTAAGGATATGCTGACTAGCGCAGCAATTGCTGTTCATGCAAACTAGGTTTCCGAAGTGCTTCTCTATGGAGAAGTTGATTGACTGAGATTATTAGTAATGGTGATCTTGGCAATTTTATTCTAGCAAGGGGACCCAAAATCTAAAACTCTCGGAAACGCTTCACATTGGAAATAAGTTTTTGTTTATAATGTTATTTTCCCTTTAACAGCACACAGTATATTTGAACTCAGTATGATTTTTAGGAGATATACTCCAAATCAAAATGTGCGTTTAATTGTGCTTGTTTCATTGGGGGTATAACTCAAAACAACTTGCAAAACCTGCAGTTCTCTTGTTTGCAGGCTTTGCAATCCCTCCCCTTCAAACCCTGCCCAGACTTTCTGTGGCAGTCCAATGAGACTTCCCAATGCAGCTCAATGCAAAATCTTTGCAAGGCAAGTGCTCTGGGCAATTGCTGCCTCTTGAGTCTAGCACTACGGAGTTAAACCATCAGGAAGAAATAAAACCTGTTCTCTGTTTGAAAGCCAGTGGGTTGTAATCAGGTTAACTGGCAAGTGTCAATTTCAATTAAAACTTATACTTGCAAAATTAACAATATTGGGAACTCTATTCACACAAAATGTTTTCAACAACCTAAAGTGCTTTAGGGGTCTAGAGTCTCTAAACTCTGCCCAAGCAAAACAAAGTCGCTACATTTTGTTAAGTATGACAAATACTAAGGTGAATGTAAAAAAAAGAGGGTTCAAATTATTAATTTGAACAGAATCTGCAAAGTGCCACAGATACTCCTAATGTGTGAACAGCAGTTTGTTTCTGCTTCTTGGCATAAATTTTGAGCCTGGCAAGCACAGTATTTCTCCACCCCCACCCCTGTGTTATTTTAAACATGTTGAGAACCACTTAATCACAGCATGAATACTAGCAAACTGGTAATGGTAAACATATCTAGTGATGTGCTGTATATAAGTAATTCCTGAAACCTGAAGGGGATTTTAGTTCTAAAGCGCTTAATGCTATTTAAACATTGTACAGATTGATAATTTAGCATTTCTTCTAGTACTGTATATGAGGGCACCAAAATCAATGATCCGAAAGCATCTGTGTGGTTTACGTACAAGGTTTTAGTCGGGTCAGAAGAACAAAATCATATACGGCATGTTGGCCTCAAGCTTTAAAGGGACACTCCAGGCACCCAGACCACTTCTGCCCATTGGAGTGGTCTGGGTGCCATCTTCCACTACTCTTAACCCTGCAAGTGTAATTATTGCAGTTTTTTATAAATTGCAATAATTACCTTGCAGGGTTAACTCCACCTCTAGTGGCTGTCTACTAGACAGCCACTAGAGGGCACTTCCTGTATCATAGCACAGAAAACCTATGCTAGAGCGTCGCTGGACGTCCTCACACGTCGCTCATTTCCCCATAGGAAAGCATTGAAAAGCATTTACAATGCTTTCCTATGGGGAGCTCTAATGCGCATACGCATTAGGTCTCCCCGGCCGGTGGGCGGGATCAGTCTCGCCCACCGGCCGACGTTATCACTGGGAGGAGCGGCGACGTGTGACATGTCGCTGCCTCTGGTAAGTAACTTAAGGGGTTTACACCCCTTCAGCTACCGGGGGTTGGGAGGGAGAGGGAACCTGAAGTGCCAGAAAAACTGATTGTTTTCCTGGCACTGGAGTTTCCGTTTAATCATGTACATACATTGCATATTGCCCCACACTGTGATTCCTTTGAATTGGTGATTTTTGAAGACTTTTTAAGGGGCCGCGGATCCCTTCTACGGAGTGGCAGCAGTCACTAGTTGTGTGCAGCTTTGGAATTGAAAGTCTATGTGAGGGCTGTGAATTCCGAACAGAGTAAATAATTGTCAACATACACGTTATATTCTTGTTTAGAATATTTCTAGAGCACCAACAAATTCTGCAGAGCTGTACAATGGGACATTGGCCAGAGATTTCAAATCTGACCCAACAGATGCTAAATGGATATTGGCAATTTTTGTATGTTTTCTCAGGTTTTTTTTGTTTTGTTTTTTCACCACCATATTTGGAAATCAGATGAGAGGCAGTACATCTTTAAAGGAAAATGGCCCTCCTTTTTTAATTGAAAAGGATACATATGCAACAACTGTTTATTTTGTAATGTTCCCCATGGGGGGTAACGTTTGAACAAAGACCTCGTGATTTTGTGATTTGTCTTGTGTTTGTAGATTGGTAGTATTAATGCATATACACAGGTCCTAGTAGTCTTTGAGATGAGCACTGCTTCTCAACAGAGGCTTAAATATTTCACCTCACGTGTGAAGAAAGTATAACTAGATATTTACTTACATACATGCACTTACCTAGGTTATAATATGTATAGTGTTATTTAAAATAAGTGAAAGCTTTTTTGAAATTTTGTTTTAAATGTTTATTTTGTCATTATTATGTTTATTACTTATAGCAAAAAATTAAATAAGGTAGGCACACCCAATATGAAATATAAGCAAGCTCCCAAGCAGAGCTCTATGAAAATACGATATGGGGTGCTCACTCACATGAGGCTCTATTCCCCAAAAGCCCAAATACATGTAAATAACAATAGAGTAAGGAGCACAACCATCAATAATATTAAATCTTTATTAAGTGGGTACACTCGATAAGAATATCACATAACATAAGGATCCAAAATATAGGATCATATCACGCTATACAGCAATGGTCAGAAAAATTCTGAATATATATGTATAAACGCCAAATGCGTCTTCTATGAATAGCAGAATCTCAGAATACAAAATAGACAAATGAGATACCAATCTAATCCAACCCCACAAATATATGAACAAAAAAAATATAGAACAATAAGCATACTAGACCTAGTGAGAAGCAGGGACAGAGTCAGTCACCAAAACACCCCCAATGTTTCGGCCAAAATGCCTTTATCAAGGGAGTATTTCAGAATTTTTCTGACCATTGCTGTATAGCGTGATATGATCCTATATTTTGGATCCTTATGTTATGTGATATTTTTATAGAGTGTACCCACTTAATAAAGATTTTTTTTATTTATTATTGATGGTTGTGCTCCTTACTCTATTGTTAATATTTATATAGTGCCAACAAATTCCACAGGGCTTTACAGTGGGTGGACGAACAAACATGTAGTTGTAGCCAGACAAGTTGGACACACAGGAACAGAGGGGTTGAGGGCCCTGCTCAATGAGCTTACATGCTAAAGGGAGTGGGGTAAAGTGACACAAAAGGTAAGGATAGTATTAGACTAATGACCGTTGCAAGTGAGGAATCAGTCGGGAGCTATTACCAGTTTAATTGATACGCTTTTATGAAGAAGTGTTTTTAAACTACCGTGGTCTGCATGCCAGGTCCCCAGGTTTTAATCTTGCAGCTGGAAACATAGCAGTTTCCGACAGCCGCTAGAGGCGCTTCCGCGACGCTCAATTGAGTAATGCTTTCCAATGGGCAGTTTGAATGCGTTCGCGGCTCTGGCCGCGCATGCACCTTCAGCTCAGCTCGGGAGCAGACATCTGAGGGGGAGGAAAGGTCACCAGCGCTGAATTAAGGTAAGTGGCTGAAAGGGTTTTAACTCCCTTCAGCCCAGCGGGAGGGGACCCTGAGGGTGGGCGGGACCTAAGGACTATTCCTGGCACTATGGTGATCCTTTAATGATTTTTTTGAAGGAGTGGAGACTGGGTGAGCATCTAATGGAGGAGGGAAGTGAGTTCCACAGGAACGGTGCAGCCCTCGAGGTCTTGAAGGCAAGCATCAGAGGTGGGAGTACGGACAGAAGATAGACGTAAGTCTTCAGCTGAGCGTAAGGACTTAGACGGGACATACTTGTGTATTAGGGAGGATAGATAGGTTGGAGCAATATACTGTAAGAATTTGAAAGCAAGAACCAGAATTTTAAATTGAGCCCTATATCTTACAGGAGGCCAATGTAGGGACTAACAGAAGGGTGAGGTGTGTTAATTTTGTCAAGATTAATTTTAATAGATAACAAATCATGACTTGCCCTGTTGTGAAAGTATCTATCCGACCTCGTTGACTTGGAAGCTGTCAGCAACATGGTTTCGCTGACCTTTCATAATACTTTGAATACTATCATTAAAGATTAAAAGTGTATTACACCCAGGGCCGGATTAACATAGGGGCTGATGGAGCTGCAGCTCCAGGCCCAGGCCCATGGAATAGGCCCATTGATTTATTAAAAAAAAAAAAAAAAAATTAGTTTTTTTAAAACACATTTTTTTTTTCCACACACTACTCTTAGGGATTCCACCTGGCTTTTATTTTATTGGCACAGCCTGTATTTTAAGCTGCCTGGCTGGTGCCAATATTACAGTGATACTGGCAATACAAATGCTGGTGTTTTTCTCAGTTTAAACAAGAGATTACTATGCAATACCAGCACTGGCCAGTAGGGGTCACTGTGTGTGGAGACAGGCAGGGATAGGAAGTTCCAGCATATCCCTCCCTGCCTATCTATACTTACTGATCTGCAGGGTTGCAGCTACAGAGAGTCCACACAGCAACTCCCACCCTGCAGAGACAGCCTACAGCTCAGGGAAGTAAGGGATGGAGGGAAAGGCTGCAAGGAGACATGGGGACACTGAGACACTAAGGGACATTGGGAGACATTATGACACAGACACATGGGGACACAGTGTCCCCATGTCTCCCAGCCAGTGTCCCTGGTGTCTCAGTGCCCCCAGTCTGCCAGTGTCTCACCGTCCCCATGTCTCCTAGTGCCTCCATGTCTCCCAGTGCCTCAATGTCCCCATGTCTCCAAGCTAGTGTCCCTAGTGTCTGTGGCCCTGGTGTCTCCTTGTCCCTATGTCTCCCATTGCCCCCATGTCTCAATGTCCCCATGTCCCCCAGTGTCTAGTGTCTGTGTCCATGGTGTCTGTGTCCCCATGTCTTAGAGTGTCCCCTATTTTCCCAGTGTCCCCATGCGTCCCAGACAGAGTCCCCTAGTCTACAAATGTCACTGGTGTCTCCGTGTCCCTGGGTCTCCCTGTATCCCCAGGTCTTCCCGTCTTCCTAGTGACATGGGGGCCCTGGGATACATGGGGACACAGGGAGACATGGGGCATTGAGACACTGTGATACATAGGATCACTGGGAGACCTGGGGACACGACACTAGGGGGACACTGGGAGTCATGGGGCACTGAGACACTAATACATAGGAACACTGAGACCTGGAGTAATCGACACATGGGGGCACTGGGAGACATGGGGCCACTGGGAGGAATCCATCTATACAGCAGAATCAAACTAAGTAGTTTTTTGGTGATATTACAGCATTTTCTCCTATGTCACTCCTTGTGATTTACATCATGCGATGTCACCCATACATATTTAATTATGCAAATTAGCAAGGCCGGTATGTTTTTCCGAGAAAGGTGGCAACCCTAACTACTTTTCACATACTCTTACTTAAGTATGGAAACTTAAGAGGGATGTATGGGAACAAAACTTGTGTGGACTGGCTGACAATGAATATAGTTAAAGGGACACTAGAGTCACCAGAACAACTACAGCTTATTGAATTTGTTCTGGTGAGTAGAATCATTACCGTCAGGCTTTTTGCTGTAAACACAGAGAAAATGCAGTCTTTACATTACAGCCCAGTGATACTGGCACTGGCCACTCCTTAGATGGCTGTTAGAGATCCTTCCTGGGTCATGGCTGCCTGAAATGCATCAAAACATTCAGTGTCTCCTCCCTCTGCATGCAGAGACTGAACTTTCCTCATAGAGATTCATTGATTCAATTCATCTCTATGAGGAGATGCTGATTGGCCAGGGCTGTGTTTGAATCATGCTGGCTCTGCCCCTGATCTGCCTCTTTGTCAGTCTCAGCCAATCCTACGGGGAAGCACTGTTATTGGATTAGGCCACCACTTCTAATGATGTTAGCAGACTGCTTGTTTTTCTAACAGCATGCAGAGTTACAGCTTCAGGCTTGAATACAGTAAGATTTTGCTATATTTATGGAGGCATGAGGGACCCAGGGGGGCTAGATGGTGGTGTTAACACTATAGGGTCATGAATTCATGTTTGTGTTCCTGACCCTATAGTGATCCTTTAAGGTAATGCTGACTTCTCTCTAACACTGTGGCATGTTCCCTTTCTTCTACACTCACTACATACAGTTTTTCTCTGTCCCAGACTATATACCAGGAGCTTCTGCCTGCTAGTAAGAAGGTAAGGAGACAAGTGGACCAGCGAGTGCTGGGGGACAGTCCTTAGAAAGCGTTGAGCGAGCGCATCATTAGATGCATTTATGCCAAGCTCAGGGTGCTGTCTGCATAGTATGCCCTTAGTTGGCCAGCTGCATGATTGGCAGGTAGCCTGACATGCATTCATACGAGGCTGGCCTTCTAATTCTTTGGGCAGACATATCCTCTTTTTGGGCATGTTCGCCCCTTTTGGCAGGTTACGTGATTTGTGTCAGTGGCACACCCTTTTACCACGCCCATTGACTTCCTGCTTGACTGGACACTGCTGTTAGGGGTTATGGATTTACTTGAAAGATGAAATCATAAATTAGTGAGAGATTAGCCTAGGGTATGTGTTTTCTTATAGCTGCTGTTTTCTTTCTCTCCAGCACCATCTCCATCAGATACATGACGCTTGGGAGTGTTTTACTGTTTTTGGTCGATATGATTCTGTAATTAGGCCCGTCATAATTGTCAGCACCAGGCCCACTTGGCTCTTAATCTGGCCCTGATTACACCATTTTATGTCTAAGAATAGATCACTAAACTTTTACATTTAAATTGCTTGCCAATCTATTTACATTTAAATTTACATTTAAATTGCTTGCCATAACCTGTTTCATATTTAGCTCACCTACTTGGTGTTTATTATATAATTACATTGTAAATAATGTGTGTATCTAAATCTCTCAAAAACAAAACAATGTCAGGGGCTTTAGAATGTTGACGTTTCCAAGGATCCTTGGAAATGTTTCGCTCTGAGCATACAGCAATAACATTTCAAATATTTTTACTTTTAAATGAATTTGTAGGGAGTCACACATAGTGTATGAATTTGCTGTCTTGATAAGTTTATCTGAATAAATACTACAAATAACAAAGTTTCAGATCTGTTTTGATATGTGCAGTGAACGATTTTGTAGGCATTCTGCTTATCCTCTTCGAACAATAACAAAAAGATTTAAGTTGACACTATAGCCAATTTTCCACTGTAATAATCGCCCCACCTAATGATTCTTTTGGTGTTTCCTCTTGGCCTTGCTCTGCTTGGTAAAAGCTATTTATGGTACATTATCAACAGCATAATGTTTTTTACATAAACAACTTTGATCTTTCTCACAATTAGTATAATACAGCTGGAATACAGAAGACTTTATTGGTTATTCCAAATGTAAATTAGCTAATTACTCCTTCCCTCCCCCTGTCATATTTAAAAAAATTTATGACCTAATCCAGGTGATGTTAGTGTAATATATTGTCTAACTTTGAAGTTTTGGTCTCTCTCCTGGCTCTCAAATAGGTGGGCAGTGGTACAAGTGCTTGCAGAACCTGCTATTAACTAGTATTATAAAGGTTTAGGGTACATAATCAATAAGCAGGACTTAAAATAAAAGAAATGCATAAAGTGCTTCTGGTATTTATCAATGCTTTCTGCCGCTAGCTGCCTCTAATGTATGTGAGCTGCTTGCAAGAAAATGCATGTGGTTCAAATCTGGTTTACATAGCCTATCTTATTATATTCTTGCTGAAAATCCTCACCATTGTAATCTTGTATGTGTACACTTATTTTTATGCATTTCAAGACCATAGTTTACATTTTAACTGTGACCGTATTATTACAGTGGTACTTGTACAAACAAGTAACATTTATTCCTATATTATTCTCATGTGCTAGTCTAGGCATATTTGTAAACCCTAGCTTAGCAGGTGTTTGAGATATATCAAGGTTAGCACTTGGTAGTTTCATTCATTAAAATTGAAACCACGGTTTGAACTTCTATTTTCATTTTCACATGCATCTGTGGTGCATGTTATATCAAGATATTGTGTAGCGTATTATGAGTGGAGTGTTCACACTCTTGCATCATGGAGATGAGGGAAAGCATACAGCTACAATTATTAGTTCCCCCATGCACTTTTAAAGGATCACTATAGGGTCAGGAACACAAACATGCATTCCTGGCCCTATAGTGAAAAGTCAACATTTAGGCCACGCCCCCTTTGTGACATCATAAAAAGTGCCACTTTTTAGCCAATGGGAAAGCATTGGATTGGCTAACATCAGCAAGGGGGCGACCAATCAGGACTTCTTCATAGAGATGCATTGAATCAATGCATCTCTATGAGGAAAATTCAGCGTCTCCATGCAGAACGTGGAGACGCTGAACGGCAGGGCTGCTTACTGTGCAGCCCTGAGCCAGGAAGCCCCTCCAGTGGCCATCTAAAGAGTGACCACTTGGGGGTGTCTCTAGGGGCAATGTAAACACGGCTTTTACATGAAAATGCCTGACGGGAGCTATTATACTCACCAGAACATATACAGTTGTTCTGGTGACTATAGTGTTCCTTTTAACACATGCAGGAGAAGTTGCTAGGGGTTTCCATTTAAAATATACCATTTGGTTTTGATGTGGCAAGATAGTGATTGCTGTGCTTTGAGGTGTCTGTACGATTCATTTATTTTGTCCATTTATGGCTATCTTTGCCATGTCTCATGCTTTTGTCTTTCTGTGAATCTTTCTACGTGGTTTCTGTGCTTTTGCTTCTCATACTCTTATATTATTGCTCAATAGAGCATGCCTTTAACAAACAGAGAAATAGAAATTGCTGCATGTGACTTATAAGCGAAAACTGTTTGGGATTTTTCAGAACTACACATACAGGTTTATGGGATCATGAAAATGTAGATCCATAGATTTAGTTTTTGAGTCTTTGCCATTTAGTTCAGGTTATAAGTGGACTTGACAAATTTACATAGTTTACAAGGGATTTTGTTTTTGCGTATGTATTATGTACTCTCACACACCCTTACAAATATAACTTTCTACATTCACCTAACCACTCACACTCACTTCTGTGCCATTTATCTTGTCTGGACCTTTACAGTTGTATGAGTTAACTCCTATTGGAACATACCTCTTATCTTGGTTAGATGAACTGGAGTCCCCTGAAATCATGCAATGTTGCTATTTTTATGTATTTATTTAAAAATAAATTTCAACAGGGGACTACAAACACTGATCCTGTTCTAGAAAGGACAATAAAACACTGAATTCTTTTTAAAGGACCAATGAATGTATCACATTTTGTGGTTTGCTTTTCCCTGGCAAAAATAAAAATTTCTGATTTTCCAGAATGAACCTGTCCGTTCTCCAATAATCTTAAACTACAGCACCTAACCATGCATGCACTCTGTCGTTAAGGCAAGCTGTCAAATCACCAGCAGGAGGGTTCTCTTGCTCCTTGCCTAGTAATCCATAATCTGCATCACAATGTATAAATTGTGTGTACTGTGACACACGATATTTTAAAATCTGACTGCCTTTATTTGTTTTGTATATAGCTGGATAGAGATGACTGTTTTTTGTAATGATTCCAGTTTATTTATTTTTTTGTGAGCTACTTCTAGCTCTCTATGCATGTTGTTTGTGGTTTCTAGTCATACGGCTGTGAATATTTTATGATAAGATCTTTTCAACTTAACTTGCCCTGCAGAGATCTGGCCTGGTATCTGTATTCATCTGTCAATACAAAGGTTTATAAAAATGAGATTCCAGGCTCCAAGCTTAATCCTTCACAATAAGAAAATATGCTAATGTGTGTCCGTCGCAGAGCAGAAAGAAATCTGCCAGATCGAGCTTGCCATCAGACAGGATAGGGCTTTTTGTGTCCAGCTTCCTTTGAATGGTCATAGACGAAAGGTGACCTCATTCTGCATATTATATAGTTCCTTATTGGCTTTGTTTTGATGCCAGTCATAGTAACATCCCCTTTAATTCAGTTATTTCCTGAAAAAAAATATTCTACAGGAAGCTACTTCCACAGGCTGAGGAATGAATGTATGTGTCCTGTATGTTTTAGGATTTGTATATTTATAAAGCCATTACAATCTCTCCATCCACAAACACCCACACTTCATGGAAGAATGGATCGATCTGTGGTGCAAGTTATCTCTGAAATGCTGACAAATTGTGTCCTATTTAAAGTGGAAGAATAAAGGTTGTTATATTCTACCTTCATAAATCCTCTGACATGACAAATATAGGGGTGTTCCAGTGTGATTGTGTGTGAGGTTTTTATTTTTAATTTACTGAAAATTTCTTTTAAATAACTACTTAAAATGCAATTGCAGTTTGGTCAATCTAGGTAGTAAGCACACTAGTTGAAAACCATGTGGCCATTCAAAGATACTTTCTCCAAAATAAGTCTTTAGTCAAATTAAACCTGCTTCTCCAGGAAAAACGTTGCAGGGACTATATTCTGTACAAATTCAAATTATGCATTTTTTTAAAGTTGTGTGGTATCTGTTCCTTCTGCAGTGTCACATGTGACTTAAAAATAATTTTGTAAACAAATCAAAATGGGGACTACATTTAGGTGCCAATGGCAATCCTCATAGGCAAGAGAGTAGCTCCAGACTCTAGGGATTTGCCCAAATTTCCACAATTTTCAACCATGTCTTAAAGGGTCCTGGCACACATCCACAACCAAGAGCAGGCTTTAATAAAACATAGCAACCAGTGACAGCATTTCGGTCACACACTAAACATCGTCACATGTTGCTTTGTTACATTAAAGTCTGCTACTTATAAATAGGTTGTCTTGGGTTACCCCAGTCAAATTAAGATAAATTAAACTCAATTTAGCAAAAAAGTTCTCTGAAACCACCAATGAAGTCTATCTTGTATAATGTGATTCTTTACCATACAAATGAAGAACATGATAAAGGAACATTTATGATAAAAAAAAATATTCTTAACATATTGTATTTGTATGCACTGTGGTTAACCAATAAGTTACATATACAAAAAAAAAAACAGAAAAAGAGAAAATCTAACAAAACACCAATACTTCCTGGTCTATCGAAGTACTGGGATTTGTCTTAAGACAGCAATTTGTCTCTCAAAATAGATTACAAAGCTTTTATTTATTTTTTTAATTCAAAATATTTTATATATACTTCCTGCTTATATTATAAATAATGTCCCCCAAATCAAATCACATCTACAATCCATTCAAAAATGGGCAATGGATGACCCTTCATTGACCTTACAATATACATTGAAAATGTTGTGGTGTTTCTGGACTCTCTTCCACGGCTTATCTGATAAAGCGGTAATAAAGTTCACTGGACCTCAGAACCAGAGATTATTTAGAAATAACTCTAAATTATAAACTATTTACACACAGGTTTATTATCTGGGGACCAGAATATGCTTAACCACTTAAGGACCGGACTGTTTTTGCGATGTTGTACATTTGCGACCAGGCATCTTTTTACACTTTTGTGGTGTTTGTGTTTAGCTGTAATTTTCCGCGCTCTCATTTACTGTTCCCATACAAATTATATATTGGTTTTTTTCAGGACAAAAAGGGCTTTCTTTGCATACCATTATTTATATAATCTCATGTAATTTAATTTAAAAAAAAAAATTAAAAAAATGATATAAAATTGAAAAAATACATGTTTTTTTTACTTTTACTTGAAAAATCTTTTACTCATCTACAAAAGCGAATGGAAAAACAAACTGCTAAATAGATTAAAAATTTTGTCCTGAGTTGAAAAATACCCAGTGTTTACATGCTTTTTTGGTATTTTTTGCATGTTATAGGGCTATAAGTACAAGTAGGATATTGTGGTTTCAAAACATACATTTTAAAAAAAAGTATCAATAGTGACATTGTAACACTATTATCGGTCCTAAATCTCTGAATAACACCCCACATGTACATTTTTTTTAAAGTAGACAACCCAGGGTATTCAATATGGGGTATGTCCAGACTTTTTTAGTAGCCACTTAGTCGCAAACACTGGCCAAATTTAGCGTTCATATTTGTGTGTGAAAAAAGTAAAAAAACTAAATTGAACGCTAATTTTGGCCAGTGTTTGTGACGAAGTGGTTACTAAAACAGACTGGACATACCCCATTTGCAATACCTTGGGTTGTCTTCTTTTGCAAATGGTATGCCATTGTGGGGGTAATTCTCATTCCTGGGCTACCATACGCTCTCAAAGGCAACGTAACCAAACTGGCCATTTTCAATGTAAAAATATTTGACCCATATATTTGACCCTGTAACTTTCAAAAACGCTATAAAACCTGTACATGGGGGGTACTGTTATACTCGGGAGACTGCTGAACCACAAATATTAGTGTTTCAAAACCGGAAAACGTATCACAACAATTATATCATCAGTGAAAGTGCTGTTTGTGTGTGAAAACTGCAAAAAAAGTCACTTTCACTGACCATATAATCGCTGTGCTATGTTTTACTGTTTTGAATCACTAATATGTGTTCTGCAAAGTCTCCCGGGTAAAACAGTACCCCCCATGTACAGGTTTTAGGGTGTCCTAGAATGTTACAGGGTAAAATACAGTGCTAGCAAATTAAATTCTCTGGACTTTCGGCCTGAGTTGGCAGACAGGTCCCTCAAATTGAAATCAATAAAATTACTTAATTATGTAAAAATATTACATAAATATGCACGTAGAATTTAAATATATATGCATATTTATATATTTGAAGTCTATGTGTATATTTATATATTTATGTAATTTTGTATATGGACATGTATATTTCGTATTATTTTATTTATATATACATAGATATATACAATTTCATTTTAAGTGTATTTTGAGATAGAGAGATATATATATATATATATATATATATATATATATATATATATATATATATATATATATATATATATATCTCTATCTCTATCTATATATATTCAAAATAGAAGAAAATTTCATATAGATATATTTTTAAAAAATTTATTATTTAAAAAAAAATTATTTAATTTAAATTACTTATTTGTATTTTATAATATATATAATTATATGTATGTGTAATTTAATTAGAAGTGTATTTTTATATTAATATATGTACATATTAATATAAAAATACTTAGCATGACATATTATGATATATATTTTTATTTATTAATAATCTTTTTGTATTTTAATTTTTTTTTTTTACACTGCAGTCCCCCTGCAGGCAGACACATGGACAGCTATTGTGACCATGTGATCGCTCTGTTGAGCAATCACATGGCCCCAGGGGTCCTAATCCGCCGGGGGAACGACGGCGATCGGTTAAGTACATCTGACCGTTAGGACGGTTCAGGACCGTCACCGGTCGGCAATGCAAAAATGCCGATGACGGTTCGGAACCGTCCTCGGTCCTTAAGGGGTTAAAGGGAAACTCCAGTGCAAGGAAAACAATCTGCTTTCGTGGCACTGCAGGTCCCCTCTCCCTCCCACCCGCGGTTGCTGAAGGGGTGAAAAACCCCTTCAGGTCACTTACCTGAGACCCTGCCGATGTCCCTTGGTGGTGGTTTCTGCTCGCCGCCGCTCCTCCCAGT
This sequence comes from Pelobates cultripes, assembly GCA_933207985.1. NCBI lineage: Eukaryota > Metazoa > Chordata > Amphibia > Anura > Pelobatidae > Pelobates > Pelobates cultripes. Next base: position 322,589,978 of record OW240912.1, on the reverse strand, counting down.
GATTACGTCGGCCCGTGGGCGAGACTGATCCCGCCCACCGGCGGGGAGACCTAATGCGCATGTGTGGGGACGTCCACGACGCTCTAGCACAGGTTTTCTGTGCTATAGAGCAGGAAGTGCCCTCTAGTAGACAGCCACTAGAGGTGGAGTTAACCCTGCAAGGTAATTATTGCAGTTTAGAAAAAACTGCAATAATTACACTTGCAGGGTTAAGGGTAGTGGGAGTTGGCACCCAGACCACTCCAATGAGCAGAAGTGGTCTGGGTGTCTGGAGTGTCCCTTTAATTGCTGTGCTTTTTTAGGGTGTTTCCCAGACACCAAGAAGATTTAACCCATTGGTTCCCAGACACAGTTGGTCTGTCTATCATTGCACATCTATTACATGCATCCACTGCACATATCTGTGATTGACAATATTTTTACATTGGCCAATGAATCCTGCCCACTGAGCATGACACCTGTCATTGTCTTTTTGTCTAAAATGTTATCTTTTGCTGTGTGTGAACATTATCAGAAGACAAATACAGTTTATAAGCCACCTCAGTTATAATGTATAGGAACTACTGAACAACTGGTACCTGTTCTGAATGGTTTGCTATGGCAACTCATGTCAAGGGTCTTAACTACTATTCCTGCTTCGATGCTTGCGTGCATGCAGCAGATCTGTTATGATAGCAGAAAGTGTCCTGATTTAATGGCAAACTATTCTTGAGATGATGCTGAAGTTGAAGTTTCAACGTTAGCAGCAAATCCCGTGATTTGCAGCTTACTGCAATGCCCATTGCTTAGGCTCGCCATTTCATGTGGATTGGGAGTTCTGAACATTTGCCATAAACCCATTCACTTAGCAGGGGTTTAAAGGGCTATGTATTTCAGTAGTCTTCGGTATTTTCAGTATGAAGACGCAATTTAAAACTACCACACAAGACAATAGCAGTCAGTGTGCCCTGAGTTATTTGTATTTTCTTTGAGGGATAAAAAGCTCTTTATAGTTATTACTGTGCAAATACTGAGAGGAAAGTAATTATTTGCCAAAGCTGGATCTGGTACCAGCAGACTGACCGCTTTGTCCCAAGCCTAATTATTTTTCTGAGTTATTTTATTTGCATATTTATAATTTCTAATAGTGTATATTTAAAGGGACACTACAGACACCCTGAATTGAAATTATCTGGATTCAGTATCCCTGTCCCCTATAAACTTTACAGTTTTACAGAAATTGCAGTGTTAAGGCTGTCTATCAGACAGCCACTAGAGGTGCTTCCTTCAGTTTCACAGGACATCCTCACACAGTACAAGAGGCTGTCCAGCGTCTTGCAAATTCTTATTGGAAAGCATTGCTTTAAAGGTTTCCTGTGTAGAAGGCCTAGTGAGTGTATGGTGCTTGCAAATTAGGTTGTAACTGCGCTCCATTCGGAAGAGGCAGACTGACCCAGCACCATGGGGGCACTGTGTGTTTTTAATGGGTTTTTAGCTGTTTCATTGCTGTGGTTAGAGGCAAAGGGGCATTGTAGTGTTGGAAATAGCTTTTTATTCCCAACACAGTGTTCCATTAAGCAAAAGTTAATTAAGCAATTAAATCTCTTGTGCATGTAATTTTTTATATATGTATGTATATAATTTTTCTTTATTTTTTTTTAATACGGCATATAGTTTGCAGAAAACTCTAACACCTAAATCTGTAATATAGATCACTTTGAAAAAGCAGCACTAGAAATTGTGAACGCTAGTAAAGGTAGTCTGTTTTAAACTATCCCAGCCTCTTACACTAGATGTCACAATAGAGCAAAGTAAGTCCTTTTTAGATGATCGTTTGGTTCCATCAAGTGGTCAACCTAAATATTTCATGCAATATTGCAGCACACATTTTTGCAGAATGTTGTGCTAATTACATTTTAGCTTCTTAATTCTCTTAATGTTTAATATTTTTATTTATTTTTTTTAATTGAAAACTCATAATGAAAATTCATATTGTATGTTACAAACAAGGATAGATTGGAGGGTTGGGTGGGGGTTATTATTGTAAGGGAATCTGCAGTCAGGATACAGCAGAATCTCTTCTGGGCTATGGCTCCATCACAGGTTAGTATGCGATATGCATCCCACTAAAGGTTCTTTCCTCAAACATATACTCGATGCAGTTGAATTGTCAGACTGGTCATATTTAACTTATGACTGTGTATCTGAGAATTAACATTGTTTTCTGTGTAAATTAGTTTCATTTTGGCTATGGAGATGCATGTCAACAAATAAAATCCTCAGCATCTTGTACTTCCTGTACAGTAATTCTCTTTAGCCTATTTCACATACCGCTCACTGTGACTTTGCATTTGTCCATCTTCTAAACTGCTAGAGTGACATGAGATGGTACTTAAACATAGCAAGGGTTTATTTGGAGAAGGTAGAGTAGTGAGACCTTTTAAACTAGAACTGCTCCCTATATCTGTATAGTACACAAAGCATCCATATTGGAGCTCTCTCCAGAAATATTCTGTTAATTAGCTGGTGCTGCTGCACTATAGCCTTTACTTTTCCTAACCCTTTATATATAACCACTAAATTCCTTAATTATAAGGAATTCAAAGAAACTTTCAAGGGCAAAGTCGCTGAACTCAAAGCATAGTTGATTTGGAAAGTTTTGTTTCTAGTCCAGGTACTTTGGCCTTAAATTTGAATTCCTGTCAATTCACACTTCAGTGAATAACCCTACCAGTGCAACAAATTAGTTTGCCAACCCAATGCACTGACTGGATGACCTTGTTTGAAGTATTGTTTATTACTTTGCATTCAACTTGTAATGTGTTATATAATAACCAAAAAGTGGATAGCGCTTAAAAAAATATGAAACTAAGCAATCACCTAAAGTGACAAAATTAATCTAAAAACCATAAACATGTTGCGCTCAAAATATACTTAACATCCATTGGTCAGATAAAATCTGTTAAAATTAAACACAATCTAGTGCAGATTATCCTTATTATAGCAATAATAATTTCATATACATATGAGGGTTAAACTCACATTTACCAGAGCCCTATCAATACTGGCTCTGGGTGAGAGAGGCTCCACTTGAGGGAATAACTCCCACAATGCTCAGGCTTGAAGACTTTAAGTCTCAAAAGAGGGCACTTTTTAGTATGAAATAGCTGCAGGGATGACCGAACCAGAAAAGCCCAATGGCATAGTATAACACATTGTATTATGCATAAAACAATTAAAACTGCTTACTCAAAGCATTGATGGGTTATACCATATAGTAATCCCACAAAAAAGCTCAACAAGTCAGCGTTTGAACACAAGAATACAAAGTCAGTTGTGGTGCAAATATAAGTGTGTGGATGGATAGATATAGTCTCTCTATGCCTCCTCAATGTACAAGGCTTTGCGTTGCATGACCTGGAATGTAATAACATTTGTTGAATTTGTAATATAAATTTAAAACAATTGGCAGTGCTGGCCTTAGTTGTGGGAGTTCTGCACGTGGCTCACAACACCATCAATAGAAGACTGGTGGTGAGTTGCAGGAGGCAGAGCGGTCACTCAGTGATGGTAGTCATGTCCCCTCTTGTGGACCAGACACCCTTACAAAACTAAAAATATCCCATCTTGCATTTTGCTGACTGGTATGCAAACCTGGTCACTTGGCATAGGCATTGCACATCTGTGTGGGGCTTTCGTTGAGGCAAAAGGGGTGTGCATTTAGCTGTGCACACCTTTCACTTCACTGACTATTACACAGCATGGGTTAAGTCCTCACATGTGAGTCCTGACGTCTGAACTGTGCATTGTAGTAATCAGGTAAGCACTGAAACTAAACAGTGAGTGAAACAGAATAGTGAGAGCAGCTTCCTGCTGCAATCACCAACCACTAGGTAAACTGCCTCTAGGATCATTGTAAAGGTGTGAGTGCCATTAAAATTTAAATGGGAGGGGAAGTGTGGGCGTGTGGCTGGAAACTAGTGAGTGATTGCTGAAATTTGCATGCATGAAAAACTAAGGCGGCCAACCCTATTAAATGGAAGTGTTTATGGTAGAAAAGTGGGATAAAGTTTTAAAGATTGAGTTATTGCTATGGAAACAAATAACGTGCTTGTTTATTGCTACACATTTTAACCCCTTCTGTTTTAAGCATGTGACTGTTTCTAGCAATAGTGTAATTCTATTATCATGAGTTTGTTTCTTTAAGGTAATGCAGTTGCTTGTGCTACATACAACTTAGCTGTGCATATTTATTTGTTCACCGATTTAGACTAAAACTATTTCATGATCAGTTCTATATTGGGTTCAGATCAAGTAATAGTGTAATATGAATACAGATGCAAACAATAATCCTAGCAGTTTAACTTGACAGTGACTTTCAAACTGTGCAACTGTTTTATATGACTTTTGTTAAAATACTGGTTGCATAAGTTACTAATTGTTTTCTTTCTCTTTTTTTTCCTTTTCTTTGCCCAATCAACTGGATTTGCCCCTTTGAAATATTCTTTTCCTGCAACTCATCCATTAGGTAAGATTTTAATTTATTTTGCTAAATGCTTACACATTGCCTTTACTAAAAATTTAAAAGACCAGTCTAATTTCCATAGCCAGTATATGATATAGTGCAGAATTTGGAATCTAGGAGCCAGGTTTTTCTTTTCTTTTTTTTTGTGTAAATAAAGTTAAAACCTTTTTTTCTTTAATCATTCTTTAGAATGTAACTAGATCACACAAGTTAGGCTACAGGTCTAATTATGTTACAATTAACGCCAGGTTGCTAAAGTGAAATTAAAATAAAGAAAAGAAGTAAGAAAGACCCAACATATGTGTCAAGGGAGAATCACTGGCATCCTATAACATACAGCTCTAGCATGGAGAAAATGATCATAGTCAAGATATTGCTTAAAATATGAGTGTGCTATTGGAACAATGAGAACATTGTAGGCAAGAGACTGCATATAGTAGACAGTGGGACCATTTAAGTGCATCTGTCTCTATATAAGTGATGTGTGGTATCATGTTATTGTAGTAGGGTGATAGCCAGGTCACAAAGATACAAGAAACTAAAACAATAAAAGCAAAAACAGATGAACACAATATAGCCAGACTCTTATGGGAACATGTCCGAAGTAGAGTGAAAACCATCTACCTACGATTAAGCTGACCTGCATATGGCACATATGGAAAATAGTTGTAAAAGATAAACCATGCAGATAATATGAAGTGACTAGAAGACCCATCAAGGCATATTAGTTCTGGGACACTCTAGCCAGAGAATGATGAGCTTTCATCCAACACCACACCTCGAGATCTGCGTCAGTGTAGTAGAGACCAGTTCAGATATAAGGAGCAGCCAGCCACCCAGGGAAATGACTAATAAAGTTTCATTTTAAACAAAAATGCAATTCATAAAGCGCTAGAACCACTACAGCTTAATGTAGTATTTCTGGTGTCTAAATCCTGTCCCTGTAGGCTTTTCATTATAAGCACTACCTTTTCATAGAAAATGCAGTGTTTACATTGCTGCTTAGGAATACCTCTAGTGACAGTCACTCTGATGGCCACTAGAGGTGCTTCCTAGTTAAGTGCAGCACCTGCATTCAGTGTCTACATGTTCATTGACTTGACGCTGGCAGACACACATTTTCTCATACACTCACAATTTTATTATTTTTTTCTTAAAGGACCACTATAGTGCCAGGAAAACATACTTGTTTTCCTGGCACTATAGTGCCCTGAGGGTGCCTGCGCCCTCAGGGTCCCCCTCCCGCTGGGCTCTGGGGAGAGGAAGGGGTTAAAATCTTAACTTTCTCCAGCGCCAGGCGGGGAGCTTTCCTCTTCCTCTCCTTCTTCCTAGCGACGTCCGCGCACGCATTCAGCCAGTCTCATAGGAAAACATTCATAATGATTTTCACAGTGAGAAGCATGCAAGCGCCTCTAGCGGCTGTCAATGAGACAGCCACTAGAGGCTTTAGAGGCTGGATTAACCCTCAGTGTAAACATAGCAGTTTCTCTGAAACTGCTATGTTTATAAAAAATTAAAAAAAGGGGGGGTTAATCCTATCTGGACCTGGCACCCAGACCACTTCATTAAGCTGAAGTGGTCTGGGTGCCTATAGTGGTCCTTTTAATTTAAGTTCACCCAGCCTTTTGGGAGAGCTGAATTGAATACTTTCCCTAGGGTCCAGTGGGGATGTTGTAACCTTTAACCTCTTCTTGTTCTGCTCCTTTGTGTGCTGTTTAGTGATGCCACATCACTAAACAGTGCATGCAGTATCACTGCAAGAACTGCAGGAAGAGTACTGCTCCCCTAGTCGGATGAACGGGCTGTCCAACTCACAGGACAAAATTTCCCATGGCGACCTCTCACTTGGGATATGTCAAGCCCCTTGTTATAGTGGCTATAGTATGCTTTTAGACTGTGATGATCATCGCCAAGTTCTTGATCAAATAGTTTTTGAATGGTTTGACCACAACAGGTGTTCCCTAAGATACCTGTGGCCTGTCCCCTTCATGTTCACATTGCTAGTACACAACTTATCTATTCTGATCTATTTTGATCAGTAGTGTGTCAATAGAATCTCTGTTGAAAGGAGGGAATTTGAGACCCTGAAACGGTTATGTTGTGAGGCATTGAAGCAAAGCATGATTTGATTTATCTTAAGAGTCATTATAAAGACCAAAGCCACTTCACCTATATGGAGTTGTATTGGTGTATGTAGATCTGCAGTCTTAATTGCTCGGTTCTCTACCATTTTGGTGCTAAATCATTTTTTTTTTTCTGTTTATACAGAAACAAAAGTGATTTAACTCCTAAAGGGTATGGTAATGATGGTGTGTTTCTACATTCCTTGACTGACTCATACTGCCAACATGGGAAAAATGTTTTCATTATTATTCAGATGTGACAGCATAGTGTGTCTACCTTAGAAGTTTTTATCTCCTGCCCTGTTAATGGAATGTTAATCATACACAGGACTCTCTTGCAGGCTATTTACAGAGCAGAGAGAATGTCCTGTGGTACCATACTTTTGTTCCTATCACTGCTTGCGTTAAATAATTTTAATCGTAGAAAATTGTTAAAATCAAAAAACAATACAAATTGCAGCATGTACAGGCTCCCAGTGAGCTAAAACTTCATGTTACATGTTTCATGATTAACTATCATTTTCTTAAGACCACTTTGAGGAAGTGCAAGTAAGCAAGAAGGATTCATAACTTGAATATTTAACATGTTGGGAGCCTATATAAGTTGCAATCTTCTGTACTTGTTTAACAATTCTGGATAAAATAATTAATTTTATAAAGCAAGCAGTGATGGAACATGTCCTGTGATGCTGTACTTTTCTTTATTTCTTTGTTTGAATTTTGGCAAGCTGACCACTCAGGTAAAAGAACACTGTTATGTTTGTAAGCACTGGCTTTCACTATATAGAGCAAAATCAAATGGTGCAGGATAAGAAATGTATTTTTGTTTGACTATTTTGTTTTTATTAACAGAGCAGGACATATTAAACTCTACATTAAGCAGATTGTGCAAAAAATGTAGTTTAAACAATAGATCTCTTTACAGGAAAAGGATAGGGAGGCGTGACTAGAGCTGCATAAACCGTGATCTAATTCCTAAATGGCAGATAATTGAGCAGTAAGTCTGCAGAGTATAATCTAGAGACCAAAACAGCTTTATTAAGCTAAAGTTGTTTTGGTGTGTAGTGTACCTTTAAATTTAATAAACTGAAAAAAGTTGCTGTTGCTGCATTTCAAATGGTACGGATCTTGTGAAAGGTGATTGAAGTGTGATATATATATAGTCTGTGGGACATCTGTTCCCACATGTTTGTAATTTTGAGTATTTTAATTTTCACCGAGGATTTTTTAGTTGCCAGAAATAAATGCCATATTGAGATTGAGTGATTTTTGCATATACGTATGGTGTATATTTAATAGAGCCATGCATCCAGATTTATAGAGAAACATGCCAGGTAAGATATGCAAGCCCAAAATTCCCAGTCCTCAGTAAATTACATCAAAATTGAAAACCAAACACTGGAAGCCCATACGTGTGGGCCGGTACTGTGCTTGGGGGTGTTCAAGACCGAAATGGAAAGTATCAGGGTTAGAATTAAAGGTGAATGTCAAATGTAAAGGATCACTATAGGGTCTGTAACACAAACATGTATTCCTGACCCCATAGTGAAAACCCACCATTTAGGAATGTGTTAAAACTTGCCTTATTTCCAGCTCTCCACTGGTCTGCCGGCGCTGGCCCCGTCCCTTTTGGTGACATCATAAAAATGTCCGATTTTTAGCCTATCCAATGCTTTCTCATAGACATGCATTGAATCAATGCATCTCTGAGGAAAATTCAGCGTCTCCATGCTGAGCGTGGGGATGCTGAACGGCAGGGCTGCTTACTATGCAGCCCTGAGCCAGGAAACCCCTCCAGTGGCCATCTAAGGAGTGACCATTTGGAGGTGTCCCTAGGGCAATGTAAACCCTGCCTTTTCTCTGAAAAGGCAGGGTTTACATGAAAAGGCCTGAAGGGAGCCATTATACTCACCAGAACAACTACATTAAGATGTAGTTGTTCTGGTGACTATAGGGTCCCTTTAACCCCTTGACGACCGATGACGGTCCTGAACTGTCATAACGGTCTGGGGCTACTTACCTGATCGCCGTCGGTCCCCCGGTGGCGATCAGCACTCCTCCCGGTCCAGGGGGACTGCCTGTCTGCTCGGGCAGTCTTCCCTCGGCAGATCAGGACCCCACGGCCACGTGATCACCCGATCACGTGGCCGCAATAGGTGCCTGTGTATCTGCCTGCAGGGGGACTGTCTGTGCTGACAGGCAGTCTCCCTGGAAGTGAAAAAATAAAGAAATCAGTGTTAAAAAAAAA
>OW240912.1:322483676-322580772 GCA_933207985.1 Pelobates cultripes | reverse complement strand
TATATGTAATTTTATTCTAACAGTATTTTGATATTAATATATATTTATATCAAAATACACTTAGAATGTAATGAGATATATAGCTATGTATAAATAAAAATACGAAATATACATATGTCCATATACATAATTACACAAATAATTTCATAAATATACACAGACGTCAAATATATAAATATGTATATATATTCAAATTATACGTGTGTATTTATGTAATATTTTTTTCTTAATTAAGTAATTTTAATGATTGCAATTTGAGGGACCTGCCTGCCAACCCAGGCCTAAAGTCCAGAGAATTTAATTTGCTAGCATTGTGTTTAACCTTGTAACTTTCTATGACACCCTAAAACCTGTACATGGGGGGAACTGTTTTACTCGGGAGACTTCGCTGAACACAAATATTGGTTTTTCAAAACAGTAAAACATATCACAGCAATGATATTGTCAGTGAAAGTGACTTTTTTTTTTGCATTTTTCACATACAAACTGCACTTTCACTGATGATATTATTGCTGTGATAAGTTTTAATGTTCTGATACACTAATATTTGTGTTCAGCAAAGTCTCCTGAGTATAACAGTACCCCACATGTAGAGGTTTTTTAGTGTTTGTGAAAGTTACAGGTTCAAATATAAAACTTGATTTTACTTTTTTTTTTTATTGAAATTTGTCAGATTGGTTAGGTTGCCTTTGAGAGCGTATGGTAGCTCAGGAATAAGAATTAGCCCCATGATGGCATACCATTTGCAAAAGAAGACAACCCAAGGTATTGCAAATGGGATTCATCCTTTTTTAGTAGCCACTTAGTCACAAACACTGGCCAAAGTTAGCGGTTTTTGCATTTTTTTAACACATAAACCATGCTAACTTTGGCCAGTGTTTGTGACTAGGTGGCTACTAAAAAAGACTGGACATACCCCATTTTGAATACCCTGGGTTGTCTACTTTAAAAAAAAATATGTACATGTGAGGTGTGATTTGGGGATTTATGACAGATAACGGTGTTACAATGTCACTATTGTGTGTGTGTGTGTGTGTGTGTGTATGTGTGTATATATGTATGTGTGTGTGTGTGTGTGTATATATATATATATATATATATATATATATATATATATATATATATATATATATATATATATATATATATAATCAACAGCAATTTCCTACTTGTATTTATAGGCCCATAACTTGCAAAAAAAAAAGCAATAAAGCATGTAAACACGGGGTGGTTTTAAACTTGGGACAAAATTTTGAATCTATTTAGCAGTTTTTTTCATTAGCTTTTGTAGATAAGTAAAAGATTTTTCAAGTAAAAGTCCAAAAACATGTTTTGTTTGTTTGTTCAATTTTTCACCATATTTTTTTTTTTAAATAAAATGACATGATACAAATAATGGTATGTAAAGAAAGCCCTTCTTGTCCTGAAAAAACAATATATAACTTGTATGGGAACCGTAAATGAGAGCGAGGAAAATTACAGCTAAACACAAACACCACACAAGTGTCAAAACTGCTTTGGTCCTTAACGTACAACATCGCAAAAACAGGCCGGTCCTTAAGGGGTTAAAGGAACACAATAGGGTCAGGAACACAAACATGTATTCCTGACCCTATAGTGTTAACACCTCCATAAATATAGCAAAATCTTACTGTATTCAAGCCAGAAGCAGTAACTCTGCATGCTGTTTGCCTAAAAAAAAAAAAGGAAAAAAAAGTCTGCTGACATCAGAAGTGGTGGCCATGATCCAATCACAGTGCATCCCCATAGGATTGACTGAGACTGACAGAGGCAGATCCAGCACAGTTGGCCAATCAGCATCTCCTCATAAAGATGAATTGAATCACTGAATCTCTATGAGGAAAGTTCAGTGTCTGCATGCAGAGGGTGGAGACACAGTGCTGCCCTGTGCTCTGCTGATAGCAGATCTGAGTGGATTGAGGAGTTTTATGCCTCAATCAACTCGGAAGTCCCTCTGGTGGCATTCTGAGTGACTGCAACTGGAGGTGTTCCTAGCTTTCCATGTAAACACTGTATTTTCTCAGAAAATAATGTTTACATGAGAGATGCTGCAGGGAGCTATAGTTCTCATCTGAACAACCTCATTTAGCTGAAGTTGTTCAGGTGACTATAGTGTCCCTTTAAGGTCAAATAGCTGAACTGGAAAAATTCTCTGTCATTTATGCTTTCAGTTCAGCTACTCTGATCTTACATTTGAAATCCCCTTTGTATTGTCAATTTAGTAAATAATATGTATATGTTTAGCTACATAAGTTGTGTACATATTACCATATGGAATACAGTGGGGAAAATGAATAGTCCTCTTTATTAGAGATTTTTTTTTTTTCTTAGAGTAAAACGAAATTTATATCTGTATTTGAACAGTATTTTTACTATTTGGGATTGCTAAGGAAATGGGGTAATTTGGTAAAGACACCGCAAAAATACAGAAATTACTCTTGTATTCAAGACACAGAGCAGACTGAATCCTTAATGCATTATAGGTTTGCATTTTACATACTGTGCAGACATCATGTAAAAATATACATTTGTTAAACTTTTTTTATTTTATTTCTTGCACCTGCAAAGTGTTGTGTATTTTTTTTTAACTTCCACCAGGGGGAGCAAAAAAACTATTTTGTTGCAGTGAATGTTGATATATTTTCTTCTTCTATGCTCTGACTTGAATTAAACATTCATTAAAATGGATGTGCCAGTGTTTCTTTGAGGTCCATAATCATGCCGATTGATTAGCATTTTGCCAATTAACATTTTAAATTTGTGTGGTTAACTAATCTGAAAAGTTGCATGGAATTTGAATGTTCTTGCTTTAGACAGATATGTGAAAAACAGAAATAAAAATAGGCATAAAATGCAAAAAAAAAAAAATATACTCCTTGCATTGGCTGCCATGGAGAAGCACAAAGCTGACATGCCCACTTGCCCATCATGTCTGGCTCTTACTTGAAATGTCCAGCCCTGGAGTGTAGATCAACAAATTCTTGCGTTCTAATTCAATAGTCCGTTTAAGATGTACTTCTAATTCAACCTATATACATTTTTGTGAATATCTGTGAAAAATCCCCCAAATTCTTCTTCTTTTTTTTTTTTTTTTTCTTATTCTTCAGTACACAAACAAAATCTCTGTATCTGCTGCTATGGCAACAACTTTTTTCAACAGCCTTGTTTAACCATGGGCAAGCATTGTTTTGGCTAAAACAAATTTTGGTCCGTGTTGACATTCAAAATAGAAAGGTTGTGTCCTCATGCTTTTACAAATATCAAATAGATTCTCATTCTAGCGTTTCGTGTGATTATTAAAATGTATTCCCTGGAATGGTGCTCCTCCTGTACTGTTTCAGAAACTCACCACAAAGGCCACAATTACATTTATTTATTGGCAAATGTTTTGTGACATTTGCAAAAATGTCTTAAATTTTGGGTGGATTTAGTCTGACAAGGGTCAGATTTATTTACGGAATCTGGCACTATATAAATGGCAATAAAAATGTTTATTTAAATATAACTTTAATTCCTACCACTCCCCCATCTCCCTCCAAAAATTTCAATGATGCAATTGTGCAGCAGTATTGCATCAAATTGGGAGGGAGAGTGAAATTCACAGCTTTTGGCACTATGAGTCCTCCCATACTGTGGTGGGAGGGGGGCTGTTGCTTGGCTAGTATATCTTGTGTAAGTGCTATGGTTGTAGTGCCTCTGTCTGTTTAACCCTGCAATGTGAAACATTGCAGTTTCTGGTAAACTGCAATGATTACATTGCAGTGTTACCTTCATCACTATAGGCTGTCTTCCAAGGTTCCTAATAGACATTGGACATACTCGCGCTTTGCTGTAGGACGTCTGAAAATCTTCCCCATAGAAAAGTATTGATTCATTGCTTTTCTATGGAGAAATTTTAATGAGCTGTGCTATTCGCACATTAGGTCCCACAATCACAGTGATGTCGTGGGAGGAGTACACCTAGCCAGCGTCCATTGAGCTTTGGTGCTGTAAAAAAAAAAAAAAGAGAAGAAATATATATATTTTTTACTTACCCTTTTATGTTGGACAGGGGTAGGTGCCCTATAAAGTTAGGAACAGGGACACTAGAGCATTAGGAATAAAGGTTTGTATTCCTAACTGTATAGTGTTCCTTAAGGTGTAGGTATAATTATGGTAAAAACAAGGGATTCCTAGCGCCAATGAGAGTATTGGTAGGCAGCTAAAACAACCCAAACCAGAGTGTCTTCCTTCTGGAAAAAAGTAAAGTACGTTATAAAAATAAGGGAGCAACACCTTTTAGATAATCTCGAATCAAGAGATGGTCAGTGGATATGTGAAGAGAAAACAATATAGTGTAGTATCTTCTGACGGTTGTCGGAAAGGAGTATAAAAACACTTACAATTTTCAGAAGCTATAGAGCCGCTCCAGATGATAGCATCTGGATGGTACAATTCCCACCTATGTGGTGGCCCTGTAGGGCCTTGGCAGATTTTGTATCTGGATCTGATCACAGTAGAAATTGTGTGCATCTCCAAACTTGAAACCAGTAGGTCACTGTTGTTGATTTGTATGTAAAAAATAAAACCGTAAGTAGTGCTCACTGGTATAAAATCAAACTTAAAAATAAAATCAGAGGTCCTCACAAAAGGGAGCAAAAAAATATATTTTGGCTTAATCTTAATCGCATAGGTGGTATAATCCCCACCAATGATATAGCTGGAGTTTTCTACTTGATAAAATCTTCCTAAACTTCCAGGAGGGTCCAGAATGGTGTTAAAAGGGATTCAATCTTTTATTATAAATAAATATATTAGGGATTGACCGATATTGATTTTTTAGAGCCGATACCGATATTCTGTGAACTTTCAGGCCGATAGCAGATATAATTTGCCGATATTCTGTACATTTACCATTTTGGAAAATAAAAACTATTTCTAAAGGTAAATGCACAAAATATACATGCCACATGTAGTGGATGCAGTGTGTTTAGACAGGGGAGCTGTGTGTGTTTGTGTAGTGTGTGTAGTGGATGCAGCGTGTGTTTGTGTAGTGTGTGTAATGGATGCATTGTGTGTTTGTGTAGTGTGTTGAGGATGCAATGTGTATTTGTTTAGTGGATGCAGTGTGTATTCAAGTGTGTGTAGTGGATGCAGTGTGTATTAGTGTAGTGTGTATATAATGAAAGCAGAGTGTTTGTGTAGTGTGCATAAAGTGAATGCTGTATATACTAAATGCAAAGTGTGTGTGTGTGTGTATTTGTGTAGTGTGTGTATAGTGAATGTAGTGTGTTTATATAATGCAGATTGTGTGTGTTTGTATAGTGTGTATGTAATGCAGTGTTTGTGTAGTGTGCATTATATACACACACTACACAAACTCACTGCATTATATACACAAACTATGCAAACACACTGCATTATATACACACACTATACACACACACTGCATTATATACACACACTACACAAACACACACTGCATTATATAAACACACTACACAAACACATTGCATTATATACAGTGTGTTTGTGTAATGTGTGTATATAATGCAGTGTTTGTGTAGTGTGTGTATATAATGCAGTGCGTTTGTATAGTGTGTGTATACGTGTGCATTGTATACAAACACACTGCATTATATACACACACAGCATTATATACAGTGTGTTTGTGTAGTATGTGTGTTTGTATAGTGTGTGTATATAATGCAGTGTGTGTATTTGTGTGCATTGTATACACACACACTGCATTATATACACAGTGTGTTTGTGTAGTGTATATAATGCAGTGTGTGAGGGGGCATTTTTTATTAAATTATTTATTTTTTTTATATTTAATTATTATTTATTTTTGTTGTTCCCCCCCCTCCCTGCTTGTTGCCTGGCCAGGGAGGGGGGATATAGCAGTCCCTGGTGGTCCAGTGGTATTGGCTGAGCTGGGGGGGGGGGCGGAGAGCAAGCGCTTACTCACCTCCCAGCAGCTCCTCCAGCTCCCCAGTGTAACTCTCGCGGTCAGCGTGTCGCGCGGAGCGTTGCCATGGTGATCCATGGCAACACTCTGACGGCCGTGGGTCTCGCGAGAGTTACACTGGGGAGCTGGAGGAGCTGCTGGGAGGTGAGTAAGCGCTTGATGCCTGCTTCCCCCAGGACCGCTGGGCTTGTAATGAGCCTGGCGGTCCTAGGAGGTATTATCGGCAATATCGGTATCTGAATTGGCCGATACCAATATTGCCGAAAATACTGAATATCGACCGATTATATTGGTAAAACCGATAATCGGTCGATCCCTAAAATATATATTTATATTAGAATACACTAACACGTTTCACAAAGTTAAAGGCTTTTTTTCAAAGTGTTTGCAGACCTCTGGACCACATGTATGTTATATAGCCGTAAAATTTAAAAAATAAACGCTTGCATAAGGTCACGGTCATGTGACCATGAAACGAACAATAAAAAAATGGCGATGGTCCCCTTAAGGTGGCCGCCTCCTGCAGACGTCATCGTATAGAAGTAGTGGAAAATCATATATTCTACAACCGCTATAAGATTGGGAAGAGGGGAGGTGGGGGAGTGTAATTGATATTGAAAACAAGCATGTATTAGTGGAAAATTGTGCAATAAAATGATGTCTTGGACCATCCAAGATGGAGGACAGACATAAAGATAAACAGAGAAGGGGATATCGTAAAAAGAGTAAGGGGTAGAGGATAATAAATGATAGGATTGGTGTCCTCTCTCCTGTTTAGGTCACCCTCTGACCTTGATTATAATACTACTAATTGCTACACCTTCCATTCTACATAGCTCAAAAGTATGGAAGTACTTTCCAGAAGCATGTGGACAATCCTGCTCGATAGTTTATGGTTCTCTGAAGATGTGACTACATTGTGTAAATAAGGCTCTAGTTAACGACTCAGGTTACTTAAAGGGACAGGCATCACTTTGAGACTGTCTGTCTTGAATTCCAAAGCTTAAAGGAACTCTATAGGCACTTATAGGTTCCTATCCTACTTAGACCTGCAATGTATATCATTGCAGTTTTAGAGAAAGCCATTAGAGGTGCTTCCGCGATTCTTAGGGACTCTGAGTCCCTTCAACGACATTGGATTTCCTCACGCTTTGCATAAGGACATCAAGCATCAGTAAAAACCCAGTAGAAACAATGCTTAATTATGGGGAAGACCTGCTGCGCATGTGCGTTGGATCCCCATGACAGAGGAGGCTGAGCACTGTCAGATCACTTGGGCATATAGGTGCTGGAATCTGGTAAGTAATGTAAACTGACCACGTTTTTAAATGTTTATTCCATACTTAAAGGGACTCTCAAGGCACTGCAGGTCCCCTCTCCCTCCTGTCTCTGGTTGCTGAAGGGGTGAAAACCCCATCAGTGACTTACCTGAGACCCCCCGCTGATGTCCCTCGGCCGTGGTTTCGGGTCGCCACAGCTCCTCCCCTTCATTACGTCAGCCGGCGGGGGAGACTGATGCCGTACGCCGGCTGAGGAGACCTAATGAACATGCGCGGCAATGAAAATGCTTTTTAATGGGTTCCTATGGGGAATTGACCGCCACTAGAGGAGGAGTTAACCCTGCAAGGTAATTATTGCAGTTTATGAAAACTGCAATAATTACACTTGCAGGGTTAAGGGTGGTGGGAGTTGGCACCCAGACCACACCTTGCAGAAGTGGTCTGGGTGCCTGGAGTGTCCCTTTTAAAGTTTATTTATTTATTTATTTTTTTGGCTTTCATTTCGTGTGTATATTTGTTTAAAATAGTTTTCTTGCTGATTTATAAAAATAAGTGTTTTATTCTGTAGAGCAGTTAGGTGAGTAATATTGTGGACAAGAAAAACAAAATAAATTTATTAGAATACCTTGCTTGCTTCAAAAATATTTGAATAAACCAGAGAGAATGTTTATGCATCTCAGTTTTTAATATTGCCAGAGGCTGAAATGTTGTATGGTGAACACCTTCATCTATAGTCAGATTCTTACATAAAGTAACAGATTGCACAGTTCAGGACAATTGGAGAGTAGCTTAGCCTGGCGCTTCAATTATTGAATCTGACAACTGTAGAAAACAATCTTTCTCTGCACTTCAGACATTTTCAGTTGTAGCCAGAGGCTGTTTTTCAAAGCAGTTAAAATGTTTTGTTCGTTTGTTAATCTAGTTGTTTTAAGTACTGTTTTCTGTTCTATTCTTTTGGTGTGATTTCACACATAACTGAGCAATTAATTTAGTTCAGCTGCATAAGATCATGATAGTGGAACTATATTTAAAGGGACACTATAGTCCCCAAAATAATTTTTAACTTAATTAAGTTTTGGTGTCTAGAGTATGCCCCTGCAGTCTCACTGCTCAATTATCTGCCATTTTGGAGTTAAATTATTATTGGTATTTATATAGCACCAACTTATTTTGCAGCGCTTTACAATATTATAAAAGGTGGTAATTTAACGATAAGTTACACAATTACACAATGATACAGGAACTATAGGTAGATGAGGACACTGCTCAAACGAGCTTACAATTTGTTTATACAGCCCTAGTTACACCTCCTTGAATATTGCTTATGCAGCCTTCCCAAACACTTGCTCTAAAGTTAGATCTAATGTTTACACTTCATTTATTGCAAATTCTGTTTTGTTTAGAATTTCTTGCACTGTTTGCTACACCTTGCAGGATCCTCCTGTGTGTGATTAAGCTAAGTACAATTTACAGACCATGAGAGAACCTCTAAAGTAGTTTAACATTGTGACGAAGTGCCCTTCGCCACTTGTGCCTGGAGAGGACTGCTTGCCCGCCTCTTGCCCTGTGACTATGGCCCCTGGGATATATTGCCCTTTAAAGACATGATTTGGGCATAATGGATTTGTGTTGTGCTGCTGCTGGCCCTTTAAGAACCATCTGGGGACATACTGTGGAGTTACTGGGTGGCCACCATTTCCTGTATCAGAAGCACATGGTGAGAACAATGGATGGCGGCCATTTTAACTCACAGACACTGTTTGGACTTTTCAACACGGTGCCATCTCGCCAGTATTTGGTGCACAGAGACATCGTGTAGTGGTTTTGGACTATACAGCAGGGGACACATTATACAGTAATTGTTTTTCATTTAGCCTGTATATGTTCTGCAGAATCTGCATTAAACTGTATTTTCCAAAGTACTGAACGGATCTGGGTGAATTTTGGATATGTGGTTCACCCAGATCCCCCGGTTCCAAGGATATATATGGGGTTATTGCATGTTTTGGGGTCCCTGTGATGTATATTTTAGAAGTTATGAATGCTGTAAAAATTGTAATGTTTCTGGCCAGCAGATAATTGAGCTTTGTGTATTGTAGAAACTCAATTATCTAGCCTGGCCCAGAGGAGGAGTTTTGTGTTGCATAAATTGTGAGTTCTGTGTGCCAGTAAATCAGTCTTGTTCCAGCATTAAGCCTTGGCTCATGTTTGGGGGAAGGGATACCTACACTCTGGGGATTGCTATAATCACTTACTCCCCAGAGGAAGCTCTTGCAATAGCTTGATTTGTTCCTGTTCCTGCTCTCTGGGGAAAGAGAGGTTCACCCACTGGAAGCTGGATCCTGGCCTTGGGTCCAGGGTGGGTGGAAACAGCAGAGACCCCGGCGCAGTTGCATCGCTGGAAGTGGGGTCTGCAGTGCTGATGGTGTCGGTTGGAGTGCTTGGAGTCCTCAGCGAGCACTAGGAGCATCGATTGGCGGAGGTACTCAGTCGGAGTGCCAGCGTTCCGTTACATTTGGTGGCAGCGGCGGGATGGCGTCCTAGTGCGAGGACCAGCAGCTCGGAGACACCGGTAACGTGTGGAGTTACGGATTTAGAATTGAGGGCAACGCTAGCACTTGTGCAGCGACCCTGGCTTCAGAGGAACTCAAGGGATAGAGCTAGCTACGGGCAGCGTCCCTATCCACAGCAACATGGAAGAGGAGTTTCGCTGGAGGTTGCAGCAGCACTTGGCCCAACAGGACGGGCCTGTATCAGAGGAGTGCATACTGGACTGGAGAGATGTCACTCGTACGGAGATGTGGCACGATGCCCTGGAAAAGGTACAACGGCGGCGGGGAGAGAGCCTTCCCAGTGACGAGCAGCGGTTCCAGGTACTCGAGGCCCTGCGCTCCCCTTTCCTAGGGGAGCAACCCTTGGATGAATGGTTGTTGGAACTCTGGGATTTAATTTGGAAGGAGTTGTGGCTAGATGCAGCTTACCGGGCATTAAAGTGGTACGCCACCCAGCGCAACCCCTCGATGACTAACCACTATCTGCCCGAGGGAGAGGATTATAATGGCCCGGGCTTACTGTGGGAGGCCTATGAGGAGGGCGATGACTTTGGATGCCCCACAGAGTTTCGGTTCTGGGACATCCACAACATCAGGGAAACCCTGCTGGATCTTCCCCGAGCGGACGACCTGGGGCCAGACCTGAGTCATCTGGTCGCAATGGAGTGGGGGCTGGAGCAGAGCTACCGACGCCTGTTCAACTTAGCCCAATCACCGTCCCTCAGCCCAGAGGATTACCTGGACACCCTACCCTCTTCTGTCCAACCAGCCCCAGAGGTGAGCAACCTTATGGAACGGTCCTGGGAAGACCCACAGATGGCAGGTGGAGATGGAACCGAGGTCTCTCCACCTGCCCCACAGGGATGCTGGGTACCCGGCCCAGATCCCCAGCGGCAGTGTATCTCACAGGGAGAGGAGACAACTGGTCTCCCTTCCCAGCAGCAGCCTGAGTTCCAGGAGGAGGTGATGGTAGATCCCTCCCCCATACAGCAACCAGCGTCCTGGGGAGGGGAGGCAACCGGCCTCCCTCTCCTCCACCAACCAGAGGTACCTGAGGTAGTGGACCTCATAGACGTGTCCTGGGGACACACAGAGATGGCAAGCGGAGATGGGACCGAAGTCTCTCTGCCAGCCCTACAGGGATGCTGGGCAGTCAGCCCAGGTCCCCAGCGGCAGTATAATATACAGGGAGAGGAGACAACTGGTCTCTCTCCCCAGCGGCGGCCTGAGTTCCAGGAGGAGGTGATGGTCGATCCCTCCACCTTACAGCAACCAGCGTCCTGGAGAGTGGGGGCAACCAGCCTCCCCCTCCAACAGCAGCCAGAGATACCGGGAGAGGGGGAAGACAAACCTAACCACACTGGCGCATATGGGACCGCGGTCTCTGTGCCAGTCCTACAGGGAGGCTGGACGGGCGGACCAGATACCCAACCAACCCCGCAGGGATGCCAGGAGGAGGAGGTAAGCAAAACTTCCCCTCCACAGCTACATCCCAACTGGGTCCTGGGGGCAGTGGATGAGCCTGCGATACCCACTGACCCCCTCCCAGCAGAAGAGCTGGCATCTGGGCAGAGCTCTGTTAGCCTCTGCCTCCCCTTTTCCCCTGTATCAGAGCCTGACTTACCACGGGTTACCCCAGCAGAAGAGCTGGCATCTGGGCAGAGCTCTGTTAGCCTCTGCCCCCCCATTTCCCCTGTATCAGAGCCTGACTTACCACGGGTTACCCCAGTGGAAGAGCTGGCAGCAGGGCAGAGCGCCGCTGGCCTCTGCCCCCAAGCAACACCAGCAGTTTGCCTAGCTGCACCAGGGAGACCGAGAGTGCTGCGCTGTCCCACTACAAACTTGAACCTACAGGCCAGTACCATTTATTGTGGGGGGGTTACTCTGCGTATTTTTCTTTGTGGGTGGGCTGCCCGACTAATCTAGGTACTGACCGGCAGAAGGTCAGGTACCTGTTTAGTCTTCCCCCCAAAGGGAAGATGTGTGACGAAGTGCCCTTCGCCACTTGTGCCTGGAGAGGACTGCTTGCCCGCCTCTTGCCCTGTGACTATGGCCCCTGGGATGTATTGCCCTTTAAAGACATGATTTGGGCATAATGGATTTGTGTTGTGCTGCTGCTGGCCCTTTAAGAACCATCTGGGGACATACTGTGGAGTTACTGGGTGGCCACCATTTCCTGTATCAGAAGCACATGGTGAGAACAATGGATGGCGGCCATTTTAACTCACAGACACTGTTTGAACTTTTCAACACGGTGCCATCTCGCCAGTATTTGGTGCACAGAGACATCGTGCAGTGGTTTTGGACTATACAGCAGGGGACACATTATACAGTGATTGTTTTTCATTTAGCCTGTATATGTTCTGCAGAATCTGCATTAAACTGTATTTTCCAAAGTACTGAACGGATCTGGGTGAATTTTGGATATGTGGTTCACCCAGATCCCCCGGTTTTTATGGGGTTATTGCATGTTTTGGGGTCCCTGTGATGTATATTTTAGAAGTTATGAATGCTGTAAAAATTGTAATGTTTCTGGCCAGCAGATAATTGAGCTTTGTGTATTGTAGAAACTCAATTATCTAGCCTGGCCCAGAGGAGGAGTTTTGTGTTGCATAAATTGTGAGTTCTGTGTGCCAGTAAATCAGTCTTGTTCCAGCATTAAGCCTTGGCTCATGTTTGGGGGAAGGGATACCTACACTCTGGGGATTGCTATAATCACTTACTCCCCAGAGGAAGCTCTTGCAATAGCTTGATTTGTTCCTGTTCCTGCTCTCTGGGGAAAGAGAGGTTCACCCACTGGAAGCTGGATCCTGGCCTTGGGTCCAGGGTGGGTGGAAACAGCAGAGACCCCGGCGCAGTTGCATCGCTGGAAGTGGGGTCTGCAGTGCTGATGGTGTCGGTTGGAGTGCTTGGAGTCCTCAGCGAGCACTAGGAGCATCGATTGGCGGAGGTACTCAGTCGGAGTGCCAGCGTTCCGTTACAAACATCTGCTTGAAAATAAAACAATTTTGTTTTCATGCAAGATGTGTGTCACAGCCAGGGAGGTGTGATTACGGTTGCATGGACATTAATCACTCAACTTCTAAATGGCAGAGAATTGAGCAGTAAGACTCCAGGGGCATGATCTATACACCACAACTGCTTCATGAACCTAAAGTTATTTTGTTGACTATAGTGTCCCTTTAACTATACTTGGCAACGGACTAGATTTAGAATTATTTATTTATTCATAATGTAATAACACTGCCTCTACCATCAGTCTTTTTTTATAGTTCTAATATGCATACAGCATTGTGAGTTGAGCAGGAAACCGTTCTGTGTGCACACAATAGGCTCCTGCAGGTTCAGGAGGCCAGTCTGTACTTTGTTCTAACACACAGAAGAAGAACTTGTGATGCTTAAAGAGAAGCCTTGCTTCCAAAATTGATGTCAGAGGAAAGTACAATGCTTTACCTTAGAAAAGCATTGGGAGGCTAGTGCGCATGCGCAGTAAACCATTGAGATGAAGTGGGCTGGGTGCCTTTATAGTGTCCCTTTAATACAGCAGGTATCTTATATAGGATATGTCCTAATGCCTTTGTCAACTAGGGGTTTAAGACCTAAAAATGATTTAGTGGCTTGTAATTTAAGCATGTTATATATCCAATGAAAGACACTTGTTTTGGGGGTACAGCTAAAGATGTAGGCAGAGGGGAGATAAGTTATGGAGATATGCAGAGATCATCTACCAATAACAGTTTGCGTAAATAATCTCCTATCCATATATTGTATTTTAAGAATCTTATTGTAAGTAACTTGGTCATGTGACATTGCAGCTCCTATGAAAGCATTCTCTATGGGAAGCATTGAACTGACCCTCAGTGGAGCTAGTGGCTCCACCCCCTCCCCCACTTTGTTTTTTTTATTTTTTATTTTCCTCTTTCCAGTCCTGAGGCTCCCATGACACTGAATAAGTCTCCTTCTCCCACCACGTCACAGCGATGGTGGGACCAAATGCATGTGTATTACTTGCCAAGTGCATGCATTAAGCTTCCCAATAGGAAAGCGTTGAATCATTGCTTTTCTATGGGGAACATAGAAGATGGACATCCCCATGCAAATTTTGAGGCCCTCAAACGTCGGATAGCTGAGTAAAAGGCGTCTAGTGACTGGGAAGGTTAAACAGACAAAGGCACTGCATCCAGACCATTTCAGTAGGAGGGGGGAGAGAGGCACGATTACTCTGATAGGGACACTATATAGCTTTAGGAACAGTTGAATTTCTAACACTAAAGTGTGTATTTAATCGCCATAAGGTTATGATGCCGGGTGTGTCTCTGTGATATTTCATCATTTTTGAGTGGGCAGGTACCCATGTGAAAAGACACTATAAAAAGGAAATCTGCACTGATGAAATATAAACTTTAGATTCTTGCTGTTCTGTAATTTAACCCATTATAACTATAATATTAAAAAAAAAAAGTGCATCTGCAGGAAGGATAGACCTCATGTCATGTACTTAAAGGTTTGTAATATAGGTTCTTAATTGTAGGTGCAATCACAAGGCCTTTTTAAAAATAAAAAAAGCCGGTTTCATTGACCATAAATATCTGCATGTGTTTTGTATTTTTGTTCTAGTTTGACTACTTAATGAATAGACCAATGCAGAATACACATTTAGGGTTCTTTGCCTCTGGAGTTTCATGAATGCACAATTAATGGAATGTAAAAGTGTTTCTTTATTAAGACTTCTTAAAGTATACTACAGCTGGTGTGATGGTTGTTGAAGCAATTGGGAACTTTCTTCTTTTTGGGGGTATGTGGGGTGAGCGTTCATGATATAGATGATGTTGGTAAACGTAGGCTATGTAGGGATGAGAACCAGTTGGTTTAGGCTTCTGCATGGCAAAACATTATCGCAGCCAATTGCTTAAATTGGGTTTCTAGGACTCCTATTATGAAGCCAGTTTATCCAGACACCAAAGGCTTGGATGGACTATATGAATTTCACGTTCTTGTAAAAACTATGGTTGCAAGATTTATTTTCACAGCAGCCCCCCCCCCCCAATATGGTCTTGACTGTAATGCTTCAAGGCAGCGGCTTTCTGCCTTAATACCAATTACTTGCTAGCTTAATGAGCAGATTGTTTAACCCAAAACAAGCTGTGGTTCATTTCTACCACTTCTCGTAAGAACCACCTTGCATTATTGTTAGATGGGATTCATATGAAGTAGTAAAATGTAATAACTGGCACTTGGATGTGTTTTTGTTTTTTCCCCTTTTGTTCTTTCTTTCTATAATACTAATCGTGTATAAAGAGTAGTGTGCCAATTAGTGGCCAGACTCCACTGGGAAGTAATGGCTATTTTATAAATGGATTAGCTCGCACTGCTGAAATTGAGCGCTTGTGTTTGCTGAGATGTGTAATCTCCCAGTCATAAAGATTTTAATCTATCTTGATGCTTTATGTAACACCTGGTCATGTGACCTGCAGCTTGTGATGTCATCTGTATGCCCTTGTTTCCTCCTCTTGATCCCAGTGCAAGCCAGCCACTAACAGCCGCAGCAAATATACCGGAGCCAGTGTGCCCTACGCTGCAGGAATATTTAGTCCTCCTGCCACCCTTTTTCCACAGATCTCACAAAGCGCCCTGAATGCAGAAATAAGAATGAGCTGCACTGAAAGATTTATGAAATGATACAACATGAGCGTTTCACTTACAAGCTAGTCAGCAGATTTATACTGGAATTTTCAATGCAATGGAGAATTTACCATAGCAGGGGCTGGTACACAATAGCAAGCATGAAGGTTCTTGTGTTAGAGCTGGAGCAACATCTAAAAAGGTACTTTATTTTCTGTTAGAGGTTTTAACAGCACAATGAGTGGGTGGCTGTTTTTGTCCCTCCAAAACAGTGTTTTCATACACAAAACCTAAACCAAAATCTTCAAACCCAACTGGTTTGCTGAGGACTAACTGCACGTAGTCATCGATAACAAACTGTTGGCTTTTGTAGTGTCTGTTATGTTTACAGCATTGTAGACCTTGTAATTCTTGTTATGAATGACAACTCCCTTCAAGTCCACAGTACTATCTCACTCTAAGGTGAAATAGCCTGCAATTAACTGCTTGTTAAATTAAATGTTGTATGAGTGTTCAAGCTTTTTGTTTGACATTTACTTTTATTGTGAACAAAACTGAATTATTAGTGTGAATTATTCACCGGAATACAGAAAGTTTATGAGCATGTTTGTCAGGCCATAGAGATATTCTTGTTTACATATTTGCAATTGATCAGAGAAAATACATCTTACATGATTTTATTCTGTTACACTACAAGTTGCCTCTTTAACTTTTATCACAGTCAAATTGAGAGCTTTAGGGAGGGCAAAAACTCAAGAAATTAGTGCAGGGGAATTATTAACCTTCTAGGTGTTGTTTTTTTCAGATTTCATTTGATGCATACACTTGCTTGGACCATCTCTGATATTAACACCTGTTTTCAGTAATGTTATGCCATGGGTTGTAATAATGTAGAATAGTTAATCACATTTTTATGCATTCTTTTGGAAAAAACGCAAAAACAAATGAGAGGGACTGAACTTGGACACATGTCACTGTTAGCCTATGTAACTGTGTAAGCTTTTACATAACAAAGCATATTTTATCAGGGTGATTCTGTCCAGTTTATTTTGGAATTTACAAGGCTTATTTGCCATGGCCTTTAGAAATATCATGCTAGTTGGGATGAAAAGTATGACACAAGCTCAGAGTTTAGGTTGATTACAGAATTGCTTTTACATTGTTGTTGAGGGGTTTGCAATTTTGTTGCCACTAAAATATTTGAGTTGGTAATTGAACAATTTGTTTCCCAACTGAAAATTACATCGCTCTTCATCATGTCATTGCACCACAATTGTATTTTTACATGATCTACCTACTATTTCCTAGACTTATAGATGTCCTGTAGTTGTGCGACAATCTGTTCTGTATATATGAGTGAAAAACGGGCAAACCTAGATTGCTGGATGAAAGTTTTGATAAGACATACGTAGTATAATAAAAGAGCTTACTATATAATGTCATGTTCAGATGATGTTTACGGGTGCAGAATGGATTTCTTTTTTTACAACAGGTTTTTCCTTTTTTATTGTTGCTATTCAACAAGCTTAGAGAAATATATGTATGTATGGATGGCTAATCTCTGCTGTACATCAACCAACAAAGTTGGCGTTCCAGCAGGAAAAAAACACTGCAGTACCAAGGGGAGACTCCCGGGATCTCCAGGTGCTTAACCCCAAAACACTAAGTGAAAAAAAACCAGAGAGAACACAGAATGCTAGTCACAATGTCAAAAGACAAATGTGGCTAGCTGCGTTTACCTGGAGATATACTGTAGTCTAAGAAAAGTCTATTATATACATTAATTACAAAGATTGAAAAATCCCCGTGCAGAGTAAATTGAAAATAAAGTAGATAGAAAGAACATAAACCCTAGAAGATATAAGAATATCACTAGTATAATCAAAGACCGCAGGTAGCTACTGTGGGCCATATTTAATCTGGCTCTATATACTTCTGCAGTGTTTGGCCTGTTTTATCTAGTATATCAAGCAGGGAGCAAAGGGTAAATTAAACTACCACCTCAACATAGCCTCTAATAGTGCAAATGCGCTTAGTTTAATAATCACAAACTATATAGGGTCCTCGAAATACTGATTGGGGCAGCGTATCCAGTGATAACTTAAATAAGCATATAGTGGTATAGAACGCTGCCTCTTAAGAGAACCAATAGGAAGGATATAGTAGTATATATACACAAAAGTAGAATGAGGCCATATATTAGAAAGTATTTTAAGAGGTACAGAGCATATATATCGTGAAGCTTAGAGTGCTCACGGCATATCTATGAATAGAGTATAGGTTACAAGAAAGTCCTATGAGAGAGAGGGTGGAAAAGACACGTAATAGCAAGTACTGCATATAAATCTAGCAGTCTGAATACCAAGTTATCTCTCGCTTCCTAAATGTAACTGCTAGACCGCTACAGTGGTAGGTAAATATAACATAGTATCTACTTTAAGAGAAAATGGAAACCGTGAAACAAATTCAGTGCAATGCCGTGATTAATGTATAGTGTGCATAAAAAAAAAAGTAGAAACGCCTGATGCGCGTTTCGGTGATAAACGATAGAGCACCTTCGTCAGAGGCAAACGAGCTAATGCTCAGAAAGTCGCTTATGTACCTTATTCGCCAGTATCTCATTAATAGTTCCTCCAATCCCAGTCATGTAATTGCCAGGGGTGTGTCCAGCATTTCCCGCGCCGGATACGTATGTTCGGCGGGGCTAACATGGTGACGTCATTTGAGTGGGGCGGTCTTGGGGTAATTATTATACTGAACTCCGCCCACTCCACTACGCCGTGAGTAGCATAAAACATTACATTGCCTTCTTTGGTGTACAGACAAAGTACCAAAATTATATAGTCCATTAACAACGCCCATTTCAGAAAAGTTATAAGGCGAAACAGGATATTATTACTATTAGTCGAATCCAATGTATCATGATTGTAAAGAAGGATAAATATACCACCATGGCTATTAAATATATATTAGTTATCTCTGTGTATATCCCAAATGTTTTAGTTTATGTGGGATCAAAGTCCTATAGACCGATATGGTAAAAGGTAAGTATCCTGTATGTACATAAATAATTGTGAGATAAGAGTATTACAGGAGTGCTTAAACACTCATTACCATGTATCCTAACCATATTATAGCAAGGTTAGATACAGTTATAATTTTGGAAACCCGGGCAAAGAGTGTTTAAAGTAGAAGGTTAGATATAATAGGCCAAACACTGCAGAAGTATATAGAGCCAGATTAAATAAAGCCCACAGTAGCTATCTGCGGTCTTTGATTATACCAGTGATATTTGTATATCTTCTAGGGTTTATGTTCTTTCTATCTACGGTACTTTATTTTCAATTTACTCTGCACAGGGATATTTCGATCTTTGTAATTAATGTATATAATAGACTTTTCCTAGACTACAGTATATCTCCAGGTAAACACAGCTAGACACATTTGTCTTTTGACATTGTGACTAGCGTTCTGTGTTCTCTTTCTGTTTTATTCAACAAGCTTAGTAAGAGGCATTGATGATCTAATAGGGGTGTAGGAAAGTCACATTGGTTATACTTTGTTCTGGTTTTAGTTTGTTACAAATTGTTAGATTTGACTAGGTGTGCAATGCAATTGAAATTTAGGTGTTTTTGTGCACCTTGAGGCATTATTTGTTAGCGCACTGTGCTACATTTTGTTAATCTTGTATAAGTTACTAACAAGACTTTTCACTAAATATACAAATGCAAACTGAACATATTTAGTTTGCTAACAAATTCCGTTTGTAAAATTTACAGTTTTACAAAGGGGGTCTATAGCAGCAAGCAACTGACAGTCAAAATGAAGTTGAGACAGAAGGTTAATCATACCTGGCTTCTTACTGCTAGTCACATGAACTGATCAACTCTGTTAGTATTCTTCATTGATGTGTGTATTGTCCTTAAGGTAAAGAGAATTTTAAATTCTAGGCCAAAATGGTGAACAAACCTAGCTTCTAAATCTGCTATTTTTGGCCTAAAATGTTAAATCAGAGTTCCTGACTACTAACAATTTAATAAATAAGACCATATAGTTATCAGCATGAGAAAACATTGAATGTATGTAGCTATTTAGAGACACTATAGGCACTAAAACCACTTTAGCTTAATGAAGCGGGGTTGGTGCATAGATCATGCCCCTGCAGTGTCTCTGCTCAATTCTGTCATTCTGCCCTAGCTACACCTCTATACATGTAACATACACTGCTTTCTACACACTTCCTGTGAAGAGAGAACTAATGTTTATATTTCCTTTATTACAGTCGGTCTAATACAGAGGTTTTTTTGTTTGTTTTTTTACCCTGTTTTTAGCCTGCTTGAGCCTGTAGGAGCCTTGTGTGTAAATTTCAAATAACGGAGCAGGATAAAAACATTTCCAAAGCAACTAAGATCTGAAACCATTTTTATTCATGCCGGCTGTGTTACAGCCAGTAAATGTGTGGATAGGGCAGCATAAATAGAAAAAAAAACAAAGAGTCGAGTAGTGAGACTGCAAGGGCATGATCTATACACCAAACTGCTTCATTAAAGAACTCTATAGTTACCCAGACCACTTCATCTCAATGAAGTGGTCTGGATGAAGTGTCCCTATCCCCTTAACCATGCAATGTAAAACATTGCAGAGTTATGTCCTCCTACAGTGGCTGTCAGTATGACCGCCACTAGAGGTTCTTTCGCTACATTTACAGATTAAAACGGTCACTTGACATGGAAGCCACATAGGAAATCTTTGATTCAATACTTTCACTTGGTAATGTTTGAATGCGTGTAGCGGACGCTGTGCATGTGCATTAGGTCCTCGGTGGTCATCTATGAGGAGCATTGGAGTGAACCACCACAGAGGAGGCCATACCTCCTCTTATGCTGCCGGGGTAGGAGGACTAGGCAGGGATGGGCGGTAGGCAAGTAGGGCACAGAATACTTAGGTTAGAAATAGATTTGTATTGGTAACCTTATAAGGTTCCTTTTTAAGTTAAATTTCAATTTCGTGCCTACAGTATCCCATTAGGAATTGTCATCATATTGTTTCCCCTGCAAAAATAATTCTACTTAGTTACTGGGAGAAAGTTCAAAAAGTGCATCAATCTGCAGCAGCATTTTAGTAGAAGTCGTGATGTCTGCTCCAAGGTTTGAACCTTGGGGGTTATGTTTAAGTGTTTCTGTGATAACAGTATTGCAATTACAATACGGTGTCTGTGCTTATGTGTAAGGATTTCCAGCACACATTTTTTTAAAGTTTCCCCACATTGTATATATCATCTTCACTGAAAGAAATTTTTTAGACTTGCTGTGTTCTTGGCTATAAAAACCATGTGGACATTTTTGGACAGAACATGTTTAGATTTTGGTGTAATTTCTAACTCCTTGTATTTGCACACCTTTTACTAGATAGGGCACTTTTTTTTCCTTCAGCATTTTCTACTATCTTCCCGCTGTTTAGAACACATTACCGAGGGTTGTCCTACAATTTGCTGATTCATGGTGATGGACAATGCTTTCAAGATGAAGCACAAAAGAGCAGAATGTCTGTTGTTTACCAACTCATACAGTCACTTTGGCTACCATTGTAGTGCCTATCATTAGTGGATTCTCAGCAGTCTAATGTTTCCTGTTCTGAAAAGATATCTGTGCTGTGAAATGTGTTCTGTCTGAGCTTGGATTTGGGGTATTTTGCAATTCCAAACCTTGAAGTACTTAACACAGATCACCAATTTCTCAATGATGCTGTTGTCGTCTGTTTTCCCCTCGCAGTCCTTTACTACTTGTAATTATGTGCGTAGATATAGCAAACACTCATTTAGCAGTTTAATTTTTTTTCATTTACATGTGATATAAATGCAACTTAACAGTTCATGCACATAGGCATTGTAAAAGTTAATCTATAGCTATTTGAATGGAAAGGCTATTACTGTGCCTTTTTCCCTATTGGCCTGTTCAATTTTTTTCCACTGTCTAGTGAATATTTCTGGTTTGTATTCATTTGGAGTTCAGCTAAAAATGTGACTTGTAACCAATACCTACGTGCAAGCATTTTAATATATTTTTCATAGAACATTGATGCTTCCTTAGGAATAAACCAACTAGGAAAGGTTTAAAACTAAATACAGATCCATCGCTCATATCAAAAGCATAATTAAAAACCAATTCACTGTTGCAGGCCATAAGGATTAATGGGTCCATTTGATGACTAATACTGTAATAGTGCTTATGCTAGGTGGAGGTGGCTTGACGACACAACAGTAGACCTGGAGCCTTGATTGAATATAGGGAGATTAGGTAGGGTTTCCACTTTATTCCACTGTTTCTTATGTAAATGATAATGTAAAGAATGCCTGGCTGCCTTGGGCAGCATTTGAAATCACCATCTTAGTTTTTTATTAAATTGTGTAGTGTAAACTTACCATGCTAGTGTAGTCACTTGAAAAATAAGGAGGAGAAAAAAACCACTATTTATGTGGCAACCAGAAAAACAAAACAAAAAAACTAAGTTTAGTCCACTATCACACTCAAGCCTCTCGCCTGTTTTGTTTTATAAAGTATCACTTTTTGAAAGCTTAATTTACCAGACCAAGAAGAACTCGCATTCAAATTTACTAGGTGAAATTCTAGGTTTCCTAGAATAGATTGTACTAGATGAGTACTAAGGGAAGCTTGTCTAGGTTTTTATATTTATTTCTGACTTTTGC
Source organism: Pelobates cultripes (assembly GCA_933207985.1). Lineage (NCBI taxonomy): Eukaryota > Metazoa > Chordata > Amphibia > Anura > Pelobatidae > Pelobates > Pelobates cultripes. The sequence continues at coordinate 322,558,641 of OW240912.1, read as the reverse complement.
TTGTCAACTGCCCATTGAAACAGAAAAAAAAATGATGGCAAATGTTTTTTTATATTTTTATTTAAACATTTGTGCGTCTTTTAGAAACATGTTGGTCATCTGAAATGTATTCATTAAATTTTCTTTTGCCCATGGCCTCTGCCTCCCTTTCATAGTCTCATGTTTAGCCCAGATATGTTTTGCCTGAAGCAGTGTCATTTTTTTCCCTACCTAGAATGCCTGGATTTAGCTTTTTAATTGTAACTTAAAAACAAGCCTTTCTGCTTTCTACCTTCTATTTGACCTTATGTGTGAGCGAACACTGATGAAATCTGCCTGAGCTCTTACTAAATGACACCTTTATTCCCTTTTACATCTTATCAGTAGCTTCAAGACTCTGTTAATTTCTTCAGGCCATCACTTCCAAATACCCCTGCTATCTCTTGTATATTAGTATCATTATATATATATATATATATGTATATATATATATATATATATAAAATCTCATTATATACTTTAGATTGTAAACTCACGGCTATCTGTCTAAGCACTTTGTATAAAAGAGCTTCAATGGCTAGATCTTGGCTCACGGGCAGGGCCTTCTTTACCTTTTGTATTGGTCTGTGCACATTGTATGCTGTACCCTAATTGTACAGTGCTGCATAAGATGTTTTTATAAATGCCAATAATAAAAATAAAAAAAATTAGCGTACGTTACCAGATGTTTTGTTGCTTCCCGAGTTGCCATTAGGGACAGTAGGTACTGTACTATACTGCACCGGCTGTGTGTGTCCACTAGATGGCAGTGCAGTACCGCAGGCTGTGCCTGGAGCATTGTTTGTTTCAGTCGGTTGGCAGGTGTTGGCAGCAGTCTATGGCCGCTCCTGGCAGTGTAATCCCCATCAGGACGGCTGGATGGAGAGTGAGTTTTAATATTCTGGCTGTCGGTAAGGTGCAGCCCTCATGTTAGCGCTTAGTGCAGTGTCAGGGCTAAACAAGGTACCATGATGGGGCGCTGAGCTTTCTGAGCGTCCAGCCGCCTGCACATACACTTTGCTCAGGCAAAATGCAGGGAGTGCCATGTTCCCCCGTACCCACTAATGAAGTCCTGTGCCCCCTGTAACCCTTATTGCTGCCCTGTACCCCCTAGAGCTGCCAGTGTGCCCCATGTACCCCCCAGAGCTGCCAGTGTGTCCCCTGGACCCCCCAGAGCTGCCAGTGTGTCCCCTGGCCCCCCCAGAGCTGCCAGTGTGCCCCCTGGACCTCCCCAGAGCTGCCAGTGTGCCCCCTGGACCCCCCAGAGCTGCCATGTCTCTCTCAATGCTGCCATTGTACACCCCCATGTGGGAGGTCACTGTACGTTGTCTGGCACACACAGGGTGTTTGTGGGCGTGTCTCCGGGCTCGGCCGGTGGGCGGGGCTGTGTGGGAGCATTATGCAATGAGCCTGGGAAGCGCTGAGCTGGGACATTTCTTCCCGCAGCGGCTGCAGCATCCGACCGCCATCCATCCATCCCGCCCTGCATGGCTGCCCCCCGGCCGGAGCCCTGAGCCTGCCCGCCAGCCCGGTGATACACTGCGGCTCTGGCTGCAGCAATGGATCTCGGGGTCTGCCAGCTAAGACATTTCTCCATCTCATTCCTGTCCGCCCTGCTCGGCACAGACAGCGCTGCGCTCACACTCGACAATAGGTAACAGGGGCCACGGCGCTCTCATAGGGGGAGGGGGTCTGTCCTACGGCTAGGATGCCGTGTGGGCTAGTAGGATGCCGTGTGGGCTAGGTAGGGTCATTGAGGGCTAGTAGGATGCCGTGTGGGCTAGGTAGGGTCACTGAGGGCTAGTAGGATGCCGTGTGGGCTAGGTAGGGTCACTGAGGGCTAGTAGGATGCCGTGTGGGCTAGTAGGATGCCGTGTGGGCTCGGTAGGGTCACTGAGGGCTAGTAGGATGCCGTGAGGGCTAGTAGGATGCAGTGTGGGCTAGGCTGGATCACTGAGGGCTAGTAGGATGCAGTGTGGGCTAGTAGGATGCAGTGTGGGCTAGGCTGGATCACTGAGGGCTAGTAGGATGCGGTGTGGGCTAGGCTGGATCACTGAGGGCTAGTAGGATGCGGTGTGGGCTAGGCTGGATCACTGAGGGCTACTAGGATGCGGTGTGGGCTAGGCTGGATCACTGAGGGCTAGTAGGATGCCGTGTGTGCTAGGTAGGGTCACCTGAGGGCTAGTAGGATGCAGTGTGGGCTAGGCTGGATCACTGAGGGCTAGGCTGGATCACTGAGGGCTAGTAGGATGCAGTGTGGGCTAGGTAGGGTCACTGAGGGCTAGTGGGATGCAGTTTCTGCTAGGTAGGGTCACCGAGGGCTACTAGGATGCAGTTTCTGCTATGTAGGGTCACTGAGGGCTACTAGGATGCAGTTTCTGCTAGGTAGGGTCACTGAGGGCTAGTAGGATGCAGTGTGGGCTAGTAGGATGCAGTGTCAGCTAGGAAGGGACACTGAGGGCTAGAAGGATGCAGTGTCGTCTAGGTAGGGTCACCGAGGGTTAGTAGGATGCAGTATCTAAGTAGGGTCACTGAGGGCTAGTAGGATGCAGTGTCGTCTAGGTAGGGTCACCGAGGGCTAGTAGGATTCAGTGTCGGCTAGGTAGGGACACTGAGGGCTAGTAGGATGCAGTGTCGTCTAGGTAGGGTCACCGAGGGCTAGTAGGATTCAGTGTCGGCTAGGTAGGGTCCCTGAGGGCTAGTAGGATGTAGTGTCGGCTAGGTAGGGACACTGAGGGCTAGAAGGATGCAGTGTCTAGGTAGGGTCACCGAGGGCTACTAGGATGCAGTTTCTGCTAGGTAGGGTCACTTAGGGCTAGTAGGATGCAGTTTCTGCTAGGTAGGGTCACCGAGGGCTAGTAGGATGCAGTGTCGGCTAGGTAGGGTCACTGAGGGCTACTAGGATGCAGTTTCTGCTAGGTAGGGTCACTTAGGGCTACTAGGATGCAGTTTCTGCTAGGTAGGGTCACTGAGGGCTATTAGGATGCAGTTTCTGCTAGGTAGGGTCACTTAGGGCTACTAGGATGCAGTGTCGGCTAGGTAGGGTCACTGAGGGCTACTAGGATGCAGTTTCTGCTAGGTAGGGTCACTTAGGGCTACTAGGATGCAGTTTCTGCTAGGTAGGGACACTGAGGGCTAGTAGGATGCAGTGTCGGCTAGGTAGGGTCACTGAGGGCTACTAGGATGCAGTTTCTGCTAGGTAGGGTCACTTAGGGCTACTAGGATGCAGTTTCTGCTAGGTAGGGTCACTGAGGGCTATTAGGATGCAGTTTCTGCTAGGTAGGGTCACTGAGGGCTAGTAGGATGCAGTGTCGGCTAGGTAGGGTCACTGAGGGCTAGTAGGATGCCGTGTGGGCTAGGTAGGGTCACTGAGGGCTAGTAGGATGCAGTTTCTGCTAGGTAGGGTCACTGAGGGCTAGTAGGATGCAGTGTCGGCCAGGTATGGTCACTGAGAGCTAGTAGGATGCTGTGTCGGCTAGGTAGGGTCCTTGAGGGCTAGTAGGATGCAGTGTTGGCTAGGTAGGGTCCCTGAGGGCTAGTAGGATGCTGTGTGGTCTAGGTAGGATGCAGTGTGGACATGCTGTAATGTGTAATTCTGCCTCTCTGCGTTGTCTTTCAGCTCCTCCGGTGCCAGCGTTGTAGCCATAGACAACAAGATCGAACAAGCCATGGTGAGTACTGTGTGATCTCATTACTGATATATAGTGTGGGCAGGCTCTGCATCACTGATGCACTGCTCTCATTACTATGTACATCCTCTATAATGGGATATATACTGTTTGCCCACCCTCTGTATAGGGATATAGGCTGTGTGTCCACCCTCTGTATAGGGATATAGGCTGTGTGTCCACCCTCTGTATAGGGATATAGGCTGTGTGTCCACCCTCTGTATAGGGATATAGGCTGTGTGTCCACCCTCTGTATAGGGATATAGGCTGTGTTCCCACCCTCTGTATGGGCATATAGGCTGCGTTCCCACCCTCAGTATAGGGATATAGGCTGCGTTCCCACCCTCAGTATAGGGATATAGGCTGCGTGCCTACCCTCAGTATAGGGATGTAGGCTGCGTGCCCACCCTCTGTATAGGGATACAGGCTGCGTGCCCACCCTCTGTATAGGGATACAGGCTGCGTGCCCACCCTCTGTATAGGCATACAGGCTGCGTGCCCACCCTCTGTATAGGGATACAGGCTGCGTGCCCACCCTCAGTATAGGGATACAGGCTGCGTGCCCACCCTCAGTATAGGGATACAGGCTGCGTGCCCACCCTCAGTATAGGGATACAGGCTGCGTGCCCACCCTCTGTATAGGGATACAGGCTGCGTGCCCACCGTCTGTATAGGGATACAGGCTGCGTGCCCACCCTCAGTATAGGGATACAGGCTGCGTGCCCACCCTCAGTATAGGGATGTAGGCTGCGTGCCCACCCTCTGTATAGGGATGTAGGCTGCGTGCTCACCCTCTGTATAGGGATGTAGGCTGCGTGCCCACCCTCTGTATAGGGATGTAGGCTGCGTGCCCACCCTCTGTATAGGGATGTAGGCTGCGTGCCCACCCTCTGTATAGGGATGTAGGCTGCGTGCCCACCCTCTGTATAGGGATGTAGGCTGCGTGCCCACCCTCTGTATAGGGATGTAGGCTGCGTGCCCACCCTCTGTATAGGGATGTAGGCTGCGTGCCCACCCTCTGTATAGGGATGTAGGCTGCGTGCCCACCCTCAGTATAGGGATGTAGGCTGCGTGCCCACCCTCAGTATAGGGATACAGGCTGCGTGCCCACCCTCAGTATAGGGATACAGGCTGCGTGCCCACCCTCAGTATAGGGATACAGGCTGCGTGCCCACCCTCAGTATAGGGATACAGGCTGCGTGCCCACCCTCAGTATAGGGATACAGGCTGCGTGCCCACCCTCTGTATAGGGATACAGGCTGCGTGCCCACCCTCTGTATAGGGATATAGGCTGTATACAGGATTACAGTAATAATATATACTCTCTCAGTATTGCTGTAGATATCTTCTCAATACTGTTGATATACAAAGCACACAGGATCACCCAATACTGATGTACAGTGCTTTCATTATTGCTATACACTGCATGCAGGCTGTATACGGTGTCCGGCCCGGGTAGACAGGCTGGGTATACGGTGTCCGGCCCGGGTAGACAGGCCGTGTATACGGTGTCCGGCCCGGGTAGACAGGCCGTGTATACGGTGTCCGGCCCGGGTAGACAGGCCGTGTATACGGTGTCCGGCCCGGGTAGACAGGCCGTACAGGAGCCGCTCAGTGTGCTGATGGAGCGTTGCTCTCACGCGATGCCCAGCTCGCTGTTACTAGGCAGGAGGAGAACCTTTAACCTCGGCTATAAATATCTCCGCTGCCGATTGGCTACCAGGACGGAGAGGGCGTGCCTTGTGCGGTGACGTCACGGAGGAGGAAAGCACTATGCGGCAACCTGCTCGGCTCAGACTAGTTGCAGCCGGTGTGCGCCGGGCTGGCAGGCTCAGAGATGCTGCTATTGTTATGGGAAGCCATGCTGTATCCATGGCATGCTGGGGGATGTCTTGCATGGAGACTATCACAGCACAGGGCCTCTCCTGCACTCTTAATATGATTTACCAGTGAAAAGCCAGTCATAAAAAAAATATATACTTATAATAGAAAATGTCTAAATGTAAAATATATTCATGGTAGTATGATTTTAAATAATTTAATGGGTTCTAAAATGGTGTCTAATTATTCGTACAAAATAATCTCTAATTATAAGCATTGACATCACTTACATGATAAACTGATTGAATCTGGCATATGTAGTATCCACAGATCCTAGCAACCAGTGTCTGAATGTACATATGATAAACATGTTTGCATCAACTTATTGGTCCATTTTGGTGAAAGTTGACAACCATAAGATATTTTTTATAATTGGAGGTTTGTAGAAATTGCCTGCTTTATATCAGTGCTATCCATCCTTTTCATTTGCTCAGCTATCAGAGGGACAACCTTCCTTATTTGACATTACTGGTTTTCTAATACAAAGCAAAACTTTTTTACAACACACTGGACTTTCAGTATTTAGCTGTACTTTAATATCCCTCCCATTTTGCATTTTCATTTTACTTTTTTTTTTGCCCAGTTATGCTTATATCCTTTATTGAGGTCTATAAAAGAAAAATCAAAATCGTTTATAGAAACAAATATTGACACTGATTGCAATATTCTCCAGTGTCTTATTTAATTTTAGTGGTGTCAAAATGGACATCCAATATGGGTCAAAACCTTTTGTCTTAAAGGGACACTATAGTCACCTGAACAACTTTAGCTTAATGAAGCAGTTTTGGTGTATAGAACATGTCCCTGCAGCCTCACTGCTCAATCCTCTGACATTTAGGAGTTAAATCCCTTTGTTTATGAGCCCTAGTCACACCTCCCTGCATGTGACTTGCACAGCCTTCCATAAACACTTCCTGTAAAGAGAGCCCTATTTAGGCTTTCTTTATTGCAAGTTCTGTTTAATTCAGATTTTCTTATCCCCTGCTATGTTAATAGCTTGCTAGACCCTGCAAGAGCCTCCTGTATGTGATTAAAGTTCAATTTAGAGATTGAGATACAATTATTTAAGGTAAATTACCTTAAAAATCTGTTTGAACGTGAAACCAGGTTTTTTTTTTTCATGCAGGCTCTGTCAATCATAGCCAGGGGAGGTGTGGCTAGGGCTACATAAACAGAAACAAAGTGATTTAACTCCTAAAGGACAGTGAATGGAGCAGGGGAATGATCTATACACTAAAACTGCTTTATTTAGCCAAAGTAATTTAGGTGACTATAGTGTTCCTTTAATTACTGTAGCCATGGTGACCAAATGGCCCAAATTATTTTGACTTCAAGATCCAGAATGGCATGCATTTAAAATGGCTTAAAATTATAAATATCATTGGGGAAACACTGAAGACCCTGGGTTCACAAGACAACAATGCTCCTAAAATTGAGATGCTGTTGGATGTAGGCATCCAAATAATATTTTGTGTTTGAGGCTAAAAGGTATTCCTTTCTGTAATGAAGAGTCCTCATCATGATGCTTACTTCTTTTAAATGCCACATCAGTGTGCATCATTGTAATGATCACTATTAAAATGAACATTGAAATATGTTTTTAAAGAGTAGAACCAAAGTAAACAACTTTATGAGGGAGCAGATCCCTGGGATATGTTGTAAACACTGCTGAGATGCGCACAGTATAAGAACACTATGGTGTTTTCTAAGGTTGTCATGCAGATGCAACCACCAAATCTGCACTCAGGACCCATGCTGCCAACAGGAGCTATTGACACACTTAATTTGTAATTTAAATGAACAAGGCAATAGTTAATATTTCATACATTTCAATTTTATATACTTGTTATATTACTATTACCACTTGTGTCTGCAAGTTTGAATATATTCTAGCTGTGTAATCTCCATCTTAAAGCCATATAAAGCTTAAGTGAAGAGACTTTAAAATAATCTGCACAGAACTCATGCTTCAGTGCTAATCACTGTAGAGTCCAGGGCAATAGGTCCCCTGAGCTTCCCTGCAGCTCTGGCCAGTCAGCATTGACAGATAAAAAGATGCTTTGTATCGGTCGGGTCAGCAGTAGTTTCCCTAATCCACTGTAACCACAGACTTCATAGACGCATCAGACAGATCAAAGTTAAACTTTTTTGTGCTACTGCAAGGCTGTCTAAATGGCCAGGTCTAGCCTATAAGCACGTTCATTAATTGTACTGTTATTTTTTGCTTGTGCTTGCTATATGGTCTAATATCTTGTGTTCAAAATTTGATAATTTTTTTCCTCCCCTTTTTAGGACTTGGTAAAGAGCCATCTGATGTATGCTGTCCGTGAAGAAGTTGAGGTTCTGAAGGAACAGATCAAGGAGCTTATCGAGAAAAACTCTCAACTGGAGCAGGAGAACAGCTTGTTGAAGACTCTGGCAAGTCCAGAGCAGCTTGCCCAGTTCCAGGCTCAGCTACAGAGTGGGTCTCCTCCCTCATCTTCATCTGGTTCACAGCCTACGGGAAATACCCCAGCATCCACTCAGCCCGCATCACAAAGTTCAGGACCTTCTGCATAGCAGCTTTAAATATGGTCACAAAGCCTATCCTAGCGTGTGTGGTCACCAACATGACAACAAATACTAAAGGGTTTTGTTACCGTTTGCCACTATTCTTCAGAAGGCTGGAATGTATAATATCTGATGGCAACTTTACTTCTGGATGCATTAAAATATTGACTTCAAACTTTACTGGAAAGGTTATTAAAATGTTAGCCTTTCATATAAAAATGAAGTGTCCTGATAATTTCATCAAAGCCCCTACGTTTATGCTAACAATGGATGTGCCTCTGATCTACGCATATTTAATACACCGATATCAATTGTGCATCCAAGTCTTTGACACCGTTTCCAAACTTGCTGCAAGTATGCCTTTTCCTTTCAGTATTAAAGAGCTGTTTCAAACACCCAACTCGTCTTGACTCAACAGAATATTTATATTTTAAAGTGCGTTGGATTGGGAATATACCATCTTCCTACATGGACAACATCAGACTGTAAATACCAGGAACTGTATAATGTAGGAGCTGAGATTCCTCACTTTCCCAGTTATTTTTTTTATTTTTTTTTGTTAAATTTTCTTTTTATTTGATTTTATTCTGCTTATCCTGTTCTGCGCTGTAAATGATGCACAACCTACTTATACGTAAGGGTGATTGAACTGGATGGGAGATTACATGTAGATTTTCTTTATTTTGCAAATGGGCTGGAACCTTCTTGGGAAAAAAAACAAATCACATACCAATGTTCCTAGTAGTTAAAGGTATTGAAGTCTAGTACCTGATTATATTTTATCAGTCAGCTGAGCCCTTAGTTTGCTATTCTTCTCTAAATCTTATGCTGTTCATAAATTGAACAGTTTGAGAAGAAAATGCTGTTGGAAACTAGGATAATTTCAATGAAGATAATTTGCCTATTGTATATTTGTGTATGTAGTGTAAGTACTCTGTAATATAGAACACTTGTAAGTACTACTTAGGTTGTACAGATTGAAATTTAGTGGTTTCATTGGCTGATGAATTGTTTGAATAGTCCTTTTATTATTATAATTATTATTTTTTTTTTTTTTAAAGCTGCTATATCCTTATGTGCCAGAATAGCCCTAGGTTTGCATTCATCGGGCACTAAAAAGGTGTTAGCCAGGAATTCATCTGCACAGCTCTTTAGAACTTGGTAGATTTGTGCACTTTTTTGTGTGTGTGTATTTTTCCAAATTTGCCTTGACTGGTAAGAATCTTTTTGAAGAGCCAGTTCACATGCTTTTTTTTTTTTTTTTATTATTATTATTATAATTATTTTTGGTTTAAACACTCCCAGATGCTGACCACTTTCTGCTAACACAATGGGATATACAATACAAACTGTACGATAGTATGCATACGTTGTGCATGGTCTCTAAACAGTTGTAACACGTCAATGTATTTAACTGTTGCACTTGTCAACTTTCAATAAAGCATACATTGTTGGTTAAGAGATGCCTTTTTGTAACTGCTTGATCAAGCTTAATGTACAGAATACCTAAAACATATGAAGGACAGTGTTTGGTGCACTCGACAGTCAAAGGAATAATTGATGTGCTAGATTAGGTGTCTGTATTTCTTTTTATGGATATCCTGTTTCTGTTGGTTATTATACATTTGCAGGGGGACAGTGGTAAAGGACACTGTTTGGTTTGACTTTGCTACAATATTTTTATATCAACCCTTCTAGACTCCATATCATAAGACTCTTTTATTTGTAATGTCATCTTTGCCGAACTCTGGAAAGAATTCTTGAGTCGGTTGTATGTGTGTGATTGTGCTGGAGCCTGTATCATGTCATTCATGTGAAAATGTTCACATCTACCATTAAATCAGACACTTACTCCTACACCCTCTCCTAATTTACTTTTTCTGTGTCAAGGTAATTTAAATTACAGAAATGTAGTTTTCCACAAAAAAAAAAACTGCTTTGGAAATAAGCAGTGATGCTGAGCTTAGTAAATCTATTCTAAAACACATTCACTTGGCAAAAATCTAAATCCATACCTCTCCCACTAAGCTGCAAAGGGTTTTCCATGCAAACAGCCTAAAGTGTATGAACATTACATAGAAAATGTGGTGTGATTTTAAAAATAAATTTAAAACAATTATGCAATTTGGCATTCAATTTCAAACTTAGAACATCCATATTATTTACGTACTAATATTTACAGGGTTATTCACAAAAGTGACATTTTAAAGTGAAAGTCAAATTTAAGGTCAAAATATCCAAAGCGGAAACCTTTTCAGCCATGCTTCCAGTTTTGCTACTTTAGCCTTAAAATTTAAATTTACTTTGAATTTTCACTTGTGAATAATCCTTGTTGGTGTATTAGGTATCGTCATTACTGGCTCCCAAATTCTATTTTCTTTTCTAAAATTCATCTGTTCTGTAGTTAATCCCCTCTAACTTAAGGAAAATGTGATTTGACAATCTTTCCATTGACACTATAGTGCACTGAGGGTGCCCCCACCCTCAGGGACCCCCTCCCGCTGGCCTCTGGGGAGAGGAAGGGGTTAAAATCTTACCTTTTTCCAGCGTCGGGCGGGGAGCTCTCCTCCTCCTCTCCTCCTTCATAGCGACGTCATTGGCTGAATGCGCCTGCGCGCAGGAGCCGCGCGTGCATTCAGCCAGTTCATAGGACGCTGACGTCTTCTCACTGTGATTTTCATATTATAAACATAGAAGTTTCTCTGAAACTATGTTTATAAAAAAAAAAGGGGGGGGGGGGTTAACCCTAGCTGGACCTGGCACCCAGATCACTTCATTAAGCTGAAGTGGTCTGGGTGCCTATAGTGGTCCTTTAATTGAAATCTGTTCCTTACAATCAACTGCATCATCTTCATATTTCTGCAGTGTAAAAATCAGTAAGGTGCAGAGTGTATTCTCTACTGAAATTAAGAATTTAAGAACATTGATGTGCACAAGAAAGCTATACCTTATCGGTCACATATTGCAACAAGTATTTTCAGCAATATTTTCATCAAAAGATATCACAAGACAAAATAGGGACTACGTTGTCATGTGCATTTTTCTGATAAAACGTGACAAGAAGTGGAGCTTCCCCTCCGTCGACATTTGTCATTTCTACCAGTCGTCTGGTGACGGCTATGAGGAAAAAGGCATTGTCTATAGAGGCTCCCGCGATCTTGCTGGATACTCCATAGGCATCAGTGTTGAACTCTTGCAGGCTTCTGGTAGATGAAGTGCCAGTTGCTGAAAAGGACCCACAGGATAGACATGGCGGTGGCCATGAAGTACAGCACAAGTTAAGTAAAACTTGACTTTCCCTGCTCCCTCTGGATCCCCCATTGAATGTCTTTGCAAAGATCCTGAAAGGTGACCGCTACTTCAAGTGCTTAAATAATGTTTACTTTGATGAGATACTTTAGAAATGATGAGAATGTTCTGCATCAAAGATTTTAAAAAGGACCTCTTTGTTGTCAATATCTTTTCCAAGTTTCTATGGAATCCTTGTACTAGAAAAAAAGTTTGTAAGGCAGTTTGCTTCATATATAGAGCTGTGCCATGAGGTCTTGAAGCAGAAGTACTCACTATGGCATAGCTTCTGATAGACATTGTGTTTTTATATAATTTTACATAAAACTAATGTTTGTAAATTTAAAAGAATTGGGCAGGATTCCAAACAAAATAAATTGAGGCCGGGGAATTGTAATAAGCAATCGAACAGGGTAATTCACTTAAGTGAGAATTCAAGGTGAATTTAAAATAGAATGCAAGAGTATCTAATTGGAAAGCATAGCTAAAGTAGATTTCCAGTCTGGTGAATTTGACTGTAAAATGTAAAATTTGCTTTAAATTCACCTTGTATTCTCAGTTTAGTAAATAATCTTGTAATTGGGTAAATCCCAAAACAAGGAATTGTGCAGAAGAGGCAATAATATTTGCAAAGTTTAAGCCAAAATAGGTGATCTGGAAAATGTTTGATTTTTCTAGTTTATTTTGTGTGAATGATTTTTTTTTTTTTTTTTGAATGACCGTACTGTAATACATTTTAGTCCATGTGTCAAGCAAGAAATGTTTACAAGAACAAACGTCACTCCATTACGTTATCCACTGCCGTGCACAACAATTTGTAACAGAAAAACAACTACAGAAGAAGGGGCTTATGTGGTAAAATAAGATTACAATTATACTGGAAACAGGCACAGGGGGTTTTGTTGCCTCCAAAATAAGTCTGGCTTTTGACTACGGTTGCCTCCAAAATAAGTCAGGCTTTTGACTACATTCATAATGCGTATAGTCCATTGACGACTTTTACGCTAACCTAAGTGTCGTGGTGTTGTGCAGGAGGAATGGGACTGGCTGGTGAGGTGACAGATTATCAGAAAAGCGAGAATATAGTGTGAATCTGCTTCCAGTAAGGTTGTATGATGGGGTATTTCCCACCAGGTGTGAAACATTGAATCCTCAGATTGTCCGCATCTCCAGCAGAGACCAGACTGGGACAAGTCGGTGGTCCTCATTACCTGCATCGTTTTGTAAATGAAGGTAAGCAGTTTGTATGCTGTTTCCTGAACTCTGCTGGAGAGAGTGCAATTGTGTACGAAGTCACATATCTTCTGCCATTGAGGAGCAGAAAAGTTTTTTTTTTTCCCCCAGGGCTCTTCCTCAAAGAATGCAGGTGGTGGGAGGGTAGTGTATAGAGTGGATACTCTGTGTACTAGGGGGTCAGGATCTGTGCAAAGAATTTTGGAGGAGAGGAAGGTAAAATAGATGATGTTGGGGTATAGCAAGCAAATATGTCTGAAGTTGGTGATCGTGGAAAGTAGTCCTGAATGTTGGGGAAGCTGAACCCATCAGGGTTTGTATTGCTGCAAGCTTAGGGCCATCAGATAGATGGCCTACCTAAAGAAGGGAGGCTGGCGTTTGAGGTGTCAGGTTTCTGGTGGAAGGTCTTGAAGTAGAGGCAGGAGAGGTGATGGATATGAACAAAGTTCCATCCCCTTGGACATTTTATGTCAAATGTGTAGTGTTGTCCATAGGTACAGTGAGGGGCTGCAGAGGCTCTACACACTTCCCTATCTGTAAGTGGTGCCAACAGTTTCCCTTCTTGCACCTCCTCCATACCTTTTCACTCTCAGGCAAGTGATCGCTGAGTTAGGCATAGTCAATCGTAGCTAAGATTAGCATAGGAGTTAACGCTCTGCACTACCAAGGTATTGATATGCTGTCCTGGGCGCAAGCTGAAAATGAACCAAAAACAAAACAAATTAAAGCATTCAAAACAATAGGTGTCAAGAGACCAGGAGATGCTACTGGGTCCCCACAGGTGAAGTGTACATACGACTGCACACAAGTACTTCTCCCAGTGTTTGTTAGGTAGGTACACATTTGCCAACATGTCTGAGATGGTCCCTTTGGCAAAGATCTACAATTGGGTCTGGAAATATTTGTACTCTGACACAATTTTCATAATTTTGGCTCTGTAGGCCACCACAATGGATTTACAATGAAATATCTGAGATACAATTGAAGTGCAGATTTTCATTTCAGGGCTTTTAATGTAATATGACAGATTAACAAAATCCTAAATACAATGTTAATTTGTAATACTTTGTTGAGTATCCTTTGTAGGCAATGACTGCTTGAAGTCTGGAACGCATGGACATCACAAAACGCTGGGTTTGCTCCTTTGTAATGCTTTGCTAGGCCTTTACTTCAGCTGTCTTCAGTTATTGCTTGTTCATGGGCCTTTTTGCCTTGCGTATTGTCTTCCATAAGTGAAATGCATACTCGATCATGTTGAGATCAGTTGATTGACTCGGTCATTGCAGAATATTCCACTTCTTTTCCTTTAAAAACAAAAACAAAAAAACATCCTGGGTTGCTTTTGCAGTATGTTTTTGGTCATTGTCCTTCTGTATACTGAAACGCCATGCAATCAATTTTGCTGAATCTCTGTAGACTATATCTCCCTGTGCACTTAAGAATTCATCTGGCCTTTTGTCTTCTGTCACATCATCAATAAACAGTAGTGACCCAGTGCCTTTGGAAGCCATTCATACCCATGCCATCACACTGCCTCCACTGTGTTTTACAGATGATTGGGTAGGCTTTGGATCCTTAGCCATTCCAAGCTTTCTCCATATTTTAACCCCCCTACCCCCACCCATCATTCTGGTGCAGGTTTGTCTTGGTTTCATCAGTCCAAAGAATGCTGTTCCAGGGCTGACATTTTTGATGTCTTGGCAAAATCTAATCTGGTCTTTCAATTCTTGAAACTTGATGAACCCTCTGTATTTGTTTTCGTTACATCTTCTCTTTATGGTAGACTTGGATAATGATATTTGTACCTCTTTAGAGAGTGTTCTTCACTTGGCTGTATGTTGTGAAGGGGATTTTCTTTACCATGAAAAGGATCCTACGATCACCCACCACTGTTGTTTTCGGTGGAAGTCCAGGCCTTTTTGTGTTGCAGAGCTCACCACTGCATTCGTTTTTTTTCCCTCCAATTGTACCATACTGTTGATTGGCCACTTCTAATGTTTCTGCTATCTCTCTAATGGATTTTCAATCAATCAATTCCAGACCTTTTAATTGCTTAATTGATGAAGACCTAATGAAGTTACATCTGTCCATGAAACCCCTTTTGAGTCAATTGTCCAATTACTTTTGTACCTTCAAGAAGAGGGGGGGCTACATATAAGAGCTGTAAGTCCTAAACTCTTATTCAATTTGGATGTGAATACCCTCAAATTAAAGCAGAAAGACAGCACTTTAGGCGCATATTCGTTATTTAACTGTAATTTTAATTTATTTTGGTAAACAGCCACGATATTTTAGTGTCCAAATATTTCCAGACTTAACTGTATTTGCAGCGCCATTGGTCTCATGGGAATTACCTATTCCTTGTGCGTTAGTTGGAGGGAAAGTCATGTGACAGCAGATGGTGGATCCAAACTCGATCTTCAAACAGCCATCTTGCTCGGCTGCTTGGTCACACCACCAGTTTATATATTTTTATCTTAAAAGTTGTACCTCCTGGTCTATTTTCCACAATTCTAACTTGGAGAGCAACCCAAAACTGTTTTTGGTTTATTATTTCTATTTCATCACTTGTGTGGTTGGTAAAAAGTGAGTAAACAGAGTTAAGAGTAAGAGTGTGCTACCTGTCTTTAGTGCAGTTACAAATGTTACTTTGGAACTATCATGGGGAAAGTATTCTTAGAATCTCAATAGCACATTTTGACCACCAAGAGAGAGGATTGCTGTGTTCCCTGTTGAGAAGTACATTTTAACATGACAAGGGGACAAGTCCTGATGTATAGAAAATCCTTGGTCCATAAAGTTACTCATGTCATCCTGCTGTTTTCCATACGCTACCACAATCAACATATAATGCCCTCCTGACAATGGCCATTTTAATCTCCTCACTATTGCCATGCTGATTGTTTAGAGTACAGCATGGCAGAGTTGTTGTAATAATGCCTCCTAGGCAAACTATAACCTAACACTCTTATTCCTTCTCTATATTTTGTGACCCCAGTGTCTGTTTAGTGAGAATAATGGAATATATAAATACATAAAACAGAAAAAGAGTCCTTTTGAGAGCTACATAATGGGTAAAAGTAATCATTACTTTTAAATATAGAAATGTACATGCCCTTTGAAGCCCCTATCATTAATTTAGTTCTACAGGATAGGGTCCCATATTCTCTCATTGTTTCATGAACAGCACAGAATTTTGTGGTGGGTGCCAACATGTGAAAGCTTGATTCTGCTTATAGAGCACTACACACGGTCAATGACATTTTAATAACCTCAAGTTCGTTGGAGGATGAGACTGCTGGTTAGAGGCAGCCTACTCTTGGCAATGTGTCAATCTGTTAAAATGTCTGCCTCTTGTGAATCAAGAAGTATAGGATTACATAAGGAGCACGTGAGATTTAAAAGCTGTGTAAATAGGGTGCGTGGGTGGAGGGTTTGGAAGAGCAGATTTTTATTTTCTGCAATTTTAACTCTCGTTCGCGCTCTGTATGAATGTGCCTGTACTGCCAGCAGTGCTCCTCTATCCACAGTAAGAACTGCGGAGACTATATTCCTAATGCAAATATATTAAAGGAACACTATAGAATTAGGAATGCATATCTGTATTTCTAACACTATAGATTCTCTGTCCCTACTCTTAGGTCCTCCCACTGGGTGCATTAAAATTAAAAACAAATGGGGAGTTATTGTTTCTCTGGCAATGGCCTTTCCAATACTCTTCGAAGAGGAGTATAGGAGACCTAATATGCATGTGTGGCAAGTGTGTACAAACCTCCCCATAGGAAATCAATACTTTCCTATAGGAGCTTCCATTTCATCTGACAGTATTACGCTAGAGGTGGACTTAACCCTGCAATATAAACATTGTAGTTTCAACCATATATATATTTTACAGTGGGAAACTGCACCCAGACCACTTAATTGAAATGAAGTGGTCTGAGTTACTACAGTGTCGCTTTAAAGGAATAGCGCTCCCATGGGTTACTACCACACTAGAGCCCTGAATATGACGTTGTGGTACCATAAACTAAATTATATATTTTATTTAGAGACTTTCCTGTTAAGTAAAGTGAGATATGCACCCATCTACTCGTTCCCACAATGTACTTGGCCTAGTCCCAGAAAGTAATGTGTGCAGCAAAGTGCATTGAAATCTGAAAACTTGTTAGGGAATGTACAACGTAGCATTATTTTTTCTAATGATTATTTATATCTCTAATAGTTGGATAATGGGAGAGGCTGGAAGAAAATTCCTAAAATAATTTATCTCTGCATTTTCTAATACATAGGCTATCCTAAAAAGGTTACCTATTTGATAACTATTTGTTTCCCCAACTCTTGGTTCTCTTTACTGATGTATCAGATGACACAAAATGCAACTTTATGTTTTTGGCTATGCAAATATAACTTTTGTCATGCACAGTATAGAGACAAAGAACAATGTAAAACTGAGCTTGTTAACACTATTAATTTAGAAAGTGTACTAAATACAAAAAAAAAACCCCCACCAAAACCACTACATCTTAATATTGTGGTTTTGGTGCATAGATTCTGTCCTTTTAGTCTGAAAAATGGCAATGTTTAGATTTGTCTGAGAACACTGAAAATATCGGACTAATAGTTCAATAAAAACTTTTTTTTTTTTTTTTTTTTTTTTTAAATCCAGAGTGCAGGGACTATTTGGAATTCTTATATATACAAGATCCAGTGCACTCACTTGTTCACTAAACAGCAACCTCAACACTCTCCGCATTTAAGGTTGTTTTTTGTTTTTTTAAAAAAAATATATTTAATAATATATATATTTGGTAGTGCTATTTTACCCTAATTCCCTGTTTAAATACCACTCTTCTGTATTCTTTGAAGCCATCTTAAATCTTCTTTTTGTATTGGGTCTGGAAAATAAATGAATATAGTACCAGCATAAAGACATGTGGATGTTGTTAACCCGTGCTTTTTCACTTGTGACTAGTTTATTTTGATTCTTTACTCATTGTTCTGGTACTACAATTTTTAATCTGTTTGGCGTCATGGATGAATAAGGTGATGTCGAGCAATGCAAATTAATGTTGTGGTTCCTGCTGAGTACTAGCTACTTAGTATTTACAACCCTTTGGATGCAACTTATCATGTTCATATCTTCAGTTGGTTTTGTTTTCATTCTGACAGGAAATAAATTTAACTAATCTCTCACTAGCATTGAAAGGGAGGGAGGAGGTCTAATTGTCTTATTTGTCAAAAGGGTTTTAAAGGAAGCTTGTAAGACCCAGACATTGAGTTGTTTAACATGTAAATGCCAGCCATTTGCATTGAAACACTTGGCAGAATGTGCATATTTATGTTTTTGGTCTATTAACATTCAGGACAGGGTTATTGATTAAAATGTAAATTTTGGGGAATTCAAAGTGATTTTCAAGTTGTCGGCCGAAGTTGCCAAAATCAAAACATACCTTGCCTAGAAATCTTTTGGTATGGTTATTGGGCCTGAATCTGGAATTCCTTTTGAATTCCCACACTTTAGTAAGTAACCCTGCCTGTATACACTACAGGACAGATTTTGTGGCTAAAAAGTATGTACGCCGTTTGTTTAGAGGGCTGGCAATGGAGTATCCCCAACCCCATTTTGTTAGTAAACTGAAGGGGGTCAGTGATTAGTCAACCCCACCGCTGGGATGTGGTATGTTGCAAGGCTGTGTGAAGGATGGTCATCACAGCTTATGTAGTAAGACTTGAAGATTCCCTGTTTGGTTTATGGATGTTTTAGGGTCATGCACCTGTCTGTTATTTTAGTGCAGACATTGTTCTGTGCCTCTGATTAAACTAGAATGTTGGAGACGCACCGTTTTCATTCTAGGTTGAATCCGCAGCATTTTGGATCTAAACTACCTTTGTGGGCGGTTTGAGTGTTTACTTTGTGTATGTCAGAATAACAATGCTGGGAGGAAGTAAGGTTGAGGTCACTTCCTCTCAGCCAACATAATGGGCCACATAGGAGAGAGCATCAGATGGCAGCCCAATCTGAACCCAAAGCAAGCCCCCTTCTGCACACAAACGATATGAAAGGGGGCTAGTTCAAAATATGTAAATGTATAACTCGTTTGTGTCCGTGTGTATGTGTATCTATATCAGAATGTGTGTATGTATGTCAGTATGTTTTTGTGCTCTAGAAGGAGACCGAAAAAGTTTTGCACCAGGGACTCTCTCTACATCTGCCACTATTGAAAAGGATAATCAATGTATGGACCTCATAATCATGGTGCCTAGAGGGACATTAACTACTAAGGATGTGCATGGGCAAAAAATTTGGTTCGACACTTCCGAAATTTAGGACTTCGGCAATTTCCTACCACTAACCTTACCCCTACTAGGGTTAGGGGTAGGGTTGAGGTTAGGGGATAAGTTAGGGGTAGGGCGGAATTAGTCCCCTGTGGGTGGAATTAGTCTAATATGCAAATAAAATAGGTTCTTTTTGTAATGGAACATTACCCATTCCTAGATTCTTTACTGAGTTTTAAAGATTTTTCCATCAAGCCCCAGTTTGAATGAATGGTGGTCTGAGGTTCAGTAACTTTATATATTTCATCCATCCACAGCTATTAAAGTATCTAATATTCTCAATTTGCCTGGAGGTGTTGGTATAAGAGGATCTTAATAGGAGTCAAATTGACCAATTATATAAAACTGTGATGTCCTAGCCATTTATTAAGGCCAGGTCTGAAATAGTCACCTGACAAATCATTAATATCCGCTAAAACTGTTCATGTTCTAAAAACCTTGTAAACCAGAGTAATCGAAAGCATCCACAAATGGCTGGTCAAGGTAATTGACACGAATGTTAATGTCCAGTTGGTGCCCAATGCTTTAGTCATATCCATCCACTAAGCATTCGGAAAAACACAGTGGATGCAAATAGACTCAAGGCAAGAAATGATCAGATGTTAAAGAGAATTTTGTAATCGTTTTAAAGTATATGCAAATAAATATGATTGCCATACCATGTGATTAATGGTCTCCAAATGGCAGAGCTCAACTGAGGTTTCCAGTGCCATATTAATACACAAGATCCAGTGCACTCACTCATCCACTAAACAGCAACTTCAAAGCTCACAGATTTTATTAGTGGTTTTTTTTTCTCCCAAAACCTAATTTAGGCAAAAATAATGGGGGTTTAGTTATATATGATCATACATCATATTAAAGCAGGGGCTATAGCAATGGGTGACTAGTTGTCTCATTTCTAACATGGATTGACAAATTACTCTGGGAGGGCACCATAAGTACTACAGAGGACTGTGTAGTGGTATTGTTGCGTGGAGTGTCCTTTTAATAGCTGTCCCATGATATTAATCTGATTTTTACCAACATGAACTGTCAATGGTATGGGGCCAGCAACATTCAACATTGCAATTAAATAAGACATTATTACGTATAGAAATAAATGCTAAAGTCAAGCTTGCAATGTGTGTATATATACTTTTTCTCATTACTAATATTTAGCTGATGTTTTCCTTTTACATAACATCATTAATGGTAAGAATTTCTGAACTATAGTTCTTTAATCTCATGATTATTATTATAACACCAGTACAGGCATTCCTCACTTAACGACAGAGTTCCGTTCCTACAACTCAGCCGTGCACAGAATGTCTGATACAAACTGTACTGGATCAGTTGTTTGACTTTTGACCCTTTCCAATAAATGTTCTTTAAAGCTGAAATTGCAATGTAGATGGAGACTTGTAAATGCATGGGACATGACATCCTGAGCTTTCTCAGCAGTAAAATATGGCTTCTTTACAATTTGCAGCCATCTCTTAGAATGTCTGTGTTCAGCAACATCTATTTTAGTTTTGTCTTTGTGCCATTTATTAATAGTTATGGTATAGTAATGGTGTGCAATGCTGTTATTGGTATACGATGAATGCATCATTTACTTTTTCCCCCCCAGTTACTTTAATGATGGCAGGGGTCATAAGCACACTAGGTCCAATAGCAACATTAGACCGTGCTAATCTAGCAGAGGAAGCCATTAGGTGAAAATTTTCTCTCACTCTGTCTGGCAACTACTCTTGACTAGAGATGTCGCGAACCGTTCGCGAACTTCCCGCGAACGGCTCGCCGCGGTTCGCCACGAACCGTTCGCGGCGAGCTCCGGTCAGCTGACACATCCCGGCCAATCTCCAGCAGACCCTCCCTCCCAGACCCTCCCACCTCCTGGACAGCATCCATGTTGAAGGCAGCTTCAACATGGATGCTGGCCAGGAGATGGGAGGGTCTGGGAGGGAGAGTCTGCTGGAGATTGGCCGGGATGTGTCAGCTGACCGGAGCTCGCCGCGAACCGGTTCGAGGCGAACCGCGGCGAGCCGTTCGCGGGAAGTTCGCGAACGGTTCGCGACATCTCTACTCTTGACAAACAATCACTTCCCACAATGGAAGTAACGGTGCTATCAAAAGTAAAGGGAGCATCAATCACTTCCTGGTTCAATGAGTGCTCACTTCAGATGCTGCAAAGCCTGTGGATTTGCAATAAACACAAACTTTAAAAGTATCTTATTTCTGCAGGCTGAAGTGTCCCTGTATTGTGATTGTTTGGATATACCCCTGATAAGCTCCAAGTGACGGTAGCTGAAAAGTAGAGCTGTAGCGCATAATGCTTTGCTTATTTAAAGGGACACTCCACTGCCCAAATATAAAAAATAAATATCACTGTTTAGTAGATATACCCTAATAAAAAATATTCATGCAGGGGGCAGCGCCTGACTGTGAAGGCGGCTAGACGTGTTTTCATTGTGCTCCATGTATATTACACATTTATAGCCACTTACCTGTGTCCCTAGCTCTCTTTCTGGGGCAGTCTGTTAAGCTTGTATGCTCTGACTTGGGGATACTTCCAGCGGTCAATAGCAGCTGCTCAGACAGAGTCCTCTGCGAGCAGGAGTGAGGCCTGACCTCCCAGGCTGGCTCAGACTGATCTTGTGCCACATCTTGATGGCACCCTTTGGACTGGTGGGGCGATCCTGGTCCCCACCCTGGAAGCTCCTTAACATCACCAGGGCTGTGCGGCTCTGCAACGAACAGCTACACCACATCACATGGCATACTTAATGTGGTAGATGCAGCATGCCCCACACCTGACTATGGAGGTGTCTAAAATGCTGTCCAAGCTGGACAAAGGTTTCTGACCTGCATCAGAAATTAGCACCAATGGAGCAAGTAGAGGGGGTCTTAAGCAATATACCACAGGGAGCAGGAGATGCTGAAGCCGCTACCATCTAATATGAATGCTTCACCGATCTGGTCTGTCTCACTCAGCCCACTAAGTCACCCCATTTCCTGCGACACACAGCCGGGAGAAACCATGGTATACCCTTGCTCCTTAGTCCACTCCTACAATGTTGTTTGTCCCTGTCTTCCATGTTTAATGTTTAAAGTTTGTTATGCTGATACCACTTTGAAATATTTGGGATAAATAAACACTCACACTTGTCACTAGAGCCACCTGGGGTAGTACACTATTGTGTGTTAACTTTGAATATTCTCCTTCATTCCCTTACAATCAGTGCAACGGAACATTGCTAACCTAGTCATTACTTAAAGATATTATGCAGATCACTCGTCATGTTTCTGCTGATAGTTAATGATTTTTCCTGTTATTAAGTAATGCCATGACTGCCATTATGTTGTCTTCTTCATGCACAACAAAAATAAAGAATATAAAAAAGACAAGCAAAAAAAAAACATGCATGCATATAAGTATGCCTTTTTTCCATTGGAGCTGTATCTAAAAACAGCTTGCAAAAGATGCATTCTGTGGAAGTCCTCCCCTTCTATCCCCGCCCAGGCTTTCTGCAGCTGTCCAATCACAGACTTCCAAATGCAGCGCAATGAGAAGTCTTTGCAAGGCAGGTGTACTGAGCTAAACGACTAGGAAGTAACATGTCTCTGATTAACAGACATGGCCTGTAACAAGGCTTATTTATGAAAGTGCCAAATTCTATAAAATGTAGTACTTTTTAAAATGGAAACAAGAGGATACACTCTTCACAGATAAAGCATATCGGCATGCTAAAGTGCTTCAAGTGTCCTGACTTTCCCTGTAAGACTTGGGGTCTCTCTTTTAACAAGCACTGCTTGAGAGAGCTCATGGACTATGTCTCATAGCTGAAGCAAAGACCTACTACATTCCAATATCGTCCACTGTCATTGTCTTAAATGTTTTGTCATAAATACCGTGAATGCCTTTAGTATCTGAATTTATTGAAATAAACATAATCAGACATATTTCAGGTCATGTCTTTGAGGGTCTGTAGCAGAAGAAACCTATTTTACAAACCTGTGTTGTAAACCAGTCTGTATGGATAAGATAATAGGAAAATGTTAATTACAAATACAAGGCATTTTAAATTACACAATCCTTTTCCATACTAAGCTGATGGTGTCCCTTTAATCTTTAGTTATGTCAAATCAATTTTGTTACAGTAAACCACAGTAGTCCACAAATAACTCACTTCAAAGTCTTCTGAGTTTTACACACCTGCCGAACTGATGTAACCGTGAACTAGCTCTTTAAAAACTTTCAACACACAGGACTTGCTAGCAATCAGTGTGATGTAAGACTTCATACACAAGTCATGTGCTCTACCTTGTTTTTGAAATGCCATGTATTTGTAATTAAAATGTTCCTATTATGTATCATGCCATGTAAAATCTTTTTTAATGGTTTCTTGCAAAATCTGTTATTATTTTATGTTGGCTTTTGTTGCAAATCAAGTAATAAAAACCCAAACATGCCCTTAACAAGACTAAATTGACCTGTCAGTAAATGTATAGCAGTAGTGAAGGTCCTATTAATGTAGGCAGATGTATCAGCCATCCTATGTAGCTACATATCCCATAAACTCATTGTTGTACTTATCCTGGTTTTGTCATGGTAGAAGCTGTAAATCCTCAGACCTGCTGCAAACTAGGGAACTATTTCTGGGGAATTATTTTTGATGGAGTTCAACTTCAGTTTTGAGTATCCCTTTGAAAAGAGTGTCAGCCAAGAGTTCATTTTCATTCTATGGAGGAGACATAGAAAGAAACCAATTGTTGAACAACAATTCAGTATGTTAAAATTATTCTAGGAAGAGGTTATAAAGAAACCTACTGGAAGAAAAATTAGAGGAAATTAGACAGGATGCTCAAGTACAAAACAAATAATGGCTCTCATTATTTTAGATTACAATAAGAATAGCGTACGAGTCACAAAAGTACCAAACATTGGCCCTTACTACAAAAAGACATAAAAGCTGCTTTTTTTTTTTCTGTGAGAAACAAAACAAATCCATGTTTAGGGAGAGGTCAGACGTTTTAACCCCTTAAGGACCAAGCTTCTGGAATCAAAGAGAATCATGACATGTCACACATGTCATGTGTCCTTAAGGGGTTAAAGAAATCATTTGGTTATGTAAAAAATCAATCTGCCCCCCTTTGTGTACAAAGGCAGGCAGGTTATGCTCTGTCTGTATAGAGATCAAAAATACCTCTTCACCTACAATTAACACACTATTTTTAATGCATTATATGCTACTGCGTTAGTTGAACTGTTGACATTTAGTGCACTCCTTGCAATGTACCAATGGAAGACATGTTACAGTTTGTACCCTGCAGGGAGCACTAAAACAGTGCCCCAACATGTCCTGCCCTCAGTGGACGGCCTTCTTGATCCTTCTTGAATTGCAGGCAGTGTTCTCCCACCCCATTTCCTTTTGGCTTCCTGATTCCATGGACACTGGAGTTGGGAGGGATAAACTGATGGAGGTTATAAAGATAATCTCCCCGCAAATCTAGCAGCCTCTGTCAAACTATATTATATACAGAGATTTTAGAGTTGCATGTGCCAAAAAAGGACACTTTTGTACTTGCCCTCCCCTGCCTCGATGAGTGTAAGAGCTCTGTAAACTGATGACAGCGTTGCAGTAGGTGCTATTAATTTATGCACAGCCTAATACAAAGCCTATGGGGGAAAAGAGAGATCAGTCTAAGTTGTGTAAAACTGATACCAGTCAACCAAAACTGAGCATTCCACGTGCTCTAAATGGCTTTTCAAATATTAATCTACAAATCATGTCAGTGAGAGTGGATGCAGGGTTCTCTTGACACTAGAAGCTATGCAATTACAGTATGCAAAATTGTTATGGTGCTTAGAATGATCCTATATAAGCAAACAAGACAATAAAGGGTGGTGATACTTTATAACTCCTTCAAAAGAGATATACATAATTCAAACCATTCCCAGTAGCAGTAGCATTTTGAATTGCTTCTTGACATAAAAATACTGTTGTTTTGCAAATTACATCTTGGGCACCTCAAATTAGTTACTCAACTCTGACACAGTACAAATCATTAGATGGACTGTGACTCCCTGATATCACAAGCTAGGCCTCAACATTTCCTTAAACAACTGTAGGAGATTTAACTACTCTTTCTCTTCTCAGTAAGTTTCAGATTCTGATGAATAAAATATGACACCCTCCCCTGTAACTATTGAAATATTCAACGTGTTTTTGGAAGAGCAGTGAAACCATTCTTGTATTAGTTTATAAGCCATACTCTGAAATTTGCTCTGGGTAGAGTTACAAAATGCTGCATCTTCTAGATGCTACGTAGGTTGATCATTTTCAATTCTTTTTTATTACTTCTATAAAAATGGAATAAATAATTACTAGCGAACCTCAGGCATTCAGTATTTTCTAGGAGTTCAACAAAATTTTCCTGTTTCCTTCACAGATAAAAACAGAGGAAAAATCTGAGCCAGTGCGGAACACGAAAGAGTCTCACTGCTATTGCATGCTCTCTAACGTTAAATTTAATTCCAAAAAAAGAAACAAAATCTGTGTTATAAATTTGTTTTTAACAACATTTTCGTGACTGTGCTGTGTTAATCTATATCTGTGATTGTAGCTAAACCATTTAGAAGACTAGTCAGTTATCAGAAATAAAACAGATGGAGAGATTTGCTGGTTGCTTTGTTAAATTCTTTTTATTTTCTTTATTATAAATTGGAAATTCTTACTAGTCAAACCAGACCTGAGCGTGGATAACAAAGTTTACAGTAGAGGCTTTCATACAAAACACTTTCAGATTCCATTATTTGCATGTGCAAATATGTGCATTCTGTACTCGGTACCCAAATCAACACTACTTTATATTGCAGATCTGAGCAGCTATTATAGTATGGATCAAATTAGATTAGACACAAACCAATCAATGTTTAAACGTGATCATTCATTCATTCATGTATCAAGTTCTATTCAATGCTCCAATCTTAGACTCCATTACAAATCTTAAATTTGTCTAATTTAAAGACTCGATGTAATTTGAATTGTTAAAAAAAATAACGAATAATTAAATACATGACACAAGTGTTTCATTTTCTAAGTAGCAACATGTGATCTTTTATACGTGTTCTGTTGTTTCTATAATATTTCTTTTCTGAGGTCTTTATAATGTTTTCTGAGCAATAGCCTACTAGTTCAATTTCTGCAAGTTATGCTTGCTAGCTGCCCTAGCTACAATGTCTGTCTCGTTACCAACTAATCAGAAGGCAGGAACAACAGATATACATAAAGATATATGCGCTTATCGATATTCCACCATTTATTTATTTTTATAAATTTGCCAATTATCCAGATTCATGAACATTATGGCATATCTGTAGTCCCCACTATATGCTCCATGTGTTTATTTTTACTTTTATTTAAGTTTTTATTTTAGAGTTTGCTATATTCATTGCTTTATTCTATATTAATAAATTATTAGTATCTTGCTTGAGTTGACTGTAAAAGAAACACGTGCTGACCATTACAGCTTTAGAATAATATCAAATGGAATTTGTAAATACACATATTATTATTATTGCCATTTATATAGCGCCAACAGATTCCGTAGCGCGTTACATATGAGAGGGGGGATGTAACTATAAATAGGACAATTACAAGAAAACTTACAGGAACAATAGGTTGAAGAGGACCCTGCTCAAACGAGCTTACAGTCTATAGGAGGTGGGGTATTAGAAACGTTAGGACAGGAAATATCAAATAGGATGGGAGTGAAGCAGAGCTGGAGGAGAGAGTAAAGCACTGTCCTATAGGAGAGAGCAAGAGACAGGTATGTAAGGTAGAGATTACTCTGGGAGGCCATAAGTTTTCCTGAAGAGATAGAAACATAGAAACATAGAATGTGACGGCAGATAAGAACCATTCGGCCCATCTAGTCTGCCCAATTTTCTAAATACTTTCATTACTCCCTAGTCTTATCTTATAGTTAGGATAGCCTTATGCCACGCATGCTTAAACTCCTTTACTGTGTTAACCTCTACCACTTCAGCTGGAAGGCTATTCCATGCATCCACTACTCTTTCAGTAAAGTAATACTTCCTAAAATTATTTTTAAACCTTTGTCCCTCTAATTTAAGACTATGTCCTCTTGTGGTAGTGTTTCTTCTTTTAAATATAGTCTCCTCCTTTACTGTGTTGATTCCCTTTATATATTTAAATGTTTCTCTCATATCCCCCCTGTCTCGTCTTTCCTCCAAGCTATACATGTTAAGATCCTTTAACCTTTCCTGGTAAGTTTTATCCAGCAATCCATGAACCAGTTTAGTAGCCCTTCTCTAAACCCTCTCTAAGGTATCAATATCCTTCTGAAGATACGGTCTCCAGTACTGTGTACAATACTCCAAGTGAGGTCTCACCAGTGTTCTGTACAATGGCATGAGCACTTCCTCTTTCTACTGCTAATACCTCTCCCTATACAACCAAGCATTCTGTTAGCATTTCCTGCTGCTCTATTACATTGTCTGCCTACCTTTAAGTCATCAGAAGTAATCACCCCTAAATCCCTTTCCTCATATGTTGAGGTTAGGACTCTATCAAATATTCTGTACTCTGCCCTTGGGTTTTACATCCAAGATGCATTATCTTGCACTTATCCACATTAAATGTCAGTTGCCACAATTCTGACATTTTTCTAGTTTACCTAAATCATTTGTCATTTGGCTTATCCCTCCTGGAACATCAACCCTGTTACATATCTTAGTATCATCAGCAAAAAGACATACCTTACCATCAAGACCTTCTGCAATATCACTAATAAAAATATTAAAGAGAATGGGTCCAAGTACAGATCCCTGAGGTACCCCACTGGTGACAAGTCCAAGCTTCGAATATATTCCATTAACTACAGCCCTCTGTTGCCTCTCACTCAGCCACTGCCTTACCCATTCAACAATATTTGAATCCAAACTTAAAGATTGCAGTTTATTGATAAGCCTTCTATGTGCAACAGTGTCAAAAGCCTTGCTGAAATCTAGGTAAGCAATGTCTACTGCACCACCCTGATCTATAATTTTAGTTACCCAATCAAAAAAATCAATAAGATTAGTTTGGCATGATCTCCCTGAAGTAAACCCATTTTGTCTCTGATCTTGAAAGTGTTTTTAGATGTTTTTAGATGTTCATCAATCCTATCCTTTAACATGGTTTCCATCACTTTCCCCACTACTGAAGTAAGGCTTACTGGCCTATAGTTGCCCGACTTCTCCCTATTACCTTTCTTGTAAATGGGCACAACATTCGCTAACTTCCAATCTTCTGGGACTACTCCTGTTAACAATGATTGGTTAAATAAATCTGTTAATGGTTTTGCTAGTACACCACTAAGCTCTTTTAATAACTTTGGGTGTATTCCATCAGGTCCCACTGACTTATTTGTCTTTACTTTTGACAGTTGAAATAGAACCTCTTCCTCTGTAAACTCACGTGTAATAAATGACTCATTTATCCTTTTTCTCAACTGAGGTCCCTTTCCTTCATTTTCATTTGTAAATACAGAACAAAAATATTAATTGAGGCAGTCAGCTAGACCTTTATCCTCTTCTACATACCTTCCTTCTTTTGTTTTTAATCTAACTAATCCTTGTTTTACTTTTCTTTTCTTATTTATGTATCTAAAAAATGTTTTATCCCCCTTTTTTACTTACTGTGCTATTTTCTCTTCTGTGTGTGATTTGGAAGCTCTTATAACTTGCTTAGCCTCTTTCTGCCTAATCTTATAGATCATTTTGTCTTCCTCACTCTGGTTTTTTTTATAATTCCTAAATGCTAACTTTTTGTTTTTAACTATTTTGGCCACATCTGCAGAGTACCACAGTGGTTTCTTGAATTTTTTGCTTTTACTGACAAGCCTAATGCAATTTTCTGTTGCCTTCAATAGTGCAACTTTTAAATAATCCCATTTCTCTTGGACTCCATTTAAATTGCTCCAGTCTGATAAAGATGGGTTTTAAGGCCCTTAAATGATTGAAGACTAGGGGAGAATATGTATGTATCATGAGTGATGGATTAACAATAATGAATTTGAACATTTTTATTTATATCATATAAAATTGTTCCATGTATATGTTTTGCTCTACATGATCATCATTATTCAAAATTGTTCAGTCATTTCCATATGACTCCATTTAGGGCTCCTGTAAGACCATGTTGGATTCTGGGAAGATATTTTCATAGAATGCCTCTTGCTGCCTAAGCTATCACCTATGTGTCTGGTAAAAAATGAATAATGCCAATGTCCCAAGACAGAATACCAACAGGGAAGCATGTTAGTGGGAGCATCATGGTGTAAGAATGGTTCTCATCCTTAGAAGCTGGGCAACTTGTAAGAAGGTTCGAGATGCACTCTAAATATTTTCAATGATAGTGATCAATGCCTTTAGATTATTGCTCCTCCCTTTGTTAAAAAAACAAACAAACCAAAACTGTTGTGTCTACTCACCATTTATCCAGAACCTCTCAGTCCCTATAAGGCAGCCTCTCCTCCTCTTATGAGATCATCCATTTGTATTGCAATCTAATGCTTCATATAGCATATATACAGACCTACTGGGCATGTGTGGCTATCACTGCATGCGCTCAGTCAGATGCTTCCAATCATTGCCATTTACAGCATTCAGCTTGACTACTTTAAATGATCTAAAAAGGGACACTCCACAGTTTTTTTTTTTTCTGCCCAATGTAGCCAAACTGAAAACATTGCTGACTTGGAACATTTTTTCCTAATTTGAAATTGACTTAAACTTAAAGGGACACCGTAGGGACCCAGAGCACTTCAGCTAATTGAAGTTGTCTGGGTGCTGTGTCCATATTGCACTTCGTGCTGCAATTGCTGTTTACATTGCAGCTCTAAGTCTGCCCTCAGTGGCGGTCTACCAGACAGCCACTGGGGGCGCTTCCAGAATCCAAACTGACTTTTAGTCCATTATCTGACACTGGTCGTCCTCGCGCTCTGCATGAGGACCTCCAGCGTCAGTTTTTACCCATAGATAAGCATTTAATAATGCTTTCCAATGGGGAGGTCGAATGCGCGTGCAGCGTCAGGAGTGTAGGTGGAGTCTGACCCAGCACCAAGGGACATCAGTGCTGGATTCAGGTAAGTGGCTGAAGGGGTTTTAACCCCTTTAGCCCCGCGGAAGGGGGGATGCAAAGGAGGGGGTTCCTATTAAACATATAGTGCCAGGAAAACAGCTTTGTTTTCCTGGCAGTATAGGGTCCCTTTAAGTGAATAACCTGGTGTGTACACATGACACTATATAATCATAATGTATTATTTAAAACAGAAGATTGCATGTATTAAAGCTTTTATTGTGTTATATCCCTTTTCAATGTATTTCCTGGCTTTCCTCTATAGGAGCAGCTATCTTTATGTCCTCTTTATCCTCAAGTACAGCTTGCTTAACAACACAATGTACAGGAAATTAAAAGCAAATCTTTAACCATGAATCCTGACATGCACAATCACAGGGCATGTAAAAGATGTTATTTTGGCTGGCTGGGGAAATCCAGTCATCTTCCCTGCTAGCTCATAGCTGCCCCTGGACTTTTGGTTTATGACTAATGTGCCGCGCTCCCTGCCCCATCCAACAAAGATAAACTAGGAGAGTCAGTGAAACATATCTAAATACAAGGCTATATTCACTTTCAGTAATAAAATAGTTTATCTACTTAATATGAGTGGGTAGTGAATACTTACAGTTGTGCTCAAAAGTTTGCTTACCCTTGGAGAATTGGTAATATATGTACCATTTTAAAGAAAACAGTGAGCAGGCAAAAAACAATCCTTTTATTTCTTATGGGATTCATATTCAACTGTTCAACAAACATAAAACAAAACATGGCAACAAAGGAAAAAAAAAATGAACTGACCACTGTTCAAAAGTCTGCATACCCTTAATTCTTAGTATTGCCCCATTTAGCATCAATGACAGCCTGCAGTCTTTTTACAATTCTTTATTTTTGCAGTGCATGTAGATAACACAAGGCACATGTGGTACCCCAACGGCAATCCACATGCTTTTCAAGAACATTTGTAACAGAAGGGTACATGTTAAATCTTACACTATTTTATATTAATCTGAGATTTAGCAAGATCAGGCCTGTTTCAATTTTATAATATATATTTGCAAGAACACTGGTGAGAGTAGCATTGGTAAAGTAATTGTCAAGCATAGCATATGGCATATCATCTTACTGCTATGAGGTGGGTGCTCAGTGTACGTAGTCATGGTATAGTAAGAGATACAGTGAGCAGGAGCTGGCTGGTTCGACCTGTCTAGGCTGGGACACGTGTGTGGTGGGACAGACAGGCTGGCCAAACGTGGGGATTTATGTACATGGCGCAATAAAATAGATTAAGCCTAGCCATCAGTACCTAAACACGCTTGCATGTTAATATAAAGTTGCTTGGGATCTAACCTGGAGTGTGTGATTGTTCAAAATTATATTAAAAAGTGACAACAGGTCAACAGTAATTAAAGATACCGAGAGTCCATGCAGAAGTCATCTCCCATGCTCGGTTGGAAATTTGGCTTCTGTCCTCAGAGTAGCTCGAAGTCAACCGACCCCCGATCTGCATAACCGCTGAGGCTGTGTGTAAGTCGCATGTGGGTCTCCGTAACCATATGTTGATAATAGCTGGCTTACTTGCATTGTTTGAGGCTGGACTGGAGCGTGGTAAGTTTGCATGTTCTTGTTCTGCATTTGTGCTTTATGTTCCTGGCGGTGTTTCATGTGGACGTTTGTCTTCTTGCACTGGGATAGAGTACGCTGCTGTGTCCGCCACCATTTTAGGGACCGGTTCTCAGTCGGGGCTTTTAAGTTCATTCTCCCTTGTTGAGGCTGCTTTTTAAGTAGATGGCTGCTTGGCACTTGTGAGGCAGGTGGGTGCGCTCTGCTTTCCAGCTTGCGCCAGAATAGCCTGCGTGGTCGACGCGTGGGGGCTATGCCTCGGAGTGCTCTCAGCTCAGGTAGGGTGGTCAGATAGCGAGTCGCCGCATGTGGCTTCGGTTTCTCCCATGGGAGTCTGCTCTGCCCCTTCTCATGCAGGTGAGGTGGATGGACTGTGGTGCGGTCCTGCAGTTTGCGCCAAAAGGCTTGGAGGATGTCATCCAGCTGCTGCAGAATGTTTGGGATGGTGCTGTGCGGAGTTTGCCCTGGTGGGCCTGGGCACCCTGTGGTGGTTTGGCGTTCGTCCGTCATTTTGGAGTATCACAGTAGCTTGGGAGCAATCGGTATACAGTGAGGGATGGGTGTCTGTTTGATTTGCTTGGTGCCACGTACAGGCTGGGGTGGACCGGGATGACCCCCACCGGTCCCGAGGGGGGGGGGAACAGGTCTGTATTGCAGGCTTGGGAGGGCACTAGGTCGCACAGAGCAGGGGATCGGCCGCCTCACCCATCCGGCGATACTGCTAGGCATCACTCCCGGCACCTTCGGCGGGCGCTCCGTGCACCCATGGTCGGCAGACCCGGTGCACCTCGGCCGGCTCCTGAGGTAGGTATGTCCTGGTTACAGGCTTTTGTGATGGTCCTGGCTGGCTGGTGTGCGGTTGATCAGGCTTGGTGTGTAGATTGAGCTCGGAGCTCATCCGAGGTACGTCCAGCCGCCATGGTGTCCAGGCCCCGCCCCCAGCCTGCAGTCTTTTGTAGTAGTTTTCTATTAGGCCCCTAATCCTTGCAGGTGGTATAGCTGCACATCATCTTGGCAAAATGCCTCCAGGTCATGCAAAGTCTTTGGTCATCTTGCATGAAATGCACATTTGAGATCTCCCCAGAGTAGTTCGATGATATTAAGGTTAGGAGACTGTGATGGCCACTCAAACCTTCACCTTTTTCTGCTGTAGCCACTGGTGGGTCAACTTGGCCTTGTGCTTAGAGTCACTGTCATTCTGGAAATTCCAAGAGCGTCCCAAGCGCAGCCTTCATCACTCCAAATGACAGTATGCCAGAAGCTGTGAGGCATGTCAAGGTGTTGTTGGGCATATTGTGACCTGGCTTCTTTGTGGCAGTAAAGGCTTCTTTCTGGTAATCCGACCATGCAGCTCATTTTTGTTCAAGTATCGTCGCATTGTGCTCCTTGAAACAACCACACCATCTTTTTCCAGAGCAGCCTGTATTTCTCTTGAGGTTACCCATATTTTTTTCTTTGTATCCAGAACAATTCTTCTAGCAGTTGTGGCTGAAATATTTCTTGGCCTACCTGACCTTGGCTTAGTATCAAGAGAATCCGGATTTTTCCACTTAAATGACTGAACAGTACTGACTGTCATTTTCAAGGCTTTGGATATCTTTTTATATCGTTTTCCAATATTATAAAGTTTCATTACCTTGTTACGTAGGTCTTTTGACAGTTCTTTTCGGCTCCCCGGGGCTCAGTATCTATCCTGCTCAGTGCAACCACGTGAGAGCTAACAAACTCATTGACTATTTCTACAAAGACACAATTTAAAAGCCACAGGTGTGGGAAATTAACCTTTAACCTTTAGCCATTTTAACCCATGTGTGTCACCTTGCATGTCTGTAAGAATGCCAAACATTCAAGGGTATGTAAACATTTGATCAGTACCAAAGGAGCCAAACAACTATGTGATGATAAATGGCTTCACATGATCACTATCTTTCAATAAAATATTATTTTTTTTGAATGATCAGTCTTATTTTTTAAATTAATGCCAAAATTTCACAATTTCTGTCAGGTATGCAAACTATTGAGAACAACTGCACAGAGGCAACAGATTTAATTTTCTGTCCTTAATAAATATTTCATTATAAATCAAATGGTATTCTTCAAAATATGATTGTGTTTTAAATTGTTAAAATTAAATACACAGAGCTACATTTCAAAGTAAAACTTGGCTTGGGGGGATGAATACCCCAGCAAGGCACTGTAAAGACTAGCTACTTTATACTGGTTTATTTCATCAGTATCCTTCCTCTTTGATCTGAGACAAAGCTCTCCTACACCTGGCAGTATACATTGATAAGCTCCCCCAAAGCACTGGCATACTGTGTTTACTGAGACATCAGTTGTAAAGTAAAGCAAGTAGAAGAAAAATCAAGTAATTTCTTTTATATGTATTTAAAAGCAAATTAGTAACATAGCACAAATGTATACATTAAAAAATATATGTAAACTTTTAACGGTATCATCGGATCTATCAAGAAAAAAATTCACAAATAAAGCTGTCACAGATGACCCTATTTATTAAGTCAACAATTTAATATAAAAGCACTGGGCGCTCCAAGGTGTTTATGCACCTAGATGAACAATGAGAAGTCTCTCTTCCTTCTTTGTAGTAAACTCAGTAGGCACATAGAAATGAATAATTGCTATGGACTCATAGCTGTGACTCTCAGGTATCAATGCTAATGTAAGGCAAATGTCCATCTTCTTTGACTTCTCAAATGCCCATTCTGATGCTTTGGATTATCTGAAAAATTGCTAGAAAAGAGATAGAAAAACTATTTCAGTTACCATGATAACAATGCAGTGGTTTATATACTAATGCCTTGTTTGTCTGAATACATAAATATGTGAAACAATGGTTACAATACCTCTCAAGTGATCAAATATAGCTCAGCCAGCCTAGCTGACCATAACAGTAGTTTGCACAAATCTTGGATGATAAGGTTAGATGATGACATTTGGGAGGTCTAGGCTAGTTGAGCATCAAGGGTACCAAGCCAGAGCCTAAATCAGGGCTCGACAAATCCCAGGCTTCAGGTCGCCATGGCACCTAGGAAGTTTGCCTTTGCATCTGGGATATGTGAGCCCGTTGCATCTGAGGCAGGCGGGATGCCGGCTGGGGAATTCTGGAGGTGCACGGCTAGCTGCACGAATAGTAGGCGGCCGGCTAGGAGCTGTGATGTCCATTCTCTGCTCCCTTGCTTGATGTCATATTCCGGCCCCAGCCTCACTAAGCGGCGCGCGGGGGAGCAGAGCAGGGACATCACAGCTCCCTCACTGGCTGCCTCCTTTTCCCCCCAGCATGCCACCTACCTCCATAATCCACCAACTTGCCACTTGCCTGCATGATCCCCCAGCCAGTCGCCTTCTGGATCCCACAGGTATCAATGCAAGCAATAATGTGTGAGTCTGTGTCAGTGTGTGTTTGTCTGTCAGTGTGAGTGTATGGGTCTGTCTGTATCATGGTGTGTGAGTATGTCTGTCTGTGTCATAGTGTGTGCGTGTGTCATTGTGTGTGTCTGTCTGTCATGGTATGTGTGTGTGTGTCTGTCTGAATTTTATAACATGACAGGAGGCTTCGTATTTGCTTAAGTCTCTCTTTACTAGAACTCCACAGCAGCACAGAAAAACAACCAATCAGAAAAAAAGTTAGGTACTATAAAACTCCTCTCCCCATGCATCATTTCCTCTTTCTTTGCTGCTCTGCAGTCAGTGGGATTTTATTTTTATATGCAGTATTGTTATAATCCTTGTAGGATTTTATTCTTTTAATGCAGTTTTTTTGTTATAATCCTTGTAGGATTTTATTTTTATAACACAACATTATGTTCCTTGTGGGATTTATTTCTTCATATTTGGTATTTTATTTTCCCTTGTGGGATTTTTATGCTTATATATTGAATATCTTTTCAGATTTTTTTTTTCGTATTTTGGGATGCTTCGTCAACTGGCATCTTCACCGATCGGTCTATTGTCATTTATCGCAGTTGGAAAGTCCATTTAGGATTGCTCGGATAGCTCCCGGAATAGGTACCAGCGAAACAAACAGCATTGGATTTGTTGACTGAGCGTTAAAACAGTAAATACGAAGCCTCCTGTCATGTTATAAAATTGTAGATTATGCTAGCTTTAGTTTACCTATAATCTTAATTTTATTAATAACAGGAGGCGAGTATTTCCCACCCATTCTTATCCCTCCCTTGTTTAATTTTAATAGTTTGGATTACTCAGGTACGTATGCAACTCTGCTTGTTGTCTCTGCTACCTGTCGCGTGTTCTTATGTCTGAACTTTTTTCAAAAGTAGGGTTGGGATATCTACATATTAAGGTACTTTTGGTTGCTACATTGGGTACCTACATGTTTATTCAGAGTACATTTCATTGGATAATCAACCTGTTCGATTCTGTTTTTCTCTTGTTTCAGTTTACAGTCCATCAACGCTATCTGGTTTGGCAGCTCTTCACGGATGGTGGACATCGTTGTATTCGTCGTATCTAGGACTTTGTTTCTTCCCCATTATTTTTTCTGCCTTTGTTCTGTTTTGTCGCAGCTTGAAAGAGGAAATGATGCAATGGGAAGGGGGTTTTATAGTACCTTACTTTTTTCTGATTGGTTGTTTTTGTGTGCTGCTGTGGAGTTCTAGTAAAGAGAGACTTAAGCAAATACTCACCTCCTGTCATTAATAAAATTAAGATTATAGGTACACTAAAGCTAGCATAATCTATAATTATTCAGCGCCTCCATGCAGAGAATGTTTACACTATGTGTGGAAGATTTATAATTTTTCCTTGTTAAGTTCAAAAGTTGGGAAATCACCATGGAAACCAGAGGAACGAGTAGGCACACTGCATTGATAATGTCCCCTTTTTACAACAAAACACTTTGATAAATCTACCTCTAAATTTAAAACGATATTAATATTCTGGGTATGGATCCTGTAGACATGCTTTGCTGCTCTAACAGTATTTCTGGTGTTACCCATCGTCTTTTCATTGGGACATCAGATCTTGAACGCACTAAAAGACAGGCCTGCGTATTGCCCTGTCTTCTATGGTTGCCATTTGGAACCTCTTTAAAGTGGTGGTTGTTTCCCAAATGCATGTATCAACAGGTTTTTATGGTGTTGAACAGGACATCTAATGACATTTATCAAACCTGTATTCTCTCTTTTGGCATGCATGGGGCACTTTGCAGCTAGTAACCTGATTTTGTGTCTTTCCACCAAGCAGAGGCAGTTTTACATTTAAGGGATAGTGGCAGTCAGTATACTTTAGTGAGACTGAGAAACTCAAACAAATGAGAGAACTCTCAATGTAGCCTTCCTGGTAAAATATTTTATACATAGTCAGAAACCAGTCACTAAGAAGCTCTCACTGTAATCTATGGGAGCCGTGAACAGTAATGCTGGCTAGTAATTGGCTAGTTATATGCCCGTTATTTACAGGCATTTTACATTGATTCTCTTCTTTAACTAGTTCAGTAAGGTATCTATTGCTATTTCTGTGATGTGTTCCTATTCTTTGTTGCATTGTGGTTTCATTATGGACTGCGGTTCCTGTTCGCCTTGGTAATATGTGTACAGCTCAGACTTGGCAGATGTATGAGCTATATGTAATGAATTTATTGTAAAGGTATAGGTCAACTTAGCCTAAAGTTAATGATAATTGTGTTAATGTAGATACATATTCCGTTTATGTTAGTTTCCCATAATGCAATGTGTACATGCATATATACGGTGTTTGGTCTTTTCTTGTTTTTATTTGTTAACAATATTTAGTATTTAGTATTTCTTTCCATCACGGACGCATGGCCTTCGTCTCGATTCCGCAAGCCTGGGCAAGTTTCTAGCCAAACGGTGAGGTATACAGAGGAGCGCTTGCGTTCCAAGCGTCTCCATGACAATTAGGTGAAACGCACGGGCCTCCACCCCCTCTGGCTTTTGGCCCTGCACGAGGTCGCGATTAGAAGTAGACTTGCACGCTCCGGGCTCGATGTGAACACCATGCATCTGGAGATGGTAAGTTTGAATTATTTTATACATTTGGGGTATATATAGTACCTTGTTGAAGGGTTTACATTTGTTTGTAAATTAGTGTTTCAAAACAGTGACATGTATCACGACAATGTTATCGTCAGTGAAAGTGTCATTTTTGCATTTTTCACACACAAACGACACTTTCACTGACAATATCATTGGTGTGATACATTTTACTGTTTTGAAACACTAATATTTCTGTTTAGAGAAGTCTCCCGAGTAGAACAGTAACCCCCATGTACAGGTTTTATTGTGTTTTCAAAAGTTACAGAGTCAAATATAAGGCTTGCATTTTAGTTTTTCACATTGAAATTTGCCAGATTGGTGATGTTGCCTTTGAGACCATATGGTAGCCCAGGGATGAGAATATATGCAAATGTGGTATGTCCAGTCTTTTTTAGTAGCCACTTAGTCACAAACACTGGCCAAAGTTAGCATAAAAAAATTTTTTTTGCATTTGTTTCACACAAATATGAACGCTAACTTTGGCCAGTATTTGTGTCTAAGTGGCTACTACAAAGACTGGACATACCCCATTTATAATACCTTTGGTTGTCTACTTTTGCAAATGGTATGCCATTATGTGGGTAATTCTCATTCCTTGGCTACTATTTGGTCTCTAAGGAAACATAACCAGTCTGGCAAATGTCAATGTGTATAAACTGAAAAATGTAATGTGCTATATTTGACCCTGTGACTTTCCAAAACACCATAAAGACTATGCAGAAATTTCATATTAAATTATGTTTCATATATAAATATTTCATATGAAATGAAAGCCCTGTTTCTCCTGAACAAAATGATATATAATAAGTCTGGGTGCATTTAATATGAAAGAGGTGAATTATAGCTAAACACAAACACCACAGAAATGTAAAAACAGCCCTGGTCCTTAACGGTAAGAAAATTGGTCTGGTTACTAAGGGGTTAAAGATGTACTATTAAAAGTTAAGTATTAACTAAACAGTTTTTTTCTAAGTCCTTGTAGTGCTGCCTTAATCTGTATTATGCATATATATATATATATATATATATATATATTCTAGGAGAGAAGCTGAAGAGAGATATACAAGCGCTACGGAATCTGTTGGCGCTATATAAATGGCAATAATAATAATAATAATACTTACCTGAAGCCCATCATAGAAATTTCTCACACAATGTGTCGGAAGATGCTTCTTCCTCCCAGCCGTCGCTTGCTCACAAAACAGAACCAGAAGCTCTGCCTTTTGTCAAGTTTTATCAATATCAGATGTGACCTTATGACAAAGTCCCTACTTTTTCTTGAAATATTGGTAAAACTGCAATGGAATTTCAATTACATTCCAGTGCAGCAATATAAGAATTCTTTAACAAAGTGAGCTCTGTAACATCCTATAAAAAATAATGGCCGAATGTCTGCGTTCTGCAATGCCACAGTGACATATTCACTGATGTCACTGGTGCCAGGGATATGTGAAAGACCCATAAGGTCTGAGGATTCCTGTAACCCCTGTGTGCCTGGACACACTTCCAGTGTGATCAAATATCGGTCTCAGCAATTAAATCAGAGTCTGATCGCCAAGTGTGATCAGATACACTGAGAACAAACTGCAATACTGTCAAAGGCCTGTTACAGTACACAACACATGGGAAGAAACAGGTTTTTTTCTGTTTATATATATATATATACATATAGATATATGAGTCTTCATGTTTGGAGGTCCATGTGAAAAATGTGTATTTCTCACTGTATATACTAGGTTTTACATGTCTGTAATTATTCTATACCACTGTGGTGGAGGGGCGTTTGTTCTTTTTGCGCTTATTAAGTTGTTACATATACTTGCTACATATACTCTTTCCATGCTCAAATAACCTGTTCCTGTTTTTGAAAAGCTATTGTTACTTTGAGACAACTGTATATGTTACAATTATGCTACATCTTTAAGAATTCTCATACATTCTATTAAAAGAATTGACACACAATAGCCCTTGGTGCTCTCTACTCTCTGACTACGTTGTGGTCGATATTCACAGTAAACATTTAGTCCTAGAATCATATAGAATCATAGTATTTATGCTTTTCCATTTGAAACGCTGCACATACAGAGTTTAACCCCTTTGCTGCCAGAGTTGTAACTCCCCCATTCATGAGCGTGATTGGGGCATGATTAACCAGTCCTGAATTGTTTTATATTTTCAGAATTTGTTTTGCCTGCTTAACACTGCACTATAACTTATTTTAACATGGAAATCAAGTCTGATATGTTAACTGTTTCCACTGATTGTGTACCATCAACCCAGTCACTAGGTCTCAAATAGTCTCACTTAACTCAATTATGTACAGTTGAGGGGAAATTTTTTTAAAAGGGCCAAAATTGTTTATGTTCTTGTTTTAAAACAGAAAACAATACAGTGTAATTATAAGAGATTTATTTATTGTCAACTGTTGCAATTTTCAGCTTCCATGCTCTATGGAATGCTTTATGTAAAACGCACATGAAATGTAATGTTAAAATGTTCACAGCCAGAGCAGACATAAGGTTTCTTTTTTTAAAAAACATTTCAATTTCAGATCCGATTTCAATTTGAGGTGCATAAAAGCAAGTGCTCATAGGCTGAAACAGTTTAAAATGTGATTCTGACTCAAAAGGGAAACTACCCTTCTTGATTATGAATTGGTAACATGATATCTCTCTGAATCAACATGCAAATATTAAAGGGACACTATAGTCACAAGAACAACTACAGCTTATTGCACTTGTTCTGATGAGTATAATCAGTCCCTTCAGGCTTTTTGCAGTAAACACTGTCTTTTCAGAGAAAATGCAGTGTTTACATTACAGCCTAGGGATACCTCCACTGGCCACTCCTCAGATTGCTACTAGAGGTGCTTTCTGGGGCAGTGCTGCACACCTCTGCATGGAGACACGGAACTTTCCTCACTGATTTAATGATTTAGCATCACTATGAGGAGATGCTGATTGGCCAGGGCTGTGTCTGGCTTGTGCTGGCTCTGCCCCGATCTGCCCATGGAAAGCATTGTGATTGGCTTTTGATCACCACTTCTGATGATGTCAACCAAGTAGGCAGATCAGGGACATAGCCAGCAGCAGCAGACTGCAGTAAAGGTAAAATTTTGCTATATTTAAGGAGGGTAAGGGGGTGGATGGGAGGGGGAGGGCAGGGGGGCTAGATGGTGGTTTTAATACTATAGGATCAGGAATAAAGGTTTGTGTTCCTGACCCTATAGTGTTCCTTTAATGTCTGTAAAAAAAACCTTTAATGCACACGTATTTCACTCATTTATGGACATTTTGTATTTGAGTTTTGTATTCTCTATATAAAAGCATCAATCTCAATGAGCACTCACTAATGCTATATTGTGGGGGATTTAAAAGTCCAGATTTCTTGAATTTTTCATGAAGAAATTTACATAATACAGAGTGTGAGTGTTCTTTTCTTAAAGGGTTACTACAATGATTTGAAGTGATGGTGCCTGGAGTCTGTATATTCAGCATTTCGCTATGAAACGCAGCACATACTATATTATTATTAACCCATCTGCTGCCGGAGATGTAACTCCACTGTATTTTTTGCCTCATCAAGTATCTGGTTCTTGGTACTGGGACTGGTCCGGCTGCACCCGGATACATATTATCCTAACGTTTCTTGTACCCCACCTCCTATAGACTGTAAGCTCGTTTAAGCAGGGTCCTCTTCAACCTATCGATCCTGTGAATTTTCTTGTAATTGTCCTATTTATAGTTAAATCCCCCTCTCATAATATTGTAAAGCGCTACAGAATCTGTTGGTGCTATATAAATGGCAATAATAATAATAATAGGGGATTGAGTGCATTTCCACACCCCTGTTTCTTGGTCATAACTGCTATCACTGGCTGAAAGCAGTCGTCTGACACTCTTAAGCAAAGAATGCCGTCATGATCAACATCCAGCTTCTACAGAGTGTCGTAAATCCTGCTTCAGAGCAGATCAAGAGTTAGGCAAGACCCAAGTAAAAGGGTAAACTGTTGATAAATGAGGAAAGGGTGTAGTGGTAATGATCCTTGGCGTATTCCCTTAAAGGGACACTGTAGGCACTATAGTCATTTCACCTAATTCAATTATTTATAGTGCCTGGAGTACTTTGGCAATGTCCCTGCATTCAGAGTTAAACCATTTTTGAGCAGGTTATCACAAAATAAAGCTATCCACAACCCAGCCCCAAAAGGAAGTATGGATAAGGCTAAGATTACACACTTTAGGAATGGACTGAATGGACTAAAATAGCTGCTGTGGCTCAGAGGTAGAAAGCAGGACCAGGACTGAGAAGATCCCCGGTTCAAGTCCCCTGTTGGGAACTCCAAGAGCGACCACATCTTGCCGTCTGTCTATCAGGTGAGAACCGTGACAACATCTTTGGCATGACACCATAAGTTACGCAGAACTATAGTGAAAGCAAGAACTAAACATTTGTAATTAGTACACTAAATATTTCATAGAAAAGGCTGTGGCATGTGACTTGGGTCAAGGGTTAGGCTCATTAACCCAATTCACACATCTCTCATTTTTAGCTTGGAGGAAAGACGAGACAGGGGGGATATGATAGAAACATTTAAATATATAAAGGGAATCAACACAGTAAAGGAGGAGACTATATTTAAAAGAAGAAAAACTACCACAACAAGAGGACATAGTCTTAAATTAGAGGGACAAAGGTTTAAAAATAATATCAGGAAGTATTACTTTACTGAGAGGGTAGTGGATGCATGGAATAGCCTTCCAGCTGAAGTGGTAGAGGTTAACACAGTAAAGGAGTTTAAGCATGCATGGGATAGGCATAAGGCTATCCTAACTATAAGATAAGGCTAGGGACTAATGAAAGTTTTTAGAAAATTGGGCAGACTAGATGGGCCGAATGGTTCTTATCTGCCGTCACATTCTATGTTTCTATGTTTCTATGACTGTTGGGGTACTCTCATTTAGCATTAAAGGAACACAATAGTCACCCAGATCACTTAATCTTTTGAAGTGGTCTGGGCACAGTGGTCCTGTCATTTTAACTGTGCAAGTTAAAACATTGTAGTTTTTTGGTATGTTTACATTGCAGGGTTAAATCCACCTCTAGTGGCTGTCCCTCTAGAGGAGCTTTATCCTCCAAAGTGAGTAAAATTTTAGTAGCATCTGATAGCAGGAATGTGATGTTTTTCCACGCATGCACTCTCTATAACAAGCTCTGGAGTCAAGAAGAAATACAGAGAAGAATGTGTGGGGACAAGGAGAAATACAGAAAGTTCTAAATTGATTAGAAGTCCATGGCATGACATAAGGGAAAATTCCTGACGCAGGAAATCTTCACTTACAGGGTTGGACAAGGTCGTGGATGACATCAGCATGCTTGGTGACTTCACCAGAGGCTGAGCTGGAGGCTGCAGAGGAGGAGTTACAGCAGTGGAAACAAGATGAGAAGTCTTTATTTTGTTAGTTACTATAGGTACCCTTTAATAAATTAAAAACTGTTTAACACTGAATGGAAGGACTATAATGCAAATAATCAGTTCAACTATTGACGTCAGCATCCGTTTCATTGCACAACATGTAAAAACCCAAGGGCAGAGTATAGAATATTTGATTTATGAGTGTAGCGGACTAGCCCCTGTACAAGAGTCTGCCCCGGTTTCCTGGAGGGGGCTGCTTGCTCGCCGCCTGCCCAGTGATTATGGTCCTGGGAAGATGGGACCCTTTAAAAACAATGGCT
The DNA here is from genome assembly GCA_933207985.1 of Pelobates cultripes. NCBI lineage: Eukaryota > Metazoa > Chordata > Amphibia > Anura > Pelobatidae > Pelobates > Pelobates cultripes. The sequence goes on along the minus strand of OW240912.1, from coordinate 322,515,162 downwards.
AGGCATAATGGAGGTTGGCATGGCACTGCTGGCCCTTTTGAGAGCCAGCCAAGGACATATGGAATAGCAGAGACATTGGACTGTACAGCGGATTCATTATTACTTTGCTATTTAACTTCTAAGACTTCCGTATGGATTTGTCACAAGACTTTCGTGTGGATTTAAAAAGCATTCGTTTGATTGTTCACCTAAAACTGTACTGACTCCCTGCATTCGGTATACAAACTAAAACTACAGAACACCGGACCACCCTGATACTTCAATCTACCTCCCTGTTCGTCTAATACATTCTTATTGAAACCCGCAAATGCTTTGTTCAGGTCTCTGGGTGACCGCCATTTCGGGAGTTTAACACATGGCGGCCATCTTAAACTCCCGAACAGCGGTGTTTTGCTGGAACTAAAATCGGACACTCGACTAGGCAAACACCGCTGAGACCTCCAAGCTTCCATAAATTTGTGCTGAAACTACCGAACGAGCCGCTGTTCAGTAGAAAGACTAATGCAAACATGGGAATTCACATGAACACCAATATAGCCATGGACGACAAACATTTTGTGACTTTTATTCCGCGAACGGAGACCGACCGCAAGGCCAAAACTTATGGAACTATTTTCGGCTAATGTTGCCTGTGCGGTTGGCCAAAACTTATGGAACTATTTTCGGCTAATGTTGCCTGTGCGGTTGGTCAAAACTTTAAACCCCCATAACTCCCGAACCCCTGGTCCAATCTGGGTGATTTTTGAATATGTTATTCACTCAGATCAAGGCTATCAGGGGATACCACAGTTAGGAGTGTACCCTATGTATTTGGGGTACATCTAGAACTTTGGGAAAAATATGTACATTTTAATTCTGTTAACAGATAAGCTGATGGGAGGAGATGTGTGGGTTGTACCTTGTACTTTATTGGTTAATGTACTAATTATTGTGGGTGGCTCCCTTGCACGGGACCATTGCATAAAAGCAGGGGTTGTGCGATTAAAAGTTAGTTCAGTTCTGCTCCTGATCCTGTGTGTCGTCCAGTTATTGGGAAAGGTGATGGGATATTATTGGACTGTATTGGTAATTGTGCTTGCTACACTGTTGGATTATTCTATTACTGTGGATGTTTCTCCTGGGGTTACTACTTGTTCCTGAGCCACACCTGGACTACCAGTGGAAATAGTCTGTGAGAGACCAGCGTTCCGCTACAATGAGTAATTATTTCAGATTATTATTATTTATAAAGCGCCAGCAAATTCCATAGCGCTGTACAATGGGTGGACTAACAGACACGTATTTGTAACCAGACAAGTTTGACGCACAGGAACAGAGGGATTGAGGGCCCTGTTCAATGAGCTTACATGCAAGAGGGAGTGGGGTATAATAACACAAAAGGTAAGGGTAGGGTAGAAAAGTAGGTTGCTAGGATAGCATTCATTGAGGGCTTAGTGTTTTGTTTTGATGACAATTTCAGGAGAGGAATCAGAATGCGGGGAGGGAAAGCTGTTCACAGTTTAATTGATATGCTTTCCTAAAGAAGTAAGTTTTCAAAGATTTTTTTGAAGGAGTGGTGATTGAGTGAAAGTCCAACAGAGAGGGGAAGGGCGTTCCATATGAACAGTGAAGCCCGAGAGAAGTCTTTAAGGTGAGCATCAGAGGTAGGAGTACGAACATAGGTTAGATGTAGGTCTCATGCAGATCGTAGGGGCCTAGATGGGACATATTTGTGTATTAGTGAGGATAAGTAAGTCGGAGCAGCATTGTGTAGAGATTTTGAATCAAGTATTGGGATCTTAAATTGAATCCTATATCTTACAGGAAGCCAATTTAGGGACTGACAAAGGGGGGAGGAGTAGGAGCACAGGAAGATAAGCCTCACCACCGGATTCATTATAGACTGTAACAGGGCAAGTTGGGAACACGTAAGACCACTGAGAAGTGGATTACAGTAGTCAAGGCGAGACAGGGCAGCGGCATGGAGAAGCACCTTTGCCTTGTCAGGAGTTAAAGATGACTTAAAGGTAGACAGACAATGTAATAGAGCAGCAGGAAATGCCAGCAAAATGCTTGGTTGTATAGGCACAGGTATTAGCAGTAGAAAGAGGGAAGTGCTCATGCCATTGTACAGAACACTGGTGAGACCTCACTTGGAGTATTGTATGCAATACTGGAGACCGTATCTTCAGAAGGATATTGATACTTTGGAGAGCGTTCAGAGAAGGGCTACTAAACTGGTTCATGGATTGCAGGATAAAACTTACAAGGAAAGGTTAAAGGATCTTAACATGTATAGCTTGGAGGAAAGACGAGACAGGGGGGATATGTTAGAAACATTTAATTACATAAAGGGAATCACCACAGTAAATGAGGAGAATATATTTAAAAGAGGAAAACTACCAGAACAAGAGGATATAGTTTTAAATTAGAGGGGCAAAGGTTTAAAAATAATATCAGGAAGTTTTACTGTACTGAGAGGGTAGTGGATGCATGGAATAGCCTTCCAGCTGAAGTGGTAGAGGTTAACACAGTGAGGGAGTTTAAGCATGCGTGGGATAGGCATAAGGGTAACATAACTATAAGATAAGGCCAGGGACTAATGAAAGTATTTTTAAAAAAATTTGCACAATAGATGGGCCACACTGTTCTTATCTGCCGTCTCATAGTATATGTTTCTATGTCATAAACTTAGTTACTGCAAAGTTTACCTAACAGTTATCTTTCAAATAAATAGCCATATGCCATTCTGTAAAAAGTGAAAGTGGAGACAGAAGACCATATAGAATGTCTTTACTCTTTACATAATTTATATTATGGCCAGTGTCATCAAGGTTGATGCAAGGATTTTCATATTCCTAGGCTAAAACTGCCACATTTTTAAAGGTAGAGGGTTACAGGATAAGAAGTATGTATATTATAAAAATATCATTAAAACCAACAAAATAGTATTCACATATAAATACAATTGTTTACAAAGTATTACACCACATATTTAAACAGTGCTAAGAGTCCTGCAATACATCACATGGACCTCCTTTATTCTGCTTTAATCCAGCTTTCTTACAATACTACAAAAGTCTTTTCCATGGTGAAAGAGTATTGCAATGTGTATATGATATCATTTTAAAAGGAACACTATAGGGTCAGGAACACAAACATGTATTCATGAGCCCTATAGTGAAAACCCACCATTTAGGTGGCTTCCCCCTCAGAATGGATTAAAACTCACCTTATTTTCCATTTTCCACGGGTCCGCCGGCGCTGGCCCCGCCCCCTTGGTGACATCACCAGAATTGCCACTTTTTAGCCAATCTAATGCTTTCCCATGGGGAAAGCATTGGATTGGCTAAAATCAGCAAGGGGGCAGGGCCAAACACCATTTTGGCCAAACAGCACCTCCCCATAAAGATGCATTGAATCAATGCATCTCTATGATGAAAGAGCATGGAGATGCTGAACGGCAGAGCTGCCTACTGTGAAGCACTGAGCCAGGAAGCCCCTCCAGTGGCCATCTAAGGAGAGGCCACTTGGAGGTGTCCCTAGGGACAATGTAAACACTGCCTTTTCTCTGAAAAGACAGTGTTTGCATGAAAATGCCTGAAAGCAATTATTATACTCACCAGAACAACTACATTAAGTTGTTCTGGTGACTATAGTGTCCCTTTAACTTGACATTGTCAAAGTACAGTGTACATAAATATCTGTGTTCTATCGCCTCTCTAGTCATTTCGGTAAAATCTGCGACTCATCGTCATATTAGTCACTTGTCTGAAAGAAGCTTAGGAAAGAAAATATAAGACATACATAGGTAAATTTAGATTTGTTTTTATAGACCATTTGTTTTTTTAAGAACATTTTTATTTCACATTCTCTGCATGTTGCTGTTTTGATTTCAATCATTTTCACTTATTCTTCATGCTCAATTTCCAAGTGTTTAAAACAATTTGTTTGCTGAGATCTGTAAGTTGAAGACACAAAACTGGAAAGAAATATTTATTAAATATATGTAAAACCTGATCATGGTACATTTGTCCAAATTCTGGTGGGCACCAGTAAGACAGCTGGCTTTAACGACCTAACAACACTTTGCTACAAATCAAGACATTTCTATGACACTACATGAATTGTATGAATTAGCTTCACTTCTGTTCTATAGCATCATCTTTAATATCGCATAATTGATGTGTTTATCCCTGAGAGATCGAAACAGAACAAGTCCATTTTAACTATGTTCCTTTAACTATGCTTGTTTTTAATTCATACCTGATCCACAGACAACAAAAACAAACAGTGCGAGAAGCCACGGTCCTACAGGATATTTCTCTTCTTGTGGCCTCTAAAACGTGGGGGAAAAAAGAATTTGCATTGTTATCAGTTTGTCATCTCACGTTTTGAAAATTATTTAATTAAGTGGATCTAAAATGTATATATAAATTAAAATTAGATGTTTGTCAGAAAAAATAGTAAAACAACAAAAAAAGAATGTAAAAAATGGATAAACTTTATTAATATTACACTGTATCAATTAATCCTTCACATCTACAAGTAGTAACTCTCTCGAATATATCATGTAATCTACTCTCTGTAACAATTCTTACCCTTGACATATTCTGCTTTTCCTTTATTAGTCAAAGACATGGTGTTTACTTGTCAACACACAAGCAGTCTTCTAACAATGTTCAGCCAACAAATGTGCTCTAGATCATTGTTCCCACAAACATTTTTACTGAATTAAAGAAAATTCATAGGCAGACTTTGGAAATTGTATTATCAGACCATAATATAAGGAATAAAAGTCGAGACCCCTAATTTTACCCCCAGAAACTGGGAAAACTTATTGACTCAAGTATAAGACTAAGGTGGGAAATGCAGCAGCTACTGGTAAATTTCTAAATAAAATTATATCCCCAAAAAATTATATTAATTGAATATTTATTTACAGTGTGTGTATATAATGAATGCAGTGTCTGTGTGTGTGTGTATGAATGCGGTGTGTGTATGAATGCAGTGTGTGTGTGTGATGCAGAGCCTTGGTGGGGGGGTGGGCATTTTTATTATTATTTTTAATTATTATTATTATTTTAATATTCTTTTTTTTATTAATATTTTTATTTTATTATTAATTTTTTTTTATTTTTTTTATGTCCCCCCTCTCTGCTTGATACATGGCCAGGGAGGGGGGCTCTCATTCCCTGGTGGTCCAGTGGTGCGTACTGTGTAGAAGGGGGGCTGGCAGCAAGCTGTAACTTACCTTTCCTGCAGCTCCTGTCAGCTCCCTTCTACTCCGGTCCGGTCAGCTCCCCTGTAAGTCTTGCAGTCTGAGTGCCGCGGAAGGTTGCCACGGTAACCCGTGGCAACGCTCTGACTCCGCGGCTCTCGCGAGACTTGCAGTTGAGTTGACAGGGGAGCTGACTGGACCGGAGGAGAAGGGAGCTGACAGGAGCTGCAGGAAAGGTAAGTTACAGCTCACTGCCAGCCCCCAACAGGACCGCCAGGCTTGTAATGAGTCCGGCGGTCCTGGTCTGTATTATGGCAATGTAAGTTGCCATAATACAGACAGTGACTCGAGTATAAGACGAGTGGGGGTTTTTCAGCACAAAAAATGTGCCAAAAAACTCGTCTTATACTCGAGTATATACGATATTTACTTGCATGCCCTGCTGTTTTCTTTTTTTTCTTCTTTTTAACCCCTTCGCGACCGTGGATGGTTCAGGACCGTCATCGGAAAAATCCCCTTGAGGACCGGTGATGGTCCTGAACCGTGATAACGGTAAGATGTACTTACCCAATCTCCGTCTTCTTCCCGGCGACGATCGGCGTTGCTCCCAGTGTGGGGAGACTGCCTGACAGCCCAGGCAGTCTCCCAGCGGCAGATTAGGACCCTGTGGCCACGTGATCGCTCAACATAGCGGTCATATGGTCACAATAGGTGTCCAAGTGCCTGCCTGCAGGGGACTGTTTGTGCTGACAGGCAGTCTCCCTGCAAAAGTAAAAAAATTGTTAATGTTAATTAAAAAATATAACTATATATATATATAATGTCATAATAAGTGTATTTTTATATTAATATATTCATATATTAATATAAAAATACACTTATAATTAAATTACACATGTATATATATATATATATATAATAACTATATATATTGTGTCTATATATATTATTATAAAATTCAAATAATAAGTAAATAAAAATAAATTAAAAAACGTAAAAATAATAAAAATTTTAAAAAATGATATATCTATACAAAATTTTATTTTAACTGTATTTTGATATTAATATATATATATATATATATATATATTTATATGAAATACACTTAGAATGAAATTATATATACATTTATGTATATATAAATAAATTAAAATAATACGAAATGTATATATATCCATATACAAAATTACATAAATAATTGTATAAATATACACGTATATTTAAATTCTACGTGCATATTTATGTAATATTTTTACATAATTAAGTAATTTTATTGATTGCAATTTGAAGGACCTGCCTGACAACCCAGGCCGAAAGTCCAGAGAATTTAATTTGCTAGCACTGTATTTAACCCTGTAACTTTCTATGAAACCCTAAAACCTGTACATGGGGGTTACTGTTTTACTCGGGAGACTTCGCCGAACACAAATATTAGTGTTTCAAAACAGTAAAACATATCATAGCGATGATATTGTCAGTGAAAGTGACTTTTTTTTGCATTTTTCACACACAAACAGCACTTTTACTGATTATATCATTGTTGTAATACATTTTACTGTTTTAAAACACTAATATTTGTGTTCAGCAAAGTCTCCCGAGTATTACAGTACCCCCCATGTACAGGTTTTATAGCTTTTTTGAAAGTTACAGGGTCAAATTTAAGGGTCAAATATTTTTACATTGAAAATAGCCAAGTTGGTTATGCTGCCTTTTAGAGCGTATGGTAGCCCAGGAATGAGAATTACCCCCATGATGGCATACCATTTGCAAAAGAAGACAACCCAAGATATTGCAAATGGGGTACGTCCTTCTTTTTTAGAAGCCACTTAGTCACAAACACTGGCCAAAATTAGCGTTCAATTTAGTTTTTTTACTTTTTTCACACACTAACAAATGGCTACTAAAAAAGACTGGACATACCCCATATTGAATACCCTGGGTTGTGTACATGTGGGGTGTGATCATAAGATTTATGACAGATAATAGTGTTACAATGTCACTATTGATACTTTTAAAAAATATATATTTTAAAACAGCAATTTCCTATTTGTACTTATGGCCCTATAACTTGCATAAAAAATAAAATTTAAAAATAAGCATGTAAACACTGGGTGTTTTTAAACTCAGGACAACATTTTTAATCTATTTAGCAGTTTTTTTCATTAGCTTTTGTAGATAAATAAAAGATTTTTCAAACAAAAGTCAAAAAACATGTTTTCTTTCAATTTCTCACCATATTTTATTATTCTTTTTAAAGTAAACTATATGAGATGATAGAAATAATGGTATGTAAAGAAAGCCCCTTTTGTCCTGAAAAAACAATATATAATTTGTATGGGAACCGTAAATGAGAGAGAGGAAAATTACAGCTAAACACAAACACCACAAAAGTGTTAAAAGAGCCCTGGTCCTTAACGTACAACATGGCCAACACAAGCCGGTACTGAAGGGGTTAACTAGCTTATTTACTCTCCTCTGTTTATTTACTTTTTTACTTTTCTGGCTATTTTCAGTAAACCTGCACTTTTCACTTTCATGCACATCTTGCTATTTATGACACCCAGCCCCCCCCCCCCTAACATCAGTTGTTTTAAAGGACCACTATAGTGCCAGGAAAACATATTCGTTTTCCTGGCACTATAGTGCCCTGAGGGTGCCCCCACCCTCAGGGACCCCCTCCCGCCCGGCTCTGGAAGGGGAAAGGGTTAAAACTTACCTTTTTCCAGCGCTGGGCGGAGAGCTCTCTGCCTCTCTCCTCCTCCGTTCCTCCTCCTGGGCTGAATGCGCACGCGCGGCAAGAGCTGCGCGCGCATTCAGCCCGTCGCATAGGAAAGCATTTACAATGCTTTCCTATGGACGCTTGCGTGCTCTCACTGTGAAAATCACAGTGAGAAGCACGCAAGCGCCTCTAGTGGCTGTCAATGAGACAGCCACTAGAGGATTAGGGGGAAGGCTTAACCCATTCATAAACATAGCAGTTTCTCTGAAACTGCTATGTTTATGAAAGAATGGGTTAACCCTAGCTGGACCTGGCACCCAGACCACTTCATTAAGCTGAAGTGGTCTGGGTGCCTAGAGTGGTCCTTTAAGTGTTAATCTCTATCAGATTGATCAGTTTTGCTTCAGACCTGAGGAAGAGAGGCAAACTCTTGAAAGCTTGTCTTTAAAATATTATGCTAGTGCAGTAAAAAAGGTATCATTGCTTACTGCAATACTCTGGTATTTTGGCATCTTGTCTACTGGACTAATACGGCTAATCCAATCTACACTATATATATATATATATATATATATATTGCGCTTAGTTACTCTACCCCCCTCTGGTTCTGAATTTTAACTATAAACTGCTCATTTGTGTGCGATTGTTGATGGATTATGGAGTTAAACTCTGTAAATTTTTTGAGTCCAGAGTAGAACCTGAGTTGAAAATCACTACCTAGGAAGACTTGGATTGGAAACATACTTTCAGGACTAGACTACAATAAGCAGTACATGGCAGATAAAACAAATAGAATGTGTACACAGAAACAAGTGGATTCTGAAACCAAGGTCAGGTCCAAAGGCAAGTAATTTTGTACTCTGGTCAAAACCAATAGCCAAGGCAGAGAATTCAAGTTATAAATGCAGGCAATGTGTCAAATGCCTAACTCAATCACCGCAGGTGGGAGGGCAGGATAAGACTGTAAAGGTTTTATGCCGAACGCTTTGTTTCATGAACAGAGGCTTATGGGCCCCCAGAATACCAACCTGTGTCTGCAGGTTGCATACATTCTAAATGGACAAAGAGGGACACTTTAATTTTATGGGTGTAAGCAGGTGGCCAGAGGTGAGGCTGTTCTGAGAAATAGTAGGTGACCTACTAATAACTATTTGTACAATTAAAATTTAATTTAGAACAAGAACAATGTATTATTTACATAGACTGCTTTCTAAACACATGTATTGTAGTTTAAAGACACATTACTGTGAGTATTATTGCTGTGGGGCTCTGTTATACACTCAGACACACCAACAATATGGAGTTTTTGGAAAAGAGGGACAGAGAAAAAAAATCTTAGTAGTGTTAATCTGGTTATTAATAACATCAAAAATACAAGGACAAAAAATTTTTTAAACGCCAATTTTACACTTGCTTGTAATTTTCAGTGTTGGTATTTGAAGGGGTGCTTGTATACATTTATTGAGTTTTAATACAGGGGTGTGTTTGTATATAATGTTTGCGTTTGATTGCAGGGGTGTGTCTGAATGTAATGTTCACTTTTAAATGTGGATGTACATTTGTGTGAAGTATTTGTGTTTGAGTGAAGGGGTGTGTTTGTATATTTTTTTTGTGTTTGTATGCAATATTTGTGTTAGATTGCAGGAGTGTGCATGTATGTTGTCCTGGTGTTTGTTTGACTGATTGGATGTATGCACTTACACTACCACATACATAAACATACTTACATAGATATTCATACACATTAACACACAGATGCATATAAATACACCGACACAAATACACAAATTCATTTAGACACTGACACATACACATATATAGATACACACCGACATACACACATGCACCCTGACACAAACAAACATTGATACATGCCGACATCATGACACAGATACACACACTGACATAAAAACACACACCCTGACACACAGAGATGTGTGCGCACACAGACACAGAAGCACACTGACATATATATACACACACAGATGCACACCCTGACACACACACACACATACACATATTCATACATATACTCACACACATACACACATACAAACATCCATACACATACACACACTCATACACATACATTCATACACATACACACACACACACACACTCATACATACACTCACACTCATATACATACACACATAACTAAAAACTTCTTATACAAGGTTTTATTTGGACTTTTTTTTGCTGCATTTATCAGGCATAGACTCTTTTGGACTTTATCTTTGGACTCTTGATTATTATTCATTATCCATATTTCAAGCTCTTTTTGGTATTTTATCTTGTATGTATTTTCTCTTATATAGTGTCTTGTATATGTGCTTGTATAGTTTATAATCAGGTTTATTTATTTATATTTTATTTCACCTGTGGCGCCACCTCCCCTTTCACCTTTTTTAGTTTTGTCTACTCTATAGGGCATGTGAGGGAGCCCTATTATCAGGTGTGCTGCCTTACATTTATCTCTGTAAGATCTAGTATATTAGCGCTGATCCTTTGTACATATTCTTACATACACACACATACATACACTGACACACATATACACACAAACACACACATACAAACACTCATACACATACACACACTTACCCTAATACATACACTCACACACACACTGAAAAATATACAAACACTCACACACAAGTGATTTTTTTTATATCTCCAGCTACCCTCCTGTTAGCTTGCCGTGTGTGTCCAGGAGGGTGGCTTGGAGTCCTGGTCCTGCTGGGGGGGAGTGAAGGGGTCTGGAGCTCTTTGTTCTCCTCTCCCCTCACGCTGCAGCTGCCTCCTCTCCCTCCCACGCCATCTCTCTGCATGATGCTGGGAGGAAGGGACAGGCTGTCAATTCCTCCCAGCAGGCCGACATTACAGGGGCCCAGTCGCGGTCTGTTGAGCAGTAATGTTTCCCCAGTGCTATAATCATAGCACTGGGGAAACATTCCGTGGCACCCCTGTGTGATTGGACAGCCACAGAAAATCTGGGTGGGGTTAAAAGGGGAGGGCTTGCAAAGACTTTAGACAAGATATCTGCAGCTTTTGCAAGCTGTTTTTAGATATACACCTAATGAAAAATGCATAATAAAATGCATGCATGTTTTCATTGGGACAATGCTTTTACATTTTTTCTATTGGGGCAGTGGACTGTATGCTGTAACAGAAAGCTGAATGCTCACCTGCAGTAGTGCATGTTAGTATCAGCTATTATTGGCTACCTTGGCAATGAGTTCCGGGCTGGCTAATTTTATATGGATATAATCCAAAGTTATAGCCAATGTTCCATCCACCATAAAGTAAACCCTACCTCCCCCCTTCACCTTAATAGTTAGGGTGGGCAATAAATCTAATACCAGTTTAAAAAAAATAATAATAATAATTGCATATTTACCTAATGAAATATATTTTTCCTTTAGGCCAAATAAAAATCCAGAATAGTCCAAAATAACGATTAAAAATAATAATTTCCAAGCAACTATCATGAGAGACAAGTCTTAGCTGACAGAGTGCTCTGAGTCACAATTTAAAGCTTGGGAAGGCCTTTCCTGCCTGGAATTATCGATCTGTCTGGAGCCCTCAAAAATTGAACAAGGATTATATTTTAATTAGTCGTTTTTTTCATCACAGTTTTTGCAACTGTATTCAGCCATCTTTCAGTATTTGGTCCGGCGGAAATCCATTCACAATTCTGGTTCATTCAAAGTCAGTATTGCAAAATCCTGACACTTAAATATTGTGAACAATGTCTGGATTTTGCTGTCTAAATGGCCCAATATGCAACCAGATCATTTTGCCAGTAAACAGACCTGCAAGCTTTCGACCACTAACCCAACAAGAGGGCATGGACTATTCAACACCATACATCTGTAGAAACACGTACTTGGGAAACAATAATCACTTTACAGCACTGACCTCCACCATCAGATACTGTTCGTCAATCACAGCCCTAGATGACGAGGCAATAATACAGACTACAGACCTGTGTTTTAAGGAGTCCATGATCTGACCAACTGCACCCATGGTCTAGCATCCACTGCTAGTAAGACTATGCTCATAATATTACACTTACTGTTACTTATACTGTACAGATGAGACTGTCCATACCAATAATGCTGTGTTCATTGGACGATCATGTTTAACCAGCATCAATATGTGCTCAGGTTTACAAAGGGACACCATCCCATGTTTACACAGTGATAATGTACCCTCAGGATTAGCAATTACTAATTGCATCATGGTCCTAGGTTTACTTGGTAGTGATTATACATTCCCATAAGGCAAGCATGGGCTAAATATATTATGCCCACATTTACCCAGAGCTTACTGCAGGGTTAATACAGGTTAACTGCCTGTAGTATTCTAGACACAGCTTTAAACAATGTCTTTGGATTTACATATATACTAAGAGAATCTGCTCCAAGGGTTTTCACATTAACAAGATGTTGCTTAGTGGTAAGTATACAATGGACACAAGATTACAGAATGGCAAGGTACCAATGATTTATCCTTTCGTACTATGCTACTGCACAGGTTTACACAGTGCAAAATATACTACGAGCACAGGTTTTTCAATGCCATGCTCCCCATAGTTTTACCCAGTGCTAATGATACTATAGTCATGTTAATCAAGGACACTGTACCTATAGGCTTACAAAGTGCTAACGATACTATGCACACAAGGTTAACCAGCACCAATTACACTATGCCCAATAGGAACCATGATATATTGTGTTTGCAAGGATACTTATTATTCTGAACACATTTATACCCAGTGAGCTACAGTGTTCCTACAGGGTAAACCAAGGCTATTTATCATTTGGCCATCCTTACCCAGTGACATTCTACAAATAGGCTTTATCAGTTCTATCTATATGCTAAACAAGCTACCCAGCTATATTCTTGCCGCAATTTTACCCAGGGACATTGTCAATACATGGCCAACCAAGGTTTACTGTACCAAAACGGCAAGTTTAACAACACTATACCCAGAGAAATAATGTACCATGCCTTCTGGGTTAAAGAGTGTTTATGGTAATATGACCTCAGTGTTAAAAGCAAACCTGTACCAGTTTTAAATAGCACTTTTACTACCATGGACCCAGAGTTAGAGTATTGTTGGTATCATATGGGTTAAAAAGCACTCTTGATACAATTGACTTTGGTTTAACCCCTTAAGGACACATGACATGTGTGTCATAATTCCCTTTTATTCCAGAAGTTTGGTCCTTAAGGGGTTAAAGAACATTTTTGGAACCATGGACCCAGAGTTTAATAGCACTGTTTGTACCATGCCTCAGAGCTGAAGTGCACTCTTGGTACCATGAATCCAGGGCTAAAAAGCCCCGTTGCCCCATGGGATTAAGGGCACTCTTGGTTCCATAACCCAGGGGTTAAAGAGCATCCTTGGTACTCTGCCCCAGGGGTTAAAGGGCACTCTTGGTGCCATGTACCCAGGGTTAAAGGGCACTCTTGGCACCATGAACCCATGGGTTAAAGGGCATGATTGGTATCATGGACCCAGAGTTTAAGGGCACTATTGGCACCATGGACCCAGGGGTTAAAGGGCACTCTTGGCACCATGCGCCCAGGGTATCCTTGGTACCATGGACCCAGGATTAAAGAGGACTCTTGGCATCATGGACCCAAGGGTTAAAGGGCACTCTTGGCACCATGCACCCAGGGTACTCTTGGTACCATGGACCCAGGATTAAAGAGGACTCTTGGCATCATGGACCCAAGAGTTAAAGGGCACTCTTGGTACCATGGACCCAGGGGTTAAAGGGCACTCTTGGTACCATGGACCCAGGGTTAAAGGGCACTCTTGGCACAATGTCCCAGGGTTAATGACCACTCTTGGCCCATGAACAAAGGTTAGAGGGCACTCTTGGCACCATGGACCCACGGGTTAAAGGGCACTCTTGGTACCATAGACCCAGGGTTCAATAGCACTGTTTGTACCATGCCTCGGAGCTGAAGTGCACTCTTGGTACCATGAATCCAGGGCTAAAAAGCCCCCTTGCCCCATCGGATTAAGGGCACTCTTGGTTCCATAACCCAGGGGTTAAAGAGCATCCTTGGTACTCTGCCACAGGGGTTAAAGGGCACTCTTGGTGCCATGTACCCAGGGTTAAAGGGCACTCTTGGCATCATGAACCCATGGGTTAAAGGGCACTCTTGGTACCATGGACCCAGGGTTAAAGGGCACTCTTGGCACCATGGACCCAGGGGTTATAGGGCACTTTTGGCACCATGGACCCAGGGGTTAAAGGGCACTCTTGGCACCATGCACCCAGGGGTTAAAGGGCACTTTTGGTACCATGGACCCAGGGTTAAAGGGCACTCTTGGTACCATGCACCCAGGGTACTCTTGGTACCATGGACCCAGGATTAAAGAGGACTCTTGGCATCATGGACCCAAGAGTTAAAGGGTACTCTTGGTACCATGGACCCAGGGGTTGAAGGGCACTCTTGGTACCATGGACCCAGGGTTAAAGGGCACTCTTGGCACCATGTCCCAGGGTTAATGAGCACTCTTGGCCCATGAACAAGGGTTAGAGGGCACTCTTGGCACCATGGACTCAGGGTTTAAGGGCACTCTTGGCACCATGTACCCAGGGGTTAAAGGGCACTCTTGGTACCATGTACCCAGGGGTTAAAGGTTACAGTTGGCACCATGTACCCATTGGTTAAAGCTTACAGTTGGCACCATGTACCCAGGGGTTAAAGGTTACAGTTGGCACCATGTACCCAGGGGTTAAAGGGCACTCTTGGCACCATGTACCCAGGGGTTAAAGGTTACAGTTGGCACCATGTACCCAGGGGTTAAAGGTTACAGTTGGCACCATGTACCCAGGGGTTAAAGGTTACAGTTGGCACCATGTACCCAGGGGTTAAAGGTTACAGTTGGCACCATGTACCCAGGGGTTAAAGGGCACTCTTGGCACCATGTACCCAGGGGTTAAAGGTTACAGTTGGCAGCATGTACCCAGGGGTTAAAGGTTACAGTTGGCACCATGTACCCAGGAGTTAAAAGTTACAGTTGGCACCATGCACCCAGGGGTTAAAGGTTACAGTTGGCAGCATGTACCCAGGGGTTAAAGGTTACAGTTGGCACCATGTACCCAGGGGTTAAAGGTTACGGTTGGCACCATGTACCCAGGGGTTAAAGGTTACGGTTGGCACCATGTACCCAGGGGTTAAAGGTTACGGTTGGCACCATGTACCCAGGGGTTAAAGGTTACAGTTGGCACCATGTACCCAGGGGTTAAAGGTTACAGTTGGCACCATGTACCCAGGGGTTAAAGGTTACAGTTGGCACCATGTACCCAGGGGTTAAAGGTTACAGTTGGCACCATGGCACCATGTACCCAGGGGTTAAAGGTTACAGTTGGCACCATGTACCCAGGGGTTAAAGGTTACAGTTGGCACCATGTACCCAGGGGTTAAAGGTTACAGTTGGCAGCATGTACCCAGGGGTTAAAGGTTACAGTTGGCACCATGTACCCAGGGGTTAAAGGTTACAGTTGGCACCATGCACCCAGGGGTTAAAGGTTACAGTTGGCACCATGTACCCAGGGGTTAAAGGTTACAGTTGGCACCATGCACCCAGGGGTTAAGGTTACGGTTGGCACCATGTACCCAGGGGTTAAAGGTTACAGTTGGCACCATGCACCCAGGGGTTAAAGGTTACAGTTGGCACCATGTACCCAGGGGTTAAAGGTTACAGTTGGCACCATGTACCCAGGGGTTAAAGGTTACAGTTGGCACCATGTACCCAGGGGTTAAAGGTTACAGTTGGCACCATGTACCCAGGGAGTTAAAGGTTACAGTTGGCACCATGCACCCAGGGGTTAAAGGTTACAGTTGGCAGCATGTACCCAGGGGTTAAAGGTTACAGTTGGCACCATGTACCCAGGGGTTAAAGGTTACAGTTGGCACCATGTACCCAGGGGTTAAAGGTTACGGTTGGCACCATGTACCCAGGGGTTAAAGGTTACAGTTGGCAGCATGTACCCAGGGGTTAAAGGTTACAGTTGGCACCATGTACCCAGGGGTTAAAGGTTACAGTTGGCACCATGCACCCAGGGGTTAAAGGTTACAGTTGGCACCATGTACCCAGGGGTTAAAGGTTACAGTTGGTACCATGTACCCAGGAGTTAAAGGTTACAGTTGGTACCATGTACCCAGGAGTTAAAGGTTACAGTTGGTACCATGTACCCAGGGGTTAAAGGTTACAGTTGGCACCATGTACCCAGGGGTTAAAGGTTACAGTTGGCACCATGTACCCAGGGGTTAAAGGTTACAGTTGGCACCATGTACCCAGGGGTTAAAGGTTACGGTTGGCACCATGTACCCAGGGGTTAAAGGTTACAGTTGGCACCATGTACCCAGGGGTTAAAGGTTACAGTTGGCACCATGTACCCAGGGGTTAAAGGTTACAGTTGGCACCATGTACCCAGGGGTTAAAGGTTACAGTTGGCACCATGTACCCAGGGGTTAAAGGTTACAGTTGGCACCATGTACCCAGGGGTTAAAGGTTACAGTTGGCACCATGTACCCAGGGGTTAAAGGTTACAGTTGGCACCACAGTTGGCACCATGTACCCAGGGGTTAAAGGTTACAGTTGGCACCATGTACCCAGGAGTTAAAGGTTACAGTTGGCACCATGTACCCAGGGGTTAAAGGTTACAGTTGGTACCATGTACCCAGGAGTTAAAGGTTACAGTTGGCACCATGTACCCAGGGGTTAAAGGTTACAGTTGGTACCATGTACCCAGGAGTTAAAGGTTACAGTTGGTACCATGTACCCAGGGGTTAAAGGTTACAGTTGGCAGCATGTACCCAGGGGTTAAAGGTTACAGTTGGCACCATGTACCCAGGAGTTAAAGGTTACAGTTGGCAGCATGTACCCAGGGGTTAAAGGTTACAGTTGGCACCAGGTACCCAGGGGTTAAAGGTTACAGTTGGCAGCATGTACCCAGGGGTTAAAGGTTACAGTTGGCACTAGGTACCCAGGGGTTAAAGGTTACAGTTGGCACCATGTACCCAGGGGTTAAAGGTTACAGTTGGCACCATGTACCCAGGGGTTAAAGGTTACAGTTGGCAGCATGTACCCAGGGGTTAAAGGTTACAGTTGGCACCATGTACCCAGGGGTTAAAGGTTACAGTTGGCACCATGTACCCAGGGGTTAAAGGTTACAGTTGGCACCATGTACCCAGGGGTTAAAGGTTACAGTTGGCAGCATGTACCCAGGGGTTAAAGGTTACAGTTGGCACCATGCTCCAGGCCCCCCAGTGATACCCTGTATACCCTATTATATGGATAACTGTGATGGCAGGCAGTTTCTCACCAGAGTTTTTGCCACGTTTCCTCTCTGCGTGATGTTCTTGCTGTGCTTCTCGTTGGCCATCCGGATCCTCTGCTTGGCCACCATGGTGTCGTTATAACAGGCACAGGCGGTAAAGTGCAGCTAACGGACTCCGCCACTGCCGCTCACAGCCCGGCTGGCAAGGGACGGCGTGACGTCATCGGCACCTGCCTCAACCGCTATATCCGTCCGCCGCCGCTGTCTTTCTTAGAAACATATTCCGTTTCAAACGGCCGTGCACCGACGAACTATTTACATTCCGCGGAATGATCCATCAAATGGTAAATGATGCTGCAAAGATGCAGTGACAACCAGTTGTTGGTTTCCATGGTGATGGTACTCAATGGGAAGCGAGCAATGAGTTAGAGATACCTGGGGCGTTTCAATTGGTCAGCTAGTTGGATGACGGCTGTTAGCGATGTGCTGATTGGCTGCCTAGTTTCCCGCTGCTTGTTATGTTGGTACCTTCCTGAGAGTGCCCACTACTTACAGACATTGGGTCTGATTAGAACATCACATCAGTTTATATTCTATAATGACACTCTTATACATTAAAACAGATACTGATATTGTTCAATGTGAGTCTGTCTTTTCTACACACAAATTGTTGGTATGCAGGATGCGAAGGACATCTTATCCAAAGTAATTAGGTTTTTTTTATACCAAGGAGAACTGAGGAAAATGTTTTTCTTGAGATATATGTGTGTGTATATATTCCTGCGTAATTTGTTGGCACTTTTACAATAATTATAATAGGTAGATTGAATTAAAATATCAGAGTATTGCAGTATGCAATGACACCTTTTTTATAGGACTTACATAATATTATTTATTTATAAAATATTTTACCAGGAAAGATACATTGAGATTTCTTTTGTTTTCAAGTATGTCCTGGGTCCACAAAACATTGCATTGATACAATAGGGTACAATAAAATACAAAAACGATATTAATACACAATATATACAAACTTTAACATAGAACAGGTAGGAAATATATAATCAACCATGACAGGTGCGTTCTGTTTTGAGGTATGTAGAGAGGGATCTCTTAAATGACTTTAGGCTTGGGGAAGATTTTAAAGTGTGCGAGAGGTTGTTCCATAATTGCGGTGCTCTGTAGGAAAAGGAGGATCGGGCCGCTTTCTTTTTGTATTGAGGTAGACTAAACAAAGTGCTGGTACTGGATCAGAGGTTATAGGAGGTGGGAACAGCCGAGGAGAGTATTCTGCTCAGGTAGGGTGGGAGCTTCCGAAAGCTCTTAAACACAAGGCTGGAAAGATGAAGGGATTCCAGCGACAGCCAGTTTAGTTCTTTTAGCATGTCACAATGGTGGGTCCTATAATTACATTGTAGCACAAATTGGCAGAATGAGTTATACAATGTATTGAGTTTATTAATGTGGGATTGCTGTGCAGGTGCATATACTACATCCCCATAATCAATGATTGGCATCAGCATTTGCTGTACAATCTTTTCCTTTACCGTAGGGCTTAGGCAGGATTTGTTTCTGTACAGGGCACCTAGTTTTGGATAAAGTTTAGATGCAAGTTTTTCTATGCGGAGGCCAAAAGATAGATTGGGGTCTAACAACATACCCAAGTATTTGAAAGAGTGGACTGCGGTCAGTGTGCTATTTTAATTAGTTTTGATGGATTGGTGCGAATTGTGTAATTTGTATAATTTAGGTACTGTTCCAAAGATCATTGTGACAGTTTTGTCAGTGTTTAGGAAGAGTTTGTTTTTTGCAACCTACTTTTCTACTTCTGTAAACTGGTCTTGGAGCACAGGCTCAAGCTGCGGTAGATCGGATTTGCTCGCATAGATCACTGTGTCGTCTGCGTACATGTGTAGGATTTGAGGATTTGCAGACATTAGGCAGATCATTTATAAATAATGTAAATAGTAGGGGGCCGAGAATGGAACCTTGGGGAATACCACACGTGACTGGGAGAGGGAGGGAGTCGCTGTCAGGAATGGACACATATTGCGAGCGATCCGATACATACGATTGAAACCAGGTTAGCGGACAATCACTAATACCTGAGTTTTTGAGTTTGTGCAGTAGAATGTCGTGTCTACTGTGTCAAAGGTCTTTGCAAAATCAAGGAAGATAGCTCCAGTTAGGTCTCCTTGTTCCATGCCTGTTTGGATGTCATTGCGAACTTTTAAAGGGCAGCTGTAGTGGATTGACTCAGGCAAAAACCCGATTGATCAGGGGTCAGATAGTTTGATTGTTGGTAATACTCACATAGTTGCGTATGGACAAATTTTTCTAAGATTTTTGACAATACTGGGAGCAATGATACTGGGCGATAGAAACCAAAGTAGTGTCACCACTTTTATGGATAGGCACTACTCTTGCAGTCTTCCAAAGTTTGGGTATGTATCCAGACACCAAGGATTTATTAATTAGGGTTGCGTCAGGTTTAGCAATTGCCAGCGCACTGAGGTTCAACAGCATTGCTGGGATTTGATCAGGTCCAGACTGGTTTTTCATTTTTAGATTATTAAGGTGTTTTTTAATGACACTAATAGGTACAGGTCTAAAATTTAACTTGTCTGTATTAGGTCTTTGCAAATTTAGTGGGGCCTGATCCACATTTGTAGTTTCAGGATTCGTGTCATTTATTAGCTTGGCAATCAAGGCAGTGGAGCATCCGACAAAATAATTGTTAAAGGCATTTGCTACATCTAAGGGAAGTTGCAGGGTTTGGTTATTCACTTTGACAGTGGAGGGTTGGGAGTGGATTGGGGGAGTTTGTAATTTATTTACAACTTTCCAAAAGTTTCTAGGGTTTGATAGGTTCTTGTTCAGATTTTCACAGAAATATTGGACCTTGGCCAATTTTGTTTGTTTTGT
Source organism: Pelobates cultripes (assembly GCA_933207985.1). Classification (NCBI taxonomy): domain Eukaryota; kingdom Metazoa; phylum Chordata; class Amphibia; order Anura; family Pelobatidae; genus Pelobates; species Pelobates cultripes. The sequence goes on along the minus strand of OW240912.1, from coordinate 322,495,004 downwards.
GCATATATTTCGCCATTCTCTATATGCACAGTGATCATTCATAGAGCCAGTACGCTTGAACTTTGACCACAATGAATCCTGAAACTGGTACATATGGATGAGGTCAGCTGTGATCCAGTTCATATGTGCCCCTTTTACTCTCAGCTTACGCAGTGGGGCATGTAAATTCCAAACTTGTAGGAGTTTGGACTGAAAGAATTCAACTGCACAGCCTAGATCTGGGATAATGTTTAATCTGTGCCATGGGAGGTTCTTGATGTCATTAAGAAAGGATTCAAGATTAAATTTTTTGAAGGACCTGGTGATTTTAATCTTGGGAGAGGATTTAGTAGCCATTATTTTGCACACGCAGTACACTAAACAGTGATCACTGAAACTGTTAGGGAGAACACCGGCCTCCTGGATTCTATCAGGAGAAGTGGAGAGAATCCAATTGAGCAGGGTATGGTTATGACTTTTAATGTTTATGCGAGCTGGGGACAGGATTAATTGCGTTAGTTGCAAAGTCTTTAACAGCGAGCAAGAACTATTATTTTTAGGATTTAGCCAATCAATATTACAATCTCCATAGACCAACGGTTCACTTTTTGGGTTTTGAGCTATGGTTTCACTAAGGAGATGGTTATGTCAGATAGGAAATGCACAGGGGAGCTAGGTGGGCGGTAGATTCCTGCAACAATGATTGATTTAATGCACGGGATCTCAGTTGTGCCAGAAATGAAAGATGGCAAGAGGGCTAAAGTTTTGTAAGGGGGTGAACTATATGGAATTGTCAAAATAAATAACAATGCCGCCTCCTCTCTTTGCTCTGTCATTTCTAAAACATGAATAACCCTGTAGTGCAATGGTGATATATGGTATTTTAGTTGTTAACCATGATTCCCGAGAGAACAATGATTTTTGGTTTGTAATGGGAACACCATCAGTCTTCCACAAGGCTACCTGATGCAAATGGCAGTGGAACAGCTGATGGAGCTCTTTGTTTGCTGGGCTAGGTATGTTTAAACTCAGACTGTGGGAGAGAAATATATTTATTAGGGCAAGTGGGCTAAGGGATGGGGGAGATACAACTATGGACATTTGATTTAAGGTCATTTAAGGAAAAACAAAGGGTAAGAGTGAAAATTACAGAGATAAGACAGAGGTATTCATGTAGGGAAATAAAACCATTAAACAAATCACAAGAAAGATATCAAGAGCTGGTTAAAGTAACTTTTAACATACTGGACAAAGACAAAGGTGATAAAATAAGCAATGTGCCAGGGATATGCAAAGTATGATTAGCATAGGCTGTCGTTACAAAGTCTATACATTGAAAATAATAAAATAATAATCACTAAATATAAAAACACACACAACAAAAATAACAGGGTATGTAGAAAAATAATGAAATGTTGGTCTTCCACAAGGCTAACTGTTGCAGATGGCAGTGGAACAGCTGATGGAGCTTTTGGTTGGTTGTTTGCTGGGCTGGGTGTGTTTAAACTCAGACTGTTGCAAATGGCAGTGGAACAGATGATGGAGCTCTTGGTTGTTTCAAAGACAAACTTTTGAGAGTTTCCTCTCTTCTTCAGGTCTGAAGCTATGCTGATCAATCTGAAAGAGTTTAACACTTAAAACAACTGATATTAGAGAAGGGGAGGGAGGGAGGGGGGTGAGTGGGGTGTCATAAATAGCTGAAGATGTGCCTGAGAGTGAAAGGTTGACTGGTTGAGAATAGCCAGAACAAGTAAATAAACAGAGAAGAGTTAATAAGCTAATAAAAAAACTGCAGAGAAAGACATACAAATATACAGCTGCATATATGTGTATATATAAACTGTTCAAATATAAGTAAAGCGGGAGTATTAAAAAATAAATATATAAGCCAGAATCTAATTAAGTCCTTCATTTTTGGTGCTGAAATGTTTGATCATTTTAATCTCATATGCCTTCCAATTGTAAAAGTCTTTAAAAATCCCTTTTTGCAATAAATATATATATAATATATCTGAAACTACTGCAGTTGGATAATATATTCAAAGTGTATATATTTAGCCCTCATCCACTGTTCTCTCTAAGGTGTGCACTTGTGCGTGCACACACTCATTTTCAAGGGAGTGCATATGAAGTTTCAGTATGCGCACAGCTCCTCTTAGCGCCCACCAGAAGGTGGGGGGCACTGCAAGGTGTGGGCCGATGCCCTGTCACAGGGGAGATATGAATATACAATTATAAGAAAAGCTCAACTGAAAGTGGGTAAGAAGTAATGTGGTATAAAAGGTACTGGGTGCTCTTTAAGGGAAAAAAAAATCTGTTCCCACACTGGATATATATACACAAAAGATATAGTAATGAACCCAAGACACACCAAGGTTTGCACATAAAAAACACTTATTCATGCATTGAAAATATACATCAAGTAACTTTGACAGAAAAAAAGTGCATTCGGCAGAGCTATGGCCAGCTCTAGTGTCTAGCGCTTGTAGTGGTACAAGATGCTAGAGCTGGCCATAGCTCTGCCAAATAGAATGTGACGGCAGATAAGAACCATTCGGCCCATCTAGTCTGCCCAATTTTCTAAATACTTTCATTAGTCCCTAGCCTTATCTTATAGTTAGGATAGCCTTATGCCTATCCCACGCATGCTTAAACTCCTTTACTGTGTTAACCTCTACCACTTCAGCTGGAAGGCTATTCCATGCATCCACTACCCTCTCAGTAAAGTAATACTTCCTGATATTATTTTTAAACCTTTGTCCCTCTAATTTAAGACTATGTCCTCTTGTTGTGGTAGTTTTTCTTCTTTTAAATATAGTCTCCTCCTTTACTGTGTTGATTCCCTTTATATATTTAAATGTTTCTATCATATCCCCCCTGTCTCGTCTTTCCTCCAAGCTATACATGTTAAGATCCTTTAACCTTTCCTGGTAAGTTTTATCCCGCAATCCATGAACCAGTTTAGTAGCCCTTCTCTGAACCCTCTCTAAGGTATCAATATCCTTCTGAAGATACGGTCTCCAGTACTGTGTACAATACTCCAAGTGAGGTCTCACCAGTGTTCTGTACAATGGCATGAGCACTTCCCTCTTTCTACTGCTAATACCTCTCCCTATACAACCAAGCATTCTGCTAGCATTTCCTGCTGCTCTATTACATTGTCTGCCTACCTTTAAGTCATCAGAAATAATCACCCCTAAATCCCTTTCCTCATATGTTGAGGTTAGAACTCTATCAAATATTCTGTACTCTGCCCTTGGGTTTTTACGTCCAAGATGCATTATCTTGCACTTATCCACATTAAATGTCAGTTGCCACAATTCTGACCATTTTTCTAGTTTACCTAAATCATTTGTCATTTGGCTTATCCCTCCTGGAACATCAACCCTGTTACATATCTTAGTATCATCAGCAAAAAGACATACCTTACCATCAAGACCTTCTGCAATATCACTAATAAAATATTAAAGAGAATGGGTCCAAGTACAGATCCCTGAGGTACCCCACTGGTGACAAGTCCAAGCTTCGAATATATTCCATTAACTACAACCCTCTGTTGCCTGTCACTCAGCCACTGCCTTACCCATTCAACAATGTTGGAATCCAAACTTAAAGATTGCAGTTTATTGATAAGCCTTCTATGTGCAACAGTGTCAAAAGCCTTGCTGAAATCTAGGTAAGCAATGTCTACTGCACCACCCTGATCTATTATTTTAGTTACCCAATCAAAAAAATCAATAAGATTAGTTTGGCATGATCTCCCTGAAGTAAACCCATGTTGTCTCTGATCTTGAAATCCATGTGTTTTTAGATGTTCATCAATCCTATTCTTTAACATGGTTTCCATCACTTTCCCCACTACTGAAGTAAGGATTACTGGCCTATAGTTGCCCGACTCCTCCCTATTACCTTTCTTGTAAATGGGCACAACATTCGCTAACTTCCAATCTTCAGGGACTACTCCTGTTAACAATGATTGGTTAAATAAATCTGTTAATGGTTTTGCTAGTACACCACTAAGCTCTTTTAATAGCTTTGGGTGTATTCCATCAGGCCCCATTGACTTATTTGTCTTTACTTTTGACAGTTGAGATAGAACCTCTTCCTCTGTAAACTCACGTGTAATAAATGACTCATTTATTCTTTTTCTCAACTGAGGTCCCTTTCCTTCATTTTCTTCTGTAAATACAGAACAAAAATATTCATTGAGGCAGTCAACCTGACCTTTATCCTCTTCTACATACCTTCCTTCTTTTGTTTTTAATCTAACTAATCCTTGTTTTACTTTTCTTTTCTCATTTATGTATCTAAAAAATGTTTTATCCCCCTTTTTTACTGACTGTGCTATTTTCTCTTCTGTGTGTGATTTGGAAGCTCTTATAACTTGCTTAGCCTCTTTCTGCCTAATCTTATAGATCATTTTGTCTCCCTCACTCTGGGTTTTTTTATAATTCCTAAATGCTAACTTTTTGTTTTTAACTATTTTGGCCACATCTGCGGAGTACCACAGTAGTTTCTTGAATTTTTTGCTTTTACTGACAAGCCTAATGCAATTTTCTGTTGCCTTCAATAGTGCAACTTTTAAATAATCCCATTTTCTTGGACTCCATTTAAATTGCTCCAGTCTGATAATGACTCCTCTACCCATATTCTAATTTTAGAAAAGTCTGTTTTTCTAAAGTCTAAAACTTTTGTTTTTGTGTGGTGTGACTCAGTCACTGTTCTTATATTAAGCCACACTGACTGATGATCACTGGATCCTAAACTTTCACCTACAGTAATATCTGATACCAAATCCCCATTTGTTAACACTAAATCTGGTATGGCCTCTTTACGAGTTGGCTCCTCAACGACTTGTTTTAAAGACAATCGCAATAGGGATTTTAGAATATGTGTGCTCCTGGCACAAGCAGCTATTTTTGTTTTCCAATTCACATCAGGAAGATTAAAGTCACCCATGATGATAACTTCCCTCTTCATTGTCATTTTAGCTATTTCCTCAACTAGTAGATTATCTAACTCTTCAATTTGTCCAGGGGGCCTATAAATCACACCTACACGAGTTACTGTGTGATTACCAAATTCTAACCTAGCCCAAACGGACTCTATGTTTGCCTCACTAACTTTTATTAGGCTAGATTTTATGCTATCCTTCACATACAAGGCCACCCCTCCCCCTTTCTTGCCTTCCCTATCTTTCCTATATAAAGAGTACCCTGGTATTGCTATGTCCCAGTCATTTTTCTCATTGTACCATGTCTCAGTAACAGCGACTAAATCTACACTATCAGTTGCCATTATTGCCACAAGTTCATGGATCTTATTCCCTAAACTGCGAGCATTTGTAGACATGACTCTAAGCTTATCATTTTTTAACACACTTGCTACAGGCACCTTCTGTCCTTGTTTTGGGGGACAATTGGATTGATGTTTTATCACCCTTTTGCCCCCCCCTCCTAGTTTAAATACATCCTAGCAAAACCTCTGAACTGCTCACTGAGAACATTTGTTCCCTTTTGAGAAAGATGCAAACTATCTTTTTTGTACAGCTTATCTCCATTCCAAACAGAGCTACCATGAGAAATAAAGCCAAATCCTTGCTCCCGACACCATTCACCAAGCCACAAATTAAAGTCCCTAATACGCATCCGCCTGTCGCTCTGAGTGTTATGCACAGGCAGAACTTCAGAGAATGACAGTGTGGAAGCAACCTGCCGTATATCATTGGCAAAAACACTAAAAACTTCCTTAACCTCTGAAACCTCATTGCAAGCCAAGTCATTTGTCCCTAAATGGACAAGTACATCCAATTCCCCTTCCTGCTTTGCTTGCTTAACAATATTACAGATACGTCTCCTGTCTCTGTGAGCAGTAGCTCCAGGAAGACACCTCACAAGACCACCATTGTCCATCTCCACACCTCTTATAATGGAATCACCCAACAACAACTGCTTTCTATTAGGCCTCACCATAGTCTCCAAGCCGGTCTCCACAACACCACTAGTCTCAGTGCCTCTCTCCACAACACCACTAGCCTCAGTGCCTCTCTCCACAACACCACTAGCCTCAGTGCCTCTCTCCACAACACCACTAGCCTCAGTGCCTCTCTCTACAACACCACTAGCCTCAGACCCCTTTCCTAAGTTTTTAGTTATTTAACAATCCATGTAGGTGTTAATAGTTCTCAGGTACCACATTTTTCTTTTAATTTACTATTTATCAAGGTGAAAGAGTTTCATCACAAGTTGCTTGGGATATTGGTTTGTTGAGAATGAGCTAAGAGCAATACAACAGAGTGGTGATCTACATTTTTGATGTAAAATTATTGTAACACATTTCAAGCTAATGTTATAGGTGTTAAATAATTTACAGAGCATATGGATTCTTTGCGTGTTGACCCTGGCAGTATTTATTGGATAAATGTACATGGAGTTATTTCCTAATGTGAATATAACCTCTTTGAGAGCCAGTAGCAACATTCTTAATTTGTCTCTGTGCTATGCAAGAGTAATTTCAAACACTATAATATTGTTACTTAAGTAGGAGTAAATACACATCCTAATAGTTACCATCACTTTAGTAAACGTGTTTGAATTGTGGTTTATCCAGAGGTCTGAATGAATGATCAGCTACTTAATCATGGCACGTGCATTTTATTCCTGTGTAGGAAATAGATTTTCCATCTGTTTTAGACATAAAAAGTGTTTTGTTTTCCAAATTTTTAAATAAGGATAACACAGACATCAAATGTCTAGTGATGCTGTCTAGCTAGTGGGTAGATGGTATACACACTGGGAAGATATTGATAGTGGATACTGGACAATAATAGGGCAACTGTTAGCCTACTCATCTCCTTGTTCACCTACTTGATAACAATGATGGAAGCCTTCCTGTACAATGGGAATGACGACACACTCCACACTAAAGTAGCTGCAGTGATCAGGAAGTTGAAAGAGCTACTAAATATTAGTCTTCACAAATTAATTACTAATTGGCCCAATCTGATTCTAGTTTCCCTGTGTGATCCTAGGATTAAAAGGAAAGTGACACTCTGATCCAACATTCTGACATACATATCTTGTTATCATTGTCTACAATTCCCAGCATTCCCCTACTCTGAAATTAAAAATGACTCCTGCTCCTGATTTTATATACAAGATGGCAAAGGAAAATCAATTATTATAATAGTAAGTTAACCTTGTTACACCCACTGACTTTTAATAAGACAACCAGTCATGTTACTTCCTGGTTTGGTTAGATCAGTGGAGCTAAACTTAAGAGGCAGCAGTTGCCAGAGTACTTGCCTTGCAAAGACTTTTAAACTAGCTGCATTGGAAAGTCTGTGATTGGACCTGCTATATTAAATATGGTAGTCCTTTGTAAACTGCACCAGTCCCACAAACTGTTGAGTCTTTGTTGCTCCACATTATCAACATTATGTTGTTAGTAGAGAGTAACCCTAACAATCTTAATTCTAGTTGGTGGCTTTTACTGTTTCCTTAGTGATTAACCTCTTAAATATGCCGGCCCAGATGTTTGTTCAAGTTGAGACTCTTATATTTAGTCAGTCTGACCTGTGAGATTTTCTGCAAGGTTCTACCACATTAGGGTTGCACGTGTGTGGGAAATGCTGCTTTTGTGGTTGCGAGTCTGGAGGGAAGGTGGCCTGTAGGGTTGCATGTCTAGGAGGGAGGCTGTTGCACAGCTGTGTGTGTGGTTGGGGCTGTTTGCAGAGTAGTATGTGTATGTGCATGTGGATACATGCCTTAGTGTGTGGGCTTAGCGGGGAAGTGTATGTGTTTGGGAAGATAGGGGCTTTAGTGTGTTTTTTTGGGGGTAGAGGTTGTAGACTGTTTTGGGGGGATAGGGTGTAGTTGGTGTATTTTGGGGGATAGGGGCTGTAGTGTGGTTATAAAGGCTGTTATAAAGGCTGTGGTGGGGGAAAGGGGCTGTATTGTGGGGGACATTGTCTGTAATTAGGAGGAATAATGTAATGGGGGGATAGAGTGTCCCTTCAAAGAAAATTGCACAAACATGCACACAGATGACCAAATGCACACATACAAGCACACCTTTACAGTGACAAAGATACTGTACGTACATACAGGCATCACATTTACAGTCATACATCCCATCACTCATAGGTGTACACACACTAACACACACAGAGTTGCACAGTCAAACACACATATACACATTCAGTTATACATTTAGACACATACACTCCACTCACATTCACAGCTACAATATAGTCTCTGCTCTTGTCACCACAACCCTTTTGTCTCCCCAACAGTCTCTGTTCAACATACCTAGCAGTCCACTCTGCCTGGATGCTGCTTCACAGCTCTCTGAGTGTGAGGAGAGCACAGGGAATTGTGTCACTTCCCATCCTTGCCCCCCTCTGCAGACACAGAGCATGCAACATAACAACAGATTGCCAGCAGCAGTGGGCAGTTGACCGTGGGACAGTGCACATTGCTGGTGCCAAGCAAGTTACCGCTATCTGCTGCTCCAGATGCCACCATTGCTTTCCCACCATGGATGTCTCCTCTGCCATAGGGGGTAAAGGACCCTGGGGCTGCACTGATTAAAATAGTGATGGTTAAATTAATCAGCACCAGACTAACAAAAAATACTTGCATAAAGAAATGGCAGCTGATAGGGACAGGTGCCACCCTGCCCTGCCACCTTGGAGGCCTTAGGGCAAATCTGGGTCTGTCTGTACCTTGTTTTATTATAAATAAATGACTGGGGTAGATTTTCTAAGAAATATCTAGGAATTATTTTTTCTAGGAAATATCAAAAGTTAATCGGTTTCTTCGCACTATAGCAGTTCAAGTATTTTAGATGAGATCTGATTTTGAGCTTGCATTCATTTTACTTTACTACAACTTTATTCACGGGTATGATCTAGCATGCATCTTATAAAGTTTAGCTGTTTCTAAATAATGTGTTTTCATGACTATCAATTATACTGCAATGAGTATATTAAGTTTAGCATACAGGCTTACCATCATAAATCTAAAAAAATCAGCACACTATGAATAGTTAGTTAGAAACTATAAAGTCTAACAAATCTCATAGAAAAAATATACACCACTGTGTTAAAATAAATATAAACTTGTAGTTGAGAATTTCAGGGCTCCTTTGAGGGAGAGTGCATACCAGACGGTTGTAAAGCTGCCATTATGGGTCCATCTTGCAAGAATGGGCATAGTATAGACTGTGACCCTGGGAACTCTGAGTCAGAAGACTATATATCTGTTTCAGATAAGGTATCTTCAAAAAGAATGCACCAATACCACAATGCCATATTACTCCTTGTTTTGGACTGTAAATCTCATCATTGTGAAATTAACGTTGTCTAGTCTCTACAAAGGAGACCTACAAGGACTATTAAAGTTTTAGCAGGAAATTGCTTGGAGACAGTAACTTGTGAGTTCTAGCAGGATATGTAAATCAAGCAGAATGTCCAAGTGCATTCTTACATAATGGAATGCCAAAATATAAACATATGCTACAGCTCCTGTTGTGATATGTTGTTGAAGCCACAGAGTTAATGTCACTGCAGAGAGTCGCTGGAAAAAGAAAAGTGATGGAGCATACTTTTGTAGTTAATGTGAATGACACATTTTTCTAAACTGTATGCACACAATATTGCTCACAATATCTTTACAGATAATATAAATATAAGAAATATGAATGCCTCTATATTATGGGTCATGTCTACAAACAAAATTGTAAATGCACAAGTAGGGCTTACCTAAAAAAAATGTATAAAGTACTATTACTGCATCATCTGCATTTCTCAAGTTTGACTTTGGATATAGACAGACAGACAGATATATATATATAGATAGACAGATATAGATATAGATAGACGGATAGATAGATAGATAGATAGATAGATAGATAGATAGATAGATAGATAGATAGATAGATAGATAGATAGATAGATAGATAGATGGATGGATGGATGGATGGATAGATAGATGGATAGAAAGATAGATAGATGGATAGATAGATAGATAGATAGATAGATAGATAGATAGATAGATAGATAGATAGATAGATAGATAGATAGATAGATAGATAGATAGATAGATAGATTTGTTAATTCTGTTAAGGGCACATAGAAGTTGTAGCATCAATACTAATATTTTGACAAAATTCTCAGTTGAAGTTCTTCAATGTATTTAGCACCTGACAGTTAACGCACAATGATAAACTGAATTGGAACATTTCACAGCACCTGCAATTTCTATAAAACGAAAAGTATTTGTGTGGCAAGGTCATATAGCCTGTAAATCCATCTACAGTATATTACAGTTTAGTGTACTGATGTGTTGAATATTTATTATATTTTTTTAAATGCTTTCATACAGCTTACTGCCAAAAAGTTTCAAATAGCTTTTGTGAGATTTTTGACCCCCAAATGCGCTGTAGGAGAATGCACATTCTAGCCATTTGTTTTTTATTGAAAAGATCTAATGTTAAAAATTATATAATTTTTTTTTTATGTTGAAACCAAACTTATTGGTAAGAAGTTAAGGGATATTTGATAAATACTAAGCAATCTAAACAGTGTGCATCCATGCAATCAATTGTTTCATGAAATCTTCAGTCACACTCTTCCAATTATTTAGTGTTTTCTATATTTGCTTAATAATTGTACGCATGAAATTCTGCATATACAAATAAGCAAATCCAGACATCAGATATTCAGCCTACATATATAGAAATAGATATGGAAACTTGTATTTACTACAACGTTTGTGGAGCAAATAGCATGCAGTGTCCTTAAATGCATACTTTGCAGTAGTATTGCTGTATTTTATTTTTATTTATCAATATAATAGTGATATTACTATTATATGTATTCAAATATAAAAAATACACTTAGAATGAAAGTGTATTTATATACACACACACACACACATACTGTTTCTGTGGGCAAAGCAAGTCTTATGGCTTGACTGGTGTGCAGATCTGTGTTTATGTGTGTAATTAATTTTTTTGTACTTTATTTGACATATCGGGCACCCTGCTATTCCGGCCATGTGATCACAATGTCATCCCGATCACATGGCCCGGGAGAGATGGACTTGCAGCAGGGGGAAGCTGCCTGGGATGTCAGGCAAGTCCTGCCAGCATGATCGCCGGTGACGGTCAGGTAAATACTAAGGACAGCAGGACGTGCTATGCAGGGGATTTTTTTTCAGACATGTGATGTCTCTCCTTCATCATCTGTTGGTGAAACTGGAAACTAATTTGTATAATTACAATATGCAAATTAGGAGATTAAAAAAAAAAAACTGACTAGTTGCATCTTTAAGTTATGTATGTTTG
>OW240912.1:322458100-322483300 GCA_933207985.1 Pelobates cultripes | reverse complement strand
AAATTTTCATCAGCACTGAATTTGCATATTTGGAGGAACATTCTGACATTTTGCTTTCCCGCTTGCATTTTATTATATTGTTTTATGTGATGATGTACAATAATGTTTTGCGTAAATACTTTTATTAAAGGAACACAATAATTATAAAAATAATACATAAAATACATATATAGTTTTTTAAATTAGATATGATCCATTGTGAGTTCAAATTCATGCATCCCCTTTAAAAAAAAATAAACATTAAGTCCTTCAGTTCCAAAAAGTTTTTGGTTTGAAAAAAGTATTAGTGTAACATTTATTGGACACAACGGCTGCAAAGCTGGCACATACACATATAATAAAACAGCAATTTTGTGTGTTGATTGCTTTTCAGACAATTTTAAAAAATTATGTAATGAATTCATCCATTTTAGTAATGTAGTAAAAAGCTTAGAGGAACACTTTAGAGGTGGGAATATCTATACAAATATGTATTCCTACAGCAAACATTTTCCTCTGCCCTAGCAACAGCTCCCCTCCCCTCATCATAGTTAAATAACCCTTTATTCAATTGCCCAATTCCAGAGGCCATGTTCATTGGTGCTGGGTCGAGCTCCGTCTCCTCAGACGTCAGTCAATGGGGGAGGCCTAATGAACAGTATAGAATCCTTTCCTATGGGATTTTCCTTGATGCTGGAAAATCAGAGCATGCGGACATTTAACGTTGTTGTTTCATGTAGTCAAGCTCTTTAGAAAGCACCTTAATGGCTGTTGGGTAGACAGTCACAGGAGGCAGTATTAGAACTGCAATGTAAACATTGCAGTTTCTCTAAATCTGCAGAACCAAGGGGGACAGGTCTGGGTGCCTATAGTGTACCTTTTAAGACAGTATACAGATTCCTTGGGCGCTGACGGGGTGGGACTAACTGGGGCGGAGTCTGGGGAAGTGGATGTCGACCAGACAGTGGAGATATTCACCTGCCTCCCTTTCTCTCTCCAACTACCTCCCCCCTCTACTCCTACCCCCCCTCTCCTCACCATCTATATATAATATATATATATATATATATATATATTATATATATAATGTCATACTAAGTGTATTTTTATATTTATATATACATATATTAATATAAAAATACACTTATAATTAAATTACACACATATATATATACATACAATAACTATATATATTGTGTGTGTATATATATATATATATATATATATATATTATTCTAAAATATAAATAATACGTATATAAAAATAAATTAAAAAATGTAAAAATAATTTTTAATAATTTGAAAAAAATTATATATATATGTAATTTTATTCTAACGGTATTTTGATATTAACATATATATTTATATCAAAATACACTTAGAATGAAATTATATATATATATCTATGTATAAAAAAATAAATAAAAATAATACGAAATATACATATGTCCATATACATAATTACATAAATAATTTCATAAATATACACGTAGACTTCAAATATATAAATATGTATATATATTTAAATTCTACGTGCATATTTATGTAATATTATTACATAATTAAGTAATTTTATTGATTGCAATTTGAGGGACATGCCTGAGAACCCAGGCTGAAAGTCCAGAGAATTTAATTTGCTAGCACTATGTTTAACCCTGTAACTTTCTATGACACCCTAAAACCTGTACATGGGGGTACTGTTTTAGTCGGGAGACTTCGCTGAACACAAAACTTAGTCTTTCAAAACAGTAAAACATATCACAGCGATGATATGGTCAGTGAAAGTGAAGTTTTTTTGCATTTTTCACAAACAAACAGCACTTTCACTGATGATATTATTGCTGTGATAGGTTTTCCTGTTATGAAACACTATTATTTTCAGCGAAGTCTCCTGAGTATAACAGTACCCCACATGTAAAGATTTTATAGTGCTTTTGAAAGTTACAGGGTCAAATATAAGGCTTAATTTTTTTAATTGAAATTTGTCAGATTGGTAATGTTGCGTTTGAGAGCGTATAGTAGCCCAGGAATGAGAATTACCCCCATTATGGCATACCATTTGCAAAAGAAGTCAACCCAAGGTATTGCAGATGGGGTATGTTCAGCCTTTTATAGTAGCCACTTAGTCACAAACACTGGCCAAAGTTAGCGTTTTTTGCATTTTTAACACACAAACAAATATAAATGCTAACTTTGGTCAGTGTTTGTGACTAAGTGGCTACTAAAAAAGACTGGCCATACCCCATATTAAATACCCTGGGTTGTCTACTTTAAAAAAAATATGTACATGTGGGGTGTGATTCGGGGATTTATGACAGATAACAGTGTTACAATGTCACTATTGATAAATGTAAAAAATATATATATTGAAAGAGCAATTTCCTACTTGTACCTATAGCCCTATAACTTGCAAAAAAAAAGCATGTAAACACTGGGTGTTTTTAAACTCAGGACAAAATGTTGAATCTATTTAGCAGTTTTTTTCATTAGCTTTTGTAGATAATTAAAATATTTTTTCAAGTAAAAGTCCAAAAACATGTATTTTTTTCAATTTTTCATCATATTTTTTTTTTTTTTTAAAGTAAAATATATGACATGGTACAAATAATGGTATGTAAAGAAAGCCCTTCTTGTCCTGAAAAAAACAATATATAATTTGTGTTGGAACCGTAAATGAGAGAGCAGAAAATTACAGCTAAACACAAACACCACAAAAATGTTAAAACCGCTCTGGTCCTTAACGTACAACATCGCAAAAACAGGCCGGTCCTTAAGGGGTTAAGTTGAGAAAAAAAAAAAAAACAACAAAAACAAATGCAACAGCAGTGAGTGCACCATGGAAGACATGTACAAAGGTGGAATGGAGTAAAACTACATTTTACCTTTTTGATACAATAAAAATAAGAATTAGAAATGTCTTCACGTTTGGTTGTTTTCACATAATGCAAAGACTCCCATAGATGATGTATTTGTATTGACTATAGCTATGACAATGGCACAGAGGAACATTATAGGAAAATATAAATTAATATTGGGAAACAGTTTGACTAGTTCAGTCGATAGGTACAAACATTATCTCTGTACAGTGCCACAATTACATTTTTATCGTGCTCAGTGCACTTTAACGTAGTATTTTTTTTAATTTTATTTGGCTATTTATTTTCTGATTATTTGTGCACATTTAATATGGACACTGTAACCAAATGGCATTTAATTGTAACTTCTCTGGAAAAGTTGTAAAAAAGAAAAAGAGGTGTGCACCGAGATTGCTTGATCTATTCCACGGACGTCCCATCATAAAACGTAGTCATATTGTCTGAAGTCAGATCTATTGCATGTGAAGTGTGTTTATTATGTATATTAACTAGGGATCATTAGTGTTGCCTTCTTCCTTGGAAAATGACTCACACCTTCTAACATGGAGAATATTAGTAAAGCTAGCACTAAGCATTGGGCGTGAAAAAAAAAGTGCTTTCTACCCTGTATTTGTCTAGTCTGGGCTAGAACCTAATCGTTAGAAATTAACTGGAATGTGATCTGTTTTATATTTCAAATAAGCCAGGATGATAGATAAATATGCGATAATGTTTCTGTATTGTACATATATATACATTTCTTTTAATAGAAAATCATGTATTTGCATGTCAACATGTGTTGTAAGAACTACATTAAGGAAAAATGGTTCCTATGCTACAAAAGTTAAAAGTAAACAGCCACTCTTCGAATGGTTCCTCTTTCCCTCAATCCAATAATTGCTTTTGAAACTTTTACTGAGGTGATGATTGTAAAAAAGGTAAGTATAAAACACAATTGTAGATTATCCTAGTTTTGAAGAGGTGGGGAGATAATCTTAATTTTAATTATGACAGGAAGCAAATATTTAGCTAAACTTCCTTTACTGTAACTCCATAGCAGAAAAGATTAATAAAGAAAAACAATAACCAATCAGAAATAGAATAGGAGGTTATAGAAAGTCTCTCAACAGGAAGCACCTCCTCTTTCTTTGGTGACACAGAACAAGCGTAAACAGGAACTAATGCATTCATTCAACAGCTTCTCCAGGAAGAAATCACGATTTGTAATAAGCATGCTAGGCTGGATATTCACATGACATAGTTTGGTACACTTATGCTTATGGTAAGCAAGATACGTGTTAAAAAAATAATAGTGTACTAGCTCTTAACGCATGTTAATCAGGTTTGTATTGTGTAGCTAATATTTGCTAAGCAAGTAACAGTTAATAAAAGAGTAAGATGAGGTGAAAGATTCACTAACAGCATATAATATACCCTCTCTAGTTGCAAGTGTTTGTGAACCAGTACGGTTATGAGTGCGGCAGAGGGAGTGAAAAATCACTCTACTGAAGC
The DNA here is from genome assembly GCA_933207985.1 of Pelobates cultripes. Classification (NCBI taxonomy): domain Eukaryota; kingdom Metazoa; phylum Chordata; class Amphibia; order Anura; family Pelobatidae; genus Pelobates; species Pelobates cultripes. The sequence goes on along the minus strand of OW240912.1, from coordinate 322,478,955 downwards.
TGGTGAAAATGGTGTGTTGTCAGGAGTATAACATCTAGGTAAATTATGAGGCGAACCCCTCTGCGTAGCAGCGCAACCACTAGCTTCATACGTTTTGTGAAACACCATGGGGCTGAAGAAAGACCGAATGGGAGACAGCTGAATCACCACATGGTCCGTTCCCATTGGAATTGGAGATATTGTTGGCAATCTTCTGCCATTGGTATGGTGAGATAGGCATCTTGTAGGTCAAGTTTGACCATCCAGTCCCCTGAGAGGAGAAGATCTCGGAGGGAGTGTATACCTTCCATCTTGAAGTGGTGGTATGTGACAAATACGTTCAGTGGTCGAAGGTTTATGACCAGACGAACGCCACCCTCTTTTTTGGGGACCAGGAAGATATTGCTCAACAAACCCAGAGTCTGGAGTGGAATTTCCCGGATTGCATCTTTGGATGCGAGGGATTGAATTTCTTGTGACACCAAGCCCCAGTCATGTGTAGAGAACACTATACGGTTTGGGAGGGACCACTGAACGGGGTGTTGAACAAACTCTATAGAATATTCTTTGACAGTATGCAGGACCCAAGTATCTAATGTTAACATGTGGCAAGCATGTGCAAATCTTTTCAATCTGCCCCCCCACCATAGGTACAGTAAAAACATGAATTGATCTTACCATAAGGCCGTAAGCCATAGGAAGAACCTCTGTGTCCACGTGCCTGCCAAGGTCTGCCACGAACTGGGAAGAACAGTGAAGTGGACTTTTGTTCAGGTGATTGAAACCTGGAGTGCACAGAGCCTCGGGATCCCTGTTATGAACCCCGGGAGGAACGGCCGGGCAGACGGCCACGATATCCACCAAAAACTCTCTGAGAGAACACCCATTTCATGTTGGCTTGCGCCTTATCGAGTGCCGTGAATGTCCCTACATAAGTGCCTAACTCCCTCACAAAGTTGTCCCCAAATAAAAGCCCTTTAACCTGAGCTCCAGGCTCTTACTAGCTTTGGGTCTATTTTCATCAAAATAGATTTGCGTTTCTCCGTGACCACTGCTGTATTAGCGTTACCCAGTAGGCACACAGATCTTTTTATCCAGCCCCTAATGGCCATTAAGGCAGTGGGGGCATGCCCTGCCAATGCCGTTTCGACGATGTGGAAAGAGCGTCCAGGATTTTGTCCTGGCAACTCCGCAGGGAGAAATCCAGGCCTTTTTTGGCCTTATATCCTGTTTTGCCAAGAAATTGGGCTATTTTGGGAACCACGTCTGGCATGGTACAGGCCATATCAGAGAGATTGGGGCATGGGAATTCCACCATGAGTTTATTCTGTGTCTCCTTGGTAAGTGGTTTCCTTATATGTGTGGCAATGTATTTAGCCACGTGATGCAAAGGGTACCACTCTGAAGAACGTGGATGCTGTAAGCTGTCCCGATCAAAGAGTTGTTCGCATTGAGGATCCAGAATGGTGGAGTCATCCACCCCGGCCTTGGCATCATTGCCAGGTCCTGACAAAGGGCCGTGGTCAGGCAAATCTTTGCCGGAGTCATAAGAGTCCTCATCAGACTCGCTCAGTGCCTCCTCTTGTTCCGAATAAGAGTCGAAAGATTCATTGAGGGCTGTCCATCTTTAAAAGTTTTGGAGGACTCCTCGTCTATATGACAGGATTTCTTAATGGATTTATGCCCACTAGGGGCTACCAGCTTACTCTCCGGGGGGTTCTGAGACATAAGGGCAGGTGGTCTCTGGGCAGACAGTAGGGCCCGAGTGATGGCGTGTGACAGGGTATCTGTCATAGTCCCCATAGCTGTAAAGATGGCGTGAGACACCGACTTTGCCATCGTAGCGTCCAGTAGCGAATGAAACTCCTCAGAGTTCATTTGCTCTTGCAACAAATCCTCCAACGTAGCCTGAGGGGTTGGTTTGGCTACCACCCCTGGTGTGGAGAGTTTACGGGCACTAGCACAAAAATCCTTCTGGGACTGCATGTTTAATAAAACCAATAGATATATAATGTAATTAAATTTTTTATCAATTCAACCCAGGGTCAAATTCAGGCCAGAGGAGTGTGAGCCACACTAACAGTAGGAGAGTGATATGTGGGAATGATTACCCCAGAAAAAGGCAGCAAGGAAAACTATGAACAACAAATATTGGCAATAAACAAGCTCACCGAGTGTTCCCTCAGGAATGAGCCCTGGGGAACACTGGGAGCTTGCCCAGCAACTCAGTGGAGCAATCAGAGTTGCCCCCACCAGAACACTTGGCAAATGGCTGCGCAAAAGCACGGCAAAATTGTCAACCAAAAAATGGCTGCCGGGATGTGCACAAGCTAAGTGCGCATGCCCGGGCGGCAAAATTCACCCTCACATGAAGCCGCGAGCCGACAGGACCCAGTGGTGGAGCTCGCGGACCAAGTGGGAAGAATGTGATGTGGTCGGGTAAGCAAGAAAAAAGTCGGCAAATTAACAAGACATCGAGTAACAGGAGGGGGGAGGGGAGAAAATTACAAAACATAAACATACAAAATGCTATAAAAATGTTAGAAAAGCCAATAAATATATACAAGTTATTGTGGAAAAATATGGAGTAATACGTAGCTGAGGAGGCAGCAGCAAAAAAAGAGGAGTGGCTTAAGATCACATGGGACATTATGGTGCAAAGAGTATTATCATTGGATAATATGTTTATAGTGTATTTAACCCGTTGGGTACATGTTATTTGTTTTTACTTTGAATATTTCAATATCCTTTCTTTGCTGCTGAGGAATAAAGAAAGAGATAAAGCATAATATGAGCCTACGTGTACTTTAATAAAATCAACTTTACTGCACAGGGCTGCCAGTAACTACTGACCACTATGGACAGATCAGACAATGTTCGTGCTTGCTTGATAGAGTGTGCATAATAATAGTTATTTCAAGCAACAGCATAGGCAGGCACATTTTTTTAGGATGCACTATGTGAGATAAAGGGGAAACCGGTGTATGTTCCCGTATAACAAAAAATATAATATTATCACCTAATTTCTAATGGCAGAAAGAAGAGGTTTTGCATGCACTTTGTCAAACCTAGGTAGCAGTTTGTAAGACCTAAATTTATCACTGTGTACCTGAGTTGATCATTCTCAGGTTGTTTTGTTTCCATGGTATTTGAACATAATAAACACTATGCTATCAATAGCATGACTCATTACAAACTGAACTGTCTGTGTCTTGCCTTCATTTTAACACTGACCTTGACACCTGTGCAGCAGCTGCAAAAAAAAAGTGAAATAGGAACACAGAAAAATGACTAATCGAGTGCACCACTGACTCTTTTTGGACAGGTATTGGGCTTACACTTTATGTGTCATTAATGGATTAATTTGTTGATCATACATTTTGTAATCTGCAAATCCACAAAAGCAGTCTCCTAATGTACCATAAAGTGAATAGACTAATAGGCAAACAAGATGGCGATCTGAACTGCTCGGCTGACAAGTGACATAGCAATTTCCCATGCCACCCTCACAGATCACTGCCACGGCATCCTGGCACGCTTGGGCGCAGGTTTTGACTGCTTTTGGGCTGCTTTGGAGGAAAGGAGGAAGCTGGTAGAACCGGGCAGCATTATGCTGGTTGGTGAAAGTTGTGGGCTGATGTCTGAAGGGCCCTTCAAAGGGACTCAACATCCAAGCCACCATTAGTCAAACCAACTATCAGCCAACCTAGGCCTAGAGTCGACTGGGGCCACATAGGCAGAAGAGCTCAAGATCTTCACTACCAATGGTCCGCAAGAGCCCCCTCCCCCTTAGCGCCGGGCCAATCCTCCAAGCTCTTGAAAATGGGGGCACCGAAAAAGCCTGTCACAGGGAGCCCAGGAGGTGGCCATTTGGCCATCTCAGGGTGCCCCGAAGCTGTCCTTCAGTATGGCAGAGCAGGCACCTGCTTACCCTGATGGCAGGTGCCTGCTCTGCCGATGAAAGCTGGAGGAGAGGAGGCAGGCGGCAGCAGTGTGGGCACCCTCTGTGATGCCAGGAGCCGTAATATGATGTCATTCCGGCCCTGGCATACTAAACAGCGCGCTGGAGGAGTGAGGAGTTGCCCCACACTGGACCCCAGGGAGGTAGGGAGGCTGGATGTCTGAGTCTGTGTGTCAATGATTGTGTGAGTGTTTGACTTTCAGTGAGTGTGTGTGTGTGTGTCTGTCAGTGAGTGTCTGCCTGTGTGTGCGTCTTTCTGTCAGTGAGTGTCTATATATAAGTCAGTGAAGGTCTGTCTGTGTGTGTGTCTGTCAGTGAGTGTCTGTCTGTGTGTATGTCTGTCAGTGAGTGTTTGTGTGTGTGTGTGTGTGTCTGTCAGTGAGTGAGAATGTCTGTCAGTGAGTTTCTGTGTGTGTGTGTGTGTGTGTCTGTCAGTGAGTTTCTGTGTGTGTGTGTGTCTGTCAGTGAGTTTCTGTGTGTGTGTGTGTGTGTGTGTGTGTATGTCTGTCAGTGAGTGTATGTCTGTCAGTGAGTGTGTGTGTGTCTGCCAGTGTGTGTCTGTCAGTGAGTGAGTGACATGAAGGGGCAGAAAAATGGATCTTTGCCTAGGGCGGCAGAAATCCTTGCACCGGCCCAGACACCCAGTCAGGGTATTGGCTGACTGTCCTTTATATTGAACTGGCCTGATATGCAGCTCTTTGACGCGGAACCCCCCTGTTTGGTTTTCATCTGAATGATGCTATTCCCAGCAGCAAATCAGTTACGTCTCCTAAGTCAGGGGCATATTAGCTGCGAGGCAAACAATGCAGTTGCCTTGGGCGGCATTTTTCAGGGGGCGGCAAAAAAGCCCAGGGCAAATGCCTAGTTAGCCTCGCGGCTAACAGACATGCCGAGTGGGCGGGTGGGCAGCGCTGGGCGGGTGGGCGGCCGCCCAGCAGCCACTGGACCACAGGGAGAGGAAGAACCCCCCCAGCATTCCCAAAGGTAAGAAGGCTGGGGGGTTAAATTAAAAAAAAAACACAAGTGAGTGTGTTAGTGTATGTATGTTAGTGTGTGTGTGAGTCTGTTAGTGTGTGTCTGTTAGTGTGTCTGTTAGTGTGTGTGTCTGTTAGTGTTAGTGTGTGTGTCTGTTAGTGTGTGTGTGTCTGTTAGTGTGTGTGTGAGTCTGTTAGTGTGTGTCTGTTAGTGTGTGTCTGTCTGTCTGTTAGTGTGTGTGTGTCTGTCTGTCTGTTAGTGTGTGTGTGTTTGCCTGTTAGTGTGTGTTTGCCTGTTAGTGTGTGTCTGTTAGTGAGTGTGTGCGTGTGTCTGTTAGTGTGTGTGTGTTTGCCTGTGAGTGTGTGTGTGTGTCTGTTAGTGAGTGAGTGTGTGTCTGTTAGTGAGTGTGTGTTTCTGTTAGCTAGTGAATGCGCATCTGTCAGTGAATGTGTGTGTGTATTTAGTAGGCGGAGCAGGGGGGAAGGGTTGGGTGGCGGTTGCGCGGGTGGGGGAAGCGCGGGGGGGTGCCGGAGTTTTGTCCTGCCTAGGGCAGCACAAAACCAGGATACACCACTGTGTGTAATAATGAGCAGTCTTGCACTCAGTGAGTACCAGTGACAGTGCTCTGAGTCAGTATTGTGTCGCTGGGACCAAGAGAGAGATATTATTTTAATCTGCACACTCCTTTCACTGGCCCTGATCCTGCCAGGCTCTCCTGTTGCTTGTGGCATGACTAAAAGCACACAAAAACTGCCCTTCTGGCTCCCAAAACTACATGTCCTAAGCACCGGGTGAAGCTGTGTTTTTCCTAATGTATAGTTGCATCTTTTAACACCATTATCTATGGTGAAATCTCAATGTAAGTGTAAGGGATTCGTGTCACTTCCATGTATTCTGGAATGCTTCCAAAATGCAATCAGTTTATGTCTGAGAACGGAGATTAAATTTAAATATGCTAGCACAGTTTTCTTTGAGTTCTGTGTTTAAGCACAGATGGGCTGCTAAGAATATGCTATCTCTTTGCTGTCTGATTGTACTACTATGTCTCAGATGTTACGGGTATGTTTGGAAGTTTCTTTTATGTCATGTATCATTGGAGGGTCTAGGCTGTAACAAATTGGCCCTTTCTATTTCCAATATTCTTTTTTTTTTTCTCACTCTCCAAGAATGAAGAGGTGTAACCTCTAGCTCCACAGACTGGTCAGAGTGCCCATGTTGACCCTTGTCCACTGCCGAAAGCACCTCCAATGGTGACGTGAGCGTCAGAATTGGACCATGGAGCATTGGAAGAATGTTGACTGGTCTGATGAATCACGTTTTCTTGTATATCAGGTAGATTGCCAGGTGCGTGTGAGCCGTTTACCTGGGGATGGCAGCAGGATGTACTCCGAGCAATGTTCTGCTGGCATTTATGTAGATCTTACTTTGACATGTACTACCTGCCTAAAGTTTGTTGCAGGCCACATTCACCCCTTCATATCATTGGTGTTCCCTTGTGGCAGTGGCCTATTCCAGCATGATAATGTTCTCTGCCACACTCAGGGACGTATTAGCCGCGAGGCTAACAAGGCATTTGCCTTGGGCGGTAAAAAAAGCCACCCCTAAATGCCCAGGGCAATCCGGTCGGGCGGGCGGCGCTGTCATATTCCGGCTCCCAGCATCACTCTGCAGCGCGCGAGGGGGCTAAGCAGAGCGCTCAGGGGAAAGTGCTCCCTCGCCAGCGTCGTCCGACCGACCACCCAGCAGCCCCACTAGACCCCAGGGAGAGGGAGAACCCCCTCTCCCCCAGCATTCCCAAGGTAAGGAGGCTGGGGGGGTTGAATAAAAAAAAAAAAAGTGAGTGTGTTAATGTGAGTGAGTGTGTGTGTGTGTCTGTTAGTGAGTGTGTGTTTGTCTGTTAGTGTGTGTGTGTCTGTTAGTGTGTGTCTGTGTGTGTCTGTTAGTGAGTGTATGTGTGTCTGTTAGTGTGTGTGTGTGTCTGTTACTGTATGTGTGTCTGTTAGTGAGAGTGTGTTTGTCTGTTAGTGAGTGTGTATGTCTGTTAGCTAGTGTATGCGTATCTGTCAGTGAATGTGTGTGTGTTTAGAAGGCAGGGCAGGGAGGAAGGGTTGGGTGGGGGTGGCGCGGGGGGAGGCGCCTGAGTTTTGTTCTGCCTAGGGAAGCACAAAACCAGGATACACAACTGTCCTAAGTGCAACATACCCTTCTGTTATTATCTTGTAATTGCTCTATTTCTCTCTTCGCATATCCTCTCCTCTTCAGTGCATAAGTATCTATTTGTCTCCTGTTCACAACTCTAGCACTGTACTGATTTGCTTTTATCTCGAATTTACAAAAAACAAATGTGCTGTCCCCTCTAAAAACTACTAATGTTTTACTCACTTTTCTTTTCCTCAAAATGTGCTTTTGTACATATACACTTATTTTGTCTTTTATTTCATCTTATTGCAATCTTCAAAGTGTATAATGTGCTATGTTTATTATTCTCAAGAACAACAAAAATAAAGAATTGTAAAAAATAAAAAAACCGAGGCTGACATACTCAAGAGATTATTACTCATGACAATTGTATTGTTATAAGGTATTAATTTGCTATAACCCTTTTTTTCTGTGTCCTATTATTCATTGCCTCAATAAAAGAGAGAATGATAAATATATATATTGTGGATAACCTTGACAATCCACAGTTCACCAAATTCACACTGTGCACCCATTGCATTATTTTGTAAGATTGTAGAGACATCATTATAAGCCAAAAGACTAAAGGTCAAGTGGTATTAATTGTGTCCAGAGCCCAAATATAGCATTATTTGCCTAATACACTCTTCCTGTTAAGCATATTTTCTATAATATGAAAAATTCAGGGTATAGTTAGTGTTGGTGTAAGTGTTAATGTAGTGTAGGAGTTAAAGATTAGTGTTAGGGTAATGTAGGAGGTAAAGTTTAGGGTAAGGGTACTGTAGTGGGAAGAATCAGTGATAGGGTAATCTAGGGGTAGTCCAATGGCTAGTGGAGTTTAATGTAGAGTTTAAAGGGACACTATAGGCATCCAGACCACTTCATGTCATAGAAGTGGTCTGGGTGCAGTGTCGCAGTCCCCTTAACCATGTAATGTAAAACACTGTAGTTCTAGAGAAATTGCAGTGTTTACCTTGCAGTCTTAAAACTGCCTCTAGTGGCTCTAGGCATGGCCAGCATTTACACGGAGTTTAGCTCCATGAAACAAGGCTGAATGTCCTCACACTTTGCATGAGGACGTCCAGCGTCTTCAAATCTCCCACAGGAAATACTGTGATTTTATACTTTCTTGCGAGGAAAGCCTTCGCCCTGACGTCAAAGGAGGTGGAGCCAGCGTCAACGGACCTCAATGTTCTAAAGATGTGAGTGCTTAAAAGGTTTTTAACCCTTTAACTGCTGTGGGTGGGGGATGTGCAGGGGGTGAGGGGCACAAGGACACTATAATGTTAGAAATACAGCTTTGTATTCCTAACACTGTAGTGATTGTGTAGTGCAGTATAAGGGTTAACACGAGGGCTTAACTGTAAGAGCAGCACCGGGACAAACATATCCCAGGATTACTAAAAATTTATAAGAATTACAGTTTCTCTCAGAAAGTGGTACCGGCCACACGAGTCTAACTCCTGCAAATCTCAGGTACCAACACATGTATGTCCCAGTTCTGCTCAAGATTAGATGCCTCAAATTACATTCTCCATTCATTGTAGGGAATTATTGATGAATAAACTTTTTTTTCCAGAAACATTTACATTTTATCTTTTCATTGTAATGATTATTTGGCACAGTAGATAGGGGGGAAAACATTTGTGTCTCTCAATTAGAAAGTTTAAAAAGTTGTTACATGAATAAATAGTGGTGGAATGCTGACAGGTTTAAAATGCATAGGATGTCTGTTTACATATGATGTGGGTTTTTTTTGTTCTTTAATTTTATAAACATATGACTTGCATGTTCATGTTTTGAAATGTAATAAAGGTATTTATGTTAATTATAGTTAACAAGAACATGTTGTTAAAATGTAGCTGTGGGGGGCGGGGCCTGTCCGCAGAGCTGGGAAGACATGAACCACAAGAGTTCCTGCAAAAGCTACACTTAAAAGCAATATTTCTGCTCCAAAAGGCGACTAATCGGGCCACAAAGGCCACCAACTGTAAGGGGATACTAAGCAGAATAGAATGATACCCCACAAACGGCACTACAAGCGACTTTCACCGATTAGGCAAGTGAGGCCTACTCACGTGGCGAGCACGGGAGGGACGACCATTATACCACCGCCGCTACTAGCCACCTCGAAAACCTCAAAGGGCCCCTGTTCCCCCCCATGGACCAGCGGGGGTTATCCTGGTCCAGACTTCACAGGGCTACAGAACCCCACAAACCTCCAAAACTGCAAACAGCATGTACCCAGAGGCCAAGATGGCGGCTGCCGACCAAGCTTCTAGACCCCCACCGGCCCAACTTCTACCAGCGCAGCTGGCAAGCGTGCACCCTCAAGAGGATCGCATAGCGGCAGCCTTTGACCTTTTCTGGACACGGTGGCAAACCATACTCGCACAAAACCGAGCAACCACAGTGGTCACCCAACTGTCCGCCACCTCCCCTGCAAGGGTACCAGCGCTGAAACGCATATATATGCCACCAACCAACATGATGCAGCAGAAGGCAACAAGAGCCCCACTTAACCCTAACGACTGCAGACCAAGCAACCAATACCGCAAGCCCGGGTACCGACGGGCTCGGAGCGTCACTACACACAGCCCGCCGCCCGACAAACTAAAATGGTGCACACGAGGGGCCTATGCCCGGCCTACACCAGACAAAGCCAAGAAAGCTTGCCGACGCTCAACCCACAAGCAGCGAGACACTGCCGCAAACAGCACCCCGGAGAGCTGTGCCGCTACCTCGAGGGGGGACACAGAGACTCACTCTCACCAAAAGACACAGAGAGCAGAGAAACTCCCACACCACCAAGCACACACCCTCACCGCCCAAGGCACTCACACAGGACCGGGTGGCGGCGGAGCCCCTCCAACTTCCATGCTCCACGACGCAGAGGCCCCACGGGATTTTCGGGTATGTGCCCTGCTAGTGCCGATTACAGGAATAGGCTGATTTCCACTGACTCTCACTGCTGCACGGCGGCCCAGACTGCTGCCACGCCACCACGTCCATGCAGCCATGGAGGACTTTGTCCCGCAAGATTTGGTCCTAGATTAGAGTCTGTCTTGGTGCACAGACATGAGTCTATCATCAAAGGTATAGGAATACCATGACATCCTGAGTAATTTTCAGCCATTTTCTGAACATTTGAGTGTGCAATGTGGAGGTTAAAAATCCTGGAGTCAAAAGCAAGAAAGTTAAACATGAGCAGTTTAAAGAAACACTATAGCGCTACACCCAGACAAGGAATCTGGACCATAAAAGCGATCTGGACCATAAACAGACCATAAACGCGGTTGCACCCATTAGATAGATGATGAATTGTCAAATGGCCACCCTGACCAAGAAAAAGAAAAACTAGGCAATTCACCCTATGTAGAGGCTGGATTACGTGTAACAGGACACAGGGGAGTTTTGACTGTGGAAAGGACAAATCTAGTTCAGATTAAGTTCCAAGGTAAGGGCAAACAGTAAGGGAAAAGAGGGAACACTCCTCTCTGGTGCCGTTGGAATTGATAACCGTTTGGTCAATGTTCTGTTCACCCAAATCCAAGCTATCGGTGAAGTATATAAGGCTTGTAACCACTTGCATAAGTGTTATCAAAACAAAAACGAGTTGAAAGTATAAAAAGCCAATCGACCCACTCAAAGGTCTTCTTCACACCTGTAGAGAAGAGGAGCATGGGACACCGGTATTCCTGAACCACATCAATCATTTAAAACACTTGGATCGTATTATCTTTAGTGTCCCTACTAGGCACAAAGCCACTCTGATCTGGGCGGACCAGGCCTGGCAAATAGGCCTTCAACTAAGACGCCAGTATCAAAAGTTTCACATCTGCATTAAGTAAGGATATGGGGCGGTAATTGGAGCATCCTATGGGATTTTGATGATGCTGGACATCCTTATGCAAAGCGTGAGCAGCCAGGAAGCACCTCTAGTGACTTGCAAAGTTAAAATATAATCTCTCTTGGGTATTAACTTTAGCTGGGTGTGCTGGTATCCTGTAAGCTAGTTCCATATTAAAGATCTCAATTCCTGGTTGATGCCATACACATCCCTTTTTCCAGCATAGCATAATAGTAATGCTGACCCGTCTCCTCTGTCTCCCAGGCCAGGTATGTCTCCCAGGCCAGGCAAAGCAGGTTGCACTCAGTGGTGTGCAGGCAGAGGGTGGCATTAACATTATCCTGTGACATTGATAACCTGAGACCTGTACCTAATTCTCCCACGATTGCCCAAATGCACCAGTGGAGACCAAACATAATTGCGAGGGGGGGTTATGTGCCTTTAATGAGCATATGTTAAACCATGCTGTTTTTGATACACTATCGCTAGGGACTCAATTAATAGAATGGGACTATACTATTGGACCTTACATTTAAAATATATATTAATGTTCAATTTCTCACAATAAACTAAATGATTCAATAAAAGACTCTCCCTTTTTTAAAATGTCATGTTTTTTTTTCATCTTTCCTAAGCAGGAAAAGCATGTGATTTTAAAAGCTGCACCACCATGACTGCTGTCTCAGCTCTATCATGAAGGCCTGGACAGAATAATCCCCATCTATGGATATAAGTGGAGGGTCTTTGGAGCTTGTTTTCAGGATGGAGTAGGTATATGTGAAAAAAGACAAAATAGGAAATCCAATGGTATAGAGCTGAGACAGCTCTAAAAAGCGTGAGTGTGCACTTTTGCCCATTTGTACTCCCTTCACAAACATCTACTGTACCGCACCATAATCTGTTTCTTGCTTTGTACTTATAGATTCATATACTAAGAATATCATTTGTATCATATGTATATATAATCTTAAGCGCTGATCACCTCCTGTCTGTTATCTCTACTCTCTGCATCGGATTGTAGAGGGCTTGTGGCCCGTTCAAACTTTACGTGTGGATTACTTGGTTAGAGCTCTCCGATCGCAGCACTTTCTGGACTGAATACCCTCTCGAGGGAGAGCTTTTTGGGGAGGGCAATGATTTTGGATGCTTGAAGGGGAAAATAAAGTTTTAAGGGACACTGTTGTTAGGCACCCTGGTGTCTGGCCATTAATAAAGTTGTCTCAGTCAATCAAATTATATCCCAGACACCAAGGTGCCATGATTGTGAAATATATTGCATAATGTATTGTTTTCTTGATAACCCCCTGGTGTCTGAACTTTAATAAGGTTATCTCAGTTGATCAAATTATATCCCAGACACCAAGCTGACAGAATTGTCAAATACATTGCACAATGTATTGTTTTCTTGATGACCACCTGTTGGTGACTGTTGTATAAAAAGGCCACTGTCACTCAATAAAGTGTTCAAGTTGTACCCTGCCTCAAGCCTCGGATGATGATTAGGGATGAGGGCAATTTTCCATCTAATTTTTCTTAGTTGCTGTGGGCTCAAATTTTCTCTTGTGCAAAATTTTTTTACAATCCAATATTTTGCGCACACTGAATGTGTGAATGTAAACATGAAATTATTTTGATACAGCGCAGCCTCTCTCTCATGGTTTTTAGAACATTACAGTATCACTGCGTCTTATGTATTAATTAACAGTTACACAACAGTATTACGATAATGTCAGCCATTCAGACAGACAACAGACAAGCCTCCCTGCTAATGCCCAATTTGGTCTGTTAGACAGATCATAGAAAGCAATAGAGGGCAACTGTGTAGACAAGGCTACACACAAATAAAATGTTTCAAGAAAATATTTCCAGCTTGTTGCCTATATACTTCACCACAAAGCTTTAGCCCCACCTTCACCAAAATAAATAGCAATTTAATCCATAAAACAAAAATATATCTTGCTGACTGTATTAGGGGCAAGCATGTTAATTTCCCAACTTGGGCAGAAACAGTGAGTGAAAGCAGTCCAATAAATGGTGATATATACATAATAAATACTTTCACATAATTCAAATTTAGCTGACACAATTATAGCAAACATTACATGGAGAGGAGCAGAGATGTCATGTCACCTGTAGAATTTGCAAAAGGTGCTATTTCCCCAATAACTGGTGACATATACATCAATGCTTCTAAAACACACAGAAGCACACTCTCAATGACAGACACACAATATCACTGATCTGAAACACACACTGAGACACACGTAAACTGACAGACAGACATTCACTGACAGACACACACTCTCAATGACAAACACACAATATCACTGATCTGAAACACACATACTGAGACACACACTCTGACAGACAGACACGCACTAACAGAAACACTCCCTGACAGATGCACAATCTCACTGAATTGGAACACACACTGGGAGACAAACACACACTGTCAATGACAGAAACACTGAAACACTCTCACTGATTTGAAACACTAACAGACACACTCACTGATACACACACTGACAGACACATTCACACACAGAAAAACACTGACATACACACTCACACATTTACACATTCCTGCACACACTCACAAATAAATGTTATTTCTTGTTGTTTTATGTTTGTAGGCCAATTCAGCCTCCCTGCCTTTAGGAGATCTTCTCCCTGGGGTCCAGTGGGGATTTAATTCCTGGGGTCCACTGGTGATCTTCTCCCTAGGGTTCAGTGAGGATCTTCTCTTTGAGGTCCAGTGGTTATCTTCTCCGTGGGGTCCACTTTCTCCCTAAGGTCCAGTGGGAATTGTCTCCGAGGGGTCCGGTGGGGATTTTCTCCCTGGGGTCCAGTGGGGAACTTCTCCCTGGGGTCTAGTGGGAACTTCTCCCTGGGTCTAGTGGGAACTTCTCCCTGGGTCCAGTAGGGAACCTCTCCCTGGACAACAATATTAAAAAAAAAGGATCAGCGCTAATATGTCAATGGGTAGGCAGCAACCACAATAAAGGGGATCCCTCTCACCCTTTAAACAGAAAACAGAAATCTACAAAAGAAAAATAGAGGCTGCCCCACAGGGAATAGCGGGATATAGTCACTGTTAGAAATAAACTTTTGTTTCACACCAAATGGTGTCTTTATGGTATATTCAGTGGCAGGTGTGGATTCCTGAGGCTTGGTATTGGTACTTGTAGTCAGTCTCTCAGATATTTTGTCATATAGAATTGAGAGAAGAAGAGGGGAGAGGACCAAATAGTGCAATATGTCTCATATAAAGTCATTATAGTGAAATAATAATAATGATGCACTTACATTTATAGCTTGGTGCTACTTCTAAGTGCTGTTTCTAAGTGTGTAGCTGGAGATATTCTGGAGAGTTTTACAGAAGCTTCAACTGTCTAAGAGTTGTGCTAAGAGCTTTCTTTTCTACTGTTACAGGTAAGATTCATCTGTAGGAAAAGGTTACTGATTGCCCAAGGTTTGAATTCCTGTTGGTAATTATAAGGCATTTGATTTGATTAAGCTAGTTACTTGCTGTTGATTGCTGGTTAATTATCTATTGTTTGCAAATAAGCAGAGGCCTACCCAGGTGTTAAACATTCCTAGTGGGCGGTGATTTTAGGAGTTATATAAGGCCTGGTTCCATTAGCTTGTCTAATATAGCTTGGTGCTACTTCTAAGTGCTGTTTCTAAGTGTGTAGCTGGAGATATTCTGGAGAGTTTTACAGAAGCTTCAACTGTCTAAGAGTTGTGCTAAGAGCTTTCTTTTCTACTGTTACAGGTAAGATTCATCTGTAGGAAAAGGTTACTGATTGCACAAGGTTTGAATTCCTGTTGGTAATTATAAGGCATTTGATTTGGATTAAGCTAGTTACTTGCTGTTGATTGCTGGTTAATTAGCTATTGTTTGCAAATAAGCAGAGGCCTACCCAGGTGTTAAACATTCCTAGTGGGCGGTGATTTTAGGAGTTATATAAGGCCTGGTTCCATTAGCTTGTCTAATATAGCTTGGTGCTACTTCTAAGTGCTGTTTCTAAGTGTGTAGCTGGAGATATTCTGGAGAGTGCTGTTTCTAAGTGTGTAGCTGGAGATATTCTGGAGAGTGCTGTTTCTAAGTGTGTAGCTGGAGATATTCTGGAGAGTGCTGTTTCTAAGTGTGTAGCTGGAGATATTCTGGAGAGTGCTGTTTCTAAGTGTGTAGCTGGAGATATTCTGGAGATAACCTGGAGGTAATCTGAGGTATTCAGGAGGATAAAGAAAAAAGTTAAGATTTGTTAGATTTAAATTATTCTTATAATTGGAATGGCAGGTTTAGTTCAGTGTAACAATTGCTATGCATTTGTTTCACGTTCCAGTTTTTGGAGGTTTGGTTGTTGTCTAATCTGTAGACGGTTCTCTATCTTGCGGCAGGAGATTGTATTTTTGAAGTCTGAGATTTGTAAATTATCTGGTGAAGAAACTCAGACTGGAACTGCTGCAAAGCCACTGCCGCAGAGACATGCTAGGAAAGGCAGATGGATTACTGTAGGATCTGGTAGACTTAGAGTTGTGGATAAAAGGCATTTTGCACAGTCTGTTGCTCTTCACAATTCATTTTCTGCACTTTCAGAGTGTAATGGTGTTGTGGAGAGAGGCACTGAGGCTAGTGGTGTTGTGGAGAGAGGCACTGAGGCTAGTGGTGTTGTGGAGAGAGGCACTTAGAGGTGTTGTAGAGAGAGGCACTGAGGCTAGTGGTGTTGTGGAGAGAGGCACTGAGGCTAGTGGTGTTGTGGAGAGAGGCACTGAGACTAGTGGTGTTGTGGAGACCGGCTTGGAGACTATGGTGAGGCCTAATAGAAAGCAGTTGTTATTGGGTGATTCCATTATAAGAGGGGTGGAGATGGACAATGGTGGTCTTGTGAGGTGTGGAGTGGACAATGGTGGTCTTGTGGGGTGTCTTCCCGGAGCTACTGCTCACAGAGACAGGAGACGTATCTGTAATATTGTTAAGCAAGCAAAGCAGGAAGGGGAATTGGATGTACTTGTCCATCTAGGGACAAATGACTTGGCTTGCAATGAGGTTTCAGAGGTTAAGGAAGTTTTTAGTGTTTTGCCAATGATATACGGCAGGTTGCTTCCACACTGTCATTCTCTGAAGTTCTGCCTGTGCATAACACTCAGAACGACAGGCGGATGCGTATTAGGGACTTTAATTTGTGGCTTGGTGAATGGTGTAGGGAGCAAGGATTTGGCTTTATTTCTCATGGTAGCTCTGTTTGGAATGGAGATAAGCTGTACAAAAAAGATGGTTTGCATCTTTCTCAAAAGGGAACAAATGTTCTCAGTGAGCAGTTCAGAGGTTTTGCTAGGATGTATTTAAACTAGGAGGGGGCAAAAGGGTGATAAAACATCAATCCAATTGTCCCCCAAAACAAGGACAGAAGGTGCCTGTAGCAAGTGTGTTAAAAATGATAAGCTTAGAGTCATGTCTACAAATGCTCGCAGTTTAGGGAATAAGATCCATGAACTTGTGGCAATAATGGCAACTGATAGTGTAGATTTAGTCGCTATTACTGAGACATGGTACAATGAGAAAAATGAAGCTGGGACATACTTAGCAATACCAGGGTACTCTTTATATAGGAAAGATAGGGAAGGCAAGAAAGGGGAGGGTGGCCTTGTATGTGAAGGATATAAAATCTAGCCTAAAAAAAGTTAGTGAGGCAAACATAGAGTCCGTTTGGGCTACGTTAGAATTTGGTAATCACACAGTAACTCGTGTAGGTGTGATTTATAAGCCCCCAGGACAAATTGAAGAGTTAGATAATCTACTAGTTGAGGAAATAGCTAAAATGACAATGAAGGGGGAAGTTATCATCATGGGTGACTTTAATCTTCCTGATGTAAATTGGAAAACAAAATTAGCTACTTGTGCCAGGGGCACACATATTCTAAACTCCCTACTGGGATTGTCTCTAAAACAAGTTGTTGAGGAGCCAACTCGTAAAGAGACCATACTAGATTTAGTGTTAACAAATGGAGATTTGGTATCAGATATTACTATAGGTGAAAGTTTAGGATCCAGTGATCATCAGTCAGTGTGGTTTAATATAAGAACAGTGACTGAGTCACACCACACAAAAACAAAAGTTTTAGACTTTAAGAAAAACAGACTTTTCTAAAATTAGAATTATAGGTAGAGTCATTATCAGACTGGAGCAATTTAAATGGAGTCCAAGAAAATGGGATTATTTAAAAGTTGCACTATTGAAGGCAACAGAAAATTGCATTAGGCTTGTCAGTAAAAGCAAAAAATTCAAGAAACCACTGTGGTACTCCGCAGATGTGGCCAAAATAGTTAAAAACAAAAAGTTAGCATTTAGGAATTATAAAAAAACCCAGAGTGAGGGAGACAAAATAATCTATAAGATTAGGCAGAAAGAGGCTAAGCAAGTTATAAGAGCTTCCAAATCACACACACAAGAGAAAATAGCACAGTCAGTAAAAAAAGGGGATAAAACATTTTTAGATACATAAATGAGAAAAGAAAAGTAAAACAAGGATTAGTTAGATTAAAAACAAAAGAAGGAAGGTATGTAGAAGAGGATAAAGGTCTAGCTGACTGCCTCAATGAATATTTTTGTTCTGTATTTACAGATGAAAATGAAGGAAAGGGACCTCAGTTGAGAAAAAGAATAAATGAGTCATTTATTACATGTGAGTTTACAGAGGAAGAGGTTCTATTTCAACTGTCAAAAGTAAAGATAAATAAGTCAATGGGACCTGATGGAATACACCCAAAGCTATTAAAAGAGCTTAGTGGTGTACTAGCAAAACCATTAACAGATTTATTTAACCAATCATTGTTAACAGGAGTAGTCCCAGAAGATTGGAAGTTAGCGAATGTTGTGCCCATTTACAAGAAAGGTAATAGGGAGGAGTCGGCAACTATAGGCCAGTAAGCCTTACTTCAGTAGTGGGGAAAGTGATGGAAACCATGTTAAAGAATAGGATTGATGAACATCTAAAAACACATGGATTTCAAGATCAGAGACAACATGGGTTTACTTCAGGGTGATCATGCCAAACTAATCTTATTGATTTTTTTGATTGGGTAACTAAAATTATAGATCAGGGTGGTGCAGTAGACATTGCTTACCTAGATTTCAGTAAGGCTTTGACACTGTTGCACATAGAAGGCTTATCAATAAACTGCAATCTTTAAGTTTGGATTCCAATATTGTTGAATGGGTAAGGCAGTGGCTGAGTGACAGGCAACAGAGGGTTGTAGTTAATGGAATATATTCGAAGCTTGGACTTGTCACCAGTGGGGCACCTCAGGGATCTGTACTTGGACCCATTCTCTTTAATATTTTTATTAGTGATATTGCAGAAGGTCTTGATGGTAAGGTATGTCTTTTTGCTGATGATACCAAGATATGTAACAGGGTTGATGTTCCAGGAGGGATAAGCCAAATGACAAATGATTTAGGTAAACCAGAAAAATGGTCAGAATTGTGGCAACTGACATTTAATGTGGATAAGTGCAAGATAATGCATCTTGGACGTAAAAACCCAAGGGCAGAGTACAGAATATTTGATAGAGTCCTAACCTCAACATCTGAGAAAAGGGATTTAGGGGTGATTATTTCTGATGACTTAGGTAGGCAGACAATGTAATAGAGCAGCAGGAATGCTAGCAGAATGCTTGGTTGTATAGGGAGAGGTATTAGCAGTAGAAAGAGGGAAGTGCTCATGCCATTATACAGAACACCGGTGAGACCTCACTTGGAGTATTGTACACAGTACTGGAGACCGTATCTTCAGAAGGATATTGATACCTTAGAGAGGGTTCAGAGAAGGGCTACTAAACTGGTTCATGGATTGCGGGATAAAACTTACCAGGAAAGGTTAAAGGATCTTAACATGTATAGCTTGGAGGAAAGACGAGACAGGGGGGATATGATAGAAACATTTAAATATATAAAGGAATCAACACAGTAAAGGAGGAGACTATATTTAAAAGAAGAAAAACTACCACAACAAGAGGACATAATCTTAAATTAGAGGGACAAAGGTTTAAAAATAATATCAGGAAGTATTACTTTACTGAGAGGGTAGTGGATGCATGGAATAGCCTTCCAGCTGAAGTGGTAGAGGCTAACACAGTAAAGGAGTTTAAGCATGCGTGGGATAGGCATAAGGCTATCCTAACTATAAGATAAGGCTAGGGACTAATGAAAGTATTTAGAAAATTGGGCAGACTAGATGGGCCGAATGGTTCTTATCTGCCGTCACATTCTATTTGGCAGAGCTATGGCCAGCTCTAGCATCTTGTACCACTACAAGCGCTAGACACTAGAGCTGGCCATAGCTCTGCCGAATGCACTTTTTTTCTGTCAAAGTTACTTGATGTATATTTTCAATGCATGAATAAGTGTTTTTTATGTGCAAACCTTGGTGTGTCTTGGGTTCATTACTATATCTTTTGTGTATATATATCCAGTGTGGGAACAGATTTTTTTTTCCCTTAAAGAGCACCCAGTACCTTTTATACCACATTACTTCTTACCCACTTTCAGTTGAGCTTTTCTTATAATTGTATATTCATATCTCCCCTGTGACAGGGCATCGGCCCACACCTTGCAGTGCCCCCCACCTTCTGGTGGGCGCTAAGAGGAGCTGTGCGCATACTGAAACTTCATATGCACTCCCTTGAAAATGAGTGTGTGCACGCACAAGTGCACACCTTAGAGAGAACAGTGGATGAGGGCTAAATATATACACTTTGAATATATTATCCAACTGCAGTAGTTTCAGATATATTATATATATATTTATTGCAAAAAGGGATTTTTAAAGACTTTTACAATTGGAAGGCATATGAGATTAAAATGATCAAACATTTCAGCACCAAAAATGAAGGACTTAATTAGATTCTGGCTTATATATTTATTTTTTAATACTCCCGCTTTACTTATATTTGAACAGTTTATATATACACATATATGCAGCTGTATATTTGTATGTCTTTCTCTGCAGTTTTTTTATTAGCTTATTAACTCTTCTCTGTTTATTTACTTGTTCTGGCTATTCTCAACCAGTCAACCTTTCACTCTCAGGCACATCTTCAGCTATTTATGACACCCCACTCACCCCCCTCCCTCCCTCCCCTTCTCTAATATCAGTTGTTTTAAGTGTTAAACTCTTTCAGATTGATCAGCATAGCTTCAGACCTGAAGAAGAGAGGAAACTCTCAAAAGTTTGTCTTTGAAACAACCAAGAGCTCCATCATCTGTTCCACTGCCATTTGCAACAGTCTGAGTTTAAACACACCCAGCCCAGCAAACAACCAACCAAAAGCTCCATCAGCTGTTCCACTGCCATCTGCAACAGTTAGCCTTGTGGAAGACCAACATTTCATTATTTTTCTACATACCCTGTTATTTTTGTTGTGTGTGTTTTTATATTTAGTGATTATTATTTTATTATTTTCAATGTATAGACTTTGTAACGACAGCCTATGCTAATCATACTTTGCATATCCCTGGCACATTGCTTATTTTATCACCTTTGTCTTTGTCCAGTATGTTAAAAGTTACTTTAACCAGCTCTTGATATCTTTCTTGTGATTTGTTTAATGGTTTTATTTCCCTACATGAATACCTCTGTCTTATCTCTGTAATTTTCACTCTTACCCTTTGTTTTTCCTTAAATGACCTTAAATCAAATGTCCATAGTTGTATCTCCCCCATCCCTTAGCCCACTTGCCCTAATAAATATATTTCTCTCCCACAGTCTGAGTTTAAACATACCTAGCCCAGCAAACAAAGAGCTCCATCAGCTGTTCCACTGCCATTTGCATCAGGTAGCCTTGTGGAAGACTGATGGTGTTCCCATTACAAACCAAAAATCATTGTTCTCTCGGGAATCATGGTT
>OW240912.1:322445719-322458000 GCA_933207985.1 Pelobates cultripes | reverse complement strand
CCTCCCCGATCCAAAGGAGGAGGGAATTGGGACCGGCAGGCATTTCATGAGGTCAGTTTGCAGTGTCCGGGAATGGAGACAGGGTAGCGGCCGTCCACCTCGCTCCCTCCCAAGTAGGCCGAAGTCCCAGAAGTTTTGTGCTTTCCTCTGGGGACCCAAAACTCCCGATCTCGGCATCTGCTGCTTTGTTTGCAACCGTGGGTACGTTCTGTGGGTTCTATGCAAGTGTTCGAGCTGCAGTATTTGCCTAAGAGGCCAGATTTCTCCAGAGCCTCTCCTGCATGCGACCGGTCAGCATGGTGATCCGGCCCCGCCCCCTTTTCTCTTCTTTCTCATTCTCTCACTTTTTTCTCTGCCTCCCAGCCCCCAGCAATCATATTTTTCCTAATGCTTTATCCGGCTTAATGCCTATGGCTACGCTCCCTTCTCCTTATGAGCAAATGTTTGCTACTACAGCTTAAATCGTATCAATCAAACAGTAAAATTACCTCTACAAGTCGTAGTAACCCTCTACCCCTTTTGCATGACATTAAGTTGTATAGTGACTTGTGAAGTACTACGCTCCTTATGTGACGTCTGTTATGTGGAGAATGTTTACTTTTCCTTGCAATGCAAAACAAAACTTTAATAAATATAAAAAAATAATAATTTAAATAGAATATATAAATATATCACTTTTTTATTAGTTTTTTTCCATCTAGCAAACATTAATTAATTAGCTTGTCTCAGTTTATAGTGTCAGTATACACGTTGTATATGGTGTTTAAACAATTAATGCACATTAACGCCTCAAAAACTAAATTATTGTTTTATTTCAGTTTCAAATACTATGTTCTTTGATTGTATCTATTATAAAGTATGATGTCACAGGTATCTGTCTATATAATTAGAATTCTTTCCACACAGAAACTTCTCAAGAGAGTGTCCAATTCTCCAGGTAAGATATTTTGAAATCAGTTTCTATTGATTGCTTACAGAGCTGTAAACTGAAACTGTCACTAAGGAAGCAGGTGAGATATTTTGCATAACACTCCTCCGTGACATCACCTTTTTTTAACTTTGCTTGTGGCAAAACACCCACACAAAGCACAGATGCATATTGCAGTTATAGACACAATCCTGGGAAAATAATCAAAGCTTCCGCTCTAAATTACACAAATTATAAATGTACAAAAGAAAATGCTTTATGTGAATTAAAGTTACCTATGCTAAATGCATCTAAATAATTAGCTTCAAACGGTTTGGTTGGCATCGAACAGTCTTGCTTAGTCATTATTGAAGTCACGGTTCCAAAAGCCAATTGCAGAGGAAAAGAAAAAAGCAGTTTTTAGTCTGTGATGATCACAGTTCTTTCACATACTGCTTTCTAATTTAAATATTCTGTTTATCATTTTAAATGTGTGGTGGATATTTATTGAAAGGTGGATTTGTTACTGCAAAAGTATGTGGGTCACTTTGGTTTATTTTATTTACCTGAAATATATTGCTCTAATTAACAGGTAAATTGTACGAATTAAATGAAAAAAATTGCAATTAAAGTGAATTTCCTTGAATTTAAATCAACCAGAATTGACAAATTCATTTCTGAACTGGGGAATTAATCCCTGAAAAATTCCTGAAACATGCTTTGAAAATCATATGTGACTAACGGACGTTTCCCACAAACTCCAGGAGTGTGTTCACATGAATAAATTTATGAACGCTCCTCAGTGGTACTCAGCCGCGACCGCTATGGAACTAATTTCAGCATGAGGACTTTGTGATTCCCGGTCACCTCAGCGGTACTCAGCCGCAAATGTTATGGAACTGTTTTCGGCTAGGTGACCTTGCAGTTCCTGGACAACTTGGTCCAGGGCTTTGAACCACTTTGCGACCCGCCAGGAGAGCGCTTTTTAGAGGGAAGGTGCCTGAGACTAAGGGGAACAAACACTCCCTGAAAGCCAGGTGGAGCACCCCATATTTCGGACGCAGGAGCTACTGAAACTTGACCGTCAAAAACACCAAACGCTCTGGAACTATTTTATATTAATATTTGCGGCCAGTCAGAACTTTGCCCCGGTGGCGTTTCCCCTACACTGCATGGATCTGAGCGCTATTTTACACAACTTGGGCGCACAGATTAGGGCTATTTGTGGATGTATAATATGTGGGGTTATTGTATGTTTTTATTATGTTTTGGTGTACTTTTATGTTTTCATGTTTTTGCATTTGGCTCTTGGGAGATAATTAGCTTACTGGGCTTTAACTCAATTATCAATTATCCTAGGCCCAGAGATTCCTTGGAGAGACATGTAATGTATTGTTCAGAGACCCCCTGCTGGGGTCTGTGTAACATAAAAGGCTGAGTTTGGCTAATTAAAATCAGTTTTACTCCCAGAACTATGCGTCGTCTAGTTACTGGGAGGGGAAAGGGCTAATCACTGCTCAGCACCTTGTTCCAGCTCGTGGAGGATTCAGCAGGGAAAGGACTATAGCTTCCAGGACTGTGTGTCATCCAGTCCCTGGGAGAGAATAAAGCTAGTCCCCTATCCTGTTCCAGGACGGAGAGGCTCCAGGAGGACCCCAGTCAAGCCACAGTGAAGCGCTGAGGTTTTCCCCAGTTCCAGCTAGGAAGTGATCCTTGGTGGATGTACCCAACTGAGGTACAGGAAGCTTCACTACACCATACAAACATAAAATGTATAATGCATGTGAATTATTAGTATTTATAAAGCACCAACATATTATGCAGCAACGTACAACAACAAAACAAATAGTTATAACTATTTGGGTCATTTAACGTAATGTATGTATAAGTCTCCTAGACTCCTTATTAACAAGGAGAGAGCTAGAGGTTCCATTATGTCTCCTCACCTATGACATAGTGCATTAATATCTACTTAATTTCTTAAACCCCATGTGTACCTGGCTGTGATAATGTAATAGAACTGTGTGCCAATAGTCTCCTCGTTATAATATGTACCATTCTCAAGCAGGCTATCAGATGCATACTAATCCTTTCATTGGTACTCTAATGACAAGAGTGAGTCGTCTCAGCTCCTTTGGTAAAATTAATGCTCTCATTTCCCATTAGGTATTGTTCCATGAGGATGCCCCTTGAACTGCAAGGCAAATTAAAAAAAAGGTTTTGGAATCATCCTTTGTCCCCACTATATCATCAGTTGGATGTCATACTTGCAATGCCAGTTTTACCATGTTTTCCTGGAGCCATCACTCCCATATTAATAGGTAGTAAATGAAAAAATCTGCTTATTAATCAAAGAGCTTTGTTGGCAACTACGGGGTTTTCTAACAAAGTAAACAGACAAGAGTAAGACTGCGTAATGAAGGGCAGTACGAATGAACACCTGGACATGACTGGGCACCGTGGGTTCTCTGGTAAACAAAGTTTAGGCTGCATAATGTATGGTAGTGAACATGAAGCTATGATCTGTAAGACATGACACAGAATTTGAGCAGAATGGAATAAGCACTTGGTAGTCTGGCAAACAGGGCCAGACTAGGACAACAATTCAGCAATTAAAGATGCTGAATCAATTACAAAATTACAGGGTCAGACTGTGTATCGCGTGCCATCACCAATCACACCCACATCTCCCAAAGGGGACATGTCAGTTCGATGTCCCTCCTTGGCTATCCATGTACAGTGTCATGCTGAAGAGCTTCCATATGGGAAAATGGCTGACCTGTGCTTGTTTACTACAGTGCAAGCTTATTTAATGAAAAGCTTGTTTTTTGCTGGTGACTTGTGTTTCCCCATAAGAGAATACAAAAGGGTTGGGAGAGTGTGCATATGGGGAGGTTGTCTGTGATTTGCATGCATTTGGAGGCTGCTTGTGAGATTGTCCATAGAGGGAGGCAGGTGGTGGTGAACTAACTGTGGCGTTATATCTGTGGATGCGGCATGTGAGGTTGAGTGTGTGGGCATGCTGCTTGTAGGTTTGCATATGTGGTTTTAAATGTGGAAAGGAGGCTGCTTGTGGGGTTACATGTGTGTGGGGATGTTGTTTGTGGTATTGTATGTCTGAATAGGGTTGTTTGCAGTATAGTGTTTGTGTTTGAATAGGGATTTTAGTGTGTAATGTGTGAGTGTAGGTGCTGTAGTATGTTTTTTTTGTGCTTTTCATGAGCAATTTACATCATTAGTGGAATAAGTAACTGGAAAGCGAGTGGATGAAATTCAAAATAGATTTTACATTTTAGGCCACTACAGCTAAATATAAAAATATCTCCAAAGCATTTGTTTGGCTATTTTGGCCTTAGATTTGAAATTCCTTTTCAATAAAATCCAACATTTCCTATTAAAGTGAATAACAGGTCAATTTTCAGTTCACAACAAATCACTGTTTAGTGAATATGCCATTATTTTTTTTGTCTATTAGAAAGTTTTACCAGTTTTCTCCAAAGAAAACAGCACACTTGAGCATTTTGTCATATGTCTACCCAGCTTGTTTTAATTTTTACTAGTATGACCTTGACGCACTAACTTCAAACTTTAAAAAAAAGAAAAAGAAATCGGGAAACCTATGGGAAACACATGACTCAGATTTTCCCCGAGAGATGCAAAACATTGCGTAAAAACTCTAGTCATTATTGACCTCTCCTACAATACTTTGTTTATATATTGCCACTCCCAATATAAGTCTGTGTCTATATTACATACAAATTGTTTATTGCAGAAACCTGCAAAAGCTTTTGAAGGGAAATCCTGTTGGAGATGTATTATGGTTTTACTCCAGTGATTCATACGACAAACAATATTTGTCAACAGTAAAGTAGACAGAAAAAGACATAGGAGACAGGACATTGTGTCTCTACTTTCTATATTTAGATTATCCTTTGAGATTCTGTTTTTTGGGGGAGAGAAGGGTGGGGTGAGAATTAGTAATTTAATAAACTTGTTTTTTCATATTTTTTTAAAAAAACATTTATTCCCCCCTCCCTCTTTTTCTTGGGCTTGGGAGGAGGACATTATGATTCATCCTTGCTGGTCCAGTAGCTGGAGGATTTGGTCTGCACCTCCCCAGGTGCAGACAGTATATATTGTTTGCACAATACTAGCACTACTGAAAGCATTAGATTGTTGTTAGTTGGTAACCCACAGCTATACTCTGATACATTTAGAGATGCTTGTCTCAGCTAAGCAATAGCCACAACTTGCACCTAGTAGAGGAGCAGACCAGATGACCCCTAGGTGCCTAATCATCAGAATAAGCTGATGAGGAAGAACTCTGGCCTCCCCTGTCTGCCTCAAACGACTGCTGTGGCAGCCCACCAGGTATTTGCCCAGTTTGCCTAATGACCAGCCTGGGTTCCATTGATGTTTCACCAAACTGTGTTGAATTGCAGTTGACACTTCTAAATTTTGTTGGAGAGGCTGTAACCAAGTAGGCTCAGCGATACATTTGTGGTGGTTCTGTCCTCACATACAAAAGTATTGGAAGGAGGTAAAATATGGGGTGTCTCAAATGATTGGTGAAAAGATTAATTTAACCCCAGAACTGGCTCTGTTTCACTTCATACCTAGTTACCGCACAAAAGAACTAAAATCTCTCCTGCTTTGTATTTTTTCAATAGCGAAATGGTTGATTGTTGTAAATTGGAAGGCAGGGAGGTTGCCAAAATGGTCAGATGTGGAAAGGTTGATGCAGAGAAACAGAGCATTAGAAAGAGAGGATGGACACTTAGGGGTTTACATAGCCCCGAAGTACAGGTGGGCCCTTTGGGACGACTATTGTTTATCCCATAGACAAAATTCTTTATAGTTTTTTCTCCTCATCAGCTTACTTCCCCATGGAATCTCGGAACAATGTATGTGATATGTGTGTGTTTGTTAAACACGGGTATTGAGGGTTTTGAATGGACTTATTCCATCTTCCCGGGTTATCCATTATACAGCTCTTGGCATATCTCCTCATTCCTATCTATATAGAGTGTCTCTATCTGCCGTACAGAAGAGGTTCATATGTTATAGGGCCTCTTTTCTAGGATATGGATGCAGATGATGATCAATATGCTGAGTTGGAGTATGCCTCTAATATAGGATAATGGGGAGATTGGAGATGAGAGTTGGGTAGAGCACCCCCCGGGTAGACGGGTGAAGGGTACAGGTTATTATATGTTTTTTTGTTTTTTAGCATATTAAGATACTTTGTATTGTTTGATAGACTGTATGTTTCTTATATTGTGTAACCTGTCCCAAACCAATACCTATGTTGAGTGTGTTGTATGTAAATGATTTTTATGTATTTTGTGATAAAAAACTAATAAAAATTTATACAAACTAAAAAAAAAAATGCATCCTGCAGAGGACCAAGCATTCCCGGTAACAAGGTCATTTCAGAAGAACCTCTGATACAGTAATCCTACTTATTAAAGTGCACAATAAAAACTATATATCAATACTTAATACCCTTAGGTCGGAGGTCATGATGTTCCTTCATAAGTCCGCAGTAGGGGAGTTTTTGACCTTCAAATAAATATGGGGGTTTCCCACATACTGCAAATCAGATAACTCCACATTGAAAGCGAACTATCACATCAGCAATAAAAGATAGTGGGGAATTTTATGGCCAGGTAAATGTTTATATGCTTACGGTTTGATACGGTGGTGGTAGAAGGCAGTTTTTTAACATTGCTCCACCTTCTCTGGTCCTCAAGGAGGTAAATTTTTGAACTGGAGGTGTAAAGGCCTTTTGGACTTCATGTGTATTCTGCTCATGTGGTGTTATTCAAACCCCATGGAGGAGTTTGCACAGTATTGTGAAATGTATGTATGTATGTATGTATGTATAAGCTGACAATGAACATTTGCTCTGTATAATGATGGTTATCTATACACTGATAACAAACATGCTGCTCTGTATAATGATACTGAGTATCTATTCACTGATAAGAAACATGCTATTTTGTATAATGATAATGATTATCAATGCACTGATAATGAATGTCTATAATTACACTATCTATAGAAAAAAAAATGTAAACTCCTTTTCTATTAAAGGTAATAACTTTCTTAAGCAATCGAATGCTATGTTCAATAAAGCTAAATTTATAATAATGAGATAAAAATGCATGGCAATAAACTTTGTAACTTTATGTCAAGTATTAATTATTATTATACATATGAGAACAAAAAAGAGCCAAGCAAGAACACTCTGGAATGGTCATCCAGCACTACTTGGAGTTGCCATGACTATTGGATATAGTCATACGCCTAATGCCTTCTGCGTTGTTAGCTGGGTAAAGTATGCCTAGGGTTTTTTTCCCTTGGCCAACATGTTGTGAATCCAGTGAACAGTTGGATAAGACTGAATAGATCCCTGGACTTTTTTGGCTGCCCACATCATTTGCCCCAACTGAAAATACCTATTTGGTACCAGTTATTATTGGGAAAGGACTGGCAAACAAGAGGTCCTCTGCTGTCACCCTGGAGAAAGAAAAAAAAAAAACAAGAAAAGAGAGAGAGAAGGAGAATTATTTGAGACAGATTGAGAATCAGCATCTGTGAAACAATTAAGATTAATGGAAGACAATAAAGGATGGGAGGTGAGATGGAGTGAGGATGTTGACAGAGAAATGTCAAAAAGTTTGACAGTTAGGAAACAAGAACATATGAGAAGGTCCAAGGCTAAGAAATAACATAAAAGGGGGTGCGGGGGAGGGCATGAAAACCCGATTCCTCTCAAAAGGGAACACATTCGGGTTGTGGAATTATCCATTTGTTATATACTACTATGGAATAGGGCAAGGGATAATGGATGAATCAATTATAACAATATAAATATAACAAGGCAAAGGATTAGTCAATATTTACACTATCAATCTATATTACAATAGACTATCAATCTATATTACAATAGAAGAAAGTATGAGGAATTAATCAAATTATATATTAAATGTTAAGGTTATGGAATTTAATCCATCGTTACATGCTATCGTTAAAAGGCAAGGTACGATGGATGATTATGAAATGTATAATATTAAAAGTAATCATTCCTTTATGACTTATTTCATACTTCTATAATAATAAATAATAATAATAATAATATAATAATATACTAACAGTGTTCATGCTGTGACAGCGTATGGTAACAGGGTTTTTCCCTAAAGTGGGAATTGCATAAAATTCAAAGAGCATTTAAAATTTAAGGCCAAAAATAGCAAAACTGAAAACAGAATTGATGTGGCATTTTTTTTCTCTAATTTTGCAGGGTTTTTTTTAAATTCTTTATTTTTGTAGTGCATATGGTTTTAACATACATACTTGTGGTACCCCAATGGCAGTCCACTCGCTAATTTCAATGACAATAGATACAGTGGGGAATGAGTAAACATTGCACATTTTTTGAATAAGGTATAGATTGACATAGTTAATTCAACAGGTTTAAGTAGTGCGAGTCTTAGCTAGTAATGTCACAGATAATGCAGGAATTCATCGTTAATGAACAGGCTAAGTAGGTGCAGTTTTGATCTAAATTTTACAATTATTTATATAGCACCAGCATATTCCATAGCCCTTAAAGAGTCATTACATGACAATTATTTTTTTAGTTTCAAACTTAATATATATATATATATATATATATATATATATATATATTTGTCTTTATTTAGATTTTCTACAGGATTATAAAAACATATAGAGACATTTATATGATGTACAGCATAATATACAAAACATTTAACAATAAGTAATTATAATAGTATTCAAAAGGCAGTTATCACCCAGAAAGATGATTAAATTAGTAAGCAGTAAGTCAGGAATAGGCTGAAAAATCACAGCTAATCATTTAACTTGAGGATATATCAGTATCTATATTATAAGTACATCTAGGAATGTATCGAGACAAAAAATAATATAAATATTAAAATAAAAATAAATAAACAATAAAAAAAATATATGTATATAAATAAAACAAAGTTTAAAAAAAAAAAGCGCTTAAAGCTAATAGGTGCTATTGGGGGCCAGTGGGCAGAGGAGAAATGTTTTTCTGCATCACATTGGAAATGTATTTGCGTTTGTATTTCACCCCATGTTGGAATAGCTGGGTTTCTCCAATATCTGGCTAAGCAGATTTTTGCTGCTGCAAAGATATTAATATAGAGATATTTCTTGTACTAATCAGATAACGGGAGATTAATGTAGAATAGGAAAGCCTGAGGAGTTAGCCTATATTGTATAACGAAAAGATCTCTAATCTGTTGCTCTAAATCTCTTTTGAGAGATATAAGTCTAGGGCATTCCCCCCATATATGTATGTGAGAACCAACAGCTTTTTGACATCTTCAGCATTGATTCCCTTGAGTGGATTACATTTTCGAGAGCCGGGCAGGGACCATATACCATCTTTAAAATACTACTTTAAAATATTGCTTATGTAAATTAATGCAATGCATTTTTGTTTCTTTTTATATTTAACATAAATATATGTGAAAGCATACATGCTTCATGGATTTTATGTAAGTCGGGATATCCCAACCGATCTGCATCTGTCTTTCTTTTGAGGGTAGCTTCAGGGATTCTTGGTTTCTTGGATCCCCATACATAAGTAGAAAAAATTATCTAAATTGCTCCTATTATGGCCACTGGAACTGGAATCAGGATGGCTCTGAAGAGGTAGGTAACTTTATGGACTAGATAGGCCTTGATAATATTATCTCTCCTAGCCAAACTATCTCTAGGCCCTTCCCTTGATAAATGCAATCTTTAAGATCTATAATCAGGTCGGAATAATTTCTAGAGATCAAATTTCCAGGTTTAGCGCAGAGTTTGATTCCCAAATATTGTATCTCTTATTCCAATCTAGTGTTTCAATCTCTTTCATGTTATGGATTTCTACAAAAAACAAGGGGAAGGGAGATAGTACAATAATCTTACTCCTGAGCGGGGGTTAACCCCTAGTGCAACGAAATGCACTATAAAACTAAACAATTAGGAAGGGAGACAGGAGAAGGGACAGGATAAATGATAGAGTGTCCTGCAGAGTGGTAGTTGCCTCGTTATAGAGGGGTGACCTTAGGATAGGTTGGGCTCGGGGAGATCACAAAAGAAGAAAGATAATTAAAACTTCACTTTTAATGTAAATAGTTAAAAGGGTGGGGTATACAAACAAATTTTAGTTCAATTAACTGTTGTAAGAAATCCTCAAGTGATACAGTTACACTGCCTGTTAACAGAGTGAAATGCCACTGTGGGAACAACAGCTACAAATTAGTAGTGTCAATAATGTATCGATATACCAGTACCCGGGCTCAAGGAAAAATAGCCAAGTCCCAGTGAGCTGCACTAAGGCTGTTAACAAAGCTGATAACAATGTTTACCGAAACTGCAGTGTCTGGACTCTGGACAAGCTTGAGAGTGCCAGTATACTGCAGAAAAGAGCATCTCAGAAATGATGACAGAGTCCTGTGTTAAAGACCGTGAGAAATAGCATCTAGAGGTATGTGCTGGCGGGAGTATCTGCAGTATGGTAACTAGGAGGTACAAACTGCAAAATGTTGCCTGGTAGATTCTGCAGGAACTGGCTTAATAACCCACAAGCTATGGGTAGAGAGGGGTTTAACTGCAAAAACAATAGAAATCCTCCTATGCTTGTGGTCCCTAAGTACTTGGGCCTTCGAGGGCACCCTCTTAGCCAAATGCCTACAATCTCCTATGGAAATACAAATAGAAAATTCCCACCAATACTGCTACAATGAAAGAAGTGTGCTGGAAATGCCTAGACTTTGTAGGCTGCTTCAAGTGCTGCTGGGTAACGGCCGAGCCGATGCCAATAGAAAGCTCTAATTGGTATGGTAAGTAAAGAGGTCACTCTTAGTGCAGTGACAGGTCACTCTTCATAAAGTGACTGGTGGATAGCGCCAGTGATGTTTCCCCTGACGCGCGTTTCACCTCACAGGTTCATCAGAGGGGAACCGGTCTTGTGATGGAATCATGTTTTTAAATGTCTGGTGAAGTTCTCATTGGTGGATTTAAACAAATTTAACCAATGAGAATTCTTCTATGCCTTAATGGGTGGGTAAGTAGTGGAGCAAAAAATTAACTCTTACATGTTTGGTAGAGATTAGTGGTAAAGAGGCAAATAAATAAATAAATAAAACGTGAATGATACGAAAATATTACTGAGAGTATTAAAGAAACACTATAGTCACCTAAATTACTTACTAGTTAAATAAAGCAGTTTTAGTGTATAGATCATTCCCCTGCAATTTCACTGCTCAATTCACTGTCATTTAGGAGTTAAATCACTTTGTTTCTGTTTATGCAGCCCGAGCCACACCTCCCCTGGCTATGATTGACAGAGCCTGCATGAAAAAAAACTGGTTTCACTTTCAAACAGATGTAATTTTCCTTAAATAATTGTATCTCAATCTCTAAATCGAACTTGACATAGCAGGGGATAAGAAAATCTTAATTAAACAGAACTTGCAATAAAGAAAGCCTAAATAGGGCTCTCTTTACAGGAAGTATTTATGGAAGGCTGTGCACGTCACATGCAGGGAGGTGTGACTAGGGTTCATAAACAAAGGGATTTAACTCCTAAATGGCAGAGGATTGAGCAGTGAGGCTGCAGGGGCATGTTCTATACACCAAAACTGCTTCACTAAGCTAAAGTTGTTCAAGTGACTAAATATATACTAGGCATGGTTCATAACCAAAAAGATTTGCCTGGCGTTATCCACAAACTTGTGGAATGGAACATAAGACTTAACTGGTAGGAAACTTAAAAGAGATATTCAAAGCTTAAACTTGCTAAATGAAAGCATAAGCATAATATTGTTAATCAATTAACTATTTACAACCTTATGTTACAAAATAAAACTTAAGCTTAATAATGACTATTTGCAGCCATTATGTGACAGAAATGAAGACTTAAGCATGATAATATTATACAATGAAAGTTTCAGCCTAATGTTGTTAAATGAAGACTAAAAAATAGTAGTGGAAAAATAACTATTTGTGTAGGAAGACTATTGCTATTTATACGGTGAGCGGTGATGAGGGATTGTGGAGTGATATGTGCAGGACGGCCATTGCTAGTGTATAAATGGAGTAAAGTTAAACTCCTCATTAAGACCTAAGGGTGTTAGGGTCTTAAGTTCATGGATCCACTTGGACTCCCTTTTGAGCAATCTTAGGTTAAAATCGCCGTTCCTAGTATTTGTAGTTAGCCTCTCAATCGCTTGGAAACTAAGGTGTGAGGAATCACCCTGATGTTGGGAGCACTGATGCACGTAGAGATAGGTGTACTGATGTTGCAATTAGTGACGGAATTGAC
>OW240912.1:322429280-322442882 GCA_933207985.1 Pelobates cultripes | reverse complement strand
CATTATTGACACTACTAATTTGTAGCTGTTGTTCCCACAGTGGCATTTCACTCTGTTAACGGGCAGTGTAACTGTATCACTTGAGGATTTCTTACAACAGTTATTTGAACTAAAATTTGTTTGTGTACCCCCTTTTAACTATTTACATTAAAAGTGAAGTTTTAATTATCTTTCCTCTTTTGTGATCTCCCCGAGCCCAACCTATCCTAAGGTCACCCCTCTATAACGAGGCAACTACCACTATGCAGGACACTCTATCATTTATCCTGTCCCTTATTGTTATGGATTTCTGAATCAGATAAGTAAAATAGAATAAGTTGAGTTTTAGAAAGCTTTATTTTATAATTAGAATATAAACTATATATTTGTATTGATTCTAAAACTGCATAGAACGAGGAACTGGGGGAAGACAGTGTTAGCAGAACACCGTCTGCATTTAGGGATATTAACTGATCTTGGTTTCCTACCACTATACCTGTAATATTCAATGTTTTTTTCTCAACAGAGCAGTCAATATTTCAATTGTGAAGGTTATGAGTCAAATTAAACAGCATGAGAAAATTCAAAAGAACTTCCATGGGTGAATAAGGATTATGTTTTCCATCTTTTTAAAAAAAAATGTTGGCGTTGTTTTTTTGGGGGGGTTAATTTTTTTTTATTTTAACAGTTGCGACAGGTATTATGACTTTTTATTTGATCTTTTTTGGGGCTGAAGAAAGAAAAGAAGACATCTACTGGTAAGTATGACATTTTATTTTACAGGGTTAGTTTATTGCCCCCCCACACTATTATTAGGGGTAGGTAGGGTATTTTTGAGGGGGGTATGTAGGGTATATTTATTGGGGGGGAGTGACTACGGGGTTGGGGGCCCCTGGCCACTTTATTGTTTGTGGTCCCCACCAGCAGGTTGTGGGTGGGGACCTGGGGGGAACATTAGGTCCCTCCATTATTTAATTATTTAGGGTCCCCACCCGCCGCTCATGGGTGTGGACCTGGGGGGACACTATTTCCCCCCCAATTTAGGTATTTTTGTTCCCCACCATGGGGGAACATGCTTTATTGCACTAGTGATTGGGTAGCAGTGCCCTGGCTGCTTGCTGTCATTTGTCAAACTGGATATAACTGTATCTTGTATAGATGTGTAAAGGAGTACTGTAAGAGTATGTGTAAAAAGTGCACAACTTTTCCTGTCAGGCCGGTAAATTACATTAACCACATTTTTATGTGCGGATGAATACTCGACAGTGAGCACTTCTCCATCCAAAATAATCCAGCCACCTCACAGGTGTGGCATATCAAGATGCTGATTAGACAGCATGATTATTGCAAAAGTGTGCCTTAGGCTGGCCACAATAAAAGGCCACTCTAAAATGTGCAGTTTTACTGTATTGGGGAGTACCGGGGGGGTACGAAAACCAGTCAGTATCTGGTGTGACCACCATTTGCCTCATGCAGTGCAACACATCTCCTTCACATAGAGTTGATCAGGTTGTTGATTGTGACCTGTGGAATGTTGGTCCACTCCTCTTCAATGGCTGTGCAAAGTTGCTGGATATTGGCAGGACCTGGAACACGCTGTCGTATTCGCCGATCCAGAGAATCCCAAACATGCTCAATGGGTGACATGTCTGGTGAGTATGCTGGCCATGCAATATCTGTGATGTTTTCAGCTTCCAGGAAATATGTACAGATCTTTGCAATGTGGGGCCGTGCATTATCATGCTGCAACATGAGGTGATGGTGGTGGATAAATGGCACAACAATGGTCCTCAGGATCTCATCACGGTATCTCTGTGCATTCAAAATGCCATCAATAAAATGCACCTGTGTTCATTGTACATAACATACGCCTGCCCATACCATAACCCCACCGCCACCATGGGCCACTCGATCCACAACGTTGACATCAGCAAACCACTCACCCACACGGCGCCATACACGCTGTCTGCCATCTGCCCTGTACAGTGAAAACCGGGATTCATCCGTGAAGAGAACGGCTCTCCAAAGTGCCAGACGCCATCGAATGTAAGCATTTGCCCACTCAATTCAGTTACCACGATGAACTGCAGTCAGGTCGAGACCACGATGAGGACGACAAGCATGCAGATCTTTGAGTTCAGCTCATGAAAAATGGGGGCAAAAACAAAAGTGGTGCATATATAATTTTGTTCAGTGTAGTTTCATTATATAAAAATATATTTTGCTAATATGAAGATCTGCATGCAATCTGTCATCCTAATATGCTCACAATATGTCTTCCTACTTTGCATCACCCACCATTCAGGATATAGTGTGACATATACCATCCAGTCTACAACTGGATATACCAATTTGCAACAATATTAAAAGAAACACTCTAACATTAGAAATACAAATATAGATTTCCAAGGTTTGAGGGTATCTAAGTTTTGAGTAATATTTGGATTCTTCACCCACTCCCACCAAAAATTTGAAGAAATTGGACTTACTTTATATTTCACACCATGGTGGTCTTACTGCAGCAGTCCGATCCATCATGGCTGAGATCAACAGTGATTATAATCTCAATCATTTCAAGACTTCTCCATAGGGAAGTATTGAAGGGTTACAGTGCATGCTTGGTACACTGCGCAAGTCAGATCTCATTAGATTGATGCATCTCTATTGGGAGCCTTCAGTGTCTTTATGAGCCACTAGTGGTTGTCTGAGTGGAATCTTCTAGAGTTGTTCCAAGGGAACACTGTAAACACTGCCGTTTCTTTACATTGCTGATGCTGCAGTGACAGTCTCTTTGCACCAGAACCACTACATTAAGCTGTAGTGGTCCTAGTGCTTTGTGTGCCCTTTTAATTAAATTGTCCAAAACTCAATCAAGTTGAAGGAGTGATGGCTTGATTTTTTTTTTATAATCATCCTACTATGAAGATTTGTGCACAATATGAAGGTCTGGATGCAATATATTTTCCTAATTGGTAGACACAATATGATTTCCTATGATGAGATTTTGGACACATTGGCTGAGGCTGGGTGAATTAACATATCTATAGTACAGTTAGTAAGGCTGATGGATCACCTGGCATGCATCTCTTCCTCCCTCCTCAAATCCAGGACACAACATGTTTTTAGTCAGGGGTCCCATCCACTTCTGACATTGCTCTTTGCTGAACAGGATCAATTCTGTTTTCTTTAGGACAGTCGGGACATGGACACAACCTACATTCAAATCACAGAATAAAGAATTAGGTGAAACAATCTGCCCTTGATCTGAATGGCTCAACTTTCAATATTTTCAGGTACTGCTAGAGATGAAAAATTACTTCATGAAAGTTTCAGGATTCACCAGGGCCAGACTGGGAAATAAATTTGTCCCAGGCAATTTTTACAGCGGCCCAGAGAGGGGAGCAGGACTACATAGGGTGTGTTTTGTCATCACCAATGACAAACATGCCCCCTCTCAAAATGAGCATGTTGGTTCAATGCTCTTCCAGGGCAGACCATGTGCAGAGCTCTGCTGAAGAGCTCTGTCATGAGAAAAAGGCCCTGTATTTGTTCTGCACAGTGCAAGCAAATTTAATAACATGCTTGCGCTGTGTTTGCTTGAAACGTGTCTCTGGTGTCTTCCTAAATGGGATACCAGGAGACACAAATGCCAGGAAAGAGTATTGTGCATGTGTTTGGAGCCTACTTGTAGGATTGCGTGTCTATAGAGTGAGCTGATTGTGGTGTGGTATTGTGTAATTAGGTTGGTTTCTGTTGTGTTGTGTTTGTGGTGTAATGTAATGTATGTGTTTCTAGGTGCTGTAGAGAATGTGTGTATAGGGGGCAAAGTGTATAGGGGATGTAGCGAGTATGTGCATACAGGCTGTAGTGTGTGTAGGGATTGCAGAACGTGTGTTTAGGGAATGTAGTATGTGTTTGCTTACAAGGAATCTAGTATGTGCATAGGGAATCCAGAGTGTGTATGTCAGGAATGTAGTGTGTGTGTAGGTGGTGCAGTGTGTGTGTGTAGAGGATCTAGTGTGTGTTTAAAGGACCCAGAGTGTGTACAGGAGATCTAGTGAGCGTGTGTGTGTAGAGGATTCAGAGTGTATATAGGGGGTTAGTGTGTGTATGTGTGTAGATGATCCAGAGTTGGGTAAGGGATCTAGTGTGTGTCTGGAATGTAATGTGTTTAAGGTTGCAGAGTGTGTATGTGAGGGTGCAGTGAGTGTGTGAGGGGTCTGTAGTATATATACAGATAAGTTTAAAAGTATTGTGTGTGTGTGGGGGTATTTTACAGAGGAAACTCCCCTTAATTATTTCACATCGGTAATTTCACTGCCAGATATGCAGACGATCTTATGGTTGAGTTTATTATGAGCAATAACCAAGTATATTACTGACTGTTTCTGTTTCCACTTTAAAATGGAAACAGAAACAGTCAGTAATATACTTGGCCATTGCTCATAATAAACTCAACCATAAGATCGTCTGCATATCTAGTTGTGAAATTACTGATCTGAAATAATTACCTGAATTGACAACCTCTTCACTTTGTTCACACATTCTAATAATGGATATAATTGTAGATTATGCTAGCTTTAGTGTACCTATAATCTTAATTTTATTAATGACAGGAGGTGAGTATTTGCTTAAGTCTCTCTTTACTAGAACTCCACAGCAGCACAGAAAAAACAACCAATCAGAAAAAAGTTAGGTACTATAAAACTCCCCTCCCCATCCATCATTTCCTCTTTCAAGTTGCAACAAAACAGAACAAAAAGGCAGAAAAAAATATAATGGGGAAGAAACTAAGTCCTAGATACAATGAATACAACTATGTCCACCATCCGAGAGAAGAACTGCCACACCAGATAGCGTTGATGGACTGTAAACTGAAATGAGAGAAAAAACAGAATCAAACAGGTTGGTTAGCCAATGAAATGTACTATGAATACACATGTAGGTACCCAATGTAGCAACCAAAATTACCTTAATATGTAGATATCCCAACCCTACTTATGAAAAAATAGACATAAGAACAAGTGACAGGTAGCAGAGACAACAAGCAGAGTTGCATCCGTACCTGATGAACCCAAATTATTAAAATTAAACAAGGGAGGGATAAGAATGGGCGGGAAATACTCACCTCCTGTCATTAATAAAATTAAGATTATAGGTACACTAAAGCTAGCATAATCTACAATTTTATAACATGACAGGAGGCTTCGTATTTGCTGTTTTAACGCTCAGCCAACAAATCCAACGCTGTTTGTTTTCGCTGGATGTCAGAGGTGACAACTAAAGGTATCTCCTTCAATGAGCTTGGGAAGGACAACTTTCCAAACTCTACCAGACACAGAACTAGATTCTACAATAGTACCAAGAGCATAGGTATAATAGTGTCCCTTTAAGAATAATAATAATATAAACCCTCTATCTAATAGGTAAAACCGGCTCTGTAAATGATGTGCCGCAGAATCTGGGTCCCAGAGGGATAAAAAGACTTCGCAATCTGACCCCCGCGGGCATGGGAAGGGCCGCGTGTAAGTGCTCCCTCCTCTACCCGATCGGAGGCACGCGACTCGCTGAAAGGAGCCGGCCGCGGCAAGGCGGCCACATGTGAGGACGGGACCGCCAGGTACTCGCGTCTGACCGCAAGTACCCCAGCTAACAGGAAACTCACACCGCAGCTCGGGGAGTCAGAGGAGGCAGCCGAATGGCTAGCCTCCAGAGACCTCGAGCTCAGCCCTCATAGTCCGCGGGTGTGGACGGCGGGAAAATAATAAAGCAGAGGGAAGCAAGACAGAGCTAGACTGTGAGGTAGATGGGGTGGGGGGGAGGGGAAATCCCAGCAATACAGAAAGAACTCCCAAAGACTCCCCATAAAACCACCACAATACATAATAAGATAGGGGAAGTATAAAGTGTACAAAAAATAATCAGTAATCCTAATATGAAATAAACATACCACAATAAATTATAATAAATCCCAAAGCCACCAACTATAAGCAGGAGGCAGTGGTACTCTGACCTGTACTGACTGCGGAGCAGCAAAGAAAGAGGAAATTATGTATAGGGAGGGGAGTTTTATAGTACCTAACTTTTTTCTGATTGGTTGTTTTTTCTGTGCTTCTGTGGAGTTCTAGTAACAGAGACTTAAAGGACCACTATAGTGCCAGGAAAACATACTCATATTCCTGGCACTATACTGCCCTGAGGGTGCCCCCACCCTCAGGGACCCCCTCCCGCCCGGCTCTGGAAAGGGGAAAAGGGGTAAAACTTAAATTTTTCCAGCACTGGGCGGGGAGCTCTCCTCCTCCGATTCTCCTCCGATCCTCCCCGTCGGCTGAATGCGCACGCACGGCCAGAGCTGCGCGCGCATTCAGCCGGTCGCATAGGAAAGCATTTACAATGCTTTCCTATGGACGCTTGCGTGCTCTCACTGTGATTTTCACAGTGAGAATCACGCAAGCGCCACTAGCGGCTGTCAATGAGACAGCCACTAGAGGCTTTGGGGGAAGGCTTAACCCACTTATAAACATGGCAGTTTCTCTGAAACTGCTATGTTTATAAAAAAATAGGTTAACCCTAGCTGGACCTGGCACCCAGACCACTTCATTAAGCTGAAGTGGTCTGGGTGCCTAGAGTGGTCCTTTAAGCAAATACGAAGCCTCCTGTCATGTTATAAAATTATGGAACCTTTCCTTTATCATAGGACAGGGTTACACAACCTACAGCACTCCAGATGTTGTGGACTACATCTCCCATAATGCTGTTACATCCATGATGCTGGCAAAGCATCAAGGGAGATGTGCACACAACATCTGGAGTGCCGAAGGTTGCCTACCCCTGTTGGAGCTAGGGATAGGGGCTTTGAACAGAAACATGGTTACATGTGGATGGGTATTATAAGGATGATCAAAAAATAATAATAAAAAAAAAAAAAATATATATATATATATATAAAACACAACCCCCCCTTGTTTCATATATATATATTTGTGCTCGGAATTTAAATACGTGATGGATAGTAACTGTGAGCAAAGTTGGTTGTGGTGTGCCGAAACCAACGTACGAGTGGGCCTGTAAATAAAAGAGGGCCCACCAAGGATAATGTAGTAAAAACAGGGTGTAGGTGGGTGGGGACAATCAGCTGAGCGGCAGCGGTGAGTAGGGGCTGGGAGCTTAAGTAGGGGACTTACTCCTCCCACAAATTCAGGCCTAATGGCCTTTCTACTTGTGCTCGGAATTTAAATACGTGATGGATAGTAACTGTGAGCAAAGTTGTGGTGTGCCGAAACCAACATACGAGTGGGCCTGTAAATAAAAGAGGGCAAAAAGATAAATTCGAGAAAATACACACTTTATTGCATTTTACAAGACCAAGTTTCTGAAAGCTTGGCGAAGCTCTTTCTCTGGTTGCGGAATATATGCGTTATATATGGAGGATTTCCATCGCCCGAGCCTTTTGATGATGTGGACCGGTGCGTTTGTGCTTGAGGCTGCTGAGGCGGCTCCTATGCGGAAGGAGTGCCCGGAGAATGCAGCCGGGTTGTGTCCGAGCTTAGATAACAGAGTTCTGACATGAGACATCAATTTTGCCGTGGTAAGCGGGTGCCCTTGTAATGTTAAGAGCGGAGAGTCTGGCAGGTGAGTGTGAAGAGTTGACCGTAGTTGGTCGAGAACTTTCACCGGACACCAGGCATTATCAGTAGGGAAGAGAGGAATTATTGTAGGATGTATTGACCGGTTGGTTTTAGTGGTAGGGATAGAAAGGAGGTAGTGATCCTCTACCTTGGTGAGGTGTGAAGTTTTAAGGCATCGTGCGATATCTCCTTGACAAATCACTGTGAATTCTCTGAGAAAACCGTAGAAAGCGAGATATATGGCAGATTTTATCACCGTATTGGTGCGGCTATCAAATGGGGCTGTGTCAAGGAGATTGCTAAGTGACCTGAAGATAGGTCCGTCTATGGGTAATCTAGTGCTTGCGAGTGGTGGTGAAACCTTTGATATACCTTTCAAGACCTTTTTATGTGGTATGAAGACAAAAAGGGGGTGCTGTTAGGAAAATTGGTGAGGCTGTGGTGCTGAACCCCGGTGAGGTAAAGTTTAATGGTGTTGTGTGACAGATTAAGGTGTAGGTGGCAGAAAGAGGCAAAAGACACCATGGTTTGGATAGAAAAGTCACCTTGTAGCCCGAATTCTGCAGTGAATTTGTTAAATATGTTAAGTGCCCTATTGTAAGTGATAGCAGTGTTGGGTGATAATGCTTGGTGAGTGAGTGATCTAGCGTGAAGCAAGAGTGTGCTTAATCCAATATTAGTTCGTGAAACCGTGGTGTCCTGGATGGCTGTTGGTGAGCTGCTGGGAGTGCCTGAGAAAATGCCTGGAATCGAGAACGAGAAAGAGCGTCAGCGGCGGTGTTGTGAATACCTGGGATGTGAGAACATACTAAGTGAAACTGATTGGATGCTGCCAGCCAGGTCAACTTGCGAATCAGC
This sequence comes from Pelobates cultripes, assembly GCA_933207985.1. Lineage (NCBI taxonomy): Eukaryota > Metazoa > Chordata > Amphibia > Anura > Pelobatidae > Pelobates > Pelobates cultripes. The sequence goes on along the minus strand of OW240912.1, from coordinate 322,434,417 downwards.
CGCATGATGGTCAGGGATGATGAGCGCCCTTTGTTAATGATATCGCAAGCTGCCGAGTTATCTGAGTAGCATTTTACTGCCTTGCCGGACCAGAGATGACCCCAGGTGTGTGCGGCCGCCACAATGGGGTAAATTTCAAATAGGGTTGAGGTCTCCCTGAATCCTGGCAAGGCATCCGTCTCAGTGGGCCAGTGGCCCCTAAACCAGTGGTTCCCGAAAATGGCTGCGAAACCGGTGTTGGCTGCTGCGTCTGTGTGGATGATGGGTGAAGAGGTGGAGAAAGGGGGGATAAACATGGAGATACCATTCCAGTCTTTCAAAAACTTCCCCCACATAGCCAAGTCAGCCTTGGCGTGGGGGTCCAAAGAAACTGTGCTGGAGTCCGGGACTCCATGGAGCAGGCAAAGAAGTCTGGAAATAAAAGACCTTCCCTGCGGAATGATGCGCATGGCGAAGTTCAGAGATCCAAGAAGGGACTGAAGTTCTCTCATGGTGCAAACGTCACTCCGCAGGAACGTGTCTATCTCCCCTCTCAATCGTGAAAGTTTGTCATGTGGAAGGCTAGCTCTGAGTTTGACAGAATCGAGCTCTATGCCTAAAAAGGTCAACTTGTTGTGGGTCCTATAGTTTTGGCTGGGGACAAAGGGACTCCAAGTGTGGAAAAAAGTGCGGTAGTACTATTGATTGCTGTGGGTGTTGATGACCCTGGCTCTATCAGTAGAAAGTCATCTAGATAGTGAATAACGGAATGACACCTGATGACGTTCAGAAGCAGCCAGCATAGTGACTCTGCGAAAATGTCGAAAAGTTTGGGGCTGCTTCGCGAACCAAAAGTGAGTCGTGTTGAGAAGTAATAATACCCTCGCCATTTAACACCGTGTAAGTGCCAGAGTGAGGGGTGTATGGGCAGTAATTTAAAAGCGTTAGTGATGTCTGTTTTGCTGAGCCAGGGTCGATTACCAGATGTCATGATGGACTGTATGGCGTCGTCGATGGTGACGTACTGCAGAGAGAATTCGTCTGCTGGAATGAGTGCGTTTATGCTTGGAACAAAAGAGGAGTGCGGTGCCGATAAATCGATAATGAGACGTTTTTTATTAGAATATTTGTGAATAGCAATACCAATAGGGTTAGTGCGCCAGGAGGAAAACGGTGAAGAGGTGAAAGGACCGATCATGAAACCGTTTGTGGTTTCTGCGGAAATGAGAGTGTCTACAGCGACTGGGTCTAAACGTGCAGACTGGAGATTAGGACATTCTAGTGTACCTGGTGGAATGGCTATTATGCCTGTGTGAAACCCTTGTGAGAAACCTGTGGTGAGAAAATCCACTAAGTGCCCGCTGGGGTGAGACCTTAGATAAAAAGCCAGGTTGTCGATATTTATGTCGGTTAGTCATTTGTTTGGTGACAACCTGGCTGGACACATGGTCTTGGTATGTGCCCTGAAACATATGGAGCAGATGTGCAATAATCTACAGGCGCTGAAACTGCAGGAGCCTGCGTTGAAATTATTGCACACCTGTGCTTTACCTAAAAAGGAGATGGGCCTACCCAGCTTATCCCGGAGACCAACCGCTGGCTTGTTGTGAGGGGTGAAAGATGAGTGAGGTGTGAACGTGGGGTGAGGGGTGAGAGTGGAGGTGGTGGGATCTGGTTCGACGGGACATAAGTCCGCCATGTGGGATGTAGAATTACAGATGGCACAAGCCGGGGGCCTGAGTCCAGCGAAGTGGCGACAGAAAAGTTCAGTGTCCATCTGACCCCAGTTCATTCTAATGTTGAACTGCTTGAGATGGGTCGCCGCCTTCACTGAAACTGACTTGTGGTAGTCATAGAAGGAAGAGCCCCCGTACTTGATGCCTAGATCCACTACCTTGTGGAGATAGAGATCTAGCTCTTCTCTCCTATGGGGATACACCGTGCAAATGACGTCGCGGTATATCCCAAAGGCTATCACAAACTGTGGGATAGACAATTTTTTATTAAGCCTGGGATCCCTCGTTTTAAGCACAACAGAAATGTCACCATAATTGTATGCCTTGTTCTCGAGTACATCCTGAGAGGCTATGAGTAAAGACACCAGACACACATCCTTCCCGTCAAGGATATCTTTCCTGATAGAATCTGGGACGGAGTGTGCTGGTGACTCAAAGGTGTGATGGCTGTGCCAGGTGCTGGAGGGGGGAGTATAGAGGGACATGAAGGTATGGCAGGTACAGCCGTGGTAGAGACTGGGACTACGGTGTTAGTACCTGAGGAGGAGATGGCGCTCTCCACCTTAGACAGCCTGCTATTGAGGGCCTGTAGATTGGCCAAGATATCTGCCAGGGTATCCTGGGTGGCCGTGCTGTTACTTGGTGGTTGTCCTTGAGAGCTAGTTCCCGGCCGAGGCTCGGGGACTTGGTGGGTAAGCAGCCTGTAAAGTTCTGCCTTTCTAGCTGTGGCCGGAAAGGGGATTCCCCTGAGCCTAAGCTCGGCTGTGATTTTGGGAATAGTCCATGCTCTCAAGGGCGTGGGGGTTGAAAGAGTGAGTGATTCGCCTGGAGACACGGGTCTGATTGGCGTGAATGGTGTTTCTTCTGTCAGTTCTTCGGTTGGAATTGGTTCTTGGGACATTCTAAAAAGGAATGATTATGTGAAAGATATATTAGAAGGGGAGTGAGGTAAGAAGGGGGGGGGGTATGGGGAGTGGTGTGTCTTGAAGAACTGGACTTTAATGCTAGATGCCGAGGCGAAAAACTTAACTATTGAATGACTGGATAGGTGAGGCCCTGCTAATGCCAAGTGGCGATGAGAGGCTCCACCTATGATTTGGCTTATGACGTAGGTGCCACAGACGTGGTGGCGGGATGTTGGCCTCTCGGTGACGATAAGAGAAATCAAAACGTGTGGCCGTGACAGGTGAGGCCCTAACTAGAGCCCTGTAGTAAGGCATGCGAGGCTTATAACTATGATTTGGGCGTGGGGCCGTACCTCCGTGTTGAGGTGGGGTGGGGGTGGTAGGCCTCGCGGGATCAGATTTCCTGATAGGGTGGGCTAAGGCATTAGCCTGTGCCGTATAGCCAGTTCGATAGTATGCTAAAGGGTAAAGTTAGAGGACTGGAGTGGTGTGTGGATACTAACCTTGACTGGTCGCAAATGGTATCTGGAGCCTCCTGGTAAGTGTAGAGAGTTTTGTCTTAAATGTTGTCTTTGAGGAAGAATCCTGGGGGTTTAAGACAGATGTTGATGTGTTTATACGTATCGTGATGTCGTATGAATAGTATAGGGAGAAGGTTTGTTAGGGGCACCACGTGAGATCCTGCATTGAGGGATCTGGGAGGTTTAGGTGTAGGAATGGGATGATTTTGGATATGAGTGAGAAGGCAGAATGAGGCCTTGGGGTAGCGAATGAACGTACTTGAGTAAGGATGTAAGTACCTGAAGGTATGGCTGAGTACCGGGTCAGGTTTTTTGGTGTCTTCTGAGCCTGATGGCCGTATGACCGAAAGTCTGTGTAGACAAGTAGTAAAGAGATAACGTATCCTGGGCGTAAGCCTGAGGGAAGGTAGTAATGGAGTTGAGACCGCGTGAGGTCTAGTATTGAAAAGAGAGTGAACTATACCTTTGTTTAAAGTACAGAGATTGTTTAATCGTGGCAGGTTAACTGCGTAGAAACGGTGGAAGCTTAGATTAGTACAGGATCTAAGGGTTTAACCAAGACAAATTTCCTATTTAGCAATAGATGTGAAGATAATTGATAAAACCTGATAAATCAAGGTGATAATAAACCATACCTGTTCCTGTAATAAAAGGAACTTGAAATAACAACTTTAATGCAGAAAAGCAAGAGACCGATGCAATCTGTAAAAGCCAAAAATGTGACAGCGTGATTTATGTGCAAGGAATAGTACGGATTATGTGTAAAGGGTATAACTTGTAAATAGTGTTTAAATGACTTATCTGAGTGTTATTTGGAAAGAATGGTATAGCTTGAATTTAGATACGTATGAAGTTAAGAACCGTGGTGAACATTATGTTTATTACAGAAAAATACTTAAATGGTTTAACAAGGTAGGAAAACACAGGGCTGGTAGTTAACCATATAATGTAACCGCAAACTGATATGAAGGAATAAATAATAGTAGGACTGTGATTAGAACTTATGCATGCTTAGTTTAAAAGAATAGAAATAACCGAATGTAAATTAGTAAGATGGTGTTTGTGAATTAACCATACGAATAGGTTAGTGCTGAAATAACCGAACGGAAAAAGTGAATACAGATAATAATGAGCATAAACATGAAATATTCATTCGGTTGTTTCCGTACGAAAATGCATTAAATGATAGCGAAATGAGCCGAACGTTCGTGCGTTTTTTGGCGCGAATGGAGATATTAACGAAAAGCGTGTATTCGTGAAAATGCGAAAGAGGGAGCCTACCCCTACGTTTTTAGGCCCGAACGGCGGGGAAATAGCGAACGCTAATTCCCACGCCTTGCTTACGTGAACGCGCCGGTCTCGTGACCGGAAGTCGGGTACCTCGACCGGAGGGAAACGGAGTGGAAGGACCTCGGACGGACGGAGGATTGCACAGGGCGACTGGCTGCTGGAAACAGGTACAGTTCTGGCGGGAAGCTGGACCGGAAGTGCTGGTTGCTAAGGACAATCAGCTGAGCGGCAGCGGTGAGTAGGGGCTGGGAGCTTAAGTAGGGGACTTACTCCTCCCACAAATTCAGGCCTAATGGCCTTTCTATATATATATATATATATATATATATATATATATATATATATATATATATATATATATATATATGAAATAATATTTAAAGGGTTAGTCCAAGCACCATGACCATTTGAAGTGGTCATGGTGCTTGGAGTCTCTATGTGTTGTGTTTCAGTTTGATAAGCTGTACATTCAGAGATATAGCCCACTGCTGCCAGAGGTCTAACTCTATCTCTGGTACTATCATTATCAAGCCTAGAATGAAAGCTCTGGACAGGCTAATGTAATTTCTGTGCATAGTTGGCATCTGTCATCAGTACGCGTAGCATGCTGGAGACTGATGACTGATAGCGAGACAGCCTCCACTCCATGCTGCTCATGTCCTCCCCTTAGCCCATGATCCTGGATGTCTCTTCCCTTACACAGAGG
>OW240912.1:322410019-322426607 GCA_933207985.1 Pelobates cultripes | reverse complement strand
CCCACCCGTTGTTTAGAGGTGGGGGCCAATAGTTTTTTTTGTTTTTTTTACAGTGAGCAGCCACAGGCTGCTCACTGTTTACCAGACATGCCCCTACTCGCAGTATAGCGAGTAGGGGCATATTACTTACTAATACTAAGTAATTTTTACTTAGTATTAGTAAAGTTGGCTGTTAGACCAATTTAGGTCTTTCAGCCTTTTAGTAGATAGCTCCCTGATACCGTGGGAATTAGGGAGTTATCTACTAAGCGGCTGCAAAATGCAGCCACAGCAATGAATAGGATCAGAGTTTCATTCATTAGAATGAAATTCCGATCCGAATAAAGTGCCGAATTGCGTTCTAAAAGAAACGAACAGACTGTTCTCATTCAGTTAGAACGCAATTCGGCAGTTTTGTAAAAGTGACAGGAAGCATTGTGGGAACACAGAGGAAAGCTAGGGATCATGGGAAAATTGCTCTGACCAGCGGAAATGAAGCACACTTTGCTCCTCCGCTGGTCAGAGCTGGTCAAGCGGAGGAATCCTCCATAAGGCAAAGAGTCCCTACTTTGTCTTATGATTTTAAAGAAAACTAAAGAAGACAGGAAGAAAAGAATAACAGATCCTGAGAGAGGGGGAGAAGAGGAAGAGATTGAGGAAAGGTAAGTTCGGCATGACAGTGCCGCTTTAAGTACTGCAGGAAGAAGCAGGTCCTGTACTATTCCTGTATGCATAGGTTTGTATTTGAGCTAGTGGTCTGTGCTCTTACAGTTCTAAAGGACAGGACAGGACAGGTTCATTGGGGTATTCCCAGGAAGCCTGCAGTAGTTAGGCAAACTACGTTGGAAGACAGTGAGCAGTGTATATGATGTCTATGGTGGTTTTCGTAAGAGAATGCCGTGTAAGATGAGACATTGCTCAAGATATTCATGGCACGCACCAGAATGCATTGTTGGCAACAAAGTCACAGATTTATTTAATTGATTGTAATTTTTGCAAATAATATTTCCACAAGCCAGATAAAGGATCCCAGAGCTGGTTCAAAATGTTCAAAATTCCTTGAAATCTGGTGAATGGTGCACTGGGGATTCTTTTTCATAGCCTCTACACCATGTGAAAAAAAGGATATGAGAGATAAAATGGGATTGTTGTATTTTAGTTTGCATTGCAATGCTATTCTATTTGAACCAATAATGTGTATGCTTGTTATAGTGAAGGAAGTTTTAATGTTTTTTATTTCTATTTCTTATTTGAAGTAACTATACTAACGAGACGCTAGAAATCAGTAGTGGTACATATTGTTCCCACACCCTCATCATTTCCAGTAATTGCAGACTTAAGGGCTCCATTCCGCTGGCGTGATTATTATCGAATTGATATGAAGCCAATTTGCGTCCCAAAGTTAGGGCCATCTCGAACATGGGAAAAAAACTTGTCAGGATGGCAGGAGGTACATAGAGTGAGATTCTGGCTATTGTCAGCAACTGAGTCATCCTGGATATTACTTGGCAGAATGCCCCCACGTTCTAGAAGAATCCTGAAACAAAGAGAAAATGTCACTTTTGAAAATACTGTTCCTGCCTCAATGGTGCAATATTTTTTTATTCTACAGATTTTTTCAAATAAGGATGCCAGAAAATGCTGGAAAGGACTGAACACTGCTTGGATCCACTGCATTTAGCACATTGGTTAGTTAAAGGAACACTACAGGTGCAGGAATACAAACAGGCCCGGACTGGCCATCGGGCACACCGGGCAAATGCCCGGTGGGCCGCGGTGGCCGTGGGGCCGAGGCCGGCAGGGGAGGTCCCAGGATCTCCCCTGCCGGTCTTTGCAGGGCCGGCACTATCCGAGCGCCGGCCCCGCTGTCTTCCATGGAGGGCCGATGGGGAGATCAAAGAGCTCCCTCACCGGCCCATTTAAATAGACCTGCGGCTGGGGAGGGAGGGAGAGGACCCGGCGGAGCTCTGTCTTGCAGCTCCGCCGGGTTTCTCTCGCGAGATCCGGGGCGTTGCCATGGCAACGCCCCGATCTCGCGAGAGAGTTCACTCACCACTGGACCACCAGGGATGGTGTGCGAGTGCCGGTGCCCCCCCTCCCAGCTACCACGTGCATGTCCCCCCCTCCCAGGCTAAAGGTAAGAAGGGAGGGGGGGGGGTTTAGTTTTTTTTTTGCTTAGTTTTTTTTTTTTTTTTATTTCCCCCCTTAGTTTTTTTTTTTTATATATTTACCCCCACTTAATTTTTTATTTGTTTATTTACCCCCCAACACACAACATTTATACACAGCACTATCACACTCAGCATTCTCAGCACTCACACAACACTCTCACACACATCACACCCAGCACTCTCACACCCAGCACTCTCACACCCAGCACTCTCACACACACTCACACTCAGCACTCTCACACACAGCACTCTCACACTCAGCACTCTCACACACATCACACGCAGCACTCTCACACACATCATAGCACTCTCACACACATCATAGCACTTTCACACACATCATAGCACTTTCACACACAGCACTCTCACACACATCATAGCACTCTCACACACAGCACTTTCACACTCAGCACTCTCACACACATCACACGCAGCACTCTCACACACATCACACCCAGCACTATCACACCCAGCACTCACAACACACAACACTCTCACACACAGCACTCTCACACACAGCACTCAGCACTCAGGCACATCACTCTCACACACATCACACTCAGCACTCACACACATCATACACAGCACTATCACACTCAACACTCATACACAGCACTATCACACTTAGCACTCACACACATAACACACAACACTCACACACAGCACTCTCACACATCACTCTCACACACATCACACATCATACACAGCACTATCACACTCAGCACTCACACACACTAAAACAGACCTGTTACACAATACCACACCATGACCAGCTCACTCTGCACAAACGTAATACCACAAACAGGCTCCAAACACATGCACAATACTCTTTCCTGGCCCTTTTGTCTCCTGGTATCCATTTATAGAGACACCAGAGACAAGTTGCAAGGAAACAGTGCAAGCATGTTATTAAATTTGCTTGCACTGTGCAGAACAAATACAGGGCTTTTTTCTCATGCTAGAGCTCTTCAGCAGAGCTCTGCGCATGGTCTGCCCTGGAAGAGCATTGAACCAACATGCTCACTTTGAGAGGGAGCGTGTTTGTCATGAGTGATGACAAAACACACCCTCTCTGCCCCGCCCCCTTCTTAGTGGGCCGCTGTGATAAAAAAATGCCCGGGCTGAATTTTTTTCCCAGTCCGGCCCTGAATACAAACGAGAATGCCCCCTCCCCCCCCCCGAATAAGTAGAAAACTTACAGTTATTCCAGCACCATGCAAGTCATATAGGAAAGCAATGGAAGGTTATTGTGAGTTCGGGCCAAAATGCCATGCTGGCCAATCAGCACCTCCTTATAGACATGCATTGACTCAATGCATCTATATGGGGAAAGCTCAGAGACGCTGAAGCACCCCTAGTGACTGTCTGAGTGACTACCACTGTAGGTTTCCCTAGGCAGCAATCAGTCAGTGTTTACATTAAAAAGCCTGAAGGGACTGACTATACTCACCAGAAGAACTACATTAAGCTGTAGTTGTTCATGTAACTGCAGTGTCCTTTTAAGCACAGGTGACCTAACTCTGCTATGCACTATGGTTGCACTGATGGTCCATGTGTAACTTTTCTGTGATGTATTAGAACTATCCCTATGCATTAACATAGTTTGGGTTGGGGAATTGAATCATTGTAACCTTAAATGTTATTATAAACTGTTCAGTTCAGCGTTTGGAATAATCTGCAGTAAACTAAGGACTAGTTGCCAACTTTGTGCTATTAGCCATTGCTATACTATTAGCCATCACTATTTACCACTGCCAGTAGCTATAAGTGGCTTCTAATTACCACTTAGTCTCCAAACTTGTCTTTGTATTTTTTTACCGACTGACTGACAATAACATCTGCTCGCAAAGATACCAACCTCTGGCTGATTAGTCACTCACTGATAAAGCACAGAAGCACACAGTGTCAGTTGTAACCATAGCAACACAACTTTGTCGGTATAAAAAGCATACCCTGAGCATGCATATGTCACCCTTACCAGGAGATGACAGTGAACAGCATGAATTAAACTGCGGTTTTTGTGCTATGCCAGATACATATTTATGTACCTCCTTGATGTTCGTTTTCGCTACGTGTATTTTTCATTTAAATGAAACATGCACTTTCTATAAATAATATTTTTTTTATATCATGTGTTTGGCCTTTTCTTTCATTTTATGCTATTTTATATGGTTTTATATGCTGTATTATGGGGTATAGAGTTTAGTAATGCATGTTAGTCTAAAGAAAAGGAATAATAAATTTACACAGGAAAAAAAAACACAACATAAACATGTTAAAACAATTACAAACAGCTACAAATTTTATACATTTTACCTAAACTCACCTTGTTGCTCTTCGTATATCAACATGAGGGCTGGGTGAATCAATCTGTCTAACACACAGTGGGTGGATATCGTGAAATGCGTTGGCATCTTGCTGGGGTAGAGTAAAGCAGCACGGTCCCACCGAAGGCCCGAGAACCACCTGTATGTCTTTCATACTGCATCCGTATTCAGACACCATAGCGTTTACTGTGGCCATTGCTACACCCATCAAAGTGCCTTTCCAACCTAATACAAATAAAAAAAAAACAAGCTATGAATTCACAAACTGTATATCAACACTTTAAAGACACACAGATCATAAACCAATTTAAAAAAAAAAAATCAAATATGTACTTGTGTTAGTTTTGATAATGTTGTTGATGTAGTTGCTGTAGTTGTAGTTGATGTAAAAGATGGCCGCCTTTTCAATAGTTCTTTAATGCAGCAGAAACGTGACTGAATTGCTGCATCAAATATCAATTTCCTGTCATTCTACAGATACCACAAATATTAAAGAAGTTCAGCAGAGCAAAATAAAAAATACTTTACTTTAAAAGGACACTCTAACCACTAAAATGACTAACATTGTTATTTGCTAAAGGGAGAATTGTTGGGATATCAAAGTGAATTTTAAAGTCTGCCGATGTGAATCAGACTGCTGCTACCGCAGACAGACAGTCACTAGAGCTGTTTCCTTAGAAAGACTGTCAATTTTTTTTTACGAAATCCTGTAGTGACATCTACTGGATTTGATGATGTATAACATAATTTACTGCATATATTTCTCTTTCCTGATATGTACGCCTCTAAAAACTTAAAATCAATACGTCCAATACCTTACCCATCCAGGAATAAAGGTGTCTGATATTGCAACATCTAATTAGCTAGTATTCAATATAGACAAATGGGAATTAGTTCAAAGCTTAAAACATATGATAGTTATGTGAATAGTAGAAGTATGATCAATCATTGCAATCTTTTTTTCTCTGTAAGCACTTTTTTTGTTAGTATTCCAGTAATGAAACAGTGAATAATTGTTTAAAGTCCATAGTCTGTATTTAGAAACAAATTTGGGCTGTGGATAAAACATAGATTTCAGTATATGGCTCTATTAAACTGTGGTTTCGTAACTAGTTTAGCACTCGCGGGGTAATAAGGAGGGAACACTCGAGTCCTATAGTCCATTCATGGAAGCAATTATCACATACCCCAAATCATACATACCATGTGTCAGAGGATAGCTTCCTAAAGATGTTTTATTGTCATGTTCCTGTTTCACAGAATCTGAATATTTGATCATACCGGATCATATTTCTCAAAAACCCTAATTTAAAACATTATTTATCCCAATTTTCCATATACTTCACGGCTACATTTCCTGACAAAGATATTTGCTGCAATACATGCAGACCTCAGCTATTACAACTTTGATCCAAGGGCAGATTCAGAGCGCCATCTGGGGGCAGGGTGGGGGGTTACAATCAATTCATACCAGTTGGACCAATGTGCAAATAACTAATACAATCTCTGCTACAGAGCAAGTTAGTGTATTGATCTGGAGCTCTGTGACATACTCTATGGAGTCTTATGAGACAGTCTCCTACACTGAGAATAGTTGTGAACTTTACTCCTGGAGTTCTGTGAATTGCAATTAAACAAAAGAGTTTTGGGTTTATTTTCCAATTTATGAACTGAGCCAGATTTACAGCTGAACAAAAAAATTTTATGTTGGAGAATTTCTCCAGATCAGCTAGTTCAGCCTACATTTTCCCATTTGGATTTTGATGTGACAGTTCAGATTAAACACCATGATGGTTTTATTGGTATGGTGCCATATATTGCACACATTCAGATCATTACTGAGCATGATGGGTGTTACACTCCAATAAGAACAAACACATTTTTGGCACTGGATATAAAATCATTATGCTGTGTGGCTTAAAGAACCTAAATGAAGTGGTCTGGGTGCAGTGATCCTCTCGTTTTAACTCTGCTATGCAAAACATTGTAGTTTCTGATGTATTTTTTACATTGTAGGGTCTCTAGTGGTTATCTGCCAGACAGCCACTAGAGGTGCTTACGATGCACTGACCAAGTAAAATCTGGTCACGTGGCACAGCAGCTCACAGGAAAGCATTGAATTTAAAGCGCTAGCAGCGCTCTATGAGAAGCATTGGCTTACCCATCGCCTCCAGAGTTGGGTCATGTCTCGGGAGGAGGCGTGGGTGTAAGTCCAGAGGGAGTCTTGGCACTGGAGAAAAGTTAAATAAAAAGCTTTCTTTCTGCATTTTACACCCAATGGGTTTCTGCTTTTTACTCCTAACACTAAACTGCAACTAGGACACTATAGTGTTAGGGAAACAGGTTTAGGTTCCTAATGTTGTATAGTAAGGGCTAATTTGAGCGTTTTCTCGTCTGACACCTGCTCTTAGGAGGGAGGAGTAGCAATCAGAAAGCCGAATACAGAAAGATTGGTGTTTTTTTTATCTCTGCTGCTGTTCTGTGTTTTTGTTTTGTTTATAGTTCTTGTCATTTGGGGAAAATGAAATTCGAGATCATAAGGTGAGTATAATTTAGTAAGTCACCCATCAGACAGTTGGAATGTCAGACTCTGCCATACACCTACGCGACCACAGTTCATACTGAGATGCTGTTTCTTTTAGCCAAAAGGAGCAGACAGGTAGTCTAAGCCTCAGCCAGCAATGTTGAGGGAACACTCGCCTCTTGCCTGGTGCTCCCCCCCTTGGATCCGCAAATGCTCTGAACAGGAGCACAGTGTCAAAAAGAGTTTGGCTACATACACTGGGAGAACCATGTAACGGCACCCCCAGGCATAAAAGGGTTAAACTGCCGTTTAGAAGATCTTCCCCTTCCAGAGACACAGGCACAGCTACTGTAGACACCAATACACCGAATCGGAGAAGCATATGAATGCTCTCAAACATACGAATGCCATAGACAGCTGAATAGGAAAAACCATACGAATAGGTTTAGACTCCTAGCAGTCAAACTGGAACAGCATACAATAAATCCCGCCAAGAATGAGACAAGGCTCCGTTTTGAGGGTCAAGCAGGAACAGACAGAGCTGTTGGTTTATTGTTCTTATCTACACAGGGGAGGGAACCAAGCACCGGAGCATGGCCACAGAGTGCTGGGGACCCCTCATGCACCAAGTAGCTATCCCCACTCTTCTTCTGGGCAGGGAGCCCACCAGAGGGTAACTCCTCACCGCCACCCATACACCTAGGGGAACAACCGGAATTCAGCAAAACCTTGGGCCCACGACCCTGAGGATGGGGTCAATGGACTTGTGGCAAGGGCCCCCGCTAAAGCCTTGGGCCGAAGACACAGGACACTCAAGCGACATGGAACTGGGAGGTGCACTGGGGGAACCACAGCACAGAGGGACAAGCACCCAGCGGGTCAAAGCATACACCCTAGAGGAACAGGCCCAACCACCAATAGAGACCCAACCCCCCCCCCCCACAACCAAGAGGACTGGTTCCCGCAGACTGCAGCACGATTCCTCCATGTGGGGTGGGCTGAATAAATGCATGAATGCTCACAGCACTCCATGCCCTGGACTGCTCCAAGTAAACGATGATCCCACTTTAGATTAGCAAAGCCTCCTCTACTCAACATTTACTGCATAATTGTTTAGCTTTAACTAGTACTATGTCAGAGGCATATCAGTTACATGCATGTTAGCTTACCATATGAAGAAAAGTGTAGTGCATGACTAAGTAGCAAGCATGATATAATTTGTCTATGTAATCACCATGTCTATAATATCTTCTGCCTATGTGACTTAACTCGTGCTCCTTTTATAGGAACAAGCATTTACATATACTCTTTAGCCCATTTTAAAAGGCGATATTTTATTTTCGGAAGCTTTTTCTCATGTCCCTCTCGAGCTTATCTTTCAGCTAAATATATTTGTGTTATCAGGCTCATAACCCACAAGCCTCCTCATGTCGATTGCTGCAATGGGTTAATCCTTTTCGAAAGCTAAACTAGTTGCACGTACATTGCTTCACATAAGCTGAGGGTCAAGATTAGAGTTGGTAAATTAGCCTGTTAGCTTGCTGCTGATACTTCCATGCCTAGATATACTAGCGACATCACATTCAGCTGTGTATCAGACTTAGTTAAGTAAACCTTTATTGTCTAGCCTGCTTAGCTTGTTTAGCCTATATAATACTACTGTTAAAATTTTCATAAAAAAGAGGCTGTTATTCTTGGGAGTACATGCAACCATTGTATAAACCAGTTATGCATAACGTATGTTTTTCATGCATTAACCCCTTGTTGTACTTTCTGTACTGAGCCATCATACACCTCAATAAAAACAAAGATTGACAAAAAAAAAAAATCATCCATTGGTCCATTGGTTCAAAAGATAGATCGAAGTCTTTGTAACCAAATGAAGCATGGCTTTTCTGCCCAAAACCAGTTCCACAGAGTCTTCTATCCTGGAGATAATTGGGAAGTAATCCAATTATCTCCAAGGACAGAGGCAAAACTCCATTGAACACATGGCAGCAAAAGACAATAAAACACATAAAAATATATAACTGTGCAGCCATTGCACAAAACAGGTACATTCAACATATCCCCAGATAGCTCAGATCTGAGCGCACATTATTACAGAGCACACACATACAGTTCAATTGCCATGGAGCCAAAGTTTTTCCCATAGTCTTTCATTATACGAATGGGCTCCATGGCATAGCTATCTGGGGTATCACCGCTCAAACAGGGCAAGCACCGAATGACCCGGCTTTCGTGTCTTTTCAGGGGAAAATCAAGCGTTTCAACATGGTGCCATAGTCTAAAGGCAGCAGGCGGGCAACCAGGCTCCTCCAATGCACAGTGGCGAGATTGGTCTCGTCACAAACCATAACCACTACAAGCTGTTCATAAAGCTGTAGTGGCTATGGTTCTTGTTATGTTCCTTTAACATATATGACTAAAACCACAAAGACTGTACCTGAATGAGCTGCTCCACACACTTTCATTACCGGATCACAGAAGAGAATAGGTATACAGTCTGCACCAGGAGCTGCTATTGTGACACCTTTCTGATTGGTTACTATCCCATCATAGCTGTCAGGTTCTTTCTTTCCCATGATCCAAACATCATTGGCATGATCAACCTGCAATGTTAAAGAAAAATAGCAATTTAACACATTTCCCATGTTTCAAAACATGTCATCTTTTTGCATCCATTTCCCATTTTTTCTAACATTGTTACAACTGTTTTATAACAATTCAAGAATATAAAAATTAAAAAAAACATAAAGAATTACCAACACCTGCTGTTTGATTATATAATAACAATATTGCTTTAGACTTCTTGTAATGAGTCATTGAAAAGAAATTCTGTGCCTTATTCTAATCTCTTGCTTTAAAAAAAAATGCTACCAAAATAAATATAATACTGCTTCATCTATATAAATCATATGAACAGGAATGAAATAAATTACAATAAAAATGTTAAAACATTTGTGGGATCCCTAGCATCTTTAGATAATCAAAGTATACCCATTTTAGATCTTTTTTAAAAAAAAGAAAAAGTTGAATCCTTAACCACATAGCATTTAGTGCACTCTCATTGTGGTCTTCCCATTCTCAAAATTCTGGAACTCATAAATAAGTAACAACGTTCATCTTCTAACAAATTATAACTCACTTCTGTCAAAGATGGTATTGGAGTCCCTAAGGTATTAAACTACTATACTACTGCAAATGTGGCTCTGGCTTTTACATCTTTACTGAATATCTTGTTAACACTAGGGAGATATAGAAAGAAACATAAACCTCCTTTCTAGTACAGTGTTGACAATATCTGAGACATTTTCATTACTAAATTGGACACTCCCAAAATATGCGCACCCTATGCTCCATTGTCAAATCTGAACTCTATAGCTCCCTTGCTTTCTGTGACCCCCAGTTACATAAACGGATAAAACATATCCCATCTGATTGGTGGAGGCACAAATACATACAAAATTTTACCATCTGCACAGTGCGTATTTCAATAACACAAGGGTAGCTTAGTAGATGTGTGATGAGAGTGTACCATTATTAAACCACTCTGGTCAAAAATAAATAGTCTAATTCAAACAACTTATACCAAGAACATCGCCAGTGACCCTAAACTGTTCACTAATGTTTCCACAAAGATTCTTGTAACATTTAAAGCATTAGCTGTGCATATCTTTTTGACAAGCAAAAACCTAATGCTCTACTCTTAAGAAGTCAGATATTTCCGACCTTAAATAGATTAATACACAAGAAAGTAACCCATATTACAAATCTACGTAAGCACTTACTCTAATCAAGGCTGCTTACTTCCTATCACCAATATACCAATAAGTAGACACGATGATACGTTAATCACATTAATTGTATACCTTAGTTCCACAAAAACTAGTATTAGATAAAAGCAGTTTACCTTTATAGAAAAATAAGACTTTGGATCAAATCCGGCAGCCTTGCCTAAACGACGGAAGTTTTCAGCAACAACCACTTGAGGATCTCGTCTCCTGGAACTGCTGAAGAGATTCAAAGAACTAAGAGTAGGAATATATGATATTCCTCCAGATCTTGTAGTAAATCCGTGCAGAAAGATATTCTCTGTCAATTGTAACATAGTAAGGATTTAGTGATAAGGTAATAATATAATTTAAAAATTCTAATATGTTCCATTGTAGCATGTAGTGGAAGACTGACAGAGTGAAGTATGCTGGTCTTGATTCTGTTACTGATAGGAGCTCTTAAATAGGAAGACATTAAAGTAATACTATAGTCACCAAAACAACTTTAGCTTAATAAAGCAGTGTATAGATCATGTCTCTGAAGTTTTATTTCTCAATTCTCTGCCATTTAGGAGTTAAATCACTTTTATTTCTGTCTATGCAGCTCTTGTCACATCTCCCCTGGCTGTGACTGACACAGCCTGCATGAAAACAAAATGGTTTCATTTTTAATCAGATGTTAACTTACTTCAGAAGTTTTTGTCTCCTGCTCTGTAAATTGAACTTTAATCATACATAGAAGGCACCTGCAGCGTCTAGCAAGGTATTAACAGAGCAGGAGATAAGAAGTTCTAAATTAAACAGAATTGCAAAAAAGGAAGTATAAATTCTAGATGACTTTTTACAGGAAGTGTTTGGGAAGGTTGTGTGGGTCACATGCAGGGAGGTGTGACTAGGGCTGCATAAACAAAGTGATTTAACTCCTAAATGGCAGATATTGAGCAGTGAGACTGCAGGGGCATGATATATACACCAAAACTGCTTCATTAAACTAAAGTTAGTTTGGTGAATATAGTATCCCTTTTATGAGAAATATATTTGTAGTACTTTAAAATATATATTGACCTATTCCAGTCTATTAGGTGTTTTAAAACAACACTCATCTCTGATTAGCCAACAAAGCCAAGGGAAAGGTCATATGAAGTGTCATTTTATCTTTGATGGAAGCTTTTTACAATTTCATGAATTCTCCTATTGAAAATTGTATTGCTTTTGGTTGGTTTGAGATAGTAACAGATGAGGAATATTTTTTGATTGCCTTCAGTTCTAGATTTGTGAATGATTTAAATTACAAAAAATAGGCAAGATAATTAAATGATTTGGGGATATTTGCGGAGTCTAACACATACTTATTGATGTATCTGGCCCTTGAACTCACAAGAGAAAGTTTTTAACTATCGCCTGAAGAAAATGTATTTTGTTTCAATTCCCAAAATATAAACTTGGTAAAAGTCATTGGTCATTGGTGCATGAACAGATTTTATGGAGTTTTGGAAAGTTATATGGTCAAATATAGGGCTTGCCCACTTTAGTTTTTACATCTTCAAATTTGCCAAATAGGTTATGGTGCCTTTGAGACTGTATGACAGCCCAGGAATGAGATTAACCCCCATCATGGCATACCATTTGCCAAAGTAGACAACCCATGGTATTCAAAATGGGATATGTCCAGTCTTTTTTTAGTAGCCACTTAGTCACAAACCCTGGCCAAAATTAACACTCATATTTGTTTTTTGCATTTTTCACAAACAAACTGACCTTTCACTGATTATATAATTGTCATTTTAAGTTTTACTGCTCTAAACACTCGTATTTGTGTTCAGCGATGTACCCCCCCATGTACAGGTTTTATGGGGTTTTGGAAGGTTACAGGGTCAAATATAGGGCCTTCCCATTTCAGTTTGCCAGATTGGTTTGCTGAGACTATGTTGTCTTTGAAACCATATTGCAGCCAGGGAATGAGAATTTCCCCCATCATGGCATCCCATTCACAAAAGTAGACAGCCCATGGTATTCAGAATTGGGTAAGTCCAGTCTTTTGTAGTAGCCACTTAGTCACAAATGCTAGTTTTCATAATTTTGTTTTCAATTATTCACACAAAAACTGCACTTTTACTAATGATATCATCATTATTACAAATTTTAGTGTTTTAAAACACTCCTATTTGTGTTCAGTACCCCACATGTACAGGTTTTATGGTGTTATGGAAAGTGAGAGTTAACTATAGGGCTTGTAAATTAAATTCAATGGACGTTCTGCCCGGGTTGTCAGGCAGTTCTCTTGAATTATAATTAATAAAATAAATTATGTAAATATAGTAGATAAGTATACACGTTGAATATATATATACACACACACATATATACGTACACACATACGTGTACATACATACACACATATTATATTTATAATTCTAAGTGTATTTATAGATATATATATATATTTGTGGTCGGGGCCATTTCAGTTTAGTATGAAATATCTAGTGAGTATACTTATCAACAATAATAAAAGTCGGTAGAGGTGTGACGAAACCGACGTGTGTGGTAGGCCTGTAAATAAGTGGGCCTACCTTAAATAGTATTGAATAGAGGGAGAGGAGGGTGGGCCAAAGTACGCCTGGACCTGTAGGTAAGTTAGGTAGGAGGGGGAGTCCCTTTTTAAAGGTTGCGTGATTCTAGCATTTTCTGCAGACTTATTCTGTGTATGCGAAGTCAGATAATTAGGGCATAGGCTTGGATTAGTGGGTTAAAAATATAAGGATACTCCCTCTTACTCTATAAACATATATACACATGAAAAACAGTACTATAATAATAAACATCACTATAATAATAACTAAGTGTTGTGTTTCTCAGTCCGCTTGCCGTGTCCATTGGCTAACGTGTCTAGCTTTTTGTAGAACATCTCTGAGTGTTCTCCTGAGGTCAAAGTGAGTACGTCGGTGCCCTTTTGCACCATCAATTAACCTTCTGTGCCCCAGCAATAACGGACCGATTGTTCTCTCAGTCTTTTAGCGACCGGTGCCAGTTGTCTCCTTGCGGCAAGCACGGCAAAAGAGGTCACTGTACATGGCCACCTCGCATTCCTCAAATTTCACCGACCCCAATGGTCTGGCTCCAGCCATGATGGCAGCTCTCGCAGCTTTGTCTCTGGTGGTAGCTATTGTGTCTCTGGGGGCACCCGGGGGTGCTGTTGGCGATTTGCGCACCCGGAAGGTGGATAGTATCAGGGAGATGTCTAAGTTACACCTGAGGCCCATGGAGGAGATAAGTCTCCGAACAAAGGGCAGTAGGTCTTCTCCGCCCACAGTTTCAGGGATACCTCTGAGGCGTATGTTGCGGCGGTGTCTGGTCTCAAGTGTTACCACCGTTCCTTGTAGGCATCGGACCTGCTCAGTAAGTCAGCAGCTTTCTGATGTCCCTTTTTGTGGATGGGGAGTCATCCTCCTCCGAATCAGACCTGTGAGTTGGGCCTGGGAGTGAGGCTTGGGAGTCCCTCTCTTCCTGGGAGTCGTCAGAGGTTTCCAGCTCACTCTGCGGTTCCGGTGCCATCTTGGCGGGCCGTGCCTGTGTAGGCCTCTGGAAAGCAAGCCTAATATCGGGTGCCACGGGTCGCTCTATATGGACTTGCCTTTTATGCTTGCGCTCCATGTTGTCAGCTTTCGGGTGGCAGGTAAGCTGTGTGGTATTGGAGCGGATTTCTCTGCGTTAGGACTCTTAATCTGTGGGGCCGAAGCAGAGCTCCACAGATAAGCGACTGCTCAGCTCCTTAGTCGGCCACGCCCCCCGAGGTATGCGTTGTTTGTGGGGTAGTATTGAATAAGTACCTCGTGACGCCTCTGGCTGGTCTTAGTTGATGGTAAGTTTAATACGTAGTGATCCTGTATTTTGTACAGGTTAGAATACCATAGGCAAAGCTTTGAATCGTGTTGCCCTGTGATGATCAATTCTCTGGGTCGTAGGAAACCATAAAAGCCAAGTATATGGAGGTTTGAGAATTGTGTTTATAACTGAGAAAATGTGATATTGAATGCCTGGGAGATATAACTTGATAGTGTTGTGTGACATTTTATATTTGAAGTGGCAAAATTGGCGAAAGCCCCCAACGTTGTATTCTTGAACCAGTTTGTAAGGTGGTTATCTGACATGAACTTCGATATGTGCAGTAAGCTCTGTCATAGCAGTGTGCACATTCTTTGAGGGCCAACTGTGTGAATTCCTGCTTTGACTTAGCAACTTTTCTATTCCATAGGTAATTCTTGGAGCTGGGGAGTGATCGTGGCTATCGGTGAGGCAGGTGTTAGGGACCTCCTGAATGCCTGAAACTGCAGACTAGATAGCTGGTCAGCAGCTGTATTGTAAATGCCTGGTACGTGGTAACATACCAGATAAAAATTGGTGACAGGCTTTCCCTATGTTAGTCGTCTGATGAATAATAAGGGCTACAAGACCAGACTTGTTTATGACTTGGCCAATTGACAAATGTCAGAGACCTCAAACCGGTCTGCTTGCCCATGAATGACCCCATGTTGCTATTGCGGCTATGATGGGATATACCTTGAAGCATGCAGAGTTCTTAAGGAACCCTTCGATCTGGCTTACTTCCCGGCCACCTACCCCATGGCTAACTGTCCCCTGAGATTGAAGCAAGCTCTGTGTAAGCCGCTGCCTCGGGGTGACTACCTGCGTAGGTGACCCTAGTTAAATACATATATATGTATAGGGAAGAGACACCAAAATACATTGTGCCTAGGTGAGTTTCCGCTGGGCATCCTTCCGCTTAGAAGAACCTGAAATATGTATGAAGTATGTGAGACATTCCTAGTTTACCCGCGGGAACTAATATCGGAGATCATGTAAGTGTCTGTGAATGGAGTTGTAAATCCAGAGAAAGGGCCGTATAGGGAGGATTTGAGTGGTCTAACGTGACCTTGGTCGTATGTAATTGCCCATCTGTGGGCCGAAATTGAGTCGTAGTGGATTGCTCGCGGTGAGTCGTATGTAACATGAGAGTGATGGCCTAGTGAGGGCCACATGTAGAGGCGTGCTGTGGTTGGTTGTTAAAAAATTGCAAACTTAAGTTAAAATTACAATTCCTGCCGTATGTAATAGCCCAAATGAGGGGCTGCCATTTTGCTACAGTAGATAGCCCTTGGTGGGTCGTATGTAATGTATAAAGAGTGTGATTGTGAATAAAAATTGGCCATGGTATGAAAAGGTCATGATTGCCCCTGTAAGCTGGAATTACTTAACAGCCTGGATGCTGAGTAAGGCCATACAATAGGCATTGCACGTGCATGGCTAATGTGGTAACTTGTACCATGGTTGCCCGAGTAGTCAATAAGCCATTTTATAGGTAGAAAGCTGTGAGATAGCTCCACTTTACGCATACATTCCTATCCAGCTGATATGTGAACTAGGTGTCCAAATGAGGGGTTGCAAATAAGACGTATTTGTCCACTAAGGTTACCTGAATTATGTTGCCAAGGCCCATAGATGGCTTGTGTGAGGACTATGCATAAGCGGTTGAGAGTGGCCCATTGTAGTTCTGTGGTACTGGGAGGTAACATAAATCTGAGTTGAATATAAGGGGGTGGGGTTGGTGGTTTAATTAAGTTGTAGATCAGTTGATAGTTACTGGTTATGACAGCGTAGCCATAATGGAGATATAGTCATACTGATATCATACAGCAACTTTCAGCGTAACATATGATCGTTGTAGGGTCTACATGGGGAACCTAATAGAGGTGCTGAAATGCCATGACAAAATATACTATATACCTGCTGAGTCCAATGACCTGAGGGTAGACG
>OW240912.1:322389939-322409919 GCA_933207985.1 Pelobates cultripes | reverse complement strand
AAGGCAAGGTATAACACGTGTAAAAACTAAGACACACTGCACTGGCTACCATGGTAACTCTTCCACAATTTCCATAGATTTGCTCTAGTTATGTATTGCTTTAGCATGTTAATCTTGTAATAATTACCCAATTCCCTTGGCTATGGGTCAGCGCTCATCCAGCGTCATCCGATGGGGGGAGGAGTTAATGCACATGCGTGGTGAGCGTATTAAAACCTCCTTTGAGGATTTAACTGATGCTCGATATCCTCATGCAGATTGTTAGGACGTCCCGCGTTACTTAGGTGACCTAAATTCCGGTAAAATTCCGGAAGCACCTCTGTCTGTCTGGCTGTCTTAAATGTAAATTTTACAACTGAAAATTTGCCCAAATAAATTCTGGTTCCAAAATATTACTAACTAGCCGTACAGTGAATATTGGTCACACAAACCCCACACTGGACCCCAAGGAAAGGATCTCCTCCAGCATCCCCAAAGGTAGAGAGGCTGAGTGTATGTAAATAAAAATAATATGTAAATATGTGTGAAAGAATGTGTATGTGTCTGTCAGTGAGTTTGTGTCTGTCAGCGTGTGTCAAATCAGTATATGTCAAGTCAATGAGTATGTCTGCCAGTGTTTGTCAGTGAGTGTGTCTGTCAGTGTGTGTCAAGTCAGTGAGTGTGTCTGTCAGTGAGTGTGTCTGTCAATGTGTGTCTTTTAGTGAGTGTGTATCTGTGTCAGTTTCCTCTGTGTATAAATGTGTGTGTGTCAATGTCCTCTGTGTGTAAATATGTGCATGTCAGTGTCGGGATTGCTTACCTCTCACCCAAATCCCCCGGCATTCTCTGTGATGCTGAACGCCGCAGGGTTTTAAGGGCAGCCAAATTCGAGTCCAAATGGCGAATTCACCAGTAAGAATTCGGGTCCTATTGGCAAATTCTCCAGACCGAATTTGGTACACAAATATGACGTTTACAAGTATGCTAATAAGCATGTTTACCGTCCCCGAATCATAAGGAATTCACTAATGATGTGGACCAATAAAAATGAAGCTATACCTATATATACTTTACTCCCCCACTCATTGTTGTCCTGTTGTGGTTCAGGTAGCCCAGGAGTGTATTCCTTGTATCTTCTGTGTGTAACTATTCTGTGTGTATTATATTTTTGTTTTGTGACTTTTATAAAAAATAACTAGCATGCTGCTGGTGTGGCAGGATGGCTTTTAATCCTTAAAAAAAATTAACAGCCTACAAACCACTTAATTGAGCATTCTAGTTTTTGACCAGTTGGCACTGGCAATGAAAGGGTACCCTCATAAATGACATCTTAATGCAGAACACATTAAACACACCAGAGTGGAAACATCCTCGCTAAAGCTGGGTGAGTGGCAGTTTAAAGGGCCTTTTAAGGATTATTTCTTTGTGTACACCCTAAGAAGACCAGACAAAGCATGTGGAAGGATGAAGTAGGCTGTAATAATCTTGGCCTTGACATGCAAACAGAGAGAAACCTCGGCCAGGGGCAGACAACCTTTACCGGCACTCCACAGATGTTGTGGACTTCTTCTCCCATAATCCTCTTACAGCTATAGTTCTGGCAAAGCATCATGGCAGATGATGTCCAAAACATCTGGAGTGCCGAAGGTTGTCTACCCTTGCTTCTAAAGTAAGGCAATTTAATAGTTAGGTCATGCTGTATCAGGAATACATTGTATAATCAGAATGCTTATTCCCATAACTTTCACTGTTACTATCAGTAATGTTATCAGAGTTTCAATCCTTAACTCTGTTTAAATATCTGGCTCATTTTTGTATTTGCACTCTGAGTTTATGAATCACACATTGTGTTTCTATATTGTTCATACCTCATGGCTATGCAATCCATGCTATTTAAGGTTAAACAAAGCTGCATTGTTTACACCAGGGGTGCCCAAAAAGGTAGATCCCCAGATGATGTAAGACTACGACTCCCATGATGCTTAGCATGCTTTTAGAATAGCAAAGCATCATGTAAGTTGTAGTTTTAAAACATTTGGGGATCTACCTTTCTGGCACCCCTTGTTTACATGTTGTGTTACATGATATATTGATTTTTACTGTGACTGTTACTTATCTGGATAATTTAATTATTGTTTTACTGTAAACTTAGTGCTTTGCATATCTGCCAGTAAAATATGGACCTGATCCTTCTGCAACATGACTTGTCTGCTTGTGCAGCTTCAGGTTGACTTGGGTGTCTGCTATTCTCTTCTGACTTAATTCTAACAGGGCTTAAAATGATAATTCACCCTCTGGTGCTGAGTCTTGCAGAGATTTGGCTGATCCTGTGTGGTTCATCTGGTATAAAGAGGCCTGCAGTTATACTTTATGATCCAATCCACAGATTGACATAAAAGGTTGATCAATTGGTTGATCAAGTGTAAAATGTCAAAGTGAAGGTGGCATGACAGGTTCAGTTTAAGTCCTAATAGTTAATTAAGCAGCAAGCATATTGATCCCAATGGTAAATGGTATATCTAGCCGCTTAATGAGATTGGAAGACTGCACCCAGTTCCTCTCCAGTTTGTCTGAGAGGCCATCAGACTGTATTCATAATTATTACCTTAATGTATCATCAGACCCTCCCTACTCTACCCCAGTATTGCTTGCCTCGACTGTTCCTCTAATGTGATTGGCCCGGCTTAGTGATACTCGCCCAAAAAAGTCACCGAGCATAGAACCTATACCTATACTATAAGAAATTAGTTTAATGTGTGTATGTGTATATCCCTTAAAGCAGGATTTCACAGTTTATTTATCCCTTGAAACCCTTTGACATGGTATAGCAAAACTTTGGAACCCCAACAAAAAAATTGTGTGCCGTAGAGTAGTGCAGCGCAGCACAAACCTTTCAATGAGCAGAGTGTAATGTTCTCTTTTGCTGGCAAGTTCTTTTTATATCTGGTTTAATTGTTGCAGTTGCGTCAAGTCGATTTCGATACTTTGTTCTTCTTGTAGAGTAACGTGAGAATCCACATAAGTATGTGCTGGCGAATGGCAACGGAACTTTGATTGCCCGCTTGGACAATTCTGGGTATTCTTTGCGTAAAGCACCCCAAAAAGCAATAAGAGAAACTTGTTTAAATTTTTGGCTTAGTTGACTGTCAGAAGTTATGTCGATCAGATTTTCAAAATCTACATCAGAAAAATTGGCTGGTTTGTCTTTTATGAATGGATTCCAACCCACTCATAAATTGTTTACTCTTCTGATACTCCGTTAGCTTTCGTTTAAAAAAGTCAATGTCTCTATCTTTGTGCTCTGTGTGGTTTTGCTCAAAATGACGATGTAATTTAGCATGTGCTAATGAACTGTTTGGCAATATTTTATTGCAAAGTACGCATTGTGCTTCAGCACAATCTTCATTTCTGGCACTTGTTAATCCAAATGACAAGTAGCTATCACCATATTTTATTCTCTTTGTTTAAGAAGAAGATTGACTAGCATTGTGTGCTATTCTTTTTTTTTTTGACTTGTCTCTGCTATTTGAGGAACAGTAGATACAACTATTTTGGACATGTTTTCTGGATTTTTAGTTGTATCTTCTTTCTCAGTTTCTATAAGTGCTGAACAGGTAGAAGTAGTAATCATTTTTCTCTGAAGAGTTCCCTGCTTTAACCAGCTTTCCAAGTTCATGGTTGTTTATTAGTTAAAAAAAAAAAAAAAACACTTTGAAAAATACAGATCTCACAACCTGACTGAAAAAGATGCTGCTTTTGATATAGCTCTTAGAAAGAACTGAACTAAAGCAGGCTTTTTGAGTTAGACTTGGTGGGAAAAGATTTAAGCACTTAGAAAAATACAGTTAACAGTTTTTTTCCCCTCACTGAGTAATTCAATGCTCCTCACAGAGCCTTTTAATGTCCCTTACAGAGCCTTTTAATGTCCCTAGCAGAGAATTTCAATGCCCCTGACAGAGTCTTCCAGTGCCCCTGACAGAGAATTTCAATGCCCCTGACAGAGTATTCCAGTGCCCCTGACAGAGAATTTCAATGCCCCGACAGAAAATTTCAATGCCCCTGACAGTCTTTCAATGCCCCTGACAGAGCCCTTTAATGTCCCTAGCAAAGAATTTCAATGCTCCTGACAGAGTCTTTAAACATGCCTGACAGAGTCTTTCAATTCCCCTCAAAGAGTCTTTCAATGCCCCTGACAGATAATTTCAATGCCCCTGACAGAGTCTTTCAATGCCCCTCAAAGTGTCTTTCAATGTCTCAATGCTCTTGCCATTTCTCACATTGACTACTGTTATTCATAATTTGTCCCTCCTAAAACTGTACGTCCTCTCTCTAGAAATTAATGAATGCTGCTGCCAGGCTTTTTTATCTTTCCTGTCTGTCAATCATTACATTGGCTCTTGTACCCTATAGCAGTGTTTCGTAAACCAGTCATCAAGATCCACCAATAGTCCAGGTTTTGTCAGTATCTCCATTGGAAAAAAACAGGGAAATGCAAAAATCCTGGATTGTTGGTTTGAACCACTGCCCTATAGCATTCAACTCAAAGTATTAACTTTTATTTACTAAGCTCTCAACAACTGTACCCCTCTCCCCATTTATCTTCACTAATTCATAGGTATGCCCTTCTCGAGGGCTCCACTCTGCTGGTGACTCTCTCCTGTCTTCTGCTCGTACTGATAACTCACACTTACATGCCTTCTTGCAGACAGCTTGATTCCTACTGAACAGCTTGTCTCTCCCCTTTAGACTCTCACCTACTCTTCAATCCTTTGATAAATTCCTAAAAACCCACCTCTCCAGAATGGTCTATGGACTCTGAGGGTAACTGTCATTGTTCTCTCAACTTGATTAGTGGTCCATTCTCCACTTCACTTTCACATTGCAACTCTCCTACATGTCCACCGTGTCCCTTGGTTCCATTCCCTCACAGTGCCCCTTCTATTGTGTTTTTATACACAACCTCCTCTAGATTGCAAGCTTATTTGAGCTGGGTCCTCATTAACCTTGTGTCCTTGTGAAAATGTATAATAGTGTGTCTCATTTATTGCTAAAGTCCCCTTAATAATATTTTACAGCTCTGCAGAATCTGTTGTTGTGAATAAATGCCAATAATGATAATTTAAATTGGAAATATCTACAAATCTGCTTACAGTACTAGCAGTACAGGCACACTTTATACAGTCCACATGAAAATAATGAAAATTTCCAACACAACAAATTCTTATCTTAATTTGCACTTTGAATCTGCCAGCCTCATTTTTCAATTCTATAATTGTTTTTAGCCACTAAATGCATTTCCATCTGCTGAGACGCACATTTCCTTAAAAGGAATATCTCTATAAATGAAAAGCAATGCAGCAAGTTCTCAAAATCTCTTTTAGTTCAATCTGCAAACAGAACAAATGTTGCAACGAGGGGTAGATTCTGACACATCGTGATCATGTGAACACGATGTAATCTCATGTAGCATTGCTCTCTAATGTGTAACTTAACTACTTGTCTTTCCTCCTCCTAATACTGATCCTCCTCTTTCGCTCTTCCTTCAAATTAGTGGTATCCCCATCAGTCCATCCTTGCAAGCATGCTGTCTTGGTGTCATATTTGATTCTGGCCTCAGCTTTTTGCCTTACATCCAGCATGTTACCAAGTCCAGCAGATTTCATTTTAAAAACATAGCCCGCATCTGCCTCTTTCTTACGCAAGATGCTACCAAGGAGCTTGTCCATGCTATAGTAATTTCTTGCATGGATTATTGTAACCCTCTCCTAATTGGTCTTCCCAAAAGTATTTCCTCGCTACAGTCTGTAAAGGATGCTGCCGCCAAACTGATTTTCCTCTCTAGTTGGTTCTCTCACACCTCACCCCTCTGTCAGTCCTTACATTGGCTTCCTGTATCCTATAGGAGTCAATTCAAAGTCCTAACCCATACCAATAAAGCAGGGGTTCCCAACCCAGTCCTCAAGTACCCCCTACCAGTCCAGGATTTAGGTATTACCCTTTTGTGTCTAAAGGTTTTTTTTTTCTGTTTTTTTTTTTAAAAACACCTAAGAAACAACTGGGTAATCCGTAAATCCTCGTCTCGTAGGGGGTACTTGAGGACTGGATTGGGAACCACTGCTATAAAGCATTGACCAATTTTAGCCCCTCCGATATCTCTTCACAGATCCAAAGGTATGCCCCTTCTAGGTCTCTCCACTCTGCCCGTGACCTTCTCCTGTCCGCTGCTCGCATGCGTACGGCCAACTCACTCTTGCAAGACTTCTCACGGACGGTTCCCTTACTGTGGAATAGCCTCCCTTCCGTCATCTCTCCTAGTCTTCAATCATTTAAGAAGTGCCTTAAAACCCATCTCTTTAGGAAAGCTTATGGCCTCTCAGAGTACCTTACATACCAGTCTCCTGCTCAATCCTAAATCGCAGCACTCTACTCTCTCCTCCAGCTCTGATTGACTCCCACATTCTTTGATTGCTATTTCCTGTCCTAATGTGTTTTATACCCCACCTCCTATAGACTGTAAGCTCGTTTGAGCAGGGTCCTCAACTACCTATTGTTCCTGTAAGCTTTCTTCTAATTGTCCTATTTACAGTTAAAGCCCCCCTCTTATAATATTGTAAAGCACTACGGAATATGTTGGCGCTATATAAATGACAATAATAATAATAATAATAAAAATGTAAGGTGCGTCCATTATAGTCATGCTAAGCACACCTGCTTCCTTTAAGTGAAAATTCAGAAGCCGAATGCTGCCAGGGAAGAAGCGGACATCGCCACTGGAGGCAACTAAATGATTAAACCATTCTAAAATGGTTTAACCCATTGAGATAGAAGAGCCTCAAGGGGCCTCATGGCATCATTACAATTTAATTTGGATAAAATTTTTTAGTGCCTGAAGTCAAGGTCATGGGGGTTGGGAATAAAGCTAGGGACAGGGACCTACTATAGGGTTAGGAATACAGTTTTGTATTTCTAATGGTATAGTGTTAGTTTAAAGTCTTTATAATTCTGTCTTTCTATATTACAGGTTTATTCACTGAAGTGAGAATTCAAAGTGAACTTGATATGTAAGGCCAAAATTGCCAAACTTGATAGTAAGCTTGATAGTATACTTCCAGTTTGGCTACTTTGGCCTTCAATTTAAAATTCTATTTGAATTAATTTTGAATTCTCACTTTGTGAATAGCCATGTTAGTCTTTGCTGCAGTTAATCTCATTGGATACTCTTTCTAGCATTTGTTTTCGGAGCAGTTTATTAAACCTGGGCAGGTTTTCCATCTGTTGCTTATTTTGTTCCCTAACCTTCATTTTTGAGTGTAAGCCATTTTTCTTTCAGTGATTCCATGTTTTTATTGATCTTTCCATCACTCTAAGTGTGGTGCCCTTTTCTGAAACAAATATTTCAGTGAAAGATGGTGGAAATTAGAGAAAAATCACATTGTTTAGACCATTTTCAGAATTCAATAAACACAAACACATTAGAGATTAAAATGACACTTTTCAAAACACTTTGATAAATCTCCCCCCTAGTTCCCCCCTAGTTCCCCTTTGTCCAGCAGCCATTTTTACTCTTCATTTAATCCACTAATCCTACCATACGCTTCATCATCAGCATGAGTCAATTAATACAAATAATTATTTTTATTTTCAGTCAAGTAAGGTTAACATAAAAAAAATTGTAAGGGCAACCAGCACACTTAAATCCTGGTTTTACTGGGAAAAAAACACTTAAAGCATTTCCCCAATGCTGAAAAAAGCTTTAAAATAAGTTTGCTGCATGGCACGTTCCTCCTGACATCACAGACATCTCATAGAAAAGCCTGTGTTTGGACCATTTAATTGACTCAAAGCACATATGCAGTCTCTGAGCGGGTGATGGGAAGGGGAGAGGGAGTGGGGAGGGAGGGATGGAGGAGGGAGGACAGGAGCAAAAACAATTTATCGTGTGGTATAGGGAAGTGGGGAGGTCTGAAGATAAAGAGAAGGGAGGGGAGATACAACCTTCCCCTTGTAGGCTCTGCGTGTTGACGACAGACGTAAAATATGCACATATTTGCACATAGACGTAAAATATGCACAGAGTTGACATTAGAGTTCCAGCCATCCTAAGTCACATGTGCTGGAGATGCAACTAGCCAGTTCCACACAAGTGCAGATAACTCTGGATGTGCAGTATTTTCAAGCTGAAACACTGCACATCCATAATCCTACCACCATGGCCACTTGAAAAAGCATTAGTATTAGTAAATCCTTAAAGTCCAAGGTCTCACATTACATTTGTATTATTCTACTTTGTCCACTTTCCTGGTCCCTTCTATAGGCAAAATTATATGTTAGAATTCTTTAATCTACTAGTTGATTGAAATAACCAACTATTTTAACATGTTTTGTATCTTTCTCAAACATTGAACCATATGATCTTTAAAGCTACAAAAGATTTATTTTTGAGGGGTAAGGGACAGTGGAGGGGGGTGTTATCGCCCCTAGTTCCTACACTTACATTTATACAGCAAAACTACTACATTAGGCTACATTTGTTTTGGTGATTGAGTGTCTCTTGAACTGTTTAGATTACTACTTCCTTCTCTCATTTTGGCACTGAGAGTTAAAACTCACCTTTATTCCAGTGCTGGGAAGGTCTCATGGCTGCATCAGTAGTGTCCAATTAGATACTTTTCACAGAGAAGCAGTGGGACCCAATGAGCATGTGTAGTAGGTGCTGTGATCTATAATCAACAATTCCTCTCGTAGAAAACCATTAGAAACAATGCTTCTCTATATGCAGAGGTGTAACTAGAAACGCACAGCCCCAGTGTGAAAATTACCCTGGTGCCCCCTTTGTCTTATTCCAACCCCCACAGTCCCTCCATGTGTCTCATTCCCTATCCCCCAGCACCCCATGCATCTAATTCCCTCCCCCTCAGTCACGCCATGCATCTAATTTCCAACCCCTTTATGTGTATCATTCCATCACCCCAACCCCTCTATGTGTCCCATTCTCCCTCAGCCCCTCCATGTGTCTCATTCCTTCCCCCCCAGTACCACCAAGTGTTTAATTCCCTTCCCCCCAGCCTCTCCATGTGTCCCATTTCCTCACCCCAGTCCCTCCATGAGTCCCATTCCCTCCCATCCCAGCCCCTACATGTGTATCATGCCCTGTCCCCTCCAACCCTTCCATGAGTCCTATTCCCTACTCTCCCCAGTCCCTCCATGTGTCCCATCCCTCCCCCCCAGGCTCTTCCATGTGTCCCATTCCCTCTACTCTTGTAAATGCTCACCAGCACTACGGTACCTGCTCTCAGCTGTGGTACCCATCAACAGGAAGTGCTCAGACATGGTCTGGTCGACCATGCTACACATAGAAAAAAGAGAAAAAAATGAAACGCACTCCAATCATGTGAAGATCCAGGTGCTAAACTAGACCAAGGGCCAGCACCAGCTCCAGGGAGTAGATATCAGTGGTAGAAAGAGGATCCACTCCAAGTATCTTCAATTATTTTTATTTGGATAAGTGAGACACAGCAACCTTTCGACCCCTGAAAGGGTCTTTGTCAAGCTTTCAGGGGTCGAAACATTGTTGTATCTCACTTATCCAAATAAATAAAGTTGAAGATACTTGGAGTGCCTGGATCCTCTTTCTACCACTGATGCTACACATGGCGGCAGGAGAGGAGCAGCACAGCACAGCACTCCCCTCCTGATGGTCAACTGGCAACCACGGGCCTCGAGCTAGTGTGGCAGTGCACAGGCCCTGAAGAGTTATGCTGGTCCATGATCACAGGGGTCACAGGCCATTAAGTGACAGGCCCAGTCGCACCTGTGACCCCTGCAACCATGGTAGTTATGCCACTGTCTATATGAATATTTGATTTTGCTTTGAACTACAGTCTACTTGGCAGCTGGTAGATGTTACTAAGGGGATTTATATAATCTGCACTTTTATAAAATATGCCTGCATCAAATTCAAGTGCTTTGGGGGACTGAAGTATCCCTTTAAATGCAGTAAATGTAATTATGTAGTGAAGTGCTGTTTTATCATTCCCCTCCCAACATAAATTATGTTGCACTCAATAAGCCAAAAATAAGCAGACATATTTAACTTTATATTTTTGTTTCCAGTCTTCCAGTGTTTATTCTTGATTTTAAAAAATCAGAAGAATTTAAAGGACAATAAAGTCACCCAGACCACTTCACCTCAAAGAAGTGGTCTGGGTGCAGTGGTCCTATCAGTTTAAGCCTTCAATGTAAAACAATGTAATTATTGTTTACTAGAGTGGATAGTCCAGCAGATGTAAGCATACACAGCTACCTCTAGAACAACATGAGTGTCCTCATTTGAAATGAGTGTATGCACGTTAAGGCACCATGATGGCTAATTTAATATGCATGATATGCTATGGCTGTGCCATGACAGCCAGGCATACAATGTTATTTTATGAAAACCTGTAGCTATTACAAGGGGGAAAATATAGCATAACCTACAGCTACCTTTTACAGGGTTATTCACTATAGAGAGAATTCAAGGTGAATAATTTAAGGTCAAAATAGCCAAGCTGGAGAAATTCTGTAAGACAACTATGAATTCCTTTTGACTGCTCTGGCCTTAAATTTGAAATTCACTTTTAAATCTCAGTTTAGTAAATAACTCCATGGGTTAAGCTTCATTCCTGTTTATTCCTGTACATCCAACTACTGCTGCAACCACATTGATTATCTGTCCATACACTGCTCAATTCTGCTTAATGTTATTGGTTTATAAATAATAATAATAATAATATGACACCGCTTGTCATCATGAAGAAAAACGTATATGTTACATCTGCTTACACTTTTAATGCTTGCATTGAGAGATCTGTATATATTTCAACATAAGGTTAGATTAACCCACTGGATCAGGTTTGATATCATTTAGGCAAAAGCACCTAATCCCCAACCAAAGAACACAATTGGCGAGGTGTCCCCAGCATGTGACAGTTCAGCCAAATTATTTAGCTTCTACTATGATTGCACTGAATTAACTCTGTTTTTACATATGCTTTATATATTCATCTGAACTTGGATTATCAAGAGACAAGTGAAAGCTAAAATTAGAACTTGATAATAAATAACAGACCGTCCTGCTTCTCTGAAATATAACACAATCCTCTTTATTTTAATTCTTTCTAAAGTGACTTATCCTTCTTGAATCCTTTACTCCAATTTCTTCTGATAAACTGTCATCTCATATAGGATTACGGCAATAAGACTCAACAAGTCAACAGTAATCTAAATCACGACGAGAGTGAGTCTATTATAGATTATGTTTTATTTTTAGGTCTCCTGTATATGTAGAGATTTAGAAAAAACAGCAGATTTCCGTAAATTGATATTCTTAATTTGCATATAAAATATATATTTAAATAGCAATCTATTATATGTTCTATTTAAGTCTTTCTTTCTCTTTTTTTTTTTTTTTCCTGGATAATCAAAGAGTTACCCGATCCACATATAAAGATCGGAATTCAACCTGCAGGTGGCAAAAAAAACAATTATTTTTGTTTTTTGTTTAAAAACATTTTATTTTTGTTTTAAAACAGCTGTTTTTACACAACATTTCATCATTATTTAAGACGTGAAGATAATTGAGATCACACTCAAGGTAACTCTCATGCATGCTTGGTGGGATCAACCTGTTGAATAGGGTCGCTGTTAACCCCTAAGTAAAAACAAATCAAAAGGGATTCAAATTAGAAGCATGATGAAAAATAGGGGCACATCTTGACAAATAATAAATTATCTGAGCCACCAGACCCAAGTAAGAGCAAACAACACTTCAAAAGCAATCTGACTCAGGTAAGAGGCCATTTAGGAAGCTATCTGACCCAATATGATCAATGAACACTGGAGAAGCATCCAATCCATTAACTTGGTTCAGAAACATTAGGATTTTAGAGATTAAAATTCTGTCTCAAGTGAGATCATGTACAGTTTAAATAGTACAAAACTCTGTTTAATGTAGCATGTATAAAATAGATTTATTAAAGACGGGAAAGTTCTGGATCCATAGATCAAACAGAGTTTCCACGCAATGAGTACCTTTCATTTCATGGAGACTGCATTCAGCTTGATCAATGAAGTTGGATGAAATTCCTTAGGAATCCTCCAGCCTTAATCATTTTTACACAACTGGCTGCGACTAGAAGAATACAGAAATTGTTGGCCATTGCTGAACCTCTGTTCGTGATGACACGAATGGCACAAGGAGAAATTTAGTAGTAATATATAATATATAGGAAACTACTCTTAACTTGAAAATAAGTCTTCATTGAGCTAAACAAAGAAGAACTTTCATCACTAGAAAATTGATTCAACATGTGTGTTTTCGCTCTTCTGATTGCTGAGTCTTATGACATAACTGAGGCTGGCAAATAATAGCTCTGGGCATTTAAAAGATAAGCAGACATACGTAAACACTTTGCCTTAGTCTGCTATGCACTAATCTTTGAGCCTTCCTGCGTAGGTAATCATGTAGTGTGAGATAGACTATGGTGCTAAAATTGGCTGTCAACTAGATTTTAGGATTTCCTGGATTACTCTAATGCTGCCTGATTTACAGGAACTGTCCATTGTGATATTGCTTGCATGCATCGATATGAACAGGTTTAGAAATAAGATTTCATGTGAACCTGTAACCTTCTTAAGTCCTTATTTTACAAGAAGTATCCATTTTGACCTGATTTGCATAATAGTTTTTTTTTAATTATTGCAATTCCCCCTTTGGTGGAAGTTCCAATGATGACAATACTTTTCATATCTACAAAAAGTATAACTATAAAAAATAAATAAATAAAAGATGGCACCAATTGAAGTCATTGTCTAAGACACATTTAAGCAGACAAAAAATATAATTAATCAAATGACTACAGTAACAGGCGGTCATTAGCAGCAGACACAAAGCTTCCAAACGCATTTTGTACAGTAATACCGTGTTCCCCCGAAAATAAGACATTCTTTGAAAATAAGCCCTAGCTTATTTTCAAGGGATGCTCCTAATATAAACCCTACCCTGAAAATAAGCCCTAGCCATTCGCTAGTAAGCTTATCTATGTTAAGGGAAGGTTTCCCCGAACATAGATACGCAAGATTCCATTCGCTAGTAAGCTTATCTATGTTAAGGGAAGGTTTCCCGAACATAGACAGGCAAGAATCCATTCGCTAGTAAGCTTATCTATGTTAAGGGAAGGTTCCCCGAACATAGACAGGCAAGATTCCATTCGTGAGTGAACTAATCTATATTCGGGGAAGTTTAAGTTTAGGTTGGATTGTCTAGTATTAATGTGCCTGTTTGACACATTGATTTATTTATAATAAAGAGTTTTTGTAACTTTGATCGGACGCTGCAGTTCCCATCATTTTGGCATTTTTTTTTAGAAAATCTCTCTAAGCCCAGTATTTATAAGTAATGATTGAAGGAGCTTCTTCCTAGTAAGGGAGTGTATTTTTTAATATAATTTGTTTTTACTGGGTTTTTTTTACAACAGTTTCCCTTCAATTTTTTTTTTAAAGTTCATAGTAAATGTGATGAGCTATATACAACTCTATACAAGTATGGTGTACGGCATTTAAAGGGACACTATAGTTGCCCAGACCACTTCAGCTCAATTCATTTGTTCTGGTGAGTAGAATCATTACCTTCTGGCTTTTTGCTGTAAACACGGTATTTTCAGAGAAAATGCAGTGTTTACATTACAGCCTAGTGATAACTTCACTGGCCACTCCTCAGATGGCTGTTAGACATCCTTCCTGGGTCATGGCTGCCTAAAATGCATCCAAACATGCAGACACTGAACTTTCCTCATAGAGATTCATTGATTCAGTTCATCTCTATGAGGAGATGCTGATTGGCCAGGGCTGTGTCTGAATCATGCTGACTCTGCCCCTGATCTGCCTTTTTGTCAGTCTCAGCCAATCCTATGGGGAAGCATTGTGATTGGATCAGGCTACCACTTCTGCTTATGTCAGTAGGCAGTGAGCAGGTCTAAAGGAAACAGGAACAAAATAAGCAGCTTCAGGCTTGAATACAAGTAAGATTTACTATATTTAGGGAGGCATGAGGGGACCAGGGTGGCTAGATGGTGGTTTAAACCCTGTAGGCTCAGGAATACATGTTTGTGTACCTGACCGTATAGTGCTCCTTTAAAGACATACTTTGCTTATATAGTTTCCACTTGCATGGGGTTTCATGCAATAAAATTGTATCATTTAGAATATTTTAGTTTGAAACAAACAAACAAACCATTTTCAAAGATAACAAATACTCATGTTACTGTATTGTCAGGAGAAACAATAAAACATCTTTAAAGCTAAAAATAAAGTATGCGCTATCCTTTAGCTATTGAACTTGCATGGCACATTTTGTATTTGTTCAATGCCACTTAGTTTATGAATTAGAAGTGGCTCTGGCACACATAAGGTCATATAAATTATTCATTCACTGAAGACTGCCAAGGTTTGCACAAAACAATGGCTCTAAATATCAGACTATTCTAATGTCATTATCACTGCTGGATGAAGACAGTTACTAAGAAGTGTTATCGAAGATACATGACTCAAGTTTTATACCAATAACATTGTAACTAGATAAAGTCTGCCTTTGGGGTTTCTCTTCATTTACTGGGTCCAGTAAAGCAGAACATTTGTAAACCAACTACACAAACCACTGTCAATATAATGTAACCATTTGCAACTTTCTTATAAACCACAAAAAACAAAACAAAGCCTATTTAAATCACTAGAAGTGACTTTACAATTTGTATGTATGCATTCCAGCACAGAAGACTTTGTTATACCAGTAATTAACAGATGTAAAATGAAAATATGGGTGTTATCTGTAAGAAGTTACTGTGATTTTTGTAGTGGATCAGGTCTTCCCTGACCTTATAGACAAAAATGTATACATAAAAGACTAAAAAAAATATATAATATGTATTTGATGCACACAGACTGTAGATTTAGAGAGAATGTCACAAAGCGGACACACTGATCTGCAAAAATTGTACAAAACAGTGGCGGACCTACACCAGGGCCGGCATGCTATGTGGCCCCATCGGATGACCCATGCACTTAGCGCCACCTGATGGGAATTGTTGCTTTATCGCTGATCAGGGGCACAATCAGACGCTGTGGTCCTTTAAGAGCCTGACTGGGCCCCTGTGAGACCTGCCGGCTGGGAGGAAGTGACAGCAAATCACTTCCTAACAGCTTCTTAGTGAGTGCGCAGGAGGGAGGAGGCACAAGCGGCAGGAGGGAGGAGAGAGGCAGGAGGGAGCTGCAGCAGATCCCTACACCGATCCACTTAGCCAGCAGCAGCAGCAGAAACAGGACCCCAAGCAAGTCACCCTCCTGGAAATGAAAGGGATGTTAACAGGAGGGTGGCTGCAAATATAAAACATGACATTTATGTCAGATTGTGTATCTGTGTCACACACAGATGTGTGGGTCTGCGTGTGTCTATGTGTATGTATATGTCTGAATGTTGTGTCTGTATGTCAAGGTGTACGTGTATCGTATGTGTCAGTGTGTATATATGTGTATCTGTGTGTAAACGAGTGCGTATATCTGTGTAAGTATGTAGGTTAGTGTGTGTCAGGGTATGCATCTGTGTAGATGCAACCAGAAATATGGAGGATACAGCTGTAAATCTACAAAAATGGACACATATAATAGTGTAATACTGTAAAAAAAATATTAAAATATGATTATTGGGTACACTCACAGGATGGAGGAAGATATAATCGCCTTAGGGTGCCTCCCCCCCGATATAGATGGGGGCTAAGCCGAAACTCCTCTTTCCAGCAATAGCACTGGAGCATAAAGAGCCAGAGTTAAGGTTGAAAAATAAATGTATTCTGCTTTATTTATATTAAAAAAACACATGTTTTTTTGTGCATAAGCCATGTTTTTTGAGTCCATTAGGCTTCCATTAGTACAATCCTTCTTGCGAACCGAAGGTGGAACACAAGATGGCTGCCGAATGGAATGCACGCGTCATTGGAAAGAGTCAGCCGACATCAACGCACCGAAAATGACGTCACAAAGTATGATCTTATCAGAAAAAACTGTGAGAATCAATTTTAAAAGGTTGCACACGGTTGGGGAAGCCAGACAACACCCACTGGACCACCAATGAGAGGGAACACTGGCCATATAAAAAGAGAGACTAGGGGAAGGGATTATACTGCTCTTTGAAGTGGTTTTTTTACATTGCTGCTTGTGTTTCATGTGGTTGCTCAGACTATCTAATGGTCCCTGACAAAGTCCATTTGCACGAAACAGCACCAATTTATTTTAACTGTGGTTTTTTACAAGTTTTTTTATAAATAAAGCAGAATATATCTAACCTTCAACCTTGAGTCCGGCCCTTTATGCTGCAGTGCTATCGTTGGAAAGAGGCGTTTTGGATTAGCCCCCCATCTATATCGGGGGGGGGCACCCTAAGGCGATTATATCTTCATCCATCCTGTGAGTGTCCCCAATAAGTGCATTTTATAATTTTTATACAGTGTTACACTATTATATGTGTCCTTTTATGTAGATTTACAGCTATATCATTCATATTTCTGGTTGCATCTATATTGTGTTTAAATGGATATGTTCTGGAATATCCCTGTAGGAAGCTGTTACCACTATCCATTGAGAAAAGTGTTGTTTCACTATTAATTTCCGGTGTGGATGATAATATTCTATATTTTTGTTGCACATATGCATCTGTATATGTGTTTGTGTGTAATGGCGATGTGAATGGGAATAAAATTTGGTTTGGAAATTGGGGTAAGTAAAAAAATTCGGAAATTCGGCACTTCAGTTTGGCACTTCCGGAATTCGGGACTTCAGCAATTCGTACATTCGTAAGCATCCCTCTCTTGCCAGCACAACCACTTACACATCTGTAGGGCTCCCTAAACGCTCCCCTACCCCTAACCCTACTCCTACTCCTAACCCTACCCCTAACCCTAACACCTAATCCAAAGCCCTAACCACCACAACCATTAGTATGTATATGTCTGAATGTTGTGTCTGTATGTCAAGGTGTACGTGTATCGTATGTGTCAATGTGTATATATGTGTATATGTGTGTAAATGAGTACGTATATCTGTGTAAGTATGTAGGTTAGTGTGTGTGTCAGGGTATGCATCTGTGTAGATGCAATGTCGAAGCATCCGAATGTCCGAATTGCCGAAATTCGGCCGAATTGACATTCAGAACTAAACAAATTGCACATGTCTAATGTGTAAGTGTGTGCCAGTGTGTGTATATCTGCATGTCAGGGTGTGCGTATATGTCAGCGTGTATCTGTGTGTCAGGGTGTATGCATGTGTCAAGGTGTGTGCATGTGTCAGTGTGTATATTAATTTGTGTGCGTGTTTATTGTGTTTACGTGTGTATCTTTATGTTAATGTGTATGTGTATCTATGTAAGTATGTATGTGGCAGTGTATATGTGTATGTGCATACATCCAAACATTCAAACCACCAACACAACATGGAACACATCCCTGCAATTTAACACAAACATTACATACAAACATACCTACATTTAAACTCCAAAATTAATTAAACACACTCCTTTACTCAAGCATTATACTACACATAAATGTACATCCGCATTTAAATTCAAACACACCCCTGCAATCAAATGCAAACATTGCATACAAACACCCCCTATATTAAAACACTAACATTATATACAAGCACCCCTTCAATTAAACAATAACAGCACACACCAAAGCAAACCTACATTTAAAAGCCAACACGACATACAAAGACACCCATGCACTCAAACGCAAAACTACACACAAGTACACCACTACATTCCAATGGCAACAGTACATACAAATACACCCCTACATGCCCACATATACTCTATTCAAAAACATGCCTATATTCAAGCCCACAAACACTGCTCACAGGTACAACCCTGCAAGGATGGGCAAATGGTAGATCCCCAGCTGGCAAAGCATCTTTGGAGTTGTACAACAGAGGGAGATTTACCTTTTGACCATGCTTGCACTAGAAGGGAGGGGGAGGAGGGGCCAAAAAACGTATTTGCACCTGGGAATTCTCTACATTAGTTCCGACACTCGTTCCAAATACATGCTTTCATATACCTGTATCAGTATCAAAGAATGGAGAAGATTAATGTAAACCAACCTACAATTGGCAGAGAAATTTTAATAGGGGAATCTGAGGATACATATAAAATTACAAATAACTGTTGAATAAAAACTTGGGGCAGGAAAGGGGTAAAATAAATACTAATAGAATAGAATGGTGCAAAAATTAGGAATGTGCATGGGCAAAAAATTTGGTTCGGTTCGGCACTTCTGAAATTCGGGACTTCGCTAATTTGGGACTTTGGAAATTCGGTTCAGCCCTTCGAAATTTGGGACTTCGGCAATTCTGCACCTTGGTTCAGTTCAGTACTTCCGAAATTCGTGACTTCGGGAATTCGACAAATCCCTAACCCTACTTATAACCCTAACCCTACCCATATCTCTAACCCTACAGCTACCCCTAAGCCTACTCCTAACCCTAACCCTACTTCTAACCCAGTAGACCTGGTCCGGGCTTCCTCGGAGTCTGTTACACCAAAGGTGGGGGTAAAAAGGTATATTTTTTCAGTTATGTATGTTGGGGTTTTATTTGTACATACTTGTCCTGATGAAAGCTTGAGGTTACCAAGCTGAAACGTTGATGATGTGTTACACAAGGTAATAAAAGCTAAGTCCTGAGAGTGCTATCCTTATTCTCTCTCTCTCTCTCTCTCTCTCTCTCTCTCTATATATATATATATATATATATATATATATGTGTGTGTGTATAAATAGCAGTCTTCTAACCACCCTCAGAGCCAGGGTCGGATTTACCTTTATCCTGCCCCAAGGCCAGTTTCTTCAAGGCAGCCACCACCATATACATATACAGTATACATATGCAAAGGATGGGGTATTTGATTGGATGCATTAATGTGGCTAGTATGATTAAATAGTGACTAGGTGAGTGGTTGGATTATAGGTGTGACAGGGCTGTGTATGTGTGTAGAGGCTGCATGTGGCTGCATATGGGGTTGTGTGTGGGGGTAGGCTACTTATGATGTATATTTGTGGGTAAGCTGTCTGTGATTATGTGTAATGTGTGTGTTGAGGGGTGAAAGGGGCTGCAGGGGTGGGATAGAGGATATAGTTGGGGGATAGTGACTAGGGGGGGAAGTGGAGGTATAGGGGCAGGTAAAGGGCTGTAATGGGGGTATTAAAACTGTAGTGGAGAGATAGTGGCTGAAGTGGGGGATAGGAGCAGTAATAGGGGGATAGAGGATGTAGTCAGGAGATAGGGGATGTAGTGGAGTGATATTGACCGAGGGGCTGTATAAAATAAAATAAAAAAATTAAAAATTAAAAACAATTAAAGTTTATTCCCCCCTTCCTGCGGCTTACCTTGGGTTAGGGAGGTGGGAATCCGGAACCTTTGTGGTACAGTGGGAGATGCTGCTTGCCTGCAACCCAGGTGGGTGCAGACAACTCCTTCCCCCCAGTAAAGTATCATAGTGGCCTGGACCGTGAGGGAGATCTTTGATCTCCTCACTGGCCATAGAGCCCACTGTCTACTCGAGTGCCAGCCCTGCAGAAGCCAGCTAGGGAAATCTCCCTGTTGGCCTTGGCCTAAAGTCAGGTGAATTGGCTGCCTAGTAAGAGAGAACTCCCACCATTAGACAGCAAAGCTCACGTGACTCGAGCAAAAAGTTTCACTAACAGAATGTTTTGCATCATCAGCAGGGGGTAGAGTGTACCTCAAGTACATTGGATAATACAGCACAATTGGTTTCTCCCTGCGATCTCTTCAGACACGTAGCATAACGCATAAAAGAAACTTTGATGCCTCCCAGACTAGGTTAGGAGTTGCTAACCAAGGCGGACAGCTGAACAGTAGATGAGTTGATTCAGTGCTGTCGATTGTTTAGTCGCTTCCAAA
>OW240912.1:322336944-322389839 GCA_933207985.1 Pelobates cultripes | reverse complement strand
CACTTACACACACATGCTCACTACAGACAAGCTCACTGATACACACATGCTCCCTACAGACCAACTCACTGAAGTACCAATGTTTTATACAGACAAGCTCACTGACACACGCTCACTACAGACAAGCTCACTGATGCACAGACGCTCACTGCAGACAAGCTCACTGACTTACACATGCTCACCACAAACTAGTTCACTTGAACTATCTTGCTTTGCATGTAATGTGTCTATCTCATATATTAGTTTCCCCTTTTACGTTGCATTACTGAAATAAATGAACTTTTGCACAATATTTTAATTTTTAGAGTATCACCTGTATATTTAAAAATGTTTATTTAGCATTGAGCAGTGTTTGTATTTTTTATGTATTTAGCACTGAGCATTGTTTGTGTGTTTGAAGGTAATCATGTTTTTGTATGAAGTATGTGTGAGTGAATGTATGGGTGTGTTTGCATGTAGTGTTGGCATTTGAATACAGGCGTGCATTTTTGTGAAGTGTGTTTTTTTTTAATATGGTGGAGTGTTTTTATATAGTGTTGATATTTGAATGCAGTGATGTATTTGTGTGTAGTGTTGGTGTAATGTTTAGATGTATGCACATATACTCAAATATACACACACTGGCACACTTGCAGATACATAGACACACAGATGCACACACTGGCACATACAGATACACAGATACATAGATATACACGTGTAGATACATAGAAACACGGTCATGCACAGATACAGACAAACACTGACACACATACACACATAGAGATGGAGACACACAGATACAAACACACATATAGATACAAACACACACACTTGCAGACACACATAGCCACAGACACACATACAGATACACTGACACACAGATACACTGACACTGATGCACAGATACAAACACAGACACACAAATAGATACACAAGCCCACAAACAGATACACAGACATACATACAGATACACAGACACACAAGTATAAGTGTTTGTGTAGTGTATGAAGTGTATGTGTTTGTGTATTTTATGCAGTGTGTATGTAGTGTGTGTATAATGTGTATGCAGTGTGTGTATATAGTGTGTATGCAGTGTGTGTGTATAGTGTGTATGCAGTGTGTATATGTGTATGCAGTGTGTGTGTATATAGTGTGTATGCAGTGTGTATAGTGTGTATGCAGCGTGTGTGTATGTATAGTGTGTATGCAGTGTGTATAGTGTGTATGCAGTGTGTGTGAGTATGCAATGTGTGTGTGTATAGTGTGTATGCAGTGTGTGTGTCTATTATGTATGCAGTGTGTGTGTGTATTGTTTGTTCACTAGATCACTACATTCCCTGGTGGTCTAGTGAAAAGGGGCCCAGGAGTCTACACATTCGCTTCACATTTAGCACCAGCATGTCCTCTGTTCTCGCGATCCACAGCAATGCTTTCATGGATAGCGAGAACAGAGGACATGCTTCTGCTGAATGTGAAGACTCCTGCAAGCGGCCCGGTCCCTGTCAAAGTGCACACCAGGCACCCCCTAAGTGAGTGGCACCCGGGGCAGTCCGCCCCCTCCTTAGTATGACACTGGTCCTTTCACTAAACTCAGAATTGCAGAAAATGGCAGAATTACAACTTCTCCCCCAGTATTTCTGTAAAAAATGACACCTGCTAACATACAGGTGCTCACTACAGACAAGCTCACACACACACGCTCACTACAGAAAAGCTCACTGAAGCACACATGCTAACTACAGACAAGCCCACTGACACACAAATGTTCCCTACAGAAAAGCTTACTGACACACAAATGCTCACCACAGACAAGCTCACTGACACACACATGCTCACTAAAGAAAAGCTCACTGACACACACATGCTCACTACAGACAAGCTCACTGACACACACACACACATGCTCACTACAGACAAGCTTACACACATGCTCCTTACAGACAAGTTCACTGATACACACAAACTCACTAAAGACAAGTTCACTGACACACACATACTCCCT
Organism: Pelobates cultripes; assembly: GCA_933207985.1. Classification (NCBI taxonomy): domain Eukaryota; kingdom Metazoa; phylum Chordata; class Amphibia; order Anura; family Pelobatidae; genus Pelobates; species Pelobates cultripes. The sequence goes on along the minus strand of OW240912.1, from coordinate 322,387,855 downwards.
ACAGAAAAGCTCACTGAAACACACATGATCAATACAGACAAGTCCACTGACGGACACATGCTCACTACAGACAAGCTCACTGTCACACACATGCTCACTACAGACAAGCTCACTGACACACACACATACAAGCTCACTCACTAGCAGCCACACACACACACAAGCTCACTCAGGAGCAGGCACGATCACACACAAGCTCACTCACTAGCAGGCACACATACAAGCTAATTTACTAGCAGCCACACACAAGATCACTCAGGAGCAGGCACACACATACACACACACACACACACACACACAAGCTTACTCACTAGCAGGCACATACACACAAGCTCATTCACTAGCAGGCACACAAACACACAAAAGTTTACTCACTAGCACCACACACACACAAGCTCACTCAGGAGCAGGCACACACATACACACCCACACACACAAACACAAGCTCATTCACTAGCAGGCACACAGACACAATCACTGTCATGGCTAAAGCTTACCTGGTACTGGTAGGTGAAGTTAACATTTTGTGTCCTTTTCCTTCCAGAGAGGTCAGCAGCCTGTGTGCGGGGGTGGGGCTTGTGTAGGGAGGCAAAGCTATGTTCAGGAGGTGGGGCTTACTTGCAGAGGTGGGGCATGCAGACGGAATTAATGTAAATTTTGAAGGGAGACTGACAGGTCTTCCTCCAGCCGTCTGCAGCCTAGTTGTGGTCGCACCAGCCCCCAGCTCCTCCCTCTTTACTCCCCACGGATTGACACAGTCTGGCACAGTCCGAGGGGAAAATACTTAAAAGACATTAGCCTGATGATCAGGGCTGTCTACCCCGGCCCCTGATGTCCAGGGCACCTTCTTACATTTAGTGACTTGGTTTGTGATGGAACATATTTCACTCCTTTGATACTTAACCTCAAAATGTAATATACAAGAATTAATCGGCAGTGACATTTGCTCATACTCTGCTCTACAAACGAGGGTCGACTGAGAATTATGGGACTATTGAGCTTGACAAAGGAAGGGATGCTAGTTTAAGCTCCACCCTTTGTGAAGCATTGTCAAACTTAGGAAAAATACTACATAGTCCTTTCTTAATAATACAAAGTAGTCCTTACAATGCCTTCTGTATGAGGGGTATAGAATATTGAAAATAAAAAAATAAAAAAACCTGATTCGGAGAGAGAATAAGAAGAATCTATTTAACAAAGGTAAGTGTGGCATGACAGTGCTGCTTTAAATTAACAGGTAAAGGACATTTAATGAGCGCAGTAGAAGACTTTCTGTCTGGATAAGTTAATAACTTGCTTTGACGAGTTCATGGCATAACATTTGTAATTACACATGTCCTTATTCCCTCTTCCTAAAGTATAAAATTAAAGTTTAAGCTTTCAAAAAAGGTTAAACAGCACATTGCTCAGCCCTTTGGCATTAACAGACGGAATCCGCATTGTGAATGGTACTTTGTTCATGTTCCAGTATTTTTGTTTTATAATCTCAGCAGATCTAAAACTTTCTTGGTCTCTGCTCAATGTTGGCTTTGATCTGTTTCATAAATGTAATGTTGTTTTGTGTGTGTGAGTGTGTACGCATCCCTTTATTATACAGTAACTCTATTGTGTAAACGTTCGTGTATTGTATCCTATGGGCTCGATAAAAAAACACTTAATTTAAGTTTTCAGTGGCACGATAGTTCCAATGACGCATTAGTGTTCTTTCGTTTTGGGTTAATTATTACTTTTTTGTGGTTGTTTTTTTTTTTTTGTATATATTTGATCTCTAAATAAAGGGCATATCTGCTCTTCAAAATATGTTAGAAGTAAAACATAATAGTTATTTTATCAATAGTTATTTTATTACACATTTTCTGAGAACCGTGGAGTTACTGAAATTTTTACTGTATATGGAGCACTACAGAAAGAACGCAGACTTAATCGGAAATAAACACTCTTTAAAAGGACTGGTTCCAAATTTGGAAACATTATATACAAATACAGAAAACTCCCCAAACTAACCATAAAACAAGTCTTCAATTTCCTTCAGACACAGACAGGGAGCCTGACTTTCTCATACAGGCAGATGTATTTTTAGACCAATAAATGAGATGCTTATAAAATGACTAACAAGGGAAATACAAAAACATAGTTTGTTTTCTCTTTTACATTTTTTGGTTAGTTCAGCTATATTAATATAATATATTTAATGAATGTTTTGAATGTAAAAATCCTGATTAAAAAGGGAATTACATTATAATTCAAAATTCACATGTTCCACACTGCTGTACTATAAGTACATGAACATGAAAATTCTAACAATTTTAGGAGAATGGTAAATAAATTGATATTCAAATGAATCTACTGAACACGGTAGTGTTGTCCAACTTCTTTTGAGGTACTGGGCCTAATTTTGTTCAACCAACTTATAGAGGAGGGCTGCATCTAGATAAAGTAAACATTTTATTTTGTCAAAGTGATGAAATTGTGCTAAGGAAAATATACTACCTCATAGGAGATTTCCCTGTCTTATTCTTAGTATTATTGGTATTTATATAGCGCCAGCTTATTCCACAGCGCTTTACAATAAGAGGGGAATTTATCAAATGAGACAATAACAAAATGTAACAGGAACAATAGGTAGTTGAGGACCCTGCTCAAACAAGCTTACAGTCTAGAGGAGGTGAGGTATAAACGCACAATAGGAAGGGTATTGAGGGAGACAGCAAATAGAAGTGGTAGGAATGTAGCAGAACTGGAGTTGAGAGTGGAGTGTTGCCCTATAGGAGAGAGCAAGAGGAAGGTTTGAGAGATATGTTACTACGGGAGGCCATAAACAATCCTGAAGATGGGTTTTGAGAGACTTCTTAAAGGATTGAAAACTAGGGGAGAGTCTTACAGGGGTAGGCAGGCTGTTCCAAAGGAAAAGTGCAGTAAGGGTGCAAGCAGCAGACAGGAGAAGGTCACCAGTAGAGTGGAGAGACCGAGAGAGGGCAGGCCTCCCAAATGTCCTGATTTTGGCAGCACAGTCCTGATTTTGGGTCCTGCACTGTTGTCCCAACTTAGTTCCCTATGATCCTCTATAGGGGACACCAGGGAACTGTTCCCAAGAAGCAAAGTGTAAGTGTAAAATGTATATGTCACTATTTCTAAACAGGCCGCAGAAATCTGTCAAAAGGTAAAAGTTTATAAATATTTCACCCTCAACAAAGTCCATCTTTGTTACAAGAATAATTTTGATATAGAACAGATAGCTGTGTGACTCAATTGCCTATTAACTTTTATAGATTCTTTGTGAGAAACAATGTGTAACCAATATTTATTTATGATTAGATTTTTGACAATGTGCTTTCAATATAGTTACTTACTCTGATTCTGAGCACAGGTATTTTTTTTGCTTTTGTTTTCCAGAGCCAAAATATTTAGTTCTATTTTAAATAATTAGATCCCTTAAAGGGATATAATAGTGCTAGGAATACAAACCTGTATACTATAGCTCTCTCTGCCTCCCCACTCCTTTGCGGTCCCCCTGCCAACAAAGGGTGAAAACCTTTAATTTACTTACCCTATCCCAGCACCAATGTCCCTTCACATTTTCAGTTTATACACATTGAAATTTGCCAGATTGGTTTGCTGGGCCTATGTTGCCTTTGAGACCGTATGGCAGCCCAGGCATTGCCGGTGAAAGGATTTTTGGCTAAATAGGTAAAGATGCATTTTGCTGCCCCCTTCCCTCGCCCCTTTAAAAAAGAGGCAGTATAGAATGAAATAGATTGAATAAATAAACATATAAAAACTTAAAATATTTCCAGTTATTAATCAAATTGCAATTGCACAGTTAGCTATTATTTCGATTTTACTATTTTCAAGGTGAAACTGAAAATAGGTTCCTTAGTGTGCCTTCTTTAAGAACAGTAAATAAGAGAGTGTGAGAGTTTGAATTGTTGAAATGTGATATTTTTTTTTCTGCTTACAATAACATGAATCTGTGGATATTTTTTCACTAAGAGTGGGTGGTATCATAATTTATAAGCCCCAAAATAGATTATTACATCTGCACTAATTATTACAGAGTTAATTAAATATAGAGCGCACAAAGCATGCAGAAATGAGCCACTAGGTCACTCATACCCTGGCAGATATTAAAGGCAAAATAGGCAATGTATCTTCTATTATCTCCCAAAGCATCAACCTAGAGTTACATCTGGCAACATAATTACTATCTCTATTAAAATATGAGCTTCATAATCGTTATAAATTAGTGAAAATAACTCTCATGGTACTGCAACTTGCTGAATACACAGAAGCGGTTTCTAAATGAATGTAAGAATTTTTCCACGGCGATTGTTTTTGTATATTTCAAATATTACAGACTATATTATAAATTACATTGCATTCTGAAAGCTGCTTTCCGTCCATCATCATTAAAGTGCCTATTGAGATGTCAGTGAAGTATGTAAAAATTGCTCCACGTACTTTCCGGAGTTGATCCTTTCAGTTACATTACCATAGAGCCTTAAATAACTTCTGCACAAAAAAAACAAAACGATTGAAATTAAAGTTCAAATTTACCAAAAAAACCTTTGGGCATTTTAGCAATGAAAACTAATTTTCTCATCAAAAATCATTGACATTTCCCCAAAGGGGAAACTATTATAAGTCCATTTGATTAATTATCTTATTTGCCTGCCTAAAATTATCTTTGAATTGTCTAAGTAATCTGCATTTAAAGTATTTCATCTCATCCCACTGGTTCAACTGATTTAGAGAGACCGGATTTTTTTTGTTTTGTTTGTATAACCTGGAATTAATTCTGGTAGTGTCAGAACTTAAACTTTCTGTTTCCAAAGATGGAAACTTGAGGGCTTGTTTATATCGTTAGATAATTGTTTTTTCAATTAAAGTATGTATTTAAAATTTGAAAGCAACATTTTTACTGTCGAAATATTCATATGAGCATTAATCCAAATGTGGAAATGGAGAGTCACTGGACCAGAGCCAGAATTGTTATCTTGAGCAGATGGTGGAGAGAATGAGTGGGAGCAGCACACAACACTCTCCTGTAATGGGTGAGTAGTCTCCTGGACTATTTCTCAAGCCCCTGCTGTGATAGGATCCGAGAAAGTAATTTTCAAGGTCAACTGCGGGTGTATTTTTTTTAAGACAGTTTTATCTTTACCGAGACTGATACCTGTCAGATGTAGCCATTGTGGGCCATATATCATACCAAACCCCTTGCGGCCTTTATTAACCAGGCATTCCAAACACCTCTTGGCTCTTGCACTAATATAGTTCACTTGGTCTCTTACTAATGCTATTATATTTCAGGGTATTTCATGCATCTTCCTTTGGTGTGAGTGAACTTGTAATGGAAACTGTAACTTACCTTAGATCGCCCCCATATACTTTGAATACATCATTTCACAAAGATACATGATGTATTCAACTAACGTACATTTTTGAGATATACTTTCCTCACCTCCATTCCAGCACCGCCATTTTCAGAGCTTTGTGGTTATTACTCTACATGTAGCACTCACTTCTGGTCCATCCGTGGCTCCTCTTGTAGTGTGCTTTCATTTTCCTGCTTGGGAACGCTTCCCCCTATGTGATACGGATACCATGTCTTTATTGACAGCATGCCAGCATCCCTCCAATGCTTTACTCCCTAGCGGAACCAGCAAGGGAGTTTACATAGCAGCCACAATGCATGCTCTGTGGTTTATACACTTGAGAAAGCATAAGCGCCTGTGGGTGGACTTTTCTGCTCTCTCTGGTCAGTCAAATCGTCAGCATAGAGTCTATGATTAAGATATGACAGAGAAGTGGAAGAAAGGACTATATTTAAAAAGGTTTTTCTCCCAATCTATATATTTGCTTTTAAAATTGGTAGCATTTCTAATGAGCTTGAGTGGTGTGAGGGGTGTTAGGTCCCCTTGAAGATTCTAAGGACTGGCATTACCTTTTGCTACCAGGGATGTATTTGCCCATAGGACAACTAGACCTTGGCCTGATGTGGCACATTATAGGTGGTGGGAAGATCCTGACTGGGTGACTGCTTTTCAAGGCAGCTGCCTCCTTCACACCACATAGCAATCATGGGCACCCACAGGGAGGGGTAAGGGGGTGCACTTGCCCTCCCCCTCTGGATTTTTCAGCTTGTTCTGCAAATTTTCGTGAGATTGAAAATACAGTGCCATACCGGCGCTGGCCAGTAGGTATGGAGAGAGACAGGGATAGGAAGCTGCATCTTATCCCTGCTTCTCTCTGACTGAATCCGCAGGGGAGCAACACAGAGTGCAGCTAGCAACTGCAGAGACAGCCTACAGATCAGGTAAGTAAGGCGGGGGGGCAGAGAGAGCCTACAGATCAGGTAAGTAAGGCGGGGGGGCAGAGAGAGCCTACAGATCATGTAAGTAAGGCGGGGGGCGGCAGAGAGAGCCTACAGGTCAGGTAAGTGAGGCGGGGGGCAGAGAGAGCCTACAGATCAGATAATGAGGCATATTGGGGGCAGAGATAATCTATAGATCAGGGAAGTGAGGCATATGGGGGGCAGAGATAGCCTATAGATCAGTGAAGTAGGCATATGGAGGGCAGAGAGGCTACAGATCAGGGAAGTGAGGCATATGGGGGGAGAGATACAGATCAGGGAAGTGAGGCATATGGGGGGCAGAGATAGCCTACAGATCAGGGAAGTGAGGCATATGGGGGCAGAGAGGCCTACAGATCAGGGAAGTGAGGCATATGGGGGGCAGAGATAGCCTAAGATCAGGGAAGGAGGCATATGGGGGGGCAGAGATAGCCTACAGATCAGGGAAGTGAGGCATATGGGAGGAGAGATAGCCTATAGATCAGGTAAGTGAGGCATATAGAGAGGATAGATCCATATACAGAGATCAGGGAAGTGAGGCATATGAGGGGGCAGAGGAGCCTACAGATCAGGGAAGTGAGACATATGGGGGGGGCAGAGATAGCCTACAGATCAGGGAAGTGAGGCATATGGGGGGGCAGAGATAGCCTACAGATCAGGGAAGTGAGGCATATGGGGGTCAGAGATAGCCTACAGATCAGGGAAGTGAGGCATATGGGGGGAAGCGATAGCCTACAGGAAGGGTCAGCAAGGACCAGGAAGGTAAAGTAAGAAAAGGAGCAGAAAGGAGAAGGAAGGAGCAGGAAGGTAAAGTAGCACAAAGGTAAAGTAGAAGGAGCAGAAAGAGTCAGCAAGTAGCTGAAAATGGCAGCAAGGAGCAAGAAGGGACAGAAGGAGCACAAAGGTGAAGTAGGAGAAGGAACAGAAATGAGCAGGAAGGGTCTGCAAGGGGCAGCAAGGAGTAAGAAGGGTCTGCAAAGAGCAGAAAGGGACAGAAGGAGCACAAAGGTAAAGGAGCAGAAAGAATCAGAAGTAGCACAAAGGTAAAGTAGGAGAAGGAGCAGAAAAGGGTAACAAGCAGCAGAAAGGGACAGCAAGGAGCACAAAGGTAAAGTAGGAGAAAGAGCAGAAAGGGTCTGCAAGGAGCAGAAAGGGACCAGAAAGATAAAGGAGCAGAAAGGGGGAGCACAATAAGCAGAAAGTAGCAGAAAGGTAAAGGAGCAGAAGGAGCCAAGGAGGAGAGAAGACAGTGTCAGAAGAAAAAGAAGACTGTGTCAAATGAAGGAGAAGAAAAGGAGATTGGAGCAGGAAGGAAACGTGAAGTGAACCCTCCACTTTATTCTGGACACCACATCATAAGGCTTTGGTACCTGGGCTTGGCAGGGAAACTTTGGGCCTTCTCATCTCCCCAAGTAAAAAAAAAATATCAGTCTTAATGTGTTCACTTTTATTTACTGAGTGTCAGGAAGCACAGAGGGCCGCTGGGGAGGGGTTTCGCTGATTGGCTAGAGCGGTCAGCTGGCACTCTAAGCCATTCAGTAGCTCCACATTCATAAAAAAGTAAAACATTTTTATGAACCGGGAACTAGCGATTGGCTTAGAGCGTCAACTGACCACTCTAGCCAATCAGCAGCACCCATGCCTGACGTCAATCTGCACTTCCTGACACTCCGTTTCAAAAGCCGAATACCACTGAGCGGCCTGGAAATCTGGAGCTGGAGGAAGCCTTCAGGGTTAAACCATTCGAGAGTGGTTTAACCCCTTAAAGGAAAGAGAGCACCCAGGGGCTTCCTGGCATCATAGCATTTTCATTTAGATGAAGTCGTTATGGTGACCAGAATGTTCCTTTAATTGCTTAAAGAAACACTATAGTGTCAGGAATACAAACATGTATTCCTGACACCATAGTTGTGAAAACGCTATTCACCATACCTTTATGTGATAATGACTATGCTCCTCCCCATCATGACACTGTCAAAAAGGGACCAAGCATGGATGTCATTACAATTATGCCCCTCTCCCCCCCTGGAAAAATTCCTGTGGACGTCCATGATAGCAATCTTTATTTTCTCTCCTGCATTTGGTACCTGGTCATTTCCTAGCATTTATAGAAGGGACTGGGCAGCATGAGGTTAATTTTATGTCACAGAACAGAAATGCACAGGTTAACTGTAATGTAACCCATGTCTTTTTGTTTTAATGACAAACATTGCAGGCTGAGAATGCTGGTATTTAAACTGATATCCAAGCGATTTCTTGCCTGTTAACTACAGATGGTGGGAGCAGGAGAAAATCTGTGTATTGCAGTGTAACATTCATCTGCTCCCCTCAGATATTAGGGACGGGAATTCAAGGTACACCCTGAGCAACAACAACAAAAAACATTAGCTTAATAAGGTGATTTTGGTGTATGAATCATGCCATGGGTGATGTTTTGGATCCTAAGGGCCTTTATCAGGTCTTGTTAATAGGTTTGATAAAAACCTCGTAGGGCCAAAATATTACCAATGTACTTGGCACCTTAATGAAGGACCACTCATTCTCAAAGCTTGTGCTGGGCTATTTGTTGTTGTTTTACATTGTCACATGCAATTGGAGTACCAAACAGAAGTAAATATAGCCTTAGTATCAATAATAACAAAGTATCTATACATACAGTCATAAATATATACATCATGACACGGTGTAATATGTCATTTGTTGTTGTCCATCTGAGGTTGTACTTACCTAAGTTTAAGACGGGCTAAGGAACAGATCATTATGTCCTGATATATAAAAGCATAGAACGAGGGAGTACTTTCTATTTCCCATGACTGTGTATACCCAAAAGCAAATATTAGCAATTGTATTGATCACTGCTAGAAAAGTCAATGAATATTCTTGAGTTTAGAGCATGTTGCCAGCATGTCTTTATACAGCAGCAAATATACTGTAGCGAGCAATCACAATTTGATTAGATGAATATCACTCACACTAAGTACACTTGCAAATTTTGTGCTCCATGAGTGCTATACCTATTCTTGCTCAGTGAACTCTTATAAGTGCATGCGGCACCTGTGTACTGTTAACCACATGTTAGCCAGGCAGTACAGGACTGTGATAGATTAAGAAAACTATTATATATTTTTGTATGTCTATGATCAGACTGCAACATAACTGGTATGTACCAGTGGACACAAGGTGAAAATAAAATAATAAAAAAAGTAAAATAATAAATCTGTGGTCCTTCTGTGTAGCCTATTAAACATCCCTTATCACTATGGAATTTGGGGTCATTCTTAATATACCTTCACACCCACTGCGTATTGAAAGTCTCCCATTGGCATACACCATGGTCTGTAGCAATGACAGGCCATACCATTGAGGTAGTATACCCATAGGTCAGGTGGTATATGAAAAAATAATTATAAACCTGTGAAACCAGAACACATGAACTCATCCAACTGCTTAAACTGCTTTTTGTTTCTTAGTATTCTGAAATATGGATGTAAACGCATGTGGATATGATGCTTTAATATTGTTATGCAAAACAGAACAAAACTATATTTACTTAGTGAACATGTTCCTCTGAGAGCGGTGTCAGAACAATGCCACTGGGGTCCAAGCTCAATTATCTATACACAGAGAGGAATCAACATCTGATCATATCAAGATAACGTATAAAGCTTTAGCCTCAGGACAAAACCATCTGAGTGGAGATTCACTGATAAAAACAGATATTGTAAGTAGATCAAAAAAGCCATTATAAAGCTGTACTTCAAAGCTTGCCGAACTCACCAAGCGTGCAGAGCTGAAATTTGGGATGACAGCAGCATACCGGTGCCAGGGGCGGATCCAGAACCAAATCTCGGGAGGGGCACTTAAGTGGGCTAGAGCGGGGTGAAACAGGCTGCAGCGGAGGAATAGGGGACTCTTGTTTAGGGGATAGAGGCTGTACACATATGCGGCCACACACAGTGATATGGAAACACAATAACAGATACAGACACATACACTGGCACACCCACAGATACAAACCTATACCTACACAGGCACACACATACCTACACATGCACACTGGCGAAACCGCACACACACATCCCTACACATACACAGAATGACACACATACCTTCACATACACAGATACAAGGTAATAGAATATACAGGCATAACTCCAGGTACTGAAGGTGTATTTATTGGAGGGTAGAACACGTTTCAGCCCTTGGGGGCCTTAATCATGTTTAAGTCCCTCTAGGGCTGAAAAGTTGCACTTTTATGTGGTGTTCTACCCTCGAATAAATACACCTTCGGTACCTGGTGTGTTGCCTGTATATTCTATTACCTTGTATTGTTGGACGGATTAGCAGTGTCTATCTATTCCAGAGCACCTTTGAGGCTGTGGACCAGAGTGAAAAGCGGAACCTGAGTGCAGTGGACGACGTTGTCTGTGGTACACACACAGATACATACTCACAGATTCACACACTGACACTCCGATACACACAGATGTCCACATACCTAAACATACACACTGACACACACAGATGTCCACATACCTAAACATACGCACTGGCACACAGATGCACACATACACACTGACACACACAGATGTCCACATACCTAAACATACGCACTGGCACACAGATGCACACATACCTAAACATACACACTGACACACACAGATGTACACAGATGTACACATATCTAAACATACACACACAGATGTCCACATACCTAAACATACACACTGGCACACACAGATGTCCACATACATAAACATACACACTACACACTGACACACACAGATGTCCACATACATAAACATACACACTGGCACACACAGATGTCCACATACATAAAACATACACACTGACACACACAGATGTCCACATACATAAAACATACACACTGACACACACAGATGTCCACATACATAAAACATACACACTGACACACACAGATGTCCACATACATAAACATACACACTGACACACACAGATGTCCACATATCTAAACATACACACTGACACACACACAAATTGCAGCTTCCATAATGTTAAGCACCCTCCCCTCTCCCCTCTGCTTAAATACCTTTTTCTTTGCAGGAAGGTGACTTCCTGAGGCTGGCTGAGCCTGATGGGAGTCTGAAGCTGCAGAGCTCTCTCTCCTCCCTCCTCCTTCTCTTCCAGCTGCCTGCTGCCTGCAGCCTGTGTCTTCTCTCCCAGCTGCATCCTGGGTGTTCTCAGCCCGCGCGGTCTGTATGCTGGGAGGAAGTAACAGTCACTTCCTCCCAGCACTCCCTGCAACTTTAAAGGGGACCGGTCTGCCAAAGGGCTGCAGCACCCGACCGAGCCCCTAATGAGGTCCCTCAACTGATGGTAGCTGCACTATTTTCTCAGGGGGGGCAATTGCCCCGTTGCCCCCCCCCCTGGATCCGCCACTGACCGGTGCAGAGGCATTTAGTTATTTAACTGATAAATACATGTTAAGGTAGCTACATACAATTTGAAGTAGAGGTGGATCACACAATGTGGAAAAAAGTTTGGGGTTTTCATTGTAGATACATTGTGGATGATATCGAAGGTTTGGGTCTGACTGATATCTCCTGTACCAGTCACACAGTTACGTATTTAAAATACATAACCCGTCCCTTAGCACTAATCGGAATTGCAAATGTTAAGGCAAGCTGGAAAATTAATAGAGTTTGTCAATTGTTTATGAGTTATTTTGTCCTAATATGTAAAATGACCTGTTCAATTCCTAATATTACACAGTTTAGTGAATTAACAAGTAAATATGTTTTATTTAATTCGCAGACCTTGCAGCTTCAGCAAGCCTGATATCTTAAGAAGAAGAGGTGGTTTTCGGGCTCACAGGTGAGCTTGTCCATCACATATGTAGCATCACTGACTATATGCTCATCCATAAAGGAGGAATGTCATCCTGGGGTGCTTGTGCAACCGGCAGGTCAGACAGTGAGGTCTGACTATAATTTTGTGTTGTTAAAGTTTTTAAATGCACTAATTCATAGACTGCGCAAGCACAATTAAACATGTGCTCACACTATATTGGCTCAGTAGGATGAACTTTTTTGCTTTTAGGGCAGCAACACTCTCACAGTATTGTCTCCTCCAGAGGGGATATAAGAAGTGAAACAACCAATGTGAAGTATCTTTCAGTTGTGAACTTAAATCTAATGGTAAATATTAAGCTCACCTTATAGAGCCTTTAAATCCTGTCTCTAAGGGTAACAAGCAGAGTGCCAAATATCTGGGGATGGCACCACCCCAATGACGATTCTCTAAGGCTTCAGAGGACTTTGTTGGAAAAAAATAAAAATGTATTACAAATTAAAACATATATAGTAAATTCTATCGAAAATATAAAAAGTCCAATAAAAAGTCCAAATCTGCTGAAACGCGTTTTACTCATCCATGAGCTTCCTCAGTCAGCTGTAATGTAGCCTCAGGAATCTTGTGTATTTTAAATGTCCTGTGGATCTCCTAGACCCTCCTCCTTTGGTCACATGTGGTGGAATAGTTCAATCCCAAGTCCATATTGCACTTCAGATAATTATTTCAGATAATTATTTTCACCTGAGTGAAAAACCTTGTATAGGATAATTGTTGTTCCCGGTTTTTATTCCAGTATTATCATTGATAGTCAGTGTTGTCGGTCTGGACGCGTCACATCCTGTGTGTAGTTGGCGGAAATGACATCGCGGATTATGCTGCTCATCATATCCGCCCGCCATCACCGGACGTTTCCTGCTACCCAGATTTCAATATGGCGGAAATCGTTTAGGCTGACGCACACTATTGTGACGTCATTGCAGCCACCCTCCAGCTACTACTGCTAAAATAATATTTTAAGGTATCCTCCAATTTGAACCAACCCCCCAAGTGAGCCGGAGGCTGTCCTGATCAATGGGGTGTGTAATATCTATTGAAGGGATGGCGGATTTGACGAGCGGCTGAGTCCACCACGTCACTTGCACCGGCCTAAATGAAGTTTCATCCATTCATGATTGGCACCTCTGTCCACCAATGAGGATAGTTGGGGAAAAGCTAGGTCTGGGTAACAGGAAACGTGCGGTGATGGTGAGCGGATATAATGAGCGGCATAGTCCGCAATGTCATTTCCGCCAACCACACACAGGACGTGGCGCATCCAGACTGGCACCACTAACTACCAATGATAATACTGGAATAAAAACAGGCAACAGCAATTATCCTATACAAGGTTTTTCACTCAGGTGAAAATGATTATCTGAAAATGATTATCTGAAGGGAAGTTGTGCGATATGGACTTGGGATTGGACTATTCCACCACATGTGACCAAAGGAGGAGGGTCTAGGAGATCCACAGGACAATTAAAAGACAGAAGATTCCTGAGGCTACATTGCAGCTGACTGAGGAAGCTCATGGATGAGTGAAATGCGTTTCAGATATTTGGACTTTTTATTGGACTTTTTATTTTCCATAGTATTTACTATATATGTTTTAATTTGTAACAAATTAATTTTTTTCCAACAAAGTCCTCTGAAGCCTTAGAGAATCTTCATTGGGGTGGTGCCATCCCCAGATAATTGGCACTCTGCTTGTTACCCTTGTTTGGATGGCTCTAAATAAGGTGAGCTTAATATTTACCATTAGATTTATGTTCACAACTGAAAGATACTTCACATTGGTTGTTTCTCTTCTTATATCCCCCCTGGAGGAGACGATACCATGAGAGTGGTGTGTTGCTGCCCTAGAAGCAAAAAGATTCATTCTACAGAGCCAATATTATATAGGCTCCTGAACATGTGAGTGGTTCTAGCTTTTTGTCTAATACTAGACTAGAACTATTTTATTCCATCTGCACTATTATTTTTTTGTCTTGTTTTTTCTTGTAATTTTATTTATCTCAAATGACACAAAACTCTGTAAAGTAATAGAAGGTGAGCAGGATATTACTTCGCTGAAGAGGGATTTAGATATATTGGGGACAGGGCACTCAATGTGAAGATGAAATTTAATATAGATAAATGCAAAGTTATGCAACTTATACCCTATACGGTGGTGAATTAGGGATAACAATACGAGAGAAGGATTTGGATATGTTATAGATAGCAAACTAAGCAACAATGTGCAATGTCAATCAGCAGTTGCTAAGGCCAGTAAGGTATTGTCATGTATATAAAAAAGGGCATTCTTTCTCGGGATGGAAAAAATATTTTGCCTCTTTATAAATCAATTGTAAGACCACACCTTGAATATGCTGTGTCATTTTGGGCACATGTTCTAAAGAAGGATATTAGGAGAAAAAGTGCAGTAGCAGGCTACAAAATTAATAAATGAAATGGGACATTTTAGTTATGAAGAAAAGTTAGCAAATTTAAATCTGTTTAGCTTAGAAAAACAGCACCTCAGAGGGGATATGATAACATTATACAAATATATATTCCGGGCCAATACGAAACCATTGTCTGGAAATCTGTTCCTAAACAGGACTATACATGGGACATAAGGTCATGCATTTAGACCAGAAGAGAGGAGATAAAGCCTAATGCAAAGTAAAGGGTTTTTCACAGTAAGAATAATAAGAATGTGGAATTCTCTGTCTGAAGAGGTGGTTTTATCAGAGTGTGAGCCAATGTTTAAACAGAAACTGGGTGAATACTTGCAAAATATAATATTCAGGGATATAATAATGTGGGGTAACAGCTTCTTGTTCCAAGGAAAGATTTGACTGCCATTCTGGAGCCGATAATGAATTATTTTCATGTTTGTTGCAAAATTATAAAGCACTATAAAGCATATATATATACATATTTCTAGCAACTAATACCTTGAAATAATCTTGAAATAAGAGAATACTGTCCAATACTATCTGACTATAGGTAAGTTTCATACTGCATGAATGTGCATGTTGCTTTTGTCATTATATTTTGTACTGCTTTGATCAAACGTTTTTGTCTCTTGCGAAAAGAAAAAAAATATTTAAGAAAATAAGAAAGCCAATGGATATTCAAGGGATTTTACAACCCAAAGGAATTCTTACTTCAATGATATTAACATTTCTCAGAAGAATTTCAATTGCCAGAAGTATTAATTAACTTAGTATTGCAATTGTGTGCTGAATTCCCCTGGGAGAGACTACAAGGAGAGAGATCTTAAAAAGTGTATTGAAATTTTATAGCCTTAGGATTCTATTTAACTCTTTTAGTCTGAGAGCTAGTTGCACAGCACGCAAAGAAGACATTGAAGTTGTTTTGCAAATAATTTATACTAATTCACTTCTATACAACCCATTACAGATCTACATTTGATGCTTTCACAGGCAGTGATTGTACAAAAGAAGCTACAGGAACTTTAAATAAAATGGATAGTCCTGTGTTTGACAGTGGTTGTACGTAATGTTAACATTTTAATTGAAGGGATCAAACATATGTTTGAGTAGTTGAACTTTTTAATTGGACATTAAGATTCAAGAATCCATCCTTCTATTAAAGGTGTCCATGCAGAGATGAATAAGCAACAGTTTCAGTCATACAAATATGAAAAATACATTTATTGGCTCAGTTTAACTATCTTATTCAAAGGAATAGGAAGACCAGGATTGGCGTGAATTTCTCATCCATTTTCTAGTTGATGAGGACATCAGCACAGAGGTAAGACATCCTGGGAATTTATGATACACAAAAGACATTTAGAAGAATATTTGTAATGTTTTCAAAATATGGTATTACATTTCTATTATATTATCTACTCACCCCAAAAATAGCATGGCAAATGCATCCTACTGGGCCTCTTTAATATGACCACAGGACCACTACACCAAGGCCACTTTATTGGGATGAAGTGGCCTGGATGACTTTAGTAGTCATTTAAGCCTGAAACATAAAGGGTTTTTAAGATCAGGGGATAAAAGTGTTTTGAATGGATGAAAAACATGGTGACCTGGGATAGGAACAGTTGTGTATTAGAACCAAACAGAAATGATATTTTGGGATATATGTGTGTAGATAAGAAGTGTACCAGCTTGTACAATTTAGGATGAGGGTCCACAAAGGTTGTCTCTGACTCTCCAGTACTGAGCCCCTGTTCCAGTACTGGGTGACTCCTAAAATATATGGGGACTTTTGCATTCTGTGAGAATCTATGAGAAGCATCTGATTTAAGAGACCTGCTTGGGCAGAACTGCATCTTACTCATTATATTTGTTTGTTGGAGACAAGGGAAATAATACATTACACTGTTTTAATAACCCTTATTCCAGTGCTCATTATCCCATTCCAGTAAACACTGAATAATTAGAATGACAAAGGGACGTGTTGCCTGACCCATAAATCAAAATGTTAATAAAACTAAAATGTCAACAGCGGAAGAATGTCACAATCTCCAGTAATTTTAACAGTAGGAAAGCAAACAATGAAGGATTAGTGCAATCCCTCAGTTATATGGGGAGTGGCTATTGTAAGCAACGCTAAGGATTTAGTCACTGGGAGAGGATGCTTAGATGACCTACTTTCATCATCAGCTGATAATTCAATAGAACGTAATTAAATGTCGGATATGCAAACATAAACATATATATGCTAAACACATGGCCAGTGAAAGAGTAAAGCTTATTATCATATTGGTGACACCAAAACAAAGCCTGGGTTTTTATAGAAAGAGAATAACATTGAGTATTTTTTTCTACATGTCAGCTATCCTTTGGAAAGGAAGTGAAAAGATGCATTGACACATGACATAGATAATAAACACAAAAGTAAGATACACCTAAATATATAAGCAGAGAAAATAAAAAAAAACTCATAGGGCAATAGCATATATCAACAAATGGTCCCTTGTATCAATATTGCACTCACAGACTGAATTAATTTTTCGGGCTCATCAAATAAGTTAGATTTTCGCGGATCCACCATCCCTCCGATCTCCATGGATGCATGCAAGAAATATATAAATTGACATAGTACAGCACTGTTTGAAAGTAGAAGGGGCCATTTGTTGATATATGCTATTGCCCTATGAGTTTTTTCTTTTCTCTGCTTATATTTAGGTGTATTTTACTTTTGCATTTATCTTGAGGATTGAGAGGAATCCTTTGTTACACTGTCCCAAAAAAAGGAAGTAATTATCTTTTTTATTTATTGTACACACACTGAACTTCGGTGGTCTAAATTTGTTTATCTATTAGATAATAAACACAGTATCATGTTTGTATGAATGTACTAATTTTTAAAGGACCACTAAACCTGGTTTGGACACAGTGGTCCAGTCATGTTAACCCTGCAATGTAAAACATTGCATTTTATCAGGGTTAAATCCACGTCTACCCACGTCTAGTGGCTTTCTTCCTGACAGCCACTACAGGCACATCCTCTTTCAGACAGAGTAAAACTTGGGATTTGGGGATTTAAATGCTGCTGATAAAAGCATTTGATTGGAGGAGCACAGAGTTTGACCATGCATACCTAGCAGATCGCGGGTGATGTCAACTTGGATCACCAATGGAGGCACTGCAGGCTGCAGCAGAGGAGTCCCAGCACTGGAAATGAGGTGGGTAAACTTTAGTTGACTTCATTTTACAAGGGTTAACAGAAGGGGGATGACAGAAAGGAACCTAGAGATTTGAAATAACAATTGTTTTATTTGGGATTAAGTCCAGACTTTGAAGAGCAGCATGAAGGAAGGATGGTGAGATGATGGCAGGCTCCATTGAAGTGTGGCAAAAAGTAAGTCAGCCTTCAACTGTATACATATATGGAACTTGAAAGGGCCCAGGTCCTAATTTTTCACGGGGGTCCAAAAGATTATCAGTCCGTATCTGGAATTTTATATATCAATATAATTTTCTCTATTTTAATTTTTGTTCAACCATACATGCCAGGAAACAAAAAGAAATCAATAAAAATGAAGGAATTCAATAAAGCAAGACTGTAAGCTCGTTTGAGCAGAGTCCTCATCTAGCTATTGTTTCTCTGTCATTGTGTAATTGTTTCCTTTATAATATTCATAATATTGTAAAGCACTGAGGAATTATTTGGCACTATATAAATACCAATTATAATACTGATAATAATGATAAAACCTTTAGACAGGCCAGTATCAGCTAGGTGATTCGATTTCAAATTTAATTTGTGCTTTTCTTTCTTTTTTTTTTCAATTTGACAATTTTTATTGAGACATCAGTAAGAATTGTTATGGGGTACAGAATAAAAGAGTGGTTGTATCGGGGGTCACAATACAATACAACATTGCCCATTACAACAAACACAATAGTGGCGTTAATCTCATGACAATTGTTCAGGGCTCCATGGCAGGAACATGCATTGGAGATGTACGTATAGCATCCTCAAGTGTCTTGATCTGGGTACAAACCAGTCATATTGTCACTCATGATCTGATTCCCCATTTTTGCTTATTCTCCCCATTAATTGCATTGTTTTGCGTACACCACATTCCCCTACGTCCCTCCCCCTTGCTTCTCTAATTTTCTGGTTATATGTGAAATTATATCTTAATTAGTTACAGTGGCAAAAGAGAAACAGGTAAAGGTGGGATATCTTGCTAATATGTTGTGGTAGTGGCTATAATCGAGATGGCTATCCCTCTTAAACTATATACAGTGTGGGTGTGTTGCAAGTGGTACTGTCCGATTGAAAGTCGGCTATCTGACGGGTGATAGCTTGGCTTTTATGGTAACATTGTGCCCTTGTAAGCACTGTATTTTAAAGTGTTGTTGTTGTATCTGCCCCTCTTTTTTTTTTGCTCCTAAATCTTTTCATGGTCGCCCCCCTTGATGTCCCCTTCTTCCCCCAACTCCCCTGTGTGTGTTTTGTGTCCATAGAACATACAATAGGAGATGTATAAATACCTTTTTTTTTTTTAATAAAAATATATATTTTTTAATTTAGTATTTAAAGTCCCTTTCCTTGTTGTTGTAGTACCCTTTACTAATCATGTCTGGCTAAGCGTCTTCCAGATTTTGGGACCTAGTTGTTGGAAATATAGTCATTCCACTTCGATCGGGCCTCTAGCATGTGTTTCCTAGAATTAATCTGTGTGTGTGCCATGCATTCATAGACCAGATTCAGTGATATTTGACATTTCAGGTCAACCAAGAGTGGTATTTTGGTGGATTTCCATGCCTTTGCTATTAGGAGATATGCTACAATAAGGATGTGGAAAAGGAGGCTACTGTCCGGTTTAGAAAGTCTGTCTGAGTCCATACATAATAGGCACATTTCAGGTGTGAGCGTTATAGTTTTCCACCAGGAGGCCAAAAAGAGCGAATGTTAGCACATGACCACCAAATGTGGTACATTGTTCCCCTCTCTCTTAGGCACAGCCAGCATGTGCTTGACATGTTTGGGTACATGTGGGCTAGTCGATCTGGTACCATGTACCACCTGTATTGTAATTTCCGAACTAGCTCCAGGTGAGATGCGCAACTTGTTTTGCATTTGTGGGCCAAGAAGGCACTGGTCATTGTGCTCTGACAAATGTTTGCCTATGTCTGTTTGCTAGGCTACCTTATGCGAGTCACATGTGTATGTTGTCGCTTTGGATAGTAGGTTGCATGTCGAGGAGAATATATTTTATGGTGTAGTCAAGGAAGCACATGCCTTTTCAAAGTATGCCATGATTGGTGTCATAACCCATGTTAGTTTGAATGGTATGTAATGTGTTAAATGTCGTGGGTTGTTTGGCAGTGGGTATCCAAAATAAATACCTTAGGCCCTTGGGACTTGCCCAAAAATATACCATTTTGACCCACTGCGGAGGTTTCACTGAGGCGAGTGCCGTGATCATAGTGGACAGTAGCGCTGCTTGATAATATAGTTTGATGTTTGGAAGATTAAATCCTCCCTCGTCTAACGGTTTGTGAAGAATATTTGTAGCAACCCTTATCTTACGGTTGTTCCATATAAACTTGATGAGCAATTTTTGGAGCTTCTCTAGATAAAGCTTGGGCAAGTGTATCCGTAATGTCCGCAGTAAGTATTGGAATTTGGGGATCAGGATCAGCAGTGTGTCATAGTTTTGTTTAGCTAGGTTGGCCAAGTTTTTGGTAATCTTGAGTCCCAAGGTTACAATGTAATCTGTTCTCCAAGCTAGGGGAAATGCAGATTGCAAAACTGTTAGTGTTTTGTCTGGGAGCTGTATGTCCATAGCTTGGGTCTTAGTGACATTTAATTTGTAGTAAGAATGCTTACTGTATTCTCCTATTTCTCTCAATAGGTTAGGAAAAGAGATGTGGGGTTGGGTAAGTGTAACCCATCATCTGCGAAGGGGCTTGTTTTTTTTTTTTCTTTCCTATTCATTGGATTGTCATGTTATATGCATTAGGAAAAACTGAAACATTACAAGTATTTAGAGAAATAACAGCTTGAAATGTGACAAATCCAATAAAAGGGTGATTAAGGCAGGAGTGACATGAAACAAGAGGATTAGTTACATACAAAACTAAACAAATGTTACAAGAAAATGTATAACTCAAAATCCTTATTAAACTCATAAAGGTTCATAATCTGTAAAGATTTCTGTAAATTCTAGGTTTATCATAGTACAGTTCAAGCCACAGGGGAATCTCATTAATTAAATGGCATCATTAGTGTGGCTATTTTGTGGGTTTCCCTTTATATATATACTTGCGAATAAAATATTAAAATGTGAGAAAAAAAATAATTTTTCAAATTTTTGCTTCTAATACTTTTACACATCCAGTGCAAATAAAGAAGAACTGTCCTGCCTGTTAAATGCCTCAAATGTCTGGGATCTAGATACATTTTTGGTACTTCACTCACTATTGATACCTGTGTGTCCCTGGTAAGAGCAGGGATTTAACCCTTTACCTCCTAGACTTTCACGTGGGGGATTTAAATCCCCTTTCCAAGGGCTGTATGCAGAACTCACTTTGAGTGCTGCATACAGCTCACTGGTCAGTCTGGGGCCACTAAATATGGCCCCAGCTGACTGACGGGAATCCCAGGTATCAATTGATACCTGGGGCTCCCTGGTGTCAGTAGGGAATTAACCCTGCTCACACCAAAACATTAAGACATGTCATTAAGCTCTAACATGGTTTTAGCCCAGGATTTGTAGTGCGTAATGACACATCCTAACGTAGTTAAGGGATTAAGGAAGATGATCCTAATTTATTATTTCCATTGTGTATACATATAAGGGGGTGTTTTTGCTTTAAATTACCTTTGACATTTTAAAAAGCCGTTCCTATCAATCTATTGTACCTCAATTATAACATTTGTAAGATTATGGAAGTATTCTACATTTTATGAAATCTTCATTTAGTTTCTCACCATGTCAATAAGAATTTAGAAAATCTATATAGCTATTGTAGTCTAACTTCGATTTTATTGCCTTGCATTTAAATATTCAGATGCAAACAATTTAAACTTAAGTGTTGTAGATTGAGTAACGTTCTATACTCAAGGAGTCATCAATGCATTTATTAGTGGTTACTTAGTGCCCCACCCAGCCATACTCCGAACATTGTAAAAACAGAAAATATCTGTGTACATGAAATAAATTAACATATCTCAATGTGAATGTGTTTCTCATTCCTATACAGCACTTTTGTAAAAAATTTTAAAAATCTAATGTTTTTGAGCAATAATAAACTTTTTTCCAAATAAGAACTATTTGTAGGAGCAGTTTTAATGTTGTTAGGAGTTACTGCTGTATTGTGGGTTAATACAGAATGTGTAAGATTTATGAATATATATATAAATATTCTGAATTTGTTTAAAATATTGGTGTAATAAATAATGTAATTAATAGAAAATGTTAGGATTTAGGGTTGGACATGTGGTACATGGTGAGCATTTGAGAGGGGTTAAAGGACAATTGTTGCCTAAAATTCACTTTTTGCCAAACAAACGCTTTCAATGTGTGAAAGGAAGTTTTTTAAAAAAGATTGTCAATGTGAATTTTTATATAAAATGCCTCCCTACCTGTGCAATTGCTATTTTCCCCCCAACATGTCTACCATCTTTGGTCAGATGGTCCCCTCCACTAACTGTTTATTCTCTATGTAATGTTCTGCCTCATGACAAGCACAGGGCAGTGATGTCATCGCTCATTGACAATTGACAATCAGGCATGTATGTAGAAGATATCCTCTGTTCTCTCCAAGGCAGTGCTATTTAACAACAGAGGACAATGAGAAGTATAGAACATCAGTTAACTGCCTCGCAAAGTCCCAGTGACCAGGTCTCATATTTTTCTAAGAAAACTTGTTTTTGATTACAAGATAAAGTTGCTTGTATCTGTCATTTAATGGTATGAATATTTTTGAAAGCTGTACTTCTTCATAATTTTAGTCCCACAGAAAACATATAGCAAACAATTTAAAAATACAATCATGCATGTGATGACATGAATTGTTACATGAAAATTGATTGTATTACTCAATGTATCAATGCACTGAGGATACCAATGTTGCTTGAAAAAAATTATAAAATCATAAATGGGAAAAAAATACAATTATGAAATATTAAAATTATACGGTATCCCTTGCTATCACTTTCAACAGCTAAGGTTCACAAAATTTGTGAGCTGAATATTTGATTTTTCTTAAGATGGAAAAATATCTGAACGGCCATCAAATATATAGATTTGCATATATATTGAAAGAAAAAAAAGATGTACTTCTTAAAAAGTATATACACACAAGCAGTTATGTGTCCAGGTCTTTATAATATTACCCTTATCGAATGGTTTAGTAGAAAAAGTGTCTGATTTTTTTTTTAATTATCTAATTAGATCAATGATGTAATGTCATTCAGTTGAATGCAATTGGATTTTTGAAGATATATGGTAAAAATGTCAGGTACTTTTTGGTTTATTGATTTAGTTCCTCAATTAGAAACTCCTGTATGTCATGGAGAACAAAATGTATCACCTTCACTATTGCCTCCTCCAGCATACTTAGCTTAATGAAGTTTCACAAACCACGCAGTGCTATGCAGAATGGCATTGATTATATGTACATGCTAAAGATGAGTGGGTGATATTTCAAGATTCCTAGAAAACCAGGCCTGCAGTATGCCAGGAAAACAATGTTAGAACTGACCGTTCATATTTTACCTGACGTGCGCTGACTTGACAGATTAGAAATTGGTATGACCACTCGCACTAATATGAATGCTACTAACATCTCTATAAAAGCTGGTCATATTATGGCTTGGAAAAGAGATCCAGGCCATAATAGACTTATTTATATATGACCGAGTAGTGGCCTGTTTCCCAGAGTGGTCGGTCAAGATGGTTCCTGGCGTCTTCCTGATAGATTTACCACCTGATGGAGCCGACAGAGTCTAACAGGTTAAAAGGGGGCCCTGGGAGCATAGGACAACTTACTTGTGAAACATCAAAAGAGGATATTAACTGTTTTTCTAGTAGATTTTTAGTTTTATTTAATAACATGTGAAAGGGAATTTAAAATTTCAAGTTAAAATAGCCAAAATGGAAACATTCTCTAAGTTAGTAATGTTTCCAGATCTCCTATTGTGGCTTAACATTTAAAAATTCACTGGTCAATTCTAGACAATTACTGGTCTAGTGAAAAACCCTCCCTCAGCACAGTTCTTTCCAGGATACTGTTTGGTCATTTATTTGTATGGGTTTGCTTGTTAAACATTTGGTATAAGGTCCTTCTTTTTTGTACTCCCTATATTTTTTGGTTCAAATAGTAAAAAACCCTTGGCAGCACAAGGGTGAGTTACATGGCGACTGACCAGCAACCCCTTCCAAAAAATACCGTATTTTTCGCTCCATAAGACGCACTTTTTTTCCCCTCAAAAGTGAGGGGAAATGTCTGTGCGTCTTATGGAGCGAATGTGAAGAATTACTTACCTGTCTTGGAGCGTGGGCCGGCTTCACAGCGCGCTCCGCGGTCCAGGAACTTCTATTTCAGGTTCCGTTTCCGGCGGGACTGAAAGGAAGTGTGCACACTTCCTTTCAGTCCCGCCGGAAACCGGAACCTGAAATATTAGTTCCTGGACGGCGGAGCGCGCTGTGAAGCCGGCCCACGCTCCAAGACAGGTAAGTAATTATGGGACAAGGGGAGGGGGAGACACTATGGGACAAGGGGAGGGGAGGAGACACTATGGGATAAGGGGAGGGGAACACTATGGGAGAAAGGGAGGGGAGGAGACACTATGGGACAAGGGGAGGGGGACACTATGGGAGAAAGGGAGGGGAGGAGACACTATGGGACAAGGGGAGGGGGACACTATGGGAGAAAGGGAGGGGAGACACTATGGGAGAAGGGGAGGGGAGACACTATGGGACAAGGGGAGGAGACACTATGGGACAAGGGGAGGGGAGGAGACACTATGGGACAAGGGCAGGGAGGGACACTATGGGATCAGAACACTAATGGACAAGGGGAGGAGGAGTTAAAGAACACTATGGGACAGGGTAGGAGGGGTTAACAATCACTATGGGACAGGGTAGGAGGGGTTAACAATCACTATGGGACAGAGGAAAGGGGGGTTTAAGATCATTATGGGACAGGGGAGAAAAAAAAATATTCTGAACAAACTGTCCCATGGTAAGAAACACTATGGAACAGTTTGTTCAGAATATTTTTTTTTCTGGGTTTCCTCCTCTAAAAACTAGGTGCGTCTTATGGTGAGGTGCGTCTTATGGAGCGAAAAATACGGTACTTTTAATTTCAAGAGACTTATTATTTCCAGAGACATGCTTCTAGTTATCACCTATTTCCCTCCTCACTCCCATAGCGGCTTTTCAATAAAAACATCACTCAATGGATGTTTGCTCAGCACTCTGTGTGTATTGTTTTTTTGTTGAAGTGCACTTGTCACGTTAAAGTTAATAAGTCTATGAAGAGTTTTTCTTACAGTCTTTTCTCTGTACTAGTAAGAGTTTAAGCTATTTTATGTCTCTGTACAAAATGTGCTTTTTCTATCACATGGCTGATTAATAAATTCTTTTTTTTTTTTTGTAAATCTTTTTATTAAGGTATTTTCAAAATGTGGAAAGCAGGTAGTTGGTAAACACTGTGAAACTCGCAGGTTTCTGTTGTTTATAGGTACACATTATACAATACAATGAGGTATGCAGATCTCCGCGCAACTTTCCATAGGGAGACTGATTAATAAATTCTTGTAATATACCAAAACTGCATAATAAAAATATACATTATGAAAAATTGAAATATTAATAATAGCAAAATTACTTGGACAATTGTTATTCAATACTGCCATGACACCTTTCACCTTCTTATCCTTCACCCTACTCACTGAATTCTCCTGAACTCATTTTGGTTAAGAGGCCGTGAATACTTTGCCAGCTGTAAACGGCTGACCACCCTGTCACAATGAATGTGTCTTGACAGGATGACAAACAGATTACTGAAACATAATCAAGCATTCAATTTTTGGGCACTTGTTATGAAAGACAAGCACATTGCTGAAATTCTAGAAAGATGCTAAGCAAACACGTAGGAGGTGGCAGAGATTCAAAGAGAGATTTGTATTAAAAACAATAAGGGATAAAATTAAGATGGAAATACAAACAGCTCGCAGTCTGTAAAGAAAGCATCCATGTGGGACGTAATGACTGTTACATAACACAATCCCACTGCTTGCGCATGTATGACCTGACCTGGAAACCTGTGTTATAACAGCTAACATATTATTATAAATACAAAAGCTAGTTTAGAAGAAAGGGCCCTACACATTTTATGTTAAATGTTACCGGTCAATAGTTGCTACAAGAGTTTGAAACTCCCATTTGGTTCCAAATTATATTTTCAGGTAAATATCTTAGCATCAAACCAAGTGTACCAACCTCCAGTACACAGTACTGAGCCTGATCCTGCCTCTATCATAGAGACTGGACCACATGATGCTAGTTGGACCATCATCAATGTTATAGTAGAAGGTCTGTCCAGAAAACTGGTATCACAACTCTGAGACTGAAATGTTGAAGTTTAAATATAGCTTTTTGTAAAAGATATCTGAGTACAATGAACGTCATTATGTCCCTGAAATGATCTGCCTGAAAAAAATAAATAAATCAATATTAGCATTGCTAGTGGATCCATTTACTATTCATGACGGTTACTATACTTACATCAGTTTTGATTAGTTCAGGAATTACAGTGACATAATATATATGTGTATGTGTGTATTGTTAATTGACTGTATTATAAATCTTTAAATGTATTTTAATACAAACCCTTCTGGTACTGAGGGGGTTAACCATTCCAGGGCTATTTAAGCTAAAAAAAACTGCCCCACCTTTCCTTTTCCCACATATATGGGAAATATTTTACTTTTATAATTATTTTCACCACAAATATGAAAAGTAGTTCTCTGGGCGTCACATGAGTTCTAATAATTGAAATACAGTAATGTTAATCAAGGACAATATCAGGTTATCTACATCTTGCAAAAATATTCAGACTGTTGACAAATTCTCACATTTTACTGAAAAACAATACATATATTCAACATTTGTTTTAAGCGATTATTGTGAGATTACATAGATTTTATGTTGAAACATCTTTTGACGAAAAATAAAAAATAAAAAATATGCAATTTGCAAAAATATTGAACCCATCTCCCCTGGAAGCTTTGTGTTTACACAGCTGAAAAAGTAGCCATAATGGCAATATAATTACCTATCAAATGGCTTTTCCCACAAAGGAAGGCCAATGATAACATTATCCGTACACTGACATTGATGCACGTTGTCCAGTACATATTGAAGGGCCATATCGTGCTACATATGGATGTTGAGAAGGGCCTTCAACCAGTGTATTCCTTTTCTCCAGGCTGTTAATCTGTGCCTAGACTCACATATGACCAGGTAGACACTACAGCTAGAGATTGTATTAATAGTGCATTTACTAACTAATTCTTCATTCACAATTACACTGGACATGGGTGCTCGTATTACAGTTGCTCCTTGCTTCTTCTTTTCCACCGATCCTTCATTTTTTAACAGAAATGTGTTAAATTTATCTTTTTTTCTCAAATATTAGTTTGGCGGTGTTCTTCAATGGAAATGCCTGCCTAAACTAGTGTAATTTATAGTAAACTATAAAACATGGGACATTTTATTTTCTGACATAAAACCAACTTCAGACTTTTCCAGGGCTATGCCGATTTCTATTTTAAAATATTACCAACCAGAAATAGAATTAGCAGATTGGAATTCAAAATCCTTACATAATATTGATAACTTATTTGATCACATGTTCTTTGAAAAATTAAAAAAGAAATTTGACTTGGCAGATGACACGGCAGCCCAGTACTACATTAAATCTGATATATTACAAGAAAAAGGTGGTATTCAACACTTAGACCGAAAAATTTATAAATTAACAAATTCAACTTTAGAAAAAATGTATTTATATTATAGACATAAAAAACACACGATTTCTTTCAGGTACATGCTGGAGGGGATTTGGTGCTCTAATAACTCTTACACATATATGGTGCAAATGTGCAAAACATTGGGGCTTTTGGAAGGATATTCATTGGCTTATCAAACAGACTGACCAGCTTTAGTCGCATTTCTGCCTAAATTAGGATTATTTAGGAAATTCCCTGACACTGTTAGTAAGGTATGTATTAACAACAAAATGCTACCTTGATAAAAGTGTATAGCGCCGAAACGTTGGGGGCTATTCTGTGACTTTTTCCCCCTCCTCTCAGTTTTAACAGGTTAAACTGGTTCTGGTATGTACTACTTGGTTAACATTTGTATATATATATCTATTCTTTTTTTGTATCTGGGGTAATACCACTCAGTCTGCATATCCTAGATTGTTTATTCCGGATTTCTGTTTTCTGTTTGGATCAGAGCTTTCATATTGATTGTATATGTATGACTACATTAATACTTTAATATATATTTTGGACATTGGTGATACCTGTTACGTTTGTACCTGTACAATAAAGTGCTTTGTATTTTAGCTGGTTGTTCTCCTCTTTCAGTACTATAATGTTGGCAATGTAAACAAGTTATACCATGCAATTGGAAGTCCATGAATATTCCATCTGTTGACGAAGTTATAAACATAATACTTGATAACAAATTATATGAACAGACAATAAGACAACCATTTCCACCATCTGATATATTTAGGCTTCAATGGGATATCTGAGAAACTGAGTTGAAAAATGGAACTGAAGATAGATATTACCTCACACCCCATAGAGATGGAATTATGAGGTACCTGCTGTAAGAAATCATGCTGCTGTACAGTATATTGTACATACTTCAGTACCATATTTGCCTTTGACATTTATGATGGATCCCTTACCCCTCCCCTCCCCTTTTTTTCTTAATTCTTTTTTCCTTTCTCCTTATTTTTTGAATCATTATTTTATGTTCATAGCTTTGTTTCAAAATTATATTGTGATATTTTATAAAAATGTATTACTACAAACTATTTGAAAAATAATTTACAATAAAAAACATAAATTTTTAGATAATTAACAAAACTATATATATATATATATATATATATATATATATATACATACAATCAAAATAATGACAGCTTCAGTTTTCTGTAATGTCAGAGGAAAAGAGCAAAGAATTTAACAACTTTGGCAAATTCTTGGTTTTAGACACATTATTAAAAATAAAATATACTTGATATCCAACAGAAATGTTTATATTACCACTGTACATGGTCCACTCCGTTTCTACGGTGATTGTGTCAGTAGTTAGCAGTAAGAAGTTCACATTCGTTGTCTGGAAAAATCTGACGCGTTTCAACTCACTTAGAGATGTTCCCAATGGTAATGTTAGAAACTGTTGCTGCTATATAAATAAATGTTAGTATCATAATGAGAAGATGTTTCATTTCAGTTGCTCATGTATATTTGGCAATATAGGAGAAATTTTCATTATAGATTTGTGTTTTCCATTTATAGGTACTGCACTCTAACTATACATATGAAAAGTCTCTGATTAAATATTATGATACAATAATAAATTCTTCCTATTGTTAAATATTGTGAAAACTAAATACATTTTGCTATTGGCAAGGTGCACTGCACAGTGTTTATCTGTAGAATATATGGTTCATGTGTTACGTTATTATTGTATCTTGGAAAATCTTTACAAAGCTTTGATAACTTGGTATTACTGTAAATTATTAAATAGAGTAAGTATTGTATTACACGGGTGATCTATGAGGATGTGGATACAAGCCAACTTCTTAACAATAGTGCTATACATGAAACACACACGCCTGTCTTCCCCTTCTAAATAATAAATACATTGCAACTATGACAACCATGATACAAATAACAAGAAAGATCATAATTAAAGCCTTTGAAGTCACAGGTACTACTAATTCCCTGTGTTTCTGTAAGTGTTAACAAGATAAATAACAAAATAGAAACCTACTGTGATGGACCGCTTGGCACCCCGACTGGGTACCTCCATCAATCGATGCTCCTCATGCTTACCGAGGGGTCCAATCACTCCACTAGACACCATAAGCACTGTAGACTCCACGAACCGCCGCAGCTTGGTTGGGGGTCTCGCCGTCTCCCAGCCACCCAGCCACCCTGGACCCAAGACCAGGATCCATCTCCCAGGCAGACATCTCCTACTCCAGGGAGCGTAGCAGGAACAGCTCTTAGAAGAGCTAGTGATTATACGCAGGGGAGTATAGTGATTATAACAATCCCCAGAGTGTAGTTCTCCAATTGCCCAAACATGAGCCAAGACTTCAAGGGGTAAAAGCAGTCTGTTTAATGGAAGTCAGCACTTACAATTTATACATACATTTAAACCCCCAACAGCCTCATTTACATACTATAGGTTACATAGCGCACTACAGTACAAGGAAGGGTGGGGTCAGACAATAGTAAGGGCTGATGGGACGGACAAAGCAGCTAGTTTAAACTGGTCTGGCAGTGTCCCTGGGACAACACCCTGCTGGGGAAACAATGGGACAGGAAAAAGGGGGAGGGGATGAGGCACAGACAAGCAATGCATTAAACATACTCCTCCCCTGTGTCTGAGAAATAATTAATTATCTCCAGGTACAGAAAAACACACAATTTTCAAACACCCCAAAAGTACCCCCAAGATCCATGGAAACCCCACAAGAGTCACATCCTCGGATAGCCCTGATCTGGGTGACCAGCATATCCAAAGATCACCCAGATCGGTTCAGTGGTTTGGTTTTTCCATAGAAGTCACTTTTTAACATGTCTTTTTTGCAGGACCCATAATCCTGGGGCAAGAGGCTGGCAAGCAGGCCCTCCAAGTACCAGTGGCGAGGTTACGTTTGCCACACCTACGTCATCAAACAAAATGTTAGCTTTCAATTGTGAATATTTCAATTATTTTTTATAAACAAATAGCAGAGATTAAAGATTACTGATGAATATTCATAAAACTAATTTGTGTCAAAAGATGAATCAAAATTATTATTTTACCAAGCCTTAGCATACCCACCAGGCAGTGGCGCCTGCCGAAGTTTTAAGATGGTGGGGCACCAGACTACTCCTCCAGAGTTTTACTCCTTCCTATATACAGAGATACTCATACAATACGGAGAGCTGAGGGGCTGGGGGATTGAGACAGATGCAATGGCTGGGGTAATGAGACACATGTGGAGGCTGGGATAATGAGACAAATGGGGGGCTGGGGGAATGAGACACATTTGGGGCTGAGGAAATGAGACATATGAGAGGTTGTGGGAATAAGACACATTTGGGGAATGAAAAATATGAATGGAGGGGCTGGGGATTGAGACACTTGGGGGCCTTGGGGATTAAGACATATGTGGGGTTGGAGGAATGAGACACATTGGTGGCTTGGGGAATAAAACACATGGAAAGGCCTAGGGGGAATGAGACACATGGAGGGACTTGGGGGAGAAATTGAGACACATGGGGGCTGTGAGAATGAGACATATGTGGGGTTGGTGGAATGAGACACATTGGTGGCTTGGGGAATAAGATACATGGAAGGGCCTAGGGGGAATGAGACACATGGAGGGGCTTGGGGGAGAAATTGAGACACATGGATGTGCTGGGGGGAGCACAAAGCAACATCAAGGGGCTGGGGGAGAAAGGGACAACGTGCAATAGACACACAAATGGGGTTGTGGATAGAAAGAGACACCCAGACTGTAAGACAAAAAGGGGATAAAATACACTAAAGGAGGTAAGACATTAAAAAAAAGAGGATAAGAAACACAAAAGGGGTAATACATTTGAAAGGGAGATTTAAGGGATACACAGGAAAATATTTTGTTTTTGGGGGGGGGGTACAAATTGCATCTTTGTCTGTGTAGTCAAAAAGCCTTGCACTGGCCCTGTATATGTCTCTGTAAAATCTTTCTTTAGCTCTCTCTCTATATATCTTTCTAGCACTCTCTTAGCTCTTCTTCTCATGATATCATCTCCAGTAGTGCTTTTTATTAAATATAGTTGCTTGTATGAAACATGTCAGCTATTCCATTAGCTCTCCTCACATAGTGTGCACATGGTTAAATCATCAAGAGACAGATAAACTCCAAGCATGTCAGCTACTCATAACTCATTAATAACTCTCAGCACACAGTGAGCACATAGTTAAAGCAGGAGGATACTGATATGCTACTTATTACACGCAGTGTACACAGGGTTACAGCAGCAGGATACTGATAGACTACTTATTCACTTTGCAGCTAACAATATAATTAATCTGCAATGGTAATATGGAGCCAAGAAGTAGCTGACATGGTTAACAGAATCAACACTCATTACAGATTAAAACAGATTGGAATCAGAATCAGATCAGTCCTCGGAGTCACAGCCCCAGTCCTGCAGTTTGAAGCTTTTCAACTTTTCTTTTTTTTTGTTTAATAAAATTGTATTTGTTTTTTCAAAAGTTACATAATAAGGCAGTTTACATAGCTCTCTGGATAGAATGATACTGTAGCAGAAACATATTATATATAAGATATGCCCTTCAAATAAAAATAGAAAATAAATTTTAAAAATCATTTATCTAATTTATGCATAAAAAAAGCAATTGTCATCAGCCCTTCTCAACTTTTCAACTAGCCACAGCATGAGTGTCTCAGGTCTCAGGTCTCAGGTCTCAGCTGTAGAGTGACTGAGCACCTTAAGAAAGATGGTGGGTATGTGCAGTAGGAGTGACAGGCAGTGTCGGAAATGGTCCCTTCCCTTTGTCACCCCTGGGCTTCCCTGGCTTTATATATATTAATTATATATTTGAGCAAATTGCATTGCTTAATCAGGATTCAGGCAGCCACTAAAGCAGTTGGGAGAGAGAAAAAAATGATGTTATATACATTTGCCCGGGACCAGGAGTTGCTGCTGTGCTCTCCTTGGGCAGCTTTAAAGATGGCGCTCCTGGTGCTATCAGTCAACAATGGCTCCTAAATAGAGGGGCCAATAGCATACCTCCTCTCGAATGGCAACTCAATGGAAATTCCTGAAATTCATTCCTAAAAAAGACTAGGCATGTGCAAAACCTGCTAAAACAGGGCAGATTTCAAACCAGACCCATTGTTTTACATGCCTAGAATGCTCTAAAATAAGCTTCTCCAACATCTACTAATGAGGGGGGAGCGGCCCTGCAGAACTTAAACCTATTACAGATAGATTATGAAGACACACATGTATTACCATCATTTTGGCTTAGCACTCTCCCCTCTAGTTATAGAATCTTTGTTTCTTTATTTCTAAACTACTGCAAATAAATGCTTAACCAATATAAAACCCATTGTGGTGCTGCCCCATTTGCCCCTATGGACAAGTTTCCACTACCACCAGGTATGAATTTCTAATTCTCACTTGCCAACGGTAACCCTTATGATAATGCTTCCACTCTATTATAATAGGAAATCTAGGAATAAGATATTTTACACTGTGTAGAGCGCTTTGAGAGTGCTCTGCACAGTGTGCTAACAGCAGTATGAGCAAGAGATCAGCTATCAGCAGTTAAATCATATTGTGAAGGCTTAGATCAGAGTAGAAAGCTTCAAGCATTATATTATTATAGTATTAAATGTAAGCTTACTAATGCAAAAAACCTAAATAACAAAATAGGGGAACCAGGGGCGTACCTAGAGCATTTGGAACCCAGGGCGGATCCTGTGTGTGGCACCCCTCCTCCCTTCCCAAATGAAAAAAAAAAAATGTTTCATTTTTTTATAATGTATTGCACAATTTTGTAAACGTTGTAAAACTCCTGTCTGCCCCTTCTACAAAACCCCTTTCCTGCCCCCAGGGCCGGCGCGTCCTATAGGCGACTTAGGCAGGGGGGTGCCAGATTAGGGTGATTTATCAGACCAGGCAACCTTCTTCTATTGCTTCATGGTCCAGTTCTTTTTTTTTTATATAATCTTTATTATATATTTTTGTTTTGTTTTTTCTTATACAACTTAACATATATATGAAATGTAACAATGTGGCCTCTAATATTTATACTCTTAAACAGTGCGTGATAAACATAATATTCCTTCATTTTTATTGCTAAAACAATTTATATGTCAGATCAAGATTTACAATTCCTATCAATATCAGAAATAGGTCATCACATATGATAACAAACATCCACAAACAGAATGACGCACAAAAGACAAACCAAAACAGACAACTTATTTTCTAAAATGCAGAGAGAGAGATGACTTACATAGTTAAATAGTTACATAGCTGAAAAGAGACTTGCGTCCATCAAGGGGTTGGGGGTTGGGGGGAGGACAATGGGTCCCCCCATTGAAGTAATTTAGGGCCCCCACCCACCGCTCAGGGGTTGGGGCCGGGGGGAAGGACAATCGGTTCCTCCCCACCTTATTTTACTTTAGGGCCCGCACAATTGATAATATAAGGTACTAGAAAAAAACATTAATTTTATAAAAATGAGGGTTATTGGATAAATAGGGTTTGTGCCAAGGAGTCTAATGGAACGATCACGCAATGCGCAATTTCAATGACATGCTATGTCACGTGATCGGCCCCAACTCCTTATGGGACTAGTGTGCTGCAGGATAGTTTCTGAATTAAGACGGGGGGTGGGTCACAAAGATGCTAGTGTTTTTTTCCCTCCCCTCGGCTTCTGGCAGCAATAGTTGTAATAATACCAAGCCCAAATTGCTTAGGGAGCCATGTAATTGGGGAGGGTAAATACATAGCCAAGAGAGAATTAGGGCCGTCGTGGGGTGGGTATAGAAACTTGTATGTCCCATGGCAGTGCAGTATTGGAAATGAATAAGATCATAAATTCTCTAATGTAATTAAGAGGAAAGCACTCTCTTGCAAAGGGAAAAAATAATATATATATATATATATATATATATATATGTATATATGTAAATATATATAGCATTAAAATAAAAATAAAAACTTATATGTAGTAGGCAGGGCTAACTCTGCTTGAAGGGATCTTGTGTGAGAAAAAAGGAGACACACTGATATAGAAAAATATATAACATAAAGATATATGTAAAGTTAGTAGGTCAGACCAGTATGGATAGTTCTTCTTGTTGTATTGAATCAGTATGGGTGGATTGGAATTCCGTCTTGGGTGAGGGATATGGAAGGGAAGGGGCATGAAAAAAATCATAAGAGAGATAAAAAGAGAAAAATGGGAGAGCTTAATAAAAACTTAAAAAGTATAGTATAAGTGATAATAACAGGGCCACAGAAAAAAGTAAAATATATATTGGCAAAATTAAAGATTGAAAAAATAAAAATGCTTATAAAAATAAAATTAAAAATAAAATTAAAAATAAAATAATAAATATGAAAAAAATGTAAAAAAATATAGAAAAAATATTGAAAAAATTTAAAATAATTAAAGGAGAAAACATAATATTAATAAAAATGCTAAAAAGTTGTAATTATAAAAAAATTTAAAAGATCAAATTCTGCATTAAGACCATCTGGAGAGAGAGTTTGCTCCATCTTGATCTGAAATTTAAGTTGATTTATAAACCTGCGACTAAGGAATAATGTTCACATTTTTCCAATTTCTGTATATGACTATTTTAGTAGCTAGAAATAAGTGGGTTATGTTTAGTTTATTCTTCGAGGTCATAGGAGGCCAGTTTAGATATAGTAGAGCTACTTTCGGAGAAATTATTAGTTCAATATTTAAATTCTTTGAGATAAATTGGATTTCTTCCCATAATTTTTTTCTTTTTATGCAGTTCCACCAAATGTGAAGATATGTACTGATAGCCCTACAGATAGCCCACATCTCCAACATAAATGATGTTTTGTAGGAAACATTTTGTGCATTCTGAGACTAAGTAATCTATTAAAAAACAGAAGAGTGCTGGTGCGAAAGAGGCACTCCAGCACTCTTCTGTTTTTTATTATTTTTGCACCTTATTACCAGGGTATATGGCGGGTGCTGCATATCAGTTTGTAATTTATATGTATATATTTCTGCGCCAATTTATCTACTGTGTATATTGTCTAAGTAATCTATTGATTACCTTAAAATGTGATTCTATTAAATTTAAAGAATCTCTCAATTCTATGTTGATATTCTATTATTTTTTCCATATGTCTATAGCAGTAGGTTTGTTTTCTTTAATAAGGAACCTGCTTAAAAATAAAGCATTTGAAAACAGTTTTTCTAGGGGTTTTGAAGTAAATAATATTTTATTCTATTCAACACTGATAAGTCCTATTTTATTAAATGTGTTCTTAAAAAACTTTTTAGTCTTAAAAAATTTCCATTACTAAGTTCCGTTCGAATGCACAAACGGGGGGCGTTCATGCAAATAGTCAAAGTTAAAATGGCGTTCGAAATTGTCGAACACACTTCGATTCCTGTCGAAGTTTCGAAGTCCCAGAGAAGGTAAAGTTCAGTGGTGTTCGTGCCGTTGCGTGTCCGATTTGTGTTCCATGAACTTGATGACCAAACACCGCTGAACGCGTTCGACTGAATTAAAATGGCCGCCGCCACGTGTTTGTATGTCGAATGGCGGCCACTTCGACTACTTCGGCACTTTGGCTGTATCTGAAGTGCCATTGCAAAGGTGTAGAACTGTTCCAATATACTTTAAAGGGACAGAACCAGTGCCTTTTAATAAAATCCAAGCAATGACAAGGGGAAAGCGAAGTCCAGGGACGTGTCCTTTGTTGCAATAAAATATCAGAAAGGAGAACCACACCATAATCAGTGTAGGGGAGGGAAAACCCACCATAACTACTGCAATCACAGAGGGGGTTTGTTACAATATACATGCAGTAATATGGATGCTATATAATTATTTTTAATGATAGGGTAACCCATACCTTCGTTATTCATCTTCTGGGTTAGAGTGCTTTGACTCAATCTTGTTTTTTTGTCTTTCCATATATATTGCATAAACCTGTTTTACCAGAAAGTATCAAGACAAAAATAAACTAACTCCAAATAATAATAAATAATAAATAAAATAAAAAATAATAGATTTTTATTATTATTTGGAGTTAGTTTATTTTTGTGTTGATACTTTCTGTTACTTCAGATATTTAGTGGTCTCCCTCTGGTTACATTGTTCCATACCACTGGATGCTTTGGTGCCTACGTCTTTATCTCCAGTCAGCATTATATTCAGTTTGTGAATTTTTACTTTTTTGTTTCTGTGATTAACATATAAGCTGCTTACAGACTGATTTTTTTTTATCATTATCGCAAATTTTGTAGCCACTAATTTCTTTATTGTTTCTTATGTTGGTGGCTAGCGGTTCAATAGAAATGAAATATAATATCAGGGAAAGGGCACACCCTTAACGGGTTCCATTTTTCAATAAGAACCATGGGGAGCAAATATTCGGACACTTTGTACGCCTGTTGGGTTGACATTTAGAGCCATATTAGACTTCTTTATCTAACCCC
Organism: Pelobates cultripes; assembly: GCA_933207985.1. NCBI lineage: Eukaryota > Metazoa > Chordata > Amphibia > Anura > Pelobatidae > Pelobates > Pelobates cultripes. Next base: position 322,350,650 of record OW240912.1, on the reverse strand, counting down.
AGATGCCATAATGTATTAAAGTTGCCTCCAAGGAGTTCTAGTTGACCCTGGCGAATGCTTTCTCAGCATCAACCAACAGGGTCAATAATGGAACCTTTCCTCTAGAGCAGGGGTTCTCAACCCAGTCCTCAAGGACTCCCGAACTGTCCAGGATTTAGGGATTACCCTGCTGTGTCTAATATGTTTTTTTGGGGGGGAACAAACACTTTAGACACAACAGGGTAATCCCTAAATCCTGGACTGGTAGAGGGTCCTTGAGGACTGGGTTGAGAACCCCTGCTCTAGAGGCATCATCCAGAATGTTAATTATTTTTTGTATACTGGTAGCAGAAGTTCTCCCTGGGATATAACCTATTTGGTTCTGATGTATAATTGTTGGTAATATTTTTTAACCTAGCTGCCAATATAGAAGCATCTACATCTATCAAAGAGATAGATCAATAATTTTGTACGTCCGTCTGTGTTTTGTTTTGTTTTAAAATGCACAAAATATTTGCTCTCATCATTTCTTCTGGAAATTAACCTTTTTTAGCAGCGTGATTAAAAGTACTTGTTAGATGGACACTTATTTGCTCTCTGTATATTTTATAAAATAGATTACTAAACCTAAGGGTTAATGGGTGAGATTAAAAGTAAACCTCTGGTTAGAGAATGAATAATGGCAAGGCTAAACCACTCTACTGGAAAATAGAGAGACTCCACTAAAAATCCCTAATATTGCAAATAGAAAAAAAGATTATTAAATAAAATTTAATAAAGTATCCAGGAGTAGTATATGCCTTTTAGTATAGGCATATACTACTCCTGGATACTTTATTAAATTTTATTTAATAATCTTTTTTTCTAGATTACTAAACCTGTCTGGACCTGGAGTCTTACATTTATCTAAATTGGATATAGCCTGATTTACTTCTTCAATGTTAATCTATTTATTCAAAATAGATCTATCAGAATCGATGATTTGGGGCAAGTTAGAGTTTTTAAGATATTGATTGATACCCTCTATGTTAGTAGTTAATGGAATACTATATAACTGGCAATAAAATTCATTAAAGTGTTGGCCTATCTCATTAGTTGTTTCTAAATTTCTATCTTCATCTATTAACTTTATTTATGCCTTTCTGAGTTTCTTGGATTAAATTTTATCAGCCCGATTACCTTTGGAATAATACTTAAGTTTCAATCTGTCTAAATTTTTAGCAGTTCTTTCCATAAGCCGTTGATTTAATTTCTCTTTAATTCAATCATTTTCTTTGCATTTTCCACAGTTAGATTTTGTTTATTTATTTGAGCTAGTTTTCCCAATTCTGCATAGAGGCCCCTAAATTGAAATTTTTATTAACTTGTATTTGTAATTTTATGAGATGTCCTCTAATCACTACTTTAAAGGCACACCATAGGGTGGTAGGCAAAATGTCTTCAGTCATATTTTCTGCAAAATATCTATTAATGATGGATTCAATTAGTTTCTTATTAAAGTCTGAACTAAGTCGGCAGTTATTTAAGCGCCAGGAATATTTTTCTTGAAGAAATATAATATTTGTATAACAGGTATTTTTTAAAGGATTTTCTCGTCGTGCTTTCATCAATTTTTCTTTGAATTGTGCTGAGCGAAAGTTTACTATGACATCTTTTGGATATTGTGCAGATGTATTACTTGGTTTGTGTATTCAATGAACTCTTTCTAGCGAGCAATCAAGTGTTGACATATCTGGAAGTAATGCTTTAAATAAACCATTTAAATATTCTTCTATTTTTTCTGCCTCAATTTCTTCCAATATTCCACGAAAATGTAAATTTCATCTTCTTAATCTGTCTTCCAGTTCAGATATTTTTTGTTCCAGTCCCTTGATTTTAGTTGTTAAATTATCTGTTGTATCTTTGAGGGACATATATTGATCTTCAATAGATTTGAATTTTTGTTCCATTGTATTGATCGCTTCTGTAATTGTTTTTGTGTCTTGTTTGATCTCTTTAAAATTTAATAACATGTAATTTCTGAGACCTTGTAATTGTGTCTCCAATATTACTTCTAGATGTTCTTTAAACAACTATAACCGATGGGTTGTGCGGCAATCAATTCTGCATTCAATGCGAAAAATTAACTTTCTGCTTCAATTTGTATTTCTGTTTCTTGAGAGTCTTTTAAGGGGTAGGAGTGAAAAAACCTGAAAGTCTCTTTTTAGTTTTTTATGATGGTTATAATTCTTTTATTTTTTTTTTTTTATTTTTTTTGTGCTTTTTTTAATGCCATTTCAAAAGAAAGGAGGGAAAAAAGGATTACTTATTTACTTTGTACCTTTATACCTTTGTTCTTTGTTAAAATCTTAGTTCTCAATGTTTTTACTTATCTTTCCTTCCAACTTCTTCTTTCATCTCTCCCTCTTTTTCCTTTTTTTTTAAAGGCCATATCAGTATTTTGCTTTTGATTGTAGGTTTTTGTTTTGTGAAGAGTCTTGTCTTTATTTCTGTCTTTTTCCCCCTTTTTTTAATATTTTTATTCCTCTAACATACACCTACACCGCCTTTTTTTAAAAATAAATCTCATTCCTTCCAGCTTGCTTTAGGTTTGCTTCCTTACTCTTTCGGTGCAAGCTTCCAATATGCTTTCTCTGCTGCCAAAACTCCAGAACTTTAAATCGCCAAAACCACCAGAACGCTTGGTCCATGTGTGGCTCAATCAGCTACAACACCGGTGTCGATCAAATCCTCTGAAGGACGCGGGTGTCGGCCAAATCCTTTGGGCAGCTCAAAGGTTCCTGCTTACTTCTTCGCCTTAACCTGGCTCGCCCACCTCCTGTGCGTGTCGTGTACACACGTCATCATGCACCTCAACCCAGTGACCCACCATACTCCATGGTCCAGTTCTAATGCTCACGTCCCCATTGAAGTCATTCAGCAGTGGAGATGGGTCATCATGGCCACTCTGACTACTCTGTGGTTATGCAGCTCCATACTCAGCAGTTTGCGATGCATTGTGTAGCTCTTTTTGAAGGAGTGGAGATTGGGTGAAAGTCTAACAGAGAGGGGAAGGGTGTTCCATAACAACGGTGCAGCCTTAGATAAGTCTTTAAAGTGAGCATCAGAGGTAGGAGTACAAACAGAGGTTAGACTTAGGTCTAACCACTGGACGTAGGGGCCCAGACGGGACATATTTTTGCATTAGTGAGGATAAGTAGGTCGGAGCAGCATTGTGTAGAGATTTGTAAGCAAGTGTCAGAATCTTAAATTGAGTCCTATATCTTACAGGAAGCCAATGTAGGGACTGACAAAGGGGGGAGGTGTGGGAGGGGCAGGGAGGCAGGAAGATGAGCCTCGCCACCGCATTCATTATAGACTGTATTGGGGCAAGTTGGGAGCATGTAAGGCCACTGAGTAGCAGATTACAGTAGTCAATAAGGTGGGAAGTAAGTCTGTTTACTGTACAGCATACCATATCTTACCATATCTAATTTTTCTTCTACCAACAAGTGGCATGATTTACTCAAAAATTTGATCAGCCTCTAAATTGCATCTCAATTAGCCAGCATTGTGTAACATTACCAAGCATATGTTTAAGAATAAATTGTGTATCTCAAAAACCAATTGCACTCATTGCAAAGAATGAGTAAAACTGCACTTTAAAATGACAGTGGTCGTACCACAGCTGCTATCAGTTTTACGCACAGCCTGTGTCACAGTATTGTGAAAGGAGCAACTCTTTTTCTATTATTACTAATATATATTAAATGTAAACCACTTTTGGAATATGTAATTGCAGATTGACAATATTTTTCACATGGTGCCTATAGTTTTTCTCACTCATTTAGATTATTTAGTATGTATTCGCAAAAAAATTTAATTTAAGTCAAACTCCAAAGTAAAAAAAAAATGGAATTGCAATTGTCTACGTCAAAACCTGCATTGACCAGTTCAAGTTAGCTGACGAGAACATTGATGGATGCATTTGTGAATGCATAATTTATTTCTGAACATGTCAAATGTAACAGTCAGAAATCTAACAGATAACTCAAGGCATAAAATGCAACATTCTGCCAAAGGATTTGCACTGTCAGTGTGTGGGTGCATTGCAAATTGCAATTGTAAGTTTTCAAAAGGAGGAGTACCTTAGGGAATATTGAATTTTTCTTCTGCCTGTTTCTCTTATTAGCACACATTCCCCTGATGTATTCTCTCTCAGTTAATCTGACTTACTCAAAACAGCTGTAGGAGTATGTTCACTGTTTCTGCTTCTTAATCACATTCTGCGGTTCATTTCCTCACTTTGCCCAGTATTAATGAAGATGGTAACTTAATATGGACATGACTAACAGTTTCTGAAATCCAATGTTTTTAGATTAGCGTACTTAAAGGAACACTATAATGTGAGGAATACAAACTTGCATTCCTGATGTGACAGTGCTGGTGTGGGTATTTAGGTCCCTCTGTCAAAGCAGTGAAAATTAGATTTTACACACATTTTTTCCCACGCCTCCACCTTGCTCCACCTCTGTGGCTGATATCATCAATCAGCCAATCCATAACTTTCCCTCATGAATCTCTGTGGGGGGGTGGCCAGCATCTCTATGCAGAGCATGGAGGCGCTGAACGTCAGTGCTGAACAATGTGCAGCACTGACCCAGGAAGCACTTTAGTGGCCGTCTGAGTGACTGTCACTGAAGGTGTTACTAAGCAGCAATGTAAACACTGCCTTTTCTCTGAAAAGGCAGTGTTCACATTAAAAAGCCTGCAGGGACTGACTATACTCACCTAGAACAAATACAATAAGCTGTAGTGTCCCTTTAATGATGTATGACTAGGTATAGGCCTATTTCCGAGAGTGGTCTGTCAAGTTGATGCCTAGTGTCTTCAATCTATCAAGCTAATTAAGTAAACTGAATTGTTGAGAATTCATCACAGAATTGCAAATTTAAATCAAAAATAGCTGAGCAGGAAAAATAGCTGAGCTGGAAACATAGCTCAAATTTTTTCCAATTTAGTTCATTTTGGCAAATTACTGAAAACATATGGTTTGGTGGATAGTAAATAATTAAAATGCATTAATGTGGCTTGTTTATCAATTCAATAGGCAGTTGTCTGAACTTAATACATAGCTAGAAAAATGGTCAGTTGTGCATTTTAACTAGCCTCGGGCCAAATGCTCCCGGGGGCCCGTCAGGTATGACAGCTGCAATGAACATCTTTCACTGTTGAGTTTCTAACAGTCAAGCAGAGGCGTATCTTTGTCTGCCTAGCAACCAAAGACTGCAGTTAGTAACTGCACCTACCACATAGGAACACTGAGACAGGTAGTGGGTGCTGTGAGGTCATATCTCAGCGTATGTCTTGTGTACAATTCTTCTCCTCACCAAACACCTGACACCAGGAAAATCACAAAGCCCCCCCCTCCCCCCCCCACCTCCTTCCTTTCCATGGAGGAGAAAAGGGTGTAATTGTTTTGTTTGTTAGGTGGATAGGTGTTTGTCCACATTAGTCTTAGCACACGTCTACATGAAGGCTTGTGTGCACCTATATATGCATGTATCTCGACGAAGGGGCCCTGCAAAACTATCTCGACTGTCACCCCTCAAATAGTATGGGTGTTACAATTCAGGCGCCAGCACCCATCATGTCAAGCCCTAGATTATCAGTAACTTCCAAATAAACACGTCATGCCAATTACTGTCCACATTTCAAATAAAAAATGTATTCTGACAAAATCTGCATTTTTTTTCACACATATTAGATTCACGGCTTCCAGGCATTTTGAAAGTAAAAGACAATACGAGAAATGAATATTATATTACTTCAAAGTTTTCTAGAAATGGAATGAAACCCAGTGCTTCCTGTGCATGTCACTAGTCACTAGTCACTAGTCAAAACACAGGTAAGTGTGCGCAACGAGTGGCTATCCTATGACAGATAAAGCTGAATATGCAAGACTTAAATAAACAAAAGAAAAGCTAATTTAAGGCAAGGTATAACACGTGTAAAAACTAAGACACACTGCACTGGCTACCATGGTAACTCTTCCACAATTTCCATAGATTTGCTCTAGTTATGTATTGCTTTAGCATGTTAATCTTGTAATAATTACCCAATTCCCTTGGCTATGGGTCAGCGCTCATCCAGCGTCATCCGATGGGGGGAGGAGTTAATGCACATGCGTGGTGAGCGTATTAAAACCTCCTTTGAGGATTTAACTGATGCTCGATATCCTCATGCAGATTGTTAGGACGTCCCGCGTTACTTAGGTGACCTAAATTCCGGTAAAATTCCGGAAGCACCTCTGTCTGTCTGGCTGTCTTAAATGTAAATTTTACAACTGAAAATTTGCCCAAATAAATTCTGGTTCCAAAATATTACTAACTAGCCGTACAGTGAATATTGGTCACACAAACCCCACACTGGACCCCAAGGAAAGGATCTCCTCCAGCATCCCCAAAGGTAGAGAGGCTGAGTGTATGTAAATAAAAATAATATGTAAATATGTGTGAAAGAATGTGTATGTGTCTGTCAGTGAGTTTGTGTCTGTCAGCGTGTGTCAAATCAGTATATGTCAAGTCAATGAGTATGTCTGCCAGTGTTTGTCAGTGAGTGTGTCTGTCAGTGTGTGTCAAGTCAGTGAGTGTGTCTGTCAGTGAGTGTGTCTGTCAATGTGTGTCTTTTAGTGAGTGTGTATCTGTGTCAGTTTCCTCTGTGTATAAATGTGTGTGTGTCAATGTCCTCTGTGTGTAAATATGTGCATGTCAGTGTCGGGATTGCTTACCTCTCACCCAAATCCCCCGGCATTCTCTGTGATGCTGAACGCCGCAGGGTTTTAAGGGCAGCCAAATTCGAGTCCAAATGGCGAATTCACCAGTAAGAATTCGGGTCCTATTGGCAAATTCTCCAGACCGAATTTGGTACACAAATATGACGTTTACAAGTATGCTAATAAGCATGTTTACCGTCCCCGAATCATAAGGAATTCACTAATGATGTGGACCAATAAAAATGAAGCTATACCTATATATACTTTACTCCCCCACTCATTGTTGTCCTGTTGTGGTTCAGGTAGCCCAGGAGTGTATTCCTTGTATCTTCTGTGTGTAACTATTCTGTGTGTATTATATTTTTGTTTTGTGACTTTTATAAAAAATAACTAGCATGCTGCTGGTGTGGCAGGATGGCTTTTAATCCTTAAAAAAAATTAACAGCCTACAAACCACTTAATTGAGCATTCTAGTTTTTGACCAGTTGGCACTGGCAATGAAAGGGTACCCTCATAAATGACATCTTAATGCAGAACACATTAAACACACCAGAGTGGAAACATCCTCGCTAAAGCTGGGTGAGTGGCAGTTTAAAGGGCCTTTTAAGGATTATTTCTTTGTGTACACCCTAAGAAGACCAGACAAAGCATGTGGAAGGATGAAGTAGGCTGTAATAATCTTGGCCTTGACATGCAAACAGAGAGAAACCTCGGCCAGGGGCAGACAACCTTTACCGGCACTCCACAGATGTTGTGGACTTCTTCTCCCATAATCCTCTTACAGCTATAGTTCTGGCAAAGCATCATGGCAGATGATGTCCAAAACATCTGGAGTGCCGAAGGTTGTCTACCCTTGCTTCTAAAGTAAGGCAATTTAATAGTTAGGTCATGCTGTATCAGGAATACATTGTATAATCAGAATGCTTATTCCCATAACTTTCACTGTTACTATCAGTAATGTTATCAGAGTTTCAATCATTAACTCTGTTTAAATATCTGGTTCATTTTTGTATTTGCACTCTGAGTTTATGAATCACACATTGTGTTTCTATATTGTTCATACCTCATGGCTATGCAATCCATGCTATTTAAGGTTAAACAAAGCTGCATTGTTTACACCAGGGGTGCCCAAAAAGGTAGATCCCCAGATGTTGTAAGACTACGACTCCCATGATGCTTAGCATGCTTTTAGAATAGCAAAGCATCATGTAAGTTGTAGTTTTAAAACATTTGGGGATCTACCTTTCTGGCACCCCTTGTTTACATGTTGTGTTACATGATATATTGATTTTTACTGTGACTGTTACTTATCTGGATAATTTAATTATTGTTTTACTGTAAACTTAGTGCTTTGCATATCTGCCAGTAAAATATGGACCTGATCCTTCTGCAACATGACTTGTCTGCTTGTGCAGCTTCAGGTTGACTTGGGTGTCTGCTATTCTCTTCTGACTTAATTCTAACAGGGCTTAAAATGATAATTCACCCTCTGGTGCTGAGTCTTGCATAGATTTGGCTGATCCTGTGTGGTTCATCTGGTATAAAGAGGCCTGCAGTTATACTTTATGATCCAATCCACAGATTGACATAAAAGGTTGATCAATTGGTTGATCAAGTGTAAAATGTCAAAGTGAAGGTGGCATGACAGGTTCAGTTTAAGTCCTAATAGTTAATTAAGCAGCAAGCATATTGATCCCAATGGTAAATGGTATATCTAGCCGCTTAATGAGATTGGAAGACTGCACCCAGTTCCTCTCCAGTTTGTCTGAGAGGCCATCAGACTGTATTCATAATTATTACCTTAATGTATCATCAGACCCTCCCTACTCTACCCCAGTATTGCTTGCCTCGACTGTTCCTCTAATGTGATTGGCCCGGCTTAGTGATACTCGCCCAAAAAAGTCACCGAGCATAGAACCTATACCTATACTATAAGAAATTAGTTTAATGTGTGTATGTGTATATCCCTTAAAGCAGGATTTCACAGTTTATTTATCCCTTGAAACCCTTTGACATGGTATAGCAAAACTTTGGAACCCCAACAAAAAAATTGTGTGCCGTAGAGTAGTGCAGCGCAGCACAAACCTTTCAATGAGCAGAGTGTAATGTTCTCTTTTGCTGGCAAGTTCTTTTTATATCTGGTTTAATTGTTGCAGTTGCGTCAAGTCGATTTCGATACTTTGTTCTTCTTGCAGAGTAACGTGAGAATCCACATAAGTATGTGCTGGCGAATGGCAACGGAACTTTGATTTCCCGCTTGGACAATTCTGGGTATTCTTTGCGTAAAGCACCCCAAAAAGCAATAAGAGAAACTTCTTTAAATTTTTGGCTTAGTTGACTGTCAGAAGTTATATCGATCAGATTTTCAAAATCTACATCAGAAAAATTGGCTGGTTTGTCTTTTATGAATGGATTCCGACCCACTCATAAATTGTTTACTCTTCTGATACTCCGTTAGCTTTCGTTTAACCCCTTAAGACCGCAGGGCGTACTATTACGTCCTCTAATAGGCGGCTCTAAACGCCGCCGGGCGTAATAGTACGCCCTCCGGTCTTTCTGTACTTACCCGGTCGCCGGCGGTCCCACACCGGCGATCGCGGTGAGGGGGACTCCCAGGGAGCCCCCCGCGGCACGACCGTCCTCCAGGAAGCCCCCCGGCCGGGTGAGAGTGGGGTCCTAGCGAGGACCCCACAATCACATGGCCGGGTATAGCTGGCTTCTGTATTGCCAGCAGGGGGGCTGCCTGTAATTACAGGGGGTCCCCCTGCTGGCTGAAAATAAAAGTAAAATAAGTTAAAAGTGTAAAAAAATAAAATTATATATACTTAGATCATATATATATATTATATATATATGATCAAAGTATATATATACACATATACATACACACATGTACAGCGTCTAGGTGTATTTTACTATTAATATATATATAATTATATATATATATTAATATCAAATTACACGTAGACTGATACTGATTAAATATATATATAATTATTGTTATATATATATTTATATATATTATAAAAAAATTAAAATGTAAATACGTTAAAAAATAAAATTACAAAAATAATTAAAAATAAATAATTAAAAAATATATAGATGTGTGTTATTTCGTTCTAACTGTATTGTGAAATTAATATATATATATATATATCAAAATACACATAGAACGAAATAATATATATATTTATACACATAAATATATACGTATATATCACTATATATATAAATAAAAATATTTAAAAAAAATTATATAGATATATACATATATATACACATACGTATATATATACATATATTGATTCTACATATATATTTATGTAATATTTTTACATAATTAGGTATCTTAATTAATTACAATTAGCAGGACCTGCATGACAACCCATGCCGAAAGTAAAGGGAATTTAATTTGCTAGCACTATATTTAACCCTATAACTTTCCGAGACACCATAAAACCTGTACATGGGGGGTACTGTTCTACTCGGGAGACTTCGCTGAACACAAATATTAGTGTTTCAAAACAGTAAAATGTATTATAACGATGATATCGCCAGTAAAAGTGATGTTTTTTGCATTTTTCATGCACAAACAGCACTTACACGGACGATATTATTGCTGTGATACTTTTTACTGTTTTGAAACACAAATATTTGTGTTCAGTGAAGTCTCCCGAGTACAACAGTACCCCTCATGTACAGGTTTTATAGTGTTTTCAAAAGTTACAGCGTCAAATATAAGGCTTGCGCCATTTTTTCACATGGGCTTCGCTAGATAGCTACGCGCCTTTGGATTCCTATGGTAGCCCAAGAATGAAAATTACCTTTATGATGGTATAGCATTTGTAATAGAAATAACCTGTACAGCAAATAGCTGTCCAGTCTTTTTAGTAGCCACTTAGTCACAAACACTGGCCAAAATTGGACGTTTTTGCATTTTTCACACACAAACAAATATTAACGCTAACTTTGGCCAGTGTTTGTGACCAAATGGCTACTAAAAAAGACTGGACATACCCCATTTGCAATACCTTGGGTTGTCTACTATTGCAAATGGTATGCCATTATGGGTGTAAATTTCATTCCTGGGCTACTATAAAGTCCCAAAGGCAACGTAACCAATCTGGCGAATTTCAATTTCAAATGTAACGTGCTATATTTGACCCTGTAACTTCCCAAAACGCCATAAAACCTGTACATAGGGGGTACTGTTTTACACGTGAGACTTTGCTGAATACAAATATGTGTATTTTATTGCAGTAAAAGCAAACAGTATTATGACACTGACCGTTAAAATGTCATGTAGAACTAAAAAAATCCAAAAAAATCGTATTTTCTCCCATTTTTTTCATATTAAATTATGTTTCATAGCTAAATATTTGATATTAAATGAAAGCCCTGTTTCCCCTGAATAAAATGATATATAATAAGGGTGGGTGCATTTACTATGAAAGAGGTGTATTACGGTTGGACAGACATGTAGCGCAAATGCCAGGTTTTGTTTACATTTTGTTTTGTTCACAACGTGTACATTTGGCTCCGTCCTTAAGGGGTTAAAAAAGTCAATGTCTCTATCTTTGTGCTCTGTGTGGTTTTGCTCAAAATGACGACGTAATTTAGCATGTGCTAATGAACTGTTTGGCAATATTTTATTGCAAAGTACGCATTGTGCTTCAGCACAATCTTCATTTCTGGCACTTGTTAATCCAAATGACAAGTAGCTATCACCATATTTTATTCTCTTTGTTTAAGAAGAAGATTGACTAGCATTGTGTGCTATTCTTTTTTTTTTTGACTTGTCTCTGCTATTTGAGGAACAGTAGATACAACTATTTTGGACATGTTTTCTGGATTTTTAGTTGTATCTTCTTTCTCAGTTTCTATAAGTGCTGAACAGGTAGAAGTAGTAATCATTTTTCTCTGAAGAGTTCCCTGCTTTAACCAGCTTTCCAAGTTCATGGTTGTTTATTAGTTAAAAAAAAAAAAAAAACACTTTGAAAAATACAGATCTCACAACCTGACTGAAAAAGATGCTGCTTTTGATATAGCTCTTAGAAAGAACTGAACTAAAGCAGGCTTTTTGAGTTAGACTTGGTGGGAAAAGATTTAAGCACTTAGAAAAATACAGTTAACAGTTTTTTTCCCCTCACTGAGTAATTCAATGCTCCTCACAGAGCCTTTTAATGTCCCTTACAGAGCCTTTTAATGTCCCTAGCAGAGAATTTCAATGCCCCTGACAGAGTCTTCCAGTGCCCCTGACAGAGAATTTCAATGCCCCTGACAGAGTCTTCCAGTGCCCCTGACAGAGAATTTCAATGCCCCGACAGAGAATTTCAATGCCCCTGACAGAGTCTTCCAGTGCCCCTGACAGAGAATTTCAATGCCCCGACAGAAAATTTCAATGCCCCTGACAGTCTTTCAATGCCCCTGACAGAGCACTTTAATGTCCCTAGCAAAGAATTTCAATGCTCCTGACAGAGTCTTTAAACATGCCTGACAGAGTCTTTCAATTCCCCTCAAAGAGTCTTTCAATGCCCCTGACAGATAATTTCAATGCCCCTGACAGAGTCTTTCAATGCCCCTCAAAGTGTCTTTCAATGTCTCAATGCTCTTGCCATTTCTCACATTGACTACTGTTATTCATAATTTGTCCCTCCTAAAACTGTACGTCCTCTCTCTAGAAATTAATGAATGCTGCTGCCAGGCTTTTTTATCTTTCCTGTCTGTCAATCATTACATTGGCTCTTGTACCCTATAGCAGTGTTTCGTAAACCAGTCATCAAGACCCACCAATAGTCCAGGTTTTGTCAGTATCTCCATTGGAAAAAAACAGGGAAATGCAAAAATCCTGGATTGTTGGTTTGAACCACTGCCCTATAGCATTCAACTCAAAGTATTAACTTTTATTTACAAAGCTCTCAACAACTGTACCCCTCTCCCCATTTATCTTCACTAATTCATAGGTATGCCCTTCTCGAGGGCTCCACTCTGCTGGTGACTCTCTCCTGTCTTCTGCTCGTACTGATAACTCACACTTGCATGCCTTCTTGCAGACAGCTTGATTCCTACTGAACAGCTTGTCTCTCCCCTTTAGACTCTCACCTACTCTTCAATCCTTTGATAAATTCCTAAAAACCCACCTCTCCAGAATGGTCTATGGACTCTGAGGGTAACTGTCATTGTTCTCTCAACTTGATTAGTGGTCCATTCTCCACTTCACTTTCACATTGCAACTCTCCTACATGTCCACCGTGTCCCTTGGTTCCATTCCCTCACAGTGCCCCTTCTATTGTGTTTTTATACACAACCTCCTCTAGATTGCAAGCTTATTTGAGCTGGGTCCTCATTAACCTTGTGTCCTTGTGAAAATGTATAATAGTGTGTCTCATTTATTGCTAAAGTCCCCTTAATAATATTTTACAGCTCTGCAGAATCTGTTGCTGTGAATAAATGCCAATAATGATAATTTAAATTGGAAATATCTACAAATCTGCTTACAGTACTAGCAGTACAGGCACACTTTATACAGTCCACATGAAAATAATGAAAATTTCCAACACAACAAATTCTTATCTTAATTTGCACTTTGAATCTGCCGGCCTCATTTTTCAATTCTATAATTGTTTTTAGCCACTAAATGCATTTCCATCTGCTGAGACGCACATTTCCTTAAAAGGAATATCTCTATAAATGAAAAGCAATGCAGCAAGTTCTTATAGAAATCTAGAAAAATCTCTTTTAGTTCAATCTGCAAACAGAACAAATGTTGCAACGAGGGGTAGATTCTGACACATCGTGATCATGTGAACACGATGTAATCTCATGTAGCATTGCTCTCTAATGTGTCACTTAACTCCTTGTCTTTCCTCCTCCTAATACTGATCCTCCTCTTTCGCTCTTCCTTCAAATTAGTGGTATCCCCATCAGTCCATCCTTGCAAGCATGCTGTCTTGGTGTCATATTTGATTCTGGC
>OW240912.1:322263481-322336844 GCA_933207985.1 Pelobates cultripes | reverse complement strand
CCCCCCCCCAACATCAATAACAAGGTTATTCAGTAAAGGGGGTAAAGCCATGAATTCAACATATTTTTGAATTCAAGCCCCAAAAAACTGAGATTTGGCTCTTTTGCACTATTTGACTGTGAGACATTTACTCTGACATTTCTGACATAGCACTTTAGTAAATAAGCCGGTTATTGCTGTTGGTGGTGGTGTGGATTTTCAGGGCACAACAGCTCATCAGCATAAAGAAGTTTGATTGTTGATAACCATGTGATCTTTCAAAATCATGTTCAATTTCACGTGTTCCCCTAAAAACTAAAGGGAAGCATATAAAAGGTCAAAGCTAATACAATAATGGCCATACATCTGCAGTCTAATCCCTCCAACAGCTACAAAAAACAATAAAACAAATATTGGAATAGGCCCATGATACAATTCTCTTGAGCATCATAGATATTAACTGGAAGATGTGCAGAGATATGATTTAAAGTAGAACACATCCAGATTTGGTGCCAATCAGAGAATTCCATTTCTAGCTCCATACACTCCAATGAACAACACAAATAATAAGAAATTATAATTCTTAAATAAGAAATTATATTTAGAATCTGCTTTGTGACTGTATTAGAGAAGAGCAACACACTCCAATGCAAAGCATTCAACAGGCAGAAGGAACCTGATGGACAACGTAGGTAGAATTTCTCAACAAACTGTGCATCAGGTGATGGTAGTCTTAGCTATGCTTAGAGAGCATTAGTTGAGGTCTTTGCAGATTCCAGATCAAAAATGAGAATCTTGTTAAAGTCAGTATGGTCCATTTAAATATAATTATGTTAATGGTACGCATAGGCATTGTAAATGGGGGTTCAATTTCTACCCCCAGATAAAAAAAAAATTCCCCCATGTGCAACTTCGCTGAACTTGCCAGCGTTATACCAATTAGGTGGTAGCTTGGGGGTGCCCTCAGCTGATATACTGCCTCTCTGGACATGCCCAAGAATATCCATGCAACACTTATATTACACTGTCAGGCCCAAGTGGGTGCATCAATTGCACTGCTAATATCCCACCTGCCATCCAAGTCAGTACCCTCCAGAATATGACCAACAAGGCTTCAGAAGAGTAGGGCACAGCATCCATATGCTGCCGCCCCCTGTCTTGTGTCTGGGGAACATCTAGATAGAACTACCAATCTGTTTGAAAATGGCTGCTTTCAATGCCCCCAACCCCTACCTGAGTATGCAAGGGACGAGAGAGCTGCTTGCTGTGTATATATTTGTGTGTGTATGTATATGCATTAAGCAGTCCATGTGTGAATGTGTGCATGTATTAGGCAGAATCTATGGGTGTATGTATTAAAAGGTTTGGGTGTGTACATCTATTAGGCACTGACACAAGTTTTGTTATTTCATCTGTTTACCAAAATGAATTTAAGTTACAGTTAAATAATGAATATGGGCTTAAAGTGCAGTCTCTCAGCTTTAATTTGAGGGCATCCACATCCAAACTGGAGGAAGGGTTTAGGAATTATAGCTCTTTAAAATGTAGGCCTGTCTTTTTCAAGGGGCCAAAAGTAATTGGACAATTGACTCAAAAGCTCTTTCATGAACAGGTGTGGGCTATTCCTTCTTTATTTTTCATCAGTTAAGCTGGTAACCAGGTGTGGCATTAACAATAGCAATCTGTTGCTGTGAACCCACAACATGCTGTTAAATGAGCTCTCACAGACGTCCATGGAAAACAATGGTGGATGATTGTAGGATCCTTTCCATGGTAAAGAAAAAAACCTTTTACAACATGCAGCCAAGCAAAGAACACTCTCCAGGAGGTAGGCATATCATTATCCAAGTCTATCATAAAGAGAAGTCTTCACGATTGCAAATACAGAGGGTTCACAACAAGGTGCAAACCATTTATAAGCCTTGAGAATAGAAAGGCCAGATTAGATTTTGCCAAAAAACATCGGAAAAAAAGTCAGCCCAGTTCTGGAACAGCATTCTTTGGGCTTATTTAGCAGGTGAAAAAAGTCTAATTAGAGCTAATAACTTAAATTACTGCTTCAAACACTCTAGGTATGGTACCCTTCCAACACACCATACACACCATACACAATGCAGTGAACAAGGAAAAAGAGGAATAAGAGTGGTGCAATTTGTTGAAAGGTGACAATTTAGGCAATCTCCCCCTGAATCTCTACAGGTGTAGAAAGGTACTTAATATAAAAGCATGTAGGAAAAAAACATAAGGACGTGATGTGCTGCGGTGGCCATCTTTATTGAGGGTTTTTAAAGCCCACAGTTACAAAGGTTTGGAGTCCAGCAGCCAGATCAGCAATGTTTTCTACCAGAAGTAGCCACTTGTTACCCAGGTGGATGAGCCCCTGAGCCTTGTGTGGCTGTCTGGTCTTAAACAGAGATGAAAGACTGGAACAGAAAGATGGTAATCGTAGTAAGGCAAGCCGAGGTCAGTGGGAAGGATAAGCAGCAAAGTCAAACGGTCCAAATTCAGCAGCAGGCTTGATTATAGAGTACAGGAACCAGGGCCGCACTGGGGATTCCAAAGCAGCCTGGAAAAAAAATCTATGCCAGCCCCATAAGTCATTGCGCCATATATTGTCGCATGTAATATGTAAGGCTATGTCTTGCCACCCTAGATGATATATATAGGGTGGCAAAAATTGTACTCTAAAAGGACCAATATTTTATATTGGAAAAAGATGATATAGATATATATATATAGAGAGAGAGAGAGAACGAGACAGAGATCGAGAGATCGAGAGAGAGATCGAGATCGATCAAGAGAGAGAGATTGATTGAGAGAGAGATCGATTGAGAGAGAGATCGAGAGAGAGAGAGCTCGATTGAGAGAGAGAGAGATCGAGAGAGAGAGAGAGAGAGAGAGAGAGAGAGATCGAGAGAGAGAGAGATAGAGAGAGAGAGAGAGATATCGATTGAGAGAGAGAGATATCGATTGAGAGAGAGAGATATCGATTGAGAGAGAGAGAGAGATCGAGAGAGATCGAGAGAGATCGAGAGAGAGAGAGATAACGATTGAGAGAGAGAGAGAGATCGATTGAGAGAGAGAGAGAGAGATCGATTGAGATCGATTGAGAGAGAGAGAGATCGAGAGAGAAAGAGAGAGGGATCGAGAGAGAGAGAGAGATCGATCGATCGAGAGAGATCAATCGATCGAGAGAGAGAGAGAGATCGAGAGAGAGAGAGAGAGAGAGAGATCGAGAGAGAGACAGAGAGAGAGATAGAGATCGAGAGAGAGATCTTTTTCCAATATAAAATATTGGTCCTTTCAGAGTAAAATTTTTAATTATACAGTAAGCATACTCACATGCAGACACAGACAATCTCACTTACACAAGCTGATTGATACACAGCCTCATAGACAAACAATCTCACTGATAAACATAAGGTCATTGACATAAAAACACAAGCCCACTCACTAGCAGGCGCACACACACACACAGCTTAATGTAGTGGCTCTGGTGTCTATAGCCTGTCCCTGCAGGCTTTTCAATGTAAACACTGACTTTTTAGAGAAAAGGCAGTGTTTACATTGCTTCCTAGTGACAGACACTCAGACGGTCACTAGAGGTGCTTCCTGTGTCAGTGCGGGTTGGCTGAGATCATCAAGCTTGATGATCTCAGCCGTAGAGGCAGGGTCAGTCGAGGGGAGACCAGCACGACGTGGTGGAAAAAAAAGGTGAGTAAAAACATACATACACACACACATGCCATGACAGACACAGACCGTGACACAGACACACACACCGTGACACAGACAGAAACACACACACACCGTGACACAGACAGAAACAGACACACCATGACAGAGACACACACACCATGACAGACACACACCTTAAAAAAGACATACACACCTTGACACACACACACCATAACACAGACAGACCGTGACACAGACATACACCATGACACACAGACACACACCACAACACAGAGAGACCGTGACACAGACAGACACACATTACATGACACAGACAGACACACACACACACCATGACATACAGACACACACACACATCATAACAAACACACACACACACCGTGACAAACACACACACACCATGACACAGACAGACCGTGACACAGACACACATTACATGACACACACGCACACACACCATGACACAGACACACATTGCATGACACAGACAGACCGTGACGCAGACAGACACACATTACTCGACACACACACACCATGACACAGACAGACGCACACCCCATGACACAGACAGACACTCACAATGACACAGACACACACACACCATGACACAGGCAGAGACACACACACCATGACACAGACAGAGAGACACACACACACCATGACACAGACAGAGACACACACACCATGACACAGACAGAGACACACGCACACACACACACCATGACACAGACAGAGACACACACAGACACACACACATACACTCACACTGACACACAATTTCTACCTGTGGGGAAGCTCATTTGGCGGCCGCAGGGGGAGCTGGCTGTTCTGGCGGCCGCAGGGGGAGCTGGCTGAATGACGTCATATTCCGGCCCCGGTCTCATTAAGTGGCGCGCTGGGGAGGGGGAGCAGAGACAGAACAGCCAGCTCCCCCTGCGGCCGACTAAAGAGCTCCCTCTGCGGCCGCAGGTGAGCCAACTGCCTGACAGGAACCACAATAATCTGAGACAGGAATTGGCTTACATAGGCTAAGAACCAGACACCTGACCAGACACAGCTGCAGAGAGTTGGCACCAATATCATTGCTTGTAGAGTCAAGGTTATCGGAAGACCGGTAAGGAAGAGGTTTAGCAGCATAAAAACAAGGCTTTGAAACCCAGCAGTTCCTTACAATCATAAAGGAGCAAACCCAGCGTTTGGTGATGTCCATGTGTTTCAGACTTCAAACAGTCATTGCCTGCAAAGGATTCTCGACAAAGTATTAAAAATGTATATTTCATTTATGATTGTGTTAATTTGTCCAATTACATTTGAGCTCCTGAAATAATGGAACGCTGTATGAAAATGGTTGCAATTTGTAAATGTTTTATACTGTTTTATACAATATTTTTGTTTAAACGCTGGAATTAAAGCTATAAGTCCTCAATTGCATATCAGTTGTTTTATTTCAAATCCATTGTGGTGTACAGAGCAAAATTATGAAAATTGCATCAGTGTCCAACTATTTCCAAATATATATCGTTTTTTTAGTGATATAATTTAATGCTTGAAATTATTGGCACCCCCATGGTATCTTATTTGCCCCCATTATATATTGTACCTAGAGTCACCACTGATGGCACAAAAGATGAAAATAATTAGATTGTATTCATTACTTGTGTTCATGCATTTCTTTTCCCCTCTTAAATTATCTATATTGGTATATGTCTTTTTTCTGCCAGTTCTATCATGGCTTTTTGTTTGTCTGAATAATCTATTGTCAGTCTGTCACTAGGCATAAAATATTGATTTAATAAAGGCTCTGCATTGGTTCCATGTTCCATAAATGCAATAATTGAAACCAGATGAATGAAGCTGAAGTGATCCCATAAATAATTTTCCTATTTGTATGATGTATATTGCTCATATTCCAGGAATTTCTACAGAACGAGCCTTGCTCCAGAAATATCTGTTTCTTTTATGACACATAGTATTGCAAGACACCACATTGATTTTTATTTTTTTTAACGTTATTGGCATTCTTGTATGAAAAACATCACAGATGATGTTGAATACCAGAAATGGTCAATTTCATCATTAGATGTTTTAGCCTCTCCATGACACCACTACATCTACCTGCTGTATTGACAGCCCAATAAAGAATTACACAAATAACCTAGGCGGAGGCCACCTGTTACCGTATTGGGAATTTCCCATTGTAAACTGAGCATAAAAATGTGCAAACAGGGCTTAAAACCGCAACGCCAAATGACAATATATGTCACAGTGGAAATCTACTATAGGCACCATAACCACTTCAATTGATTTGATTCATATGGGGTTAAAATAATATGAACACCTTAATTTCTCCCAATGGTTTGCTTAAAATGTTCTCATCTTATTAATTTCGGTGGGATTTGCCTCTCCTTTGTGGTGTCTGGTGGTGAGTCCTCATGGGGCACAGTGGTAACCACATAGATTGCGCATTACAAACAAAATCTAATGACTGCATGTTTAATTTGCCTTTTTCTTTTTCTTTGTATAGTTTTATATGTTCTATTACTCATGAACAAAAGTGAATGTCCAAGATAAGATGCACACTATTAACATTATTGTTGTAATTTACCTGCATTTCCTGCTTAATTCTACCGTGTATGTCATATTGATTCTACCATGCATTCACAAGAAATATTATATTTGGGGGAAAAAAAGGTTCTCAGCTTTTGCAAGGGTGCACACTTTGAAAATCCTTTATTGTTCATTCATATTGTTTGATTAGACGTCACACACAATTTCATTTTCACTGCACCGCTGAAAAGTTCAGCTCAAGTTTAGTGATTTTGCACTAAAGGAAATATTGAAAGTAATTGCTATTTATAGAGATATATAACTTTCTCTTTTTTTGGTTTATGGAAAATGCATGTCTGCCACATATTGTAGTCATAACATTTCGTTAAATTTGTAGCTACAGCGCCATTTATACTGGATGCTGCACAGCTCAAAACCAGAACAGATGTAGTGAGCATATTGCGTTGGGAGCGAACTCTTTAACTTTGCAAATAAATATATTCGATTTTACCTTTTTATGCTTATAAAAGCAAAGCAGAACAGCTGGAATTTTTGCTTTCCTTTTTTAAGCTCTGAGTTCCAGAGAAATAAGGAACATATCTTGAATAAACCACGCTTTCATAATTTAAATGACCAACAAGAAAAATGTAAATTGTTACGCAGTAGATTTGATAGATTTGGATTTTGTGTAATTGCAAGTATTTCAACTTGTTTAAATATCATAACCTGATTAAATACTGGATTGTAGCAAATTATAATTAGATCATCAAGCGTGAATAAAATTTTTAAGGAGGATCTTCAAATGTAAAGTATACAGACTGCCAATAAAATGCCAGTTGTCCCTTGTAGATTCCAAATTATCGGAAACACATGTATGATGAAATGTTTTCTCATACCATGCAAATATATATCACTGTTAAATCTGATTTGATTATATTTTCTTTTGAAATTTTATGGGAATATTTGGTAAATAGAGAATGTGTATAAGCAGAGTAATATGTTGAAATAAATTCCAAATTGGAATGAAATCAAATTTTACATAGGTCAATTCAGGTGCCTACTCAAAGACTGGTTGTGAATACAGAAATTCACTTTGTAGCAATTAGATGTCTCATTTTTTCTTGCTTGAGAAGCAGTTATTGAAACCAAACTGATTGACATCTTTTTTTTAATATGATGACAGTAGATATATTGATGTGTCGTTCCATATTATGGTTCTACAATATTACAAGGTAATACATTATCTTGGTTTCTTTAATTGGGCAACAACCAAGAATCCCATGGTACCAATTGTGTGTTGGGAGGGAGGATTAGAGAGGGGCGGGCAAGGAGGAACCTTGACAAAGTTGTAAGTTTGATCCTTACTTATCTGAATTACTATAAGCATGTGTGAAACATTTATAAATTCCATGATCACACAGGCCAGCTCAGAGCACAAGTATTTTATCTGAGCCATCATGCAATAGGAGGTGAGAGTGTAAGAGTCTGCATTAGGCAAGTGGACTTTTAAAAAAATCAATTACAAATGATAAACTAAATATATCTTCAGATTCGAATGAAGCTTTATGCTTTCCAGCTGTGAAATAGATTTTGGAGAAGTAGTCTTTTGCTAGAGTCTGGTTTAAATACAGACTGCATGTGGTTTCTTCTGAGTGTGTGATCACTGTCTTCTGTGCTCTTTTGATTGTTAATGTTTTACTTTCTTCTGAATGTTATCTTCGATTATGTTCTTCTATCTTGCTTGTCTGCTAATATACATTGTGTAAATAAATATGGTTTTATATATTATTATCATTACCAAGCATTTTCACTTAAGAGGACAAAAAATAAGAATGATTGATTAATTTTAACACCCCCATCAATTATCAGGACAGTGTATGCAGACCCTGTTGATACATGTGAAGGGGATTTTATTTATTGGCATCCATTGTAAAAAAAAAAAAAAAAAGGATAACTAGAATGCAACAGATGACTAGGGATTGACTAGAGTGTTTGCTCTATATAAAATACACAAAATAAACAAACTCTACTAAGAATTTCTGCGCCAAGGGCAAGCCTTGTCTATCAAGCAACATGCAAGTGATTGTTAAGTGACCTTTCTTACTTTACCCTTCAATACCACAAAAAAAAACCAAATCTCAGCAAGAATCCTTTTAGAAACATAGAAACATAGAAACATAGAATGTGACGGCAGATAAGAACCATTCGGCCCATCTAGTCTGCCCAATTTTCTAAATACTTTCATTAGTCCCTAGCCTTATCTTATAGTTAGGATAGCCTTATGCCTATCCCACGCATGCTTAAACTCCTTACTGTGTTAACCTCTACCACTTCAGCTGGAAGGCTATTCCATGCATCCACTACCCTCTCAGTAAAGTAATACTTCCTGATATTATTTTTAAACCTTTGTCCCTCTAATTTAAGACTATGTCCTCTTGTTGTGGTAGTTTTTCTTCTTTTAAATATAGTCTCCTCCTTTACTGTGTTGATTCCCTTTATATATTTAAATGTTTCTATCATATCCCCCCTGTCTCGTCTTTCCTCCAAGCTATACATGTTAAGATCCTTAACCTTTCCTGGTAAGTTTTATCCCGCAATCCATGAACCAGTTTAGTAGCCCTTCTCTGAACCCTCTCTAAGGTATCAATATCCTTCTGAAGATACGGTCTCCAGTACTGTGTACAATACTCCAAGTGAGGTCTCACCAGTGTTCTGTACAATGGCATGAGCACTTCCCTCTTTCTACTGCTAATACCTCTCCCTATACAACCAAGCATTCTGCTAGCATTTCCTGCTGCTCTATTACATTGTCTGCCTACCTTTAAGTCATCAGAAATAATCACCCCTAAATCCCTTTCCTCATATGTTGAGGTTAGAACTCTATCAAATATTCTGTACTCTGCCCTTGGGTTTTTACGTCCAAGATGCATTATCTTGCACTTATCCACATTAAATGTCAGTTGCCACAATTCTGACCATTTTTCTAGTTTACCTAAATCATTTGTCATTTGGCTTATTCCTCCTGGAACATCAACCCTGTTACATATCTTAGTATCATTAGCAAAAAGACATACCTTACCATCAAGACCTTCTGCAATATCACTAATAAAAATATTAAAGAGAATGGGTCCAAGTACAGATCCCTGAGGTACCCCACTGGTGACAAGTCCAAGCTTCGAATATATTCCATTAACTACAACCCTCTGTTGCCTGTCACTCAGCCACTGCCTTACCCATTCAACAATATTTGAATCCAAACTTAAAGATTGCAGTTTATTGATAAGCCTTCTATGTGCAACAGTGTCAAAAGCCTTACTGAAATCTAGGTAAGCAATGTCTACTGCATACTACCTAGGGGTCACCTGGCCTTTTCTAATAATTTGTCTATTTTTATTTTTAATGTGGTCCAGCTTGACCCTCAGACACTATTATCATATATAATGAGCCCACCTACACCAGATGTCACACAGTCTAAAGGCAAAAGAAAATGCATTTTTGATATTTTTAAGTCACAGATGCCTGGATGTTTTGCCCATCAGCTTAAAGTTTGATTTAATTCATAATTTGCTTCAGCACGTACCTACCTGTTAAGATTTTATTATATTAAACCTCACAATAAACTACACAGTGCCAAAACCTCAATGTCTGCCAAATAACATTTACCAAAATTTGCTTTTAGGGTGTGTTTGTGTATGATGGTAGTCTGTGAATGCAGGGGGTGTTTGTGTTGCATGGCAGCATGTGTCTGTGTAGTTCTGTATTTGTGTAGTGTAATAATGTGGGTGTATATTTTTGTAGTGTGGCAGTGTGTGTGTAAATGTTGGGAGTTGTATTTCTTTTGAGTGTCAATGTGTTTGAATGTTTTGGGTGCCAGTGTGTGTGAGTGCTGGGGATGCATTTATTTTGAATGTCAGTGTGATTAGTGAAATAACATGTTGTGATAATCACAAGCTTCTGCTGATATTGATAATGAATGATTGTATTTGCCAGTTAGCCCAATGACTAGTTCCCTCCTATTTCTTAGCACTTGTCAGATCCTCATGATTTTTATGAATTTTCATCTCACTAATTGTTTTTTTTTAACTGTTGGGCTATCTGGATTTCAGTATGATGGTACTATGCACATTTATTAAACAATATTTGGCTATGTTCAACTAAAAACTTATGAACGAGAATCTCCTGTAAAGTACTCCCAGCTACCATGAAAGTTAATTAAAGGGAAACTATAGTGTCAGGAAAACAAACATGTTTTCCTTCCACTACAGCTTCCCCCTCCCTCGTGGACTCCTGCCCCCCCTCCCCCCGCCAGGGTGCAGAATGTGTTAAAAAAAACTTTTGTCACTTATCTGGGTCCAGATGTCCCATTAGGGAAGACCTAATGGGCATGTGCGACCATGGCCGCGCTCGCATTAGGATTTCCCCATTGGAAAGCATTATTCAATGCTTTCTTCTGGGGTTTTGTGTGACGCTGGACACCCCCATGCATAGACACCAAAAGTCGCCTAACAGCCCGGAAGTTCCTTTAGTGGCTGTCTAGCTGGCAGCCACTAAAGGTGGAGTTAACCCTGAAAGGTAATTATTGCAGTTTCCTAAAAACTGCAATAATCACCTGCTCAGGGTTAAGGGATCTGGGACACTGCAGCTCACTGCACAATGAGCTGAAGTGGTCTGGGTGCCTATAGTGTCCCTTTAACCTCTTAAGGACCAAACTTCTGGACTAAAAGGGAATCATGACATGTCACACATGTCATGTGTCCTTAAGGGGTTAAATTAAAGAATGTGTTAATTAAAAATAGGGATTTTTTTCATTCTCTATTAGTGCTAAAATAAGTGTAGTATATTTCAACTTGATCCAAAATTGGTGTGATTAGTAAAATCACAATATTTTTATATTGACGATGACATTAACATTAAAATATTTATCAGAATTTTACTTTACTCTCGCTCTTATCCTGAACACTAGCTGATATTGAATTTTCATTTGCTGACTTCTTGGTCAGTTCTGAACGTCTCAAACCAACTCTTGATCCTGAGACAATTCACGTTTCTCAATATGCTTTTGGAAGAGAACTGTAAAACTCTATTAACACTCATTTCGAGAGATGTTTAAGAATCGCATATATTATATATTCAATTCTATAAGAACATTTTAGTAATGTCTATTGTAAATCATTTGCTAGTGTTTCACCACTGGAGGTGCCTCTTTTCTTATTCTGTTTTTCAATTATAGGTAACTTGGATTAAATATGTATATTTTTCAGAATTAGAAACTATTGTTTGGTACTTTAGCAAATAGAGAAAAATGACAGATGGTTTCAATTTCCCAAGCGAGTATAAAATCGTACGTATAAAAGAACTGATTACAGTTTATTTTTGCCTGTGCCAGAAAAATGCAGCTGTAGATTTAGATGATAAAGACTCAGCAGAAGAATATTAATGATCAGTAAGAAATAGTTTACTAATGGTCACGAACTTTGCAAAGCATTGATTTAACTAAAAAAGTGAATTATTTTTATTTTTTTATTTTGAAAGAGTTGATTCGTGTGCAATGATCTTCTGTTTCTTTAACCCCTTAAGGACACATGATGGAAATAATCCGTCATGATTCCCTTTTATTCCAGATGTTGTGTACTTAAGGGGTTAATATATTACATGCTGACTCTTCCAAAATAAAGCATTAGGAAAAAAAATATTCTGAGACGTGTGCTTTATGCAAGCTTGCAAAGACCAACACTACAAACGCACAGAACATCAGTTTACTAAGTATGGCAAATATATCCCTTGTTTTATGTTATCGGTTCAAAGAAGCACCTCCTAGAAGGTGCCCAAAAGGTAGATCCCTGGATCTTGTGAAACTACGACTCCCATGATGCTTTGTGTGCCTTTAGAATGACATCTAGGTATCTATCTTTTTGGACACCCCTGTCCTAGAGGAACTATAGAATCATGTATACTTTTCATTGTGTGCGTGTAAGAATGAATTTGTTTCAAATGTTGGTATCCTTTGGATTTCATTAAAATCAGATTAATACTTTGATAAAGCATATATAAAACCACATGCATGTAATGTGAATACATTGGAAGCAGTTCACAGCAAGTAATTTAAAATCTAGAATGCAGATGTACAGTTTAACATGACCTCAAAATCACTTGAAACCCATTGACATCTAAAAATATCTGTATCCATAACATGACATCTTATTGGATAAAACTACAAAGCGACTTGAATGGGTTTCAAATCATGTCATTTCCCTGTAGAGGAAATGGGAAGAGCAAATGTTCAGATTACATCTTAGAGAATCAATTCCTATGCACAAGTGCAGGTCCAAATAATCCAAATGGTATAGATGAGTGCAAAGGGTATCCCAGTTGCCAAATATAAGTATTTTACTTCTTTTTTTTATATCAGGGCTGGTAATGACTTTGATTATATGGCCTGTGGTGAAAGTGACTTCGCCACTGGTTCTTGGAGCGGCCTGTTTGCCAGCCTGCTACCATGTGACTATGGCCCCTGTGATAAAACTTGGTTTAAATCACTGTTCGTGCCTTTTTGGATTTTTATGGCCACAGTTCGAACTTTTGAAGTGGCACTTCAAACTCCCGAACAGTTGAAGTGGCCGCCATTCGACATTCGAACACGTGGTGGTGGCCATCTTGTTCGCATGGACCAAAACCATGAATAGATTTCATGGGGTCTTAGCCGCGAATGCCCTGAAACTATTTTCAGCCAGAAAACCTCGCGGTTCATGGTCAGTCCTCCAGCGGCACTTAGCCGCGATTCTATGGAACTGTTTCCAATTGCCTGTGCCTGGGCAAAACTATGACTTCCATAAAATTTCTGAACCCCTGATCTTGGGTGATGTTTGGATATGTTGTTCACCCAGATCAGGGCTATCAGGGGATGTGACATTTATGGGAATATGTTGTGTTTTGGGGTACTTATGGGACTTTATTAAAAAGGTGTTTTTTCTGCCTGGAGATAATTAAGTTAATGCATTATCTGCCTTAATTATCTCCCAGGCAGAGGGGAGGGATTGTGTAAATTGTATGGGAGTGTCTCACTGTATAACTCTGTTTTTATTGGTTTGTTAACTTTGTGTCCCTGTGCCCAACAAGGTCCTCGTGGGTGTCACCCTTGTTGGGAAACTTGCATAAAAGCCAAGTGTGCCTCCATTAAAATTGAGTTCTTGCTTACCCTCAACATAGAGTCTCATCTCATGTGTGGGGGAAATGGCTGTATCTACCCTGGGGATTGCTGTATCACTATACTCCCCTGGGATTATAATCACTAGCTCTTTAAAGAGTTGTACCTGCTACGCTTTCTGGAGTAGGAGAGGTTCACCCACTGGAAGCTGGATCACGCTCTTAAGTCCAGGGTGGGCAGAGGACGGCGAGTTCCCAACCAAGCTGGACGTGGGGACTACATTGCTGATGGTGTCTGGTGGAGTGCTTGGATCCCTCGGTGAGCACTAGGAGCATGAACTGATGGAGGCACCCAGTTGGGTGCCAGGCGGTCCATCACATGGCCCTTTCTAAGTGGTGTCCAGGGTTTATACACATCTTTTCCTCTACCAATATAATAATTTAATATTTTGCAAATGCAATAACAGTTTTTTTCCTAGATACCGTTTCTTTCACTTACCCTTGGCTGCTTGTCCTCCATTTCCATTTTAAATCTCATCCAGGTTGGGCAAAAAGAAAAGTTACATCATGTGTGAAATATAACAGTTTAGTTCTTCACAATTAAGGCCTTGTTCCCAAAGTGGTAGCTAAATCTCAGCCAGAAGCTAGTGTTATTAGATGGTAGATATTATTTGAAACCAAAAAATATCTCCATGGCTACCTCCAGACCCATATTATTTGGCCTGATGCTGCTAACATCTGCCCCTACAAACACTGCACACATCTTTCCGGGGGGAAAGGGTAATTGCCTGAGGACAGCATTTTGTTTTGATGCCCACACTGACACATAGGCACATGTAAAGGCACACTAACTAGGCATTCTGTGATATGTTTTGGATGATAAAAGGCCTTCATACATAAATATACCAACATTTTCAGACAGGGATAAAATAGTATTAAGTATAGTAGTTCAATATTTGTCATGTTTTGGATAGATCTGGGCCTGTGCTTGCAGTGTCTGCAGTACCAGCTCTGGCTATGCAATACCTACTCTGACCTTGCATAAATGACTGCATTGGCACTCAGTGATATTTGAGTCAGATATCTTTGGGGATTTGCATTACCCTTATGCTCCCTTATAAATACACAGTGCTAAGTCTCTCTCCATTGTGACTGAGCACTGAGATACTTTCTGTTATTCTGCTGGATGTCCCCTAATGTGCCCAAAGTCCTAATAATTCCTGGGTCCATAATTGACTCTGTTCCAGGCTTGTATTCTTGACAGCCCTGTTTCCTGTAATTCTAACCTTGTCCTGCCTTTGTTAGACTGTTACCTATTGCAGGTATGTATCAATTACCACCTTCTAGCCCAGCCACACAGCATCATACACAACAGATGAGTAAATGTTAAATAGTCATTAAAGGAGCACTAACTACACAACACACAATGGTGTCGCCATCAGTCTTATTTGAATTCTGCAAACTGTCAAAGTGATTTTGAATAACAAATTCCACTAACAGGCCATCAGTCTCATATTACATCCAACTGTCGTCATGTTCTATTGATTTTAGAACTTTGTACTTGTTAGTAATATAATTGTTATTATATTCTGTTAGTTCAGTATTTATGTTTGTTAGTCTGTTTGTTTGACTGTGAATTATATGTAATTTACTGGACAGATGTTTTCGCTAACAAAGATTATATTTATTTAGTTCTGGAATCTAGAATAATGAGGGAAAAATCACCCCTCAATGAGGGGCTAGATTTCCTCAGAATAACTACCCCTATTCAATAATCAGTGTAAAGGCTTACAAAATAATAATAAACTTTATTAAAGACAAAAAAAGGAAACAATAGAATCAAGACACACACATGCACCCTATAAACTAGGGAGTTAAAATCCAAAAAGACTGCAAAGATAAACCTGCAGTAGAAGGTTGCTATCTTAGGGTGACGATTAAGAATAAATTCATACTCGTCACCCGACAGCAACCCTCTACTGCAGCCGTCATCAAGGATCTCCTTGTATTGAGTAAGGTATTCATTTGTGGGATCAGATTTAAGGACTCTGTATGTCTCCGCATCACCCAAGACAAATTCCGCCATTTTGAGGTATCTGTCTATATCCATTATCACGACATTACCCCCCTTGTCGGCTGGTTTAATAATAATACCGCCATCATTTTATGGAGGTTGTCGTTCGAGTGGACATAGAGAGATTTGAGATTAATCTTTTCAATTTCACTTTTGGCCGCTTCTAGAAACAATTCAATGTTTCTGAAGCCCGCAAAGCTTGGTGTATAGCGATTTTTAGGTTTCAAACCAGTACGGTTATGGGTGATGCTTAAATCATTCCCTTAGTATTACAATTGAAAAAGCTTTTTCTGGAATCTACAACTGGTTGACATTTTCTTTCGAACAAGAATAGCTAGAATCAATAACTAACACGGTGGGAATTCTATGGTTAATACCAGGAAATATCTATTTATAGATAGTTGTAGATGCATGGAATAAACAACCAGTAGATGAGGTTACAGAGCAAGAAACAAAACCCATGCAACAGCTATGCTTATATACTGGCATTGAGCACACTAAATGTGCCACTTAGCATGGACACACTGTTAAAATCCCTTTACATCAAAGAGCTTCACAAACAAATTATATAGATGATTTGTTGGCTGATTATTTATGTAAAAGCCTGCAAACAGGATCTTTTGGCCTATTGCTTTCCGTTTGATAACAGTAGGTCTCTACTCATATATTTAACAAATTCTTTCTCTGTTCCATCCCATATATCTATATCATGCGTAGTGGGCCATGGCAGTATTAGACAAAGCAACAGAAACAAGATACTCTGTCTATAGCCTAGCACGCACCAATATTCTTTGGTATCTTATAATTTACATGGCATTTTGTTTCAGTAAATGTGAAATATAACTCCCTGTTAGTGATATATACATACACACAAACAGGATTATGACTGATAAGTCACGTTTACTGCAAACAAATATTATTGAGCATATAATTTTATTAAGTCATTAGTTGTATATTCCATGTGTCTTTCTATACAACTACATCAGTGTTGTCTTTTTGTTCTAGTAAGCTTCAAATTGAGCCATAACATTATACAGCCTGCTCTACTAGTCTACTAACCCGCTACTATGTAAAAATGCAGTGCTACTAGCCCCCAGCTACTATGTAACAATGCAACCCTACAAACACGAGCTACTATGTAACAATGCAGCCCTACTAACCTGCAGCTACTATGTAACAATGCAACCCTATTAACCTGCAACTACTATGTAACAATGCAGCCCTACTAACCTGCAGCTACTATGTAACAATGCAACCCTATTAACCTGCAACTACTATGTAACAATGCAGTACTACTAACCCCAGCTACTATATAACAATACCGTCTTCCTAACCCCCAGTTACTATGTACCAATATAGTCCTACTAACCCACTGCTACTATGTAACAATACAGTCCTACTAACCACCAGCTACTATGTAACAATACAATCCTACTAACTCCCAGCTATAGTATGACAATACAGTCCTACTAACCCCCAGCTACTATGTAACAATAAAGTTCTACTAACTCCCAGATACTATCTTACAATACAGCCCCACTAACCCCCAGCAACTATGTAACAATAAGTCCTACTAACCCCAGCTACTATATAACAATACAGTCTTACTAACCCCAGCTACTATGTAACAATACAGTGCTACAAAAATCCTGATACTATATAACAATGCAGTCATACTAACCAACCCCCAGTTATTATGTAACAATACAGTCCTTCTAACCCCAGCTACTATGTAACAATACAGTCCTACTAAACTCTAGCTACTATGTAACAATACAACCCTACTAACTCCCAAGCCCCAAGCTAATATGTAACAATACAGTCCTACTAACCCCCAGCTACTTTGTAACAATATAGTTCTACTAACCCCCAGCTACTATGTAACAATAAAGTTCTACTAACTCCCAGATACTATGTTACAATACAGCCCCACTAACCCCCAGCAACTATGTAACAATACAGTCCTACTAACCCCCAGCTACTATGTAACAATGCATTCCTACTAACCCCCAGTTATTATGTAACAATAAGTCCTACTAACCCCAGCTACTATGTAACAATACAGTGCTACAAAAATCCTGATACTATATAACAATGCAGTCATACTAACCCCAGCTACTATATAACAATACAGTCTTACTAACCCCAGCTACTATGTAACAATACAGTGCTACAAAAATCCTGATACTATATAACAATGCAGTCATACTAACCAACCCCCAGTTATTATGTAACAATACAGTCCTTCTAACCCCAGCTACTATGTAACAATACAGTCCTACTAAACTCTAGCTACTATGTAACAATACAACCCTACTAACTCCCACGCCCCAAGCTAATATGTAACAATACAGTCCTACTAACCCCCAGCTTCTTTGTAACAATATAGTTCTACTAACCCCCAGCTACTATGTAACAATAAAGTTCTACTAACTCCCAGATACTATGTTACAATACAGCCCCACTAACCCCCAGCAACTATGTAACAATACAGTCCTACTAACCCCCAGCTACTATGTAACAATGCATTCCTACTAACCCCCAGTTATTATGTAACAATAAGTCCTTCTAACCCCAGCTACTATGTAACAATACAGTCCTACTAAACTCTAGCTACTATGTAACAATACAACCCTACTAACCCCCAAACCCCAAGCTAATATGTAACAATACAGTCCTACTAACCTCAGCTACCATGTAACAATACAGTCCTACTAACCACCAGCTACTTTGTAACAATATAGTTCTACTAACCCCCAGCTACTATGTAACAATAAAGTTCTACTAACTCCCAGATACTATGTTACAATACAGCCCCAGTAACCCCCAGCAACTATGTAACAATACAGTCCTACTAACCCCCAGCTACTATGTAACAATACAGTCTTACTAACCCCAGCTACTATGTAACAATACAGTGCTACAAAAATCCTGATACTATATAACAATGCAGTCATACTAACCAACCCCCAGTTATTATGTAACAATACAGTCCTTCTAACCCCAGCTACTATGTAACAATACAGTCCTACTAAACTCTAGCTACTATGTAACAATACAACCCTACTAACCCCCAAGCCCCAAGCTAATATGTAACAATACAGTCCTACTAACCTCAGCTACCATGTAACAATACAGTCCTACTAACCCCCAGCTACTTTGTAACAATATAGTTCTACTAACCCCCAGCTACTCTATAACAATACAGTCCTATTAACCCCCAGCTACTATGTAACAATAGTCCTACCAACCCCAGCTACTATTTAACAATACAGTCCTACTAACCCCCAGCTACTATGCAATAATGCAGTCCTACTAA
This sequence comes from Pelobates cultripes, assembly GCA_933207985.1. Taxonomy (NCBI): domain Eukaryota; kingdom Metazoa; phylum Chordata; class Amphibia; order Anura; family Pelobatidae; genus Pelobates; species Pelobates cultripes. The sequence continues at coordinate 322,318,083 of OW240912.1, read as the reverse complement.
CCCCCAGCTATTATGTAACAGTACAGTGCTACAAAAATCTGGATACTATACAACAATACAGTTTTACTAACCCCCAATTACTATGTAAGAATGCAGTCCTACTAACCCCATCTTATTATGTAACAATACGGTTCTACTAACCCCCAGCTACTATGTAACACTACAGTGCTACACAAATCCTGATACTATATACCAATACAGTCCTACTAACTCCCAGATACTATGTTACAATACAGCCCCACTAACCCCCAGCAACTATGTAACAATACAGTCCTACTAACCCCCAGCTACTATGTAACAATGCATTCCTACTAACCCCCAGTTATTATGTAACAATAAGTCCTACTAACCCCAGCTACTATGTAACAATACAGTGCTACAAAAATCCTGATACTATATAACAATGCAGTCATACTAACCCCCAGTTATTATGTAACAATACAGTCCTTCTAACCCCAGCTACTATGTAACAATACAGTCATACTAAACTCTAGCTACTATGTAACAATACAACCCTACTAACCCCCAAACCCCAAGCTAATATGTAACAATACAGTCCTACTAACCTCAGCTACCATGTAACAATACAGTCCTACTAACCACCAGCTACTTTGTAACAATATAGTTCTACTAACCCCCAGCTACTATGTAACAATAAAGTTCTACTAACTCCCAGATACTATGTTACAATACAGCCCCAGTAACCCCCAGCAACTATGTAACAATACAGTCCTACTAACCCCCAGCTACTATGTAACAATACAGTCTTACTAACCCCAGCTACTATGTAACAATACAGTGCTACAAAAATCCTGATACTATATAACAATGCAGTCATACTAACCAACCCCCAGTTATTATGTAACAATACAGTCCTTCTAACCCCAGCTACTATGTAACAATACAGTCCTACTAAACTCTAGCTACTATGTAACAATACAACCCTACTAACCCCCAAGCCCCAAGCTAATATGTAACAATACAGTCCTACTAACCTCAGCTACCATGTAACAATACAGTCCTACTAACCCCCAGCTACTTTGTAACAATATAGTTCTACTAACCCCCAGCTACTCTATAACAATACAGTCCTATTAACCCCCAGCTACTATGTAACAATAGTCCTACCAACCCCAGCTACTATTTAACAATACAGTCCTACTAACCCCCAGCTACTATGCAATAATGCAGTCCTACTAACCCCCAGCTATTATGTAACAGTACAGTGCTACAAAAATCTGGATACTATACAACAATACAGTTTTACTAACCCCCAATTACTATGTAAGAATGCAGTCCTACTAACCCCATCTTATTATGTAACAATACGGTTCTACTAACCCCAGCTACTATGTAACACTACAGTGCTACACAAATCCTGATACTATATACCAATACAGTCCTACTAACTCCCAGATACTATGTTACAATACAGCCCTACTAACCCCCAGCAACTATGTAACAATGCAATCCTACTAACCCCCAGCTACTATGTTACAATACAGTGCTACAAAAATCCTTTCATACATTTGTAAGAATTTCATGCCATTCGGACATTCGGATGCTTACGAATGTCCAAAGTGCCGAAGTACCGAAGCGCAGAAGTTCCAAAGTTCGGTAGTTTGGAAGTGTCAAAGCTCCGAAGTGCTGAAGCTCCGAAGCTCCAAAATGCCGAAGTGATTTGAATTTCTGAAAAGTGGCAAAACGAGAGAGGGAGGGAAAATGATGTGAATGATGACAGGAATTTTGAGCAATAAGCTAATTCCTTTTGTGCAATGTAATGCTTGCTTGCCCATTCCGATTTCACTATTTCCTGTCCAATTAAATGAGCAAATTTTTGTGATTGATGTTAGAGGACAGCCAATTAATAGTGATTTTGTCACTGACACTTGGCCAATGAAGGCACACAGAGTTATTGAGGTGGGAGAGTATATAAATCAGGCTGTCAGGGCATTGGCTTGCATTTATGTGACCAGTAGACATGTACAATTCGTTTCATTCCGAATTTCATGCCATTTTTTGCCCATGCACATAACTAGTAAAATTGATATATGAAAGAAACACAGCACTGGTTAGGAATGGAACAAATCCATCCGCCACGTTGTGATGGTTGAGAGATACAATGGGGCCTAACCCCTAGAAGTCCCTAGTAATCATGATAAATATCACAACAGTGGCACTACATGTATGAGTATGTCACACAGTGTAAAACTCATCACATATAGTAAAGATGTAATAATTGAGCACCATGTGTGACTTTGTATGTCTTAATAAACTCTATCATGTAGTAAATAAAATGAGCCCAGAGAAAACAACATTAGAGGGATATTCAAAATTATATGAATAGAATAAGAGGGATTAATAAAGAGTTTTTCGTTTTTTGCTCTCTGCGCTCCACTTTTATATTTATAATTGCAGAGTAGCTTTTTTTTCATAAAAGGATACAAGGTCTTTTTGGGAGGCAGATTGTTTATAATCTGCAACCCATTAGTCCTATTTTCTCTTTAAAATTGATATATCATCAGGTATACAAAAAAATAATTTCCTTAATTTGCCTATTCTTTAACCTGTGGTTACAAACTTAAAATCGGAATAGTGTATTTTGTTTGTTTGGACTGATATATCCTGATGTTATTCAATTAGTGTGCCCAACGTCTTATATTGTAGTTCAAATGTTTAAACAGATTTCATGTTTAACCAGAGTTCATGTACATCCCATTAGTACTTTGCTTATATTCTAAAGAGTTCAATATCCAAGTAATTTTAAATGGTCATCTAATGAGCTCAAAAGCTTTTGCTGAAATGAAATATTTTCAACTTACTGGTACAAAGAAAACTCTAATCCTTAGCAGTAAAGTCGTAAAAAAGGAATGTATATTAACCCACATGGTTACCATGGCAACATAATAAACATAATTATATATGAGGTTCTCACTTGATGCCAATATTCAAAGCCAACAATTTTAACGAGTTGCAAGGGGTCTTGGGGATTTTTATAATTATTATTTAAACTTGGTTGCAAAGATCATCATTCTATGGATTTTTTTTGTATTCCTTTGGAAAACTGCAAAATCTGCCTTTCCATTTTGGTTCTTTACATAGTCTTTTACATAAATAGATTACAAATATTTTAATTTACAAAGCAAACTGAGTTATGATTACCATTTAGTGATGTCCATCCCATCCAAAAATTAAGGCACTATTTGTTGATTTCATCCTTCCAGCCATATGTGCTGGTATTTAGGGCATCATTGAAAACAAGAAATGTTAAAAGTGAACGCCATGTAGTAAATTAAATATATAATTATGATACAGAATGTCAACCACACACACATAGTCTCTCAGACAAACACAAATACAGACTGCCAGACATATATACACATATAAAGAATGCCAAACACACAACATACAGGCTCTCAGATAAGCAAATAGACTGCCAGACACACAGTCACAACCTTCAGGCTCTCAAAGATACATCTTCCTACCCAAGAAAACTCATATTTCCTTTATATAACCTGATATGTTCAGTTGTTGTTTTTTTGGGTTTTTTTGTTTTCTTTTTATGAAAGTATGACTTGATTTCCACTATAGACTATAATATCCATATATTTATTTAGTTATAAATATTTTACCAGGAAGGATACGTTGAGATTTCTCTTGTTTTCACATATGTAGCCACAATTACAGGACACAAACCCCATAAAGTGTTTTAAAATATCTGATTTAGGTAAATACATACAACATATGTATATCCTCTGTCCGTACTCCCACCTCTAATGCTCGCCTCCAAGATTTCTCCAGGGCTGCACCTCTTTTGTGGAACTCCCTTCCCTTCTCCGTAAGACTTTAACCCAGTCTCCATTCATTCAAAAAATCATTGAAAACTCACTTCTTCAAGAAAGCATATCAATTAAACTGTGAGCAGGTTTTTATCCCCCATGACTCCTCTCCTGCAACCTTCAAAAATTACATACTACGCCCTCAGTGAATACTTTTCTAACTACCTACTTCGTACCCCTACTTTTACCCTTTGTGTCACTATACCCCACTGCCTCTAGAATGTAAGCTCATTGAGCAGGGTCCTCCACCTCTCTGTTCCTGTACATCCAGTTGTCTGGTTACAATTACATGTCTGTTAGTCCACCCATTGTACAGTGCTACGAAATCTGATGGCGCTATATAAATAATAAAATAACATACTGTCAAAAAAGCAGCCATTCCTCGTCATCTGTTTCCAGCAGCAGCCTTATGATATTAAGTATGGTTAGTTAATGTGAGCCTTTTTGTTCTATATGTTTTACAGTATATATTGTAAAAATATGATTGTAGGCTAGTTGTGATGCTCATTATTGACCAACTCCCAGTTTGCACCACTCTTCTTTTTGGAAAACCCTTATTTACCGTGCACTGCAGAGAGCCCCAAAAAGGATTGATGCACCATGTAACCAGGCTAATCTCATAAAATAAGCATCCCACAGCTGCACAAAGGGATCCATTTTATGAAATGGTAATCAACCAAAATATAAGATTAAAATCATACCTTCTTTCATATAATCCATGTTATGTAATACTGTACGCATCATGGCATGTACTTAGTTAAGCAGAATTTATTTTGGTCATTGATATTATTGAAAAACCAAGGTTTAATCATGACTTGACAATAATCAACAAGCAAAAATGTGCAACTCCCTAGTAAGATATGCACCTAATACTTGACGTAGAAAATGGGGTATGTGTCTGTGAATTAATCTTATGGTTTGCATATAATGCCAATTGAGCATAAGAGAAACGTAAGAATGTTGTAAGAGAACAAGATTAAAAGTCAGCTGTCGGAACCTTAGCTTTTTAAGTATGCCCTGAAGTGAGAAAATCTGTCTCCATGGTTCTTATTATGACTGCCTGCAAACCTGATGATGGCCATGCAAATATGTTTGTTAAAAATAGACGAGTTACAGGTGCATGTTTGACTAGAGAAATAGCAAAGATTGAAACATGTAATCCATAAGAACGAAAAGTATGTCCTGAAAAGGAAGTGCCAAAGAAATGTTGCAGCAAGTACCCAAAGATGAGAAATAACTACTGAATCATTCAATACAAATAACTGTACAACACACAACACTCAAATAATTGTACAATACATCTACAGTGTAAAAACTCAATGAATGAAGAGGGTATATTGGGCGTATTTACCAATGGTATAGCGAGAAAAACTGTATGAACCCATGAAGCCCAGATCTCAACATCAAGCCGATTTCTAGGATACAGAGCATACTAAAAACCAATGAGCAGAAAACATTAAAAGGTAAGAATAGAACAAGCAATGGATTTAAGTGAGTTGTTGAGTGATGCATAGCAAAATGTCACTGGCAACTATGGGCCAGTAAGCCTTACTTCAGTAGTGGGGAAAGTAATGGAAACCATGTTAAAGGATAGGATTGTTGAACATCTAAAATCACATTATCAGGTCCCCTGCCTCCATGCTGCATGCGGCGACCTTGCTTACCCCGTCACGGCGAGCAGCACCATCTGGTCCCTATTCGTGGCACGCAGCTGTCCCTGCCGACGTGCTCCAGACTGAAAGTGTTTCTGATGCTGCACGCTCCAGCCAGACCCGGCACACAGTGATGACCTCAGAGACCACAAGGGAAGGAAGGAACTCCTCACACGTGTTGTGATTAACACCAATTGGAGGTTAGCCAATCAGACACACCCTGTGTGTATATAAGCTAACCTCCCCCTTGCCTTGGTGCCGTGTTGTGGTCTGTGTTTAGCCCAATAGCGTGTTATACTGTGTCTGCTTATTTGGTTACCAAACTTTGACTTGTCTTACGTTTACTCTGTCTCTCTGTTTCCCTTTGACCTTGGCTTGTACTTTGACTATCCATTTTTGCATAGCCTGACAATTCTAAGGACCGGTATTGCAATTCTATGTATTGTGTCCCGTCTGCGTGCTTAGGTTCCCCTGGTGATCATGAAATGAGACCAGATCAGAGACAACATGGGTTTACTTCAGGGAGATCACGCCAAACTAAATTTTATTGATTGTTTTGATTGGGTAACTAAAATTATAGATCAGGGTGGTGCAGTAGACATTGCTTACCTAGATTTCAGTAAGGCTTTTGACACTGTTGCACATAGAAGGCTTATCAATAAACTTCAATCTTTAAGTTTGGATTCCAATATTGTTGAATGGGTAGAGCAGTGGCTGAGTGGCAGGCAACAGAGGGTTGTCGTCAATGGAGTATATTCGAAGCTTGGACTTGTCACCAGTGGGGTACCTCAGGGATCTGTACTTGGACCCATTCTCTTTAATATTTTTATTAGTGATATGGCAGAAGGTCTTGATGGTAAGGTATGTCTTTTTGCTGATGATACTAAGATATGTAACAGGGTTAATGTTCCAGGAGAGATAAGCCAAATGGCAAATTATTTAGGTAAACTAGAAAAATGGTCAGAGCTGTAGCAACTGCCATTTAATGTGGTTAACAGGTGAATATATTTATCATCTGTTATATGTTACATTTATATATATACATGCAATATATATATATATATATTGTTTGTATATTGTATTTTTTTGTAATATTGTATCCTATTGTAACAATGCAGTGTTTTGTGGACCCAGGATATACTTGAAAACGAGAGAAAAACGAGAAAAATGTATCCATCCTGGTAAAATATTTTATAAATAAATAGGTGCAAGATAATGCATCTTGGATGTAAAAACCCAAGGGCAGAGTACAGAATATTTGATAGAGTCCTAACCTCAAAAAGGGATTTAGGGATAATTATTTTAGATGATTTAAAGGTAGGCAGACAATGTAATAGAGCAGCAGGAAATGCTAGCAGAATGCTTGGTTGTATAGGGAGAGGTATTAGCAGTAGAAAGAGGGAAGTACTCATGCCATTGTACAGAACACTGGTGAGACCTCACTTGGAGTATTGTACTCAGTACTGGAGACTGTATCTCCAGAAGGATATTGATACTTCGGAGAGAGTTCAGAGAAGGGCTACTAAACTGGTTAAAAGATTACATGATATAACTTACAAGGAAAGGTTAAAGGATCTTAACATGTATAGCTTGGAGGAAAGACGAGACGGGGGGATATGATAGAAACATTTAAATACATTTAGACTGTAAGCTCGTTTGAGCAGGATCCTCTTCAACCTATTGTTCCTGTAAGTTTTTTTGTAATTGTCCTATTTACAGTTACATTTCCCCCCCCCCACCCCCCGTCATAATATTGTAAAGCGCTACGGAATCTGTTGGCGCTATATAAATGGCAATAATAATAATAATAAAGGGAATCAACACAGTAAAGGAGGAGACTATATTTAAAAGAAGAAAAACTACCACAAGAGGACATAGTCTTAAATTAGAGGGGCAAAAGTTTAAAAATAATATTAGGAAGTATTACTTTACTGAGAGGGTAGTGGATGCATGGAATAGCCTTCCAGCTGAAGTGGTAGAGGTTAACACAGTAAAGAAGTTTAAGCATGCGTGGGATAGGCATAAGGCTATCCTAGATATAAGATAAGCCCAGGAACTAATGAAAGAATTTAGAAAATTGGGCAGACTAGATGGGACAAATGGTTCTTATCTGCTGTCACATTCTATGTTTCTATATCACAATGTCAGTATATAATGTAATCCTTTGGAAAAATGATATCAGTTATTAAATGGAATAAGTAAGTGAAGGGTTGCAGTAGTAGAGTAGATGTACCTAATACATATCTATGTATGAGTGAATTGTCCAGGAAAGATGACAAATTAGGTTAACAGACAAAAATGAACAAACGCAGTAAAAGCAATTGTAATACGGGAAAGTAGATACAACATATGAGGTTCATCTATGAATGGCTTTTTAACTGACTAACACATAAAAAATGAGTTGGTTGAGAAAAGTGTTATGAACATTGGGATGATTTAACAGCGTTTGAAGATGGCAATGAAGCTTAGAAGCTGGAGATCACGTGTTACCAGACAGAGGGGACTGTTCAAATTAGAGAAGAGGATCACAGGGTGGATTGTATAAAAGAGGGGCGATCTCAGGTCACAGGAAGGACAGAATGAATGAATAGGGGTACACTTAGTAATGAAGAAAGAAATGCTGAGTTGCTAGTAGTGAAAGTAAGACATTTACAGTTTATTCTTATTTGTTTTTTTTAATACAGCTGAGAGTTCGTTTTCTGGTAGTTTTGTGAGTGGACAAAATTAAAATATGATTGCATATCATATTGCAATGTCATTGGTTTTTGAGAATTGCCTCCAAACTTTAGCTTGGTTTTTATTGTTAGTTGTGATGCTCCCGATTTAGGTTTATACTAAAGACGCTAATAATCCAAATTGTTGAGAGAATGGAGAAATGGTAGACGAAAAGGCAAGAGCAGACAATCCGAGCAACAGATTGTCCTTGTGCTCCCTGCACAAAATTCCATTTTATTTACTAAATTGAGAATTCAATGTCAATCCCAAATTTAAAGTCAAAATAGTCAAAATGGAAAAACTCTCCAAGTCAGCTATGTTTTCATTTTGGCTAATCTGACCTTAAAGGACCACTCCACACCCCAAAAAACACTTTAGCTTCCGAAGTGCTTTATGGGTGAGGAGTATCCTCATTTAACCCCAGTTTATAAAAGTACTGATTTCTGTGATTTCAATCAAACAGCCAGGGAGGATTCCTTCCTACTTCCGTTAGCTCCCCTGAGGTAACGGAAGTGGCAGGCATGCTCTACTTCAGTGTGCCTGCCTCTACTCCCTGCCTCACAGACCTCAAACCAGAAAACTGCTTCATCCCTGCACATGCAACCCGGTTTGCGCGTGCACAGTTCTATATGCGTGCACTCAACATTGTGCACATGTGTGCACGAGCCGGCACACGCGTGCACGTGGGGACCAAGACAGAGGCTTCTTAATGAGGAGCCTCTGATTGGTTATTTCCTTGTGAAGAGACTGAAAGTCATTAGAACTGAAGCTTCTGTAAGCTGTTTTAAACTATATCCCCAATGAATACATACATGAAAATATGCATGTATGTATTCATTGGGGGTATAATACTAAACTGTTTTTTTTTTTTTGGTGGGGGGGTTTAGAAGTGTGGAGTGGTCCTTTAAGTTTTAAATTCACTTTGAATTTACTTTAGTAAATAACCTTGAATTGTCTTTTGTAAGTGTAGACATTTGTGGAGTTTTTTTTTGTGGCATTTATATTAATTGAAAATCCTGCAAATGATTAGAATACATGATATAGATGACAGAGAAAATAACAGTAAACAATATCGTTATTTCATGTATTGCATGGATATAGGTTTCAAAAAAATGTTACAGTCCAATACAGTACAAAATTACGTCTAAACTATTTAGGGTAGGAGCTAATTACGGGTGAGAATGGATAAATGGTGTTTGCATCTATGTCTAAACGGTCCAGTTATAGGTAAATTGGCCAGCAATTCTCCAAGTGTCTATCCAGTGTCTGTTCTGCTCAGCGTTCCTCACAATTGAGAAATGAAGGTATCCCTAAAGACAAAGCAAATCAGAGTTGACAGTCCATTCTGGATAGACCACAGAATCCAAGGAGACCATGTCTGGTGGAATTTATGGTTAATATCCTGAATTCTGGCAATCATAAAACTCATTTAATAGACAGAATTGGAAACCCCCATCTTTTATAACCGGGCTGTATACAATCTCTCTAATAGACACATTTGTGAAATTAATTTGTTGCTAGTTTTAATTACAATCCATGTATGTTAAACGTGTTCTCTACCAAGAAATAGAAATATAATAGTGGATCACACTAAGTGATATAAGTGATATGATACTTCCCCAAGGACTTCCCCAGGTCCTAGAACTTGCACAATGTTTACAAAAATATATAGGAATACAGAAGATATTAGAGGGTATAAAAAATAAAAATAATCATAATAAAAGCACATGAGATTTGTACTCACAGACACAAATATTAGAGATCATTCAATCATATCCACCGTTATTAACAGCTTTAATGTATAAGAATGTAAAAAATGAAAGGGAATACTTCCGGATAATAAAGAGGAAAGCAAATAGTGCAGGACGCCAATATAGTAAAACGTAACAACACATTTATATGTAACTTAAGAACAGGTTTAAAAAAGCATATAGTTAACTTCACCAATCTCTAGGTCACCAATATTCACTGCCCAACATGTTTCGTTACTTTAAGTGACTTCTTCAGGGGGCTGTAGTTCATAGTAATGAAGTCCGTATTCAACAATACGATGGATATCATGTCCACCGTATATGGAAATCATATTGTTGAATGAGGACTTTACTATAAGATACAGATTCACTTAAAGTCATTTAAAGTCATTTAAAGTAACAAAACATGTTGGTGATGATTGGTGAAGTTGACTATATACTTTTTTTTTTTTTTAACCTGTTTTTACTAATAAATAAATGCATTGCTAAGTTTTACTATATTTATGTCCTGCACTGTTTGCTTTCCTCTTTATTATCTAATGGTTTTCCCTTTCCATTTGGGATTCTAACACATTGAAGCTGTTAGGAATGGTTTGATTGAAGGTTCTCTAATATCTGTGTCTTGGAGTGTAAGTTTACAGGTCACCGTGCTTATTGCCCATTTTAGAAAGCTGGATGTCTTTTTTTGCTTTGTTGAAGTGTTTTGTGCAGTGCTTCGAGCTTTAAAGTATGAAAAATTATTGGGGTGGCATCCAGACATATATATATTTTGTTAACATCATGTTACTCTTTATATTATCATTCTAGGTCTCTGTACATGTCATATAAAGGTTTGTGTGTCTGTGATTATTTAAGTTATTTTTTAAGATAAAATATTAAATTCAGATTTATTCCCAAAGAATGTCTTGCACTGGTGACCGTTGGAACATGCTGTCAAAAAGAATTTTAGAGTCCCCTAGCAAATATGTTATTATGTTCCTCGTACAAGGTTTGACAAGTAGGTCATAGCTCATTGTTCAGCAGGACAGAATTAATACCTCAAACATGCAAATACAACAGTGGATGTAGAAACGATTTCTTTTTGATTTTTGTTTCTTCGTTTTTCAAACCATCTGCTAATGGCACAATGACTACAGTGAAGGAGAAACCATTGTGTAGGAATGGTATAAATCATTTCATTGTGTGAATATGTAGCTGCAGCTTGTGATATTTGCTTTTTGTCTATAACAAAAATGTCTTGAATTGTAGTATTAATTACCAAAGACAAATGATTAAAAACTGTTTTAAAATAGCCCTAATAATCAAAATAGCTTATAAAAATAGATTTTATAATAATACATACAATACATTTACTAAGCTTATAGTGTGGTGAATAAGTTCTTGACAACTTAAATGTTATATGTGCATGTTCATTCATGTGTTGGTTTTCTTATACAAGTCTAAGAAATTTTATCATGTGCTCTAACCTTTAACCCCTTCACTACTTAGCATTTTTTAATTGGAAAAATAATAGCATAACATATGTTTGAAGCAATGGATGCATAACTAAAATATAAACATATCTTAACATCTCAATTTCTGTAGACAAATGCAAAAATTGGAATTATGTAAATGCAAAAATTGGAATTATGTAAATTTACACAATTTTTATTTTCAACTTATTCCTTCAGCATTTACAAAAAAATTCTTGGGAGAGTAAAAGCTTTAGAGAGTACACAGGGTCGTTTATCTTGCAATATTTCACAAAGGTTTGGGAATAAGTATAAAAGCAAAAATGAACTTTATCACACCTAAATAGAAGTAACAAAAATAGGTGAATACAAATAGCCAGATACTTTGCTTATATGTATTTGAAAGGACCAGAAAGGCATTACTAGCAGTATAGCTTATTAAAAATAGCAAGACAATGTAAAAAGGTTTGCATTTGCATTTGAGTATAGTGCCCACATACTGCAAATACAGTTAACAAATGTAGCAATATTTATTTATCTATGGGCTGCTACCCCCTACTTGACTGTAGAAATACTTCCTGTACTGTTTGAAAGCAAGATGAGCTGAATTTTCAGTACATTTACAGACATTATATCAGTGAATAGTGGCTTCCGACAGATAATTCCTGTACAGGCTGATAATCATAACTAGAGTATAAATGAACAGTGCAACTCCTGGTTCAATCTTGTTATCTGTGGTGGCCATCTTTGATCAGAAGCACCATTTATCTGACCAAAAACTATGCTGAGCTGGCGTGTATTTGCAAATCCTGATATCATCACAAGCACTTGACATCTTAAAATCATTTCAGATGTTTCAGGACTATGCATAGTTTTGCCAGAGGTACTTCTGCCCAAAGAGAGCTTAAAGCATCTGCCCTGATTGCATAAGAGTAAACCATGAGATAAAGTGAAAAGTGGAATTAACTTGAAACCATGCTCACGATCCTGAAGCCTCAGAGGACTCCCAGGAGAAAGAGGAACCTCACACCTCACCAATACTGTGAGCAGAGTACCAATCCTCTGAATCCGATGAAGACTCATCCTCATCAACAGTGGGGGAAATAAAGCAGCTCCTAATAGACTTGAGGAAGGTCTGGAGGGCAGACCTACAACTAGCTCAAAACCAAATTGGAGTGATCCACCAGAAGGTGACAGCAGTGGAGGAGAGAGAGAAGGCCAGAGACAGCCAAATCCAGAAAGCCAAGAACCTAACTGAAGGACTCACCTCTCAGGTCCAGCAACTGAGCTGCACGTGATCTCACTGGAGACACGGCAACAGACGCCACAATGTTCATATAAGGGGCATCCCAGAGTCAGTGGGGAATGACACGCTGCTGCAATATACCCTGAGTCTGATTACCTCTATGGGCGTTAAGGGCTGGGCAAACCCCCCCACAGATAACCTCCGCATTCCGGGTGCGGAAATTGGCTGCAGCACCTAGCGAAGCCCCCAGGTACACGATTGCAACAACCAGGGATGTTACAGTAAGAGCCACAATAATTAATCGGTCCTGGGTACTGGGGACCATACGGCTCAAGGGCGCCACACTGGTGATTTATGGAGACATCCCATTTATGGCCTTGTCTGAGAAAAGGAAACTAGCCACGGTGGCAAGGAGGCTGCGGGACCACTCACTGAAATACCGCTAGGGAGTAGAGGAATCCCTTTAAATTGTGTTTGGAGATGGGTACCTCGCTCTCACCTCAGCAGAGGATCCAGAACCCTTCTTCCAGAAACTAGGCCTACTGGCTGTTCCACAAATTGCAATGGCATCCTCGACTGGGAAGACAACTACCCCCATATCAGCTGGGGCCCCTACATCATCATCCACTTTCACTGGATGCACTGCCCAGAAGCGGCAACCATGATACAGAGACACAGCACCTGGCACCCTGCCTACCTATGCAAATGCATATCTCAGCATACAATCTCACAGGCAAGGCCAGCTACAGTAGCTTGATGGACTGACCCTGCCTGCACCCAAACCTTGCCAGTATACAAACACCCTGGACAGTCATTGTTAAATTAGTTAATTTTTCTTATCTTTGATTTCCTTTACCCTTTTCTCTATTTCTCTTGCTCGCTTACCTATCACTAGCATGGCTATGAGCATTTGATCTTATGCCCAGAGGTACACGACTTGCTACTATATAAATTCCATAAATGAGCAGCCTGGTCGGCTGACCACCTGCAGCGTACACAAAGTCACAACTTACGAAGTGTCACTAACCTTACAGTGTCTCCATCTTTAATGTTTCCTTTTCAAACTTCCTTTATATGAGTGTATTAGAGGAATTATGCCTAGCCTGATGTATTCTTCAATGTTTATTCCTCACATATATTGGTACAGATGTATACGTTGTGTGCAAACCTAATAAAATACAAATAAAAAAATAAATAGAAATAAAAAAAATACAAAAGTAAACTATATTGTATATATATACTGTTTTGGGTTTGAAGTAACAATGAAAAAGATGAGACTCTCTTATGACTTTAACATGAATAATGATATGGAATTTTTTTTTTAATGAAATCCCAAAAATGAAGAATCTTTCCATTCTTTCCATTAGTCTACTTCATTGATTCCTGTTATAGATTTTTACGGACCAAGAAAGTATACAAATTACACTGATAACATTTAGGATAAATAGTTTAACTGATTTTCAAGCCCTCAGCTGCCCAAACCACTTAAAATGGACTCTCTGGGGAAATTTATAAAACTGGTGATTGAAAAGTGGGAAATATTCTCAAGAGACACTCTAACATTAAAAAGTTACATATTTATTTATTTATTTATTTTCACCATTATATTCTTTATAAATATAGAAAAAAAAACCTGTCTGCAGACAAGCATTGACGAACAGATCCAGACATACAGAAGATGGATATATATTTAGAGAGTAACAATGAGGAGATGATAAAAGATGAGCCAGTTCAGGAGTGTTGAGGCAGTCATGGAGAGGTTCTGAATGCTGGAATTAGCTGTAAATCCTTATATTTTTAATGTTAGTGTTCCTTACTTTTAGATTATCCCACCCTCCTTGTAAAATAAATAATTTGTTTAAAAAACTATTTTACAAAATCATACTTTGAGCTCTCTGAACGTAGAATTTTGCAATATTGAATAGAAAAATGGGATTGGAGTGTTTGGTAAATTTAGTTACTAGTGGGAAGCTGAATGAAAAGTATCATCTTGTCTTTGGTGGAGGAAAGCAGAAGTTTCTGCAGATAAATATGCTCATCAATAAACTGCAACAACAACAAATTAAAATGTTCAATATGGACATACAATAGAAAGTGTAATTGAAGACACATGATGGTGGTGGCCAAAGGGGGACATTTTGGAAAATGTGTTCTTTGGGCTTAAATATGGCACGTTGTTTTCTCTGAGGCCTGTAATCTACACTCTATTTACAGTATAAGCCACAAATGCATATTTCTAGTGTCTCTAATTAAAATTAGTATGCATACAGTAAGCTGTAATATCCCATCAGTATATTATTACAAGCCTTAGCATGTATAGATAAATGGTCATATTTTAAATGGATCATATATTTTTTTTATAGAAAATATAGATGAATATTGAACAGATCTGTCATTTTGACAGTGGTTCATTCTTTAAGTATTCACCAGGACAACGGGATAATATGTTAGTGGAGCAGACACTTTCATCAATACACTTTGTATATCCCTTGGAAATGCAAATAAAGAAAAAAAAACAGGACCAGTGTGGTTACTGAAAACTACAATAGAGTTGATTAACTACTCTGCAATGACCTCTCAACATCCAACAGATTTCTGTTTCTATAGTAACAGGAAAAGAAGTCCCATCAAACTCTACAAGACGTATCTTCGGGGCATAACATGCGAGAGCAGGTCTACCAGATATTAGGAATAAGAATGAAAGCTCTGTTAAGTTTTAAAGCCATTGATTTGACTAATTTTCTATCTGGTATTCTTTCTAAAGGGATTAAGGGAACTCAGCGAGGATATGTTAATAGTTACAGCAACCGTATCACATCAAATAAAGAGCATCACAGTTTGTTTCATTATCTCGTTACCCAAGGGGATCGACATCAAACGCTGGATTTCCTTCTTTATTAGCTAATTGCTGCTTTTCTGCAATTGACTTTTGGTGTTAAAATTCAAATCTGTTTGTGGCCTGTAGAGATATTCTAATTACACTGATGGGCCTGTGTGTTCTTAAAAAAAAAAAAAGTAAAATTTATTTTAAACCCTTTAATTGTAATATGTAACACATATTAAGGGATAGCACCTTATCAGTTGAAGATCAAAGAAGAAGAGAATATAGGTTATACTATAATGTAACTGAGGACGACCAGAGTCTACATATGAACATATTAACTTGTAGACTGGTTGGAATGTATTGTGATGGGCAATTGTATGATAATATACATTGCTAAATTGTAATTCTTAAACTGTACCATGTTTCTTTAATTAATAACCTCTCATCTACTTTCAGTGCATAGCATGCTCTGTGTAGTTCTAACTTACGCCATTTTGTTTTAACTTCATACAATGAAAAGAATGCATAAATGTCTTCAAGGCTGACTTCTAATAAACTTTTCCTTTTTCGTTTATGAACTGCATTAACCTGAGAATGAATTAACCTATACATTACCAGTAGTAATTTGAAATATTATACTATATATATACGTGATGACCAATGCTGGACAGACACTTACTGACAGACTTTGAAGGTGACATACACTGAGAGATTACCTGTAATCAGGAAGGGTATTTTACACTAATACTTTATATGTATTGCAAGCGTTTATTAATTCAATTCTATATACTCTGCTTATGCTATATTAATTATTAAGTTTATATATCTGTATTCATTTACATTCAATACACTATTTTATTAAGACAAAAGTTATTGCTTCCAACTTCTATTTTTATTGTATTCTCAATTAATTATATATTTTAAATAGAGAAACTCTATACCAACTATATAATATTTTATCCAAGATATCTGTATGGTTAGCCCTGCTAAATTATATGTTTTAAGACGTTATAGTGGTAAATAGGGGTACTAGCGGTTACAGTATAAAGTGATATACAGATATGTGCATTTGTGATTTCGGGTACATTTATCACGGAATACTCGAAAGACAAACAGGAGTCTTTACTAAACCAGGAACTGTCAGAAATGAATCAGGTTAATCAAAATTTTAGATCAAAATAACCAAACACATTTTTGGAGTTGGCTATTGTGGCCTAAAATTTACAATATCCAAGTTATTTAAAAAAAATAAAAAAAATAATTATCTGTTCAGTGAATAAGCCTCAACCTATTTTGTAATATATCTTCATGATTTGCCACATAAAATGCTTTCATTTTCAGAGACTCTAAGGTAGTCTATTTCATATGGTTTATATTTCCATGCTTTTCACAAGAAAAGTTGAGATTAAGCATCACAGTCTTTCATCCCATATACTATAATCTAGATATGCTTCACCCTTTTTTGAAAATGAGCCTCAAGAGCTCTACAAAAATTATTGATACATGAAATTTTCAAATTTTACATATTTACATAGTTACATAGCTGATAAGAGACTTGCGTCCATCAAGGTCAGCCTTCCTTACATTTGTTTTTTTGCCGTTGATCCAAAAGAAGGCAAAAAAAAAACCAGTTTGAAGCACTTCCAACTTTGCAACAAACTAGGAAAAAAATTCCTTCTTGACCCCAGAATGGCAGTCAGATTTATCCTTGGATCAAGAAGCTATTGCCCTACATTGAAAAATTATATCCTTGAATATTCTGTTTTTGCAAGTGTGCATCCAGTTGCTGTGTGAACATCTGTATGGACTCTGATAAAACCACTTCTTCAGTCAGAGAATTCCACATCCTTATTGTTCTTACAGTAAAAAAAACCCTTTCCTTTGCCTTAGACGAAATTTTCTTTCTTCCAGTCTAAACGCATGGCCTTGTGTCCTATGTAAAGTCCGGTTTGTGAATAGATTTCCACACAATGGTTTGTATTGGCCCCGAATATATTTGTATAATGTTATCATATCCCCTCTCAGGAGACGTTTTTCTAAACTAAAGAGGTTTAAATTTGTTAACCTTTCTTCATAGCTGATATGTTCAATTCCTTTAATTAATTTTGTAGCCTGCCTCTGCACTTTTTCTAGTGCCATAATATCCTTCTTTAGAAAAGGTGCCCAAAATTGCACAGCATATTCAATATGTGGTCTTACCAGTGATTTATAAAGAGGCAAAATGATATTCTCATCCCGAGAATGAATGCCCTTTTTCATGCATGACAATACCTTATTGGCCTTAGCCACTGCTGATTGATATTGCACATTGCTGAATAGTTTGTTGTCTATAACAATTCCCAAGTCCTTTTCGTGTGTTGTTGTCCCTAATTCGCTTCCATTAAGGGTATACGTTACTTGTGCATTCTTTACACCGAAGTGCATAACTTTGCATTTTTCAACATTAAATTTCATCTGCCATTTGAGTGCCTAGTCCCTTAGTCTATCTAAATCCCTCTGCAGCAAAGTAATATCTTGCTCACTTTGTATTACTTTACAAATGAACTCATTAAAGCTTGTTTAAAGTTATCAGGGCTCTCCGGTCCCATGTAAATATGTATAAATAAAAATTGTAAGGAATTAAATTATTCCTACAAGTGTCTTGCTAGGTTCCAAAAATATCTGAGTGTGAAGCAAAACTAGATTTACTCAACCCCACAATTGACCTTTCTGATAAATCTGTCCCTAGTCCATCAAAGACAAAATTATTTTGAAAAAA
This sequence comes from Pelobates cultripes, assembly GCA_933207985.1. Classification (NCBI taxonomy): domain Eukaryota; kingdom Metazoa; phylum Chordata; class Amphibia; order Anura; family Pelobatidae; genus Pelobates; species Pelobates cultripes. The sequence continues at coordinate 322,299,847 of OW240912.1, read as the reverse complement.
CACAATCCATCCTCTTGATATTTATTTAGACTAACTCTGTGATCTATCCATTAATGAGCTACGGCAGCTGCATAGGGTGCACAGCACCCAGATACCATATCTTCCAGGGTGACAGTGAATGTGCTGCTGACATGTTTTATATTTGATCTGTAGTGATGTTCTGCATCACTACATGGAGAGGCATATACATTCCCTGACAAACACGCAATGACATACACTCACTCACTGACAGACACACTGACAGACACATACACCCACTAACAGACACACACTCACAAACATATACCGACAGACACATACACTCACTAACAGATACACACTCACTCACAGACACACACAATCACTGACTGGCTTACACTGACAGACACACACATTTGCTGACAGACACACATACATTCACTGACAGACACACACACACACACATTCACTTACAGACACACACATTCACGTACAGACACACACATTCACTGACAGACATACACACATTTACTGACAGACACACACATTCACTGACAGGCACACACTGACACACATTCACTGACAGACACAGTGTTCTTGTGAGGTGCAATGTGTGAAATGTGGTGTTACAATAGGATTTGGGGGGAGATTTAACAAGACAAAATCAGGTGATATTCTGGGGGAAAGTGCTAATTTAAATAATGAGAAATTACCATGGAAACCAACAGGATGTATCTCACCATTTATCACGTTGCACCCAGAATTTACCTTAATATATATTATTTTTACTGCTGTATACTTTCGGTGCGATGAGGTTGAGTAGGAGAGCAAGGAAAACCAACGAATCCAACTTGTAACAGGTACATCTAGAGAAGAAATCGCCAAAACCAAAGGGAAACCAGATTACACTGCAAGGAAAAAGAAAACATCGGGAAAGTAAACTGTCAAGGCAAGAGGTCATATCCATACAATATTACTTCCACAGTATAATACATGAGGAATAAATGCACATGGACAACCAAAACCGTTTTTTAGGAAAAAAAATCTTTATTACTGAACATAAGACCATACATTGTAAAACATAATATCCCTAAGTAGCATAAGAGAAAAAACACCAATACCAGGGAGGGACACGTAAAAGGGTGGGAAATAATCACCTCCTGTCGTTAATAAAATTTAGATTAGAAGGCAGGAGGCTTCATATTTGCAATTTTAACACCCAGACATACAAACAGAAGAAACATGAGATCATGGATGGAAATAAAAAGTATGGAACGCCGAGAAATATCCATAAGGGACCCACCGGCTTCTAGAGCTGCTGAAGCTTCAGCGCCCCAAACCGAAAGTGCCCCAAAGGAGCTCGCCACGCCAGCCGATGAGAAACATCTGAATCCAACGAGCGATTGTAGGTGCAGAAACATCATATGAAGGAAATCAACAGCTGCCGAAAATTGCCTTGCCTATTCAGGCCTCCATATGTCGAGCCATCCATGAAGTTCCAGACGGGTTTAGTTCGAAAGCCACATGACTCGGTCGTATGAAGCAGATGACCGCGATAGCGACCCTTCAGGCGTTGGAGTGCCGATAGTGCAGGGTCCTGGAAGATGGCTTGAATGGAGGAAGATAACAGGTCAAACGTCCGGGCCAGGTCCCTTAGTGTGACCCGCATTTCGCTGAGCAGGCGTCGGATATCCTCCCCGAAGGTGGTCACCTTGGACATCTGAAGACGGAGCACCGTCTGAAACAAATCCAACACGAAACCCAGAAACTGGACCCACTGAGAGGGAACCAGTTCCGATTTTTCCACAATGAGGGTGAATCCCAGGTCCTGAATGAGACGGATCGGGACCGTGAGGTGGGCTTCCCTCAGATCCAGTTGAGAGAACCAATCACCCTCGCAGAGAAGGTCTCTGATGAGATGGATGCCCTCCATCTTGAAAAGTTGATAGACGACATACCCGTTGAGGGCATGCAGATCCATACAAGGGAGATATTGCTCAAAAAGGGAGGTGGCCCAGTCACCCACTCCACTGAGCCCTTGGCCAGCAGGGATAAATTGTCTAAATGAGCCAGATCAGACGCCTCTTTGGCCATGCGTTTCGGTTGTGGAGTGGTGACCTGTCTCGGAGGTTCGACAAAATTGATCCTGACTCCGGACACAGTTTGAGAGACATCTGTGTCTAGTTGAGAGACGTATAAACAGAAATGTGTTGGTTCAACTCCTTCGTGAAGGCACCCCCGAAGAGTAGACCCTTAGACATCCGGACACAGTTCCTTGGATGCCAAAACCGCCAATTAGCCATCCAGCTTGTAAAGGGCCGCTTTGCAGTGTTCGGGGGACAGGGCCACATTGGTGCTTTCTTATAAACAAACAGATGGCCCTTTGGGCCCATTCTCGTAGGAGATTTAGCAACCACTGGTGTTCCACTTTATAGAGCGGCAACTGCCATAAGGAACATCTGTGTCGACGTGCCACTGACATCCAGCAGTCTGTCCTGGGCAGAACTTAGACTATGTTCGAGGTCTTTGCGGGTCTTTTCCACACGTATCAAGAAGCAAGCAAACTCCGGGCTGAAATCGAGAGTAAGAGCCACTGTGTCTGGTTACCCAAAGGTTCGTTCTGACCTCCTTATCCAAGGGGCAGCGGTGCCAGTATCGTAGGAGTTCTGCAATGTGTTCCAGAGGGGCCCATTATGTGGACGAGGGTGTTTAATGAGCCATGGGATCGAAGAGGGGAGGGCCGGAAGGATCCAGAATCTCACTGGGGTTGTCAGTGTGGTTGGCGGGCCCTTTGGCGATCAGTCAGGAGAGAGTCGAACACCGTCTCCCTCATGTAGTGGGAATGGCCGCTGAGAGAAAAACCTGCACTGGGGGATGTGGCACCAGAGCTGTAGGTCAAGTACTCATCCAGGACGTCACAACCCTCCTCCACCGGGTGGCCGTCTGCACCAAAGGCCATCTTGGTTAACTTGGCAGGCAGCTAGCTTTTTATCAGCGGGAGCACCATGGCCCTTCCAAGGTCCCTTATGTGTGGAGCCCATATCCACAGAGCAGAGGGAATCGCCCTAGTCGGAGCCCCTAGCACCTGAGGTGCCGGGTGCAGGGTCCAGGGTGGTCGGTGGAGCTTCACCATGGAAGGCAGCAAGGGGTTCGGGCGGTGAGGCCACTATGGTGGCTTAAAGCCAGTCCTGGAGACTTTCTGGGCGCGGAAATCTGCTCCGTCAGCCATGACTGTATCAATGCCATAGAGGTAAAACACTGTCAATGTGGTTCCTGGTCACCCAACAAGCACAAGCATATCATGCAGTATAGGCCAGCAAGGGAGGGGGTCACCATCAGTATGATTATAACAAGACACTGTAGGTAGAGCAGTGCAGTCAGCAGGAGGGGGTCACCCTCAGTATGAGTATAACAAGACACGGTAGGTCCAGTAGTGCAGTTAGCGGTAGGGGGTCGCCCTCGGTATGATTATAACAAGATACTGTAGGTCCAGCAGTGCAGTCAGCGGTAGGGGTTCACCCTCAGTATGAATATAATAGGACACTGAAGGTCCAGCGGTGCTGTCAGAGGGAGGGGGTCACTCAACCCAAAAGAGTGTCACTGACACGCCAACAGGGCCCAGTAAGGAGCAGTAATGTCAGGCAGGGTAGTGCCCTGTAATAGTGCCCAGGTGGCCTAAAACCTGCAGGAAAAATAAAATAGTGTATGAGGGGGCCGCCAGCACATAGAAGGAGTGGGCAGTCCAGGCTCCACGAAACGCGTGGGAGCACATGCAACACCAAAAAGATGCACGCCTCGGATCCAACAAAATGACCATCGCGGCCGCAATCCCGGGCCGCTACGTGGAGTCGCGGGTGTCCAAACTAAAGCCGCAAGCAGTCTGTGTGCAGCGAGCGGGGCTCAGAAAATCGTCCAGGAGCCGCGAAAGGACGGGGGAGGGGGAAGTGGCATGGCCGCGGGCAGCACGAGGGCTGGCAGGAGAGATCCCCTGGGAAACCCAAAGGCCAGGCAGCACCCCAGGAGCCCAGATCCGCACATAAATCAAAAGGGCACACACAAAAAAAACAGCCCCAATAATAAACACAAAATAAGCAGTAACAATACAAATAAATACACAAAAGAAACCAGAGCAGACATCTCTGAGTTGGACAGTGCTCACCTGGAGGAAGCAGCCAACACAGAGGAAGTGGGAGGGTCTAACTGAGGGATTTCATACTGCTGTTATTTTGTTCTGACTGGTTGTTTGAAAAAGGTCTGTTAACTATTTCTTTGCTGCTGGAGGTTTTCAGTAAAGAAGGTAAAGCAAATATGAAGCCTCCCTCCTGTCTTGCCATAAAATTCACAGCTTAATACAGAAAAAATAGACTCATGTAGAGCCCATCGGCTAGGCATTTATGGTTTAGTGGTTGATTTCTATTCTACATATTTAAAAACTAAGGAAAAAAATCACTGAGATTAACCTTTTTCAGCAACTCAACAGATTTTTCAACTTTTCAGCAAAATGTAACAGTGAGGTCACCTGCAATGTTTTGACAGCTGTACAACTGGTAAGCCCTTGCCAAATATAACTCTTTAAATTGCCGTATTAGCAATTTTCCCATATGAGCCACAAACCTACGGATACAAATACATTTTAAAAAGTTATTTAATTAGTACTTTTATTATCCTATAATTGCCTTATTCAGGGAGATGCGTATATTGTATAATTGCAACTCTTGTTGTTCCAGAGCTTAAATGGGAAATATAAGTAAGCAGAAAACATCTGTCTAACTGTGTATTTGGGAGGGTATTAATGAAGCAAAATGAAGTAGAAATAATGTTAACATTTGAGTTTCCTTACAGATATCCCGTCACAGCACTAGACTTTGAGTTTTCTTTTGATATTATTCAATAATTGAACCTTAACATATTGTATGATGCACATGTAATGACTCGGCTAGTAATGAACCCAGGTAGGACCTATGGCGGCTTACAATCTTAAAGGGACACTATAGTCACCAGAACAACTACAGCTTATTGAATTTGTTCTGGTGAGTAGAATCATTACCTTCAGGCTTTTTGCTGTAAACATTGTCTTTTCAGAGAAAATGCAGTGTTTACATTACAGCGTAGTGATAACTTCACTGGCCACTCCTCAGATAGCTGTTAGAGATCCTTCCTGGGTCATGACTGCATAAAATGCATCCAAACATTCAGTATCTCCTCCCTCTGCATGCAGACACTGAACTTTCCTCATAGAGATTAATTGATTCAATTGTGCTGGCTCTGCCCCCGATCTGCCTCTTTGTCAGTCTCAGCTAATCCTATGGGGAAGCAATGTGATTGGATAAGGCCACCACTTCTGATGATGTCAGAGGAAGTTCACAGGCAGAGGCAGCAGCTTCAGACTTGAATACAAGTAAGATTTTACTATCTTTAGGGAGGCAAAGGGGGCCAAGGGGGCTATATAGTGGTTTTAACACTACAGGGTCAAGAATACATGTTTGTGTTCCTGACCCTATAGTGCTCCTTTAATAGGCTAGATGCCAATAAAAAGGTCAGAGACAGGGATTATATATATGTTTTATGTTAGTTTTGTTTTTATTTGAATTAATATATAGTATTCTTGAAATAATGTATGTTAAATAAACTTTGACAGTAATTAATGAAAGTTTAAATTATACAATGATTTTAACTACCACATTGTATGTCATCTTACTGTCTAAGATGGTGATAATATGCACTTGATTTGTGCACAGTGAAAATATTTGTTTGTGAAAATGTCGACTTGTTTAAAAATAATTTTTAATATGGATGACTGAATTTCATTGCTGCAGCATTTTAGCTCCTTAGAATTCTGTGCATGGAAACTATTTGGAACGGAAAAACTAGTGAAAATAACAAGTACGTGATAATACAATTACCACACAAAATGCAACACCCAAAGTGACACTTTAAGGGTATACTTCCCAATAATTGCGTCTAATATCAGTAGTACAAGTCTTTCTTGGGAAATCTACAAGAAATAAACATTGCCATACATAGCGAAATCTGTATAATACTAATACAATAGGGAGAAATATGAGATGTCAACTCACAAATATAGAGCCGTGCCAGGCTCTATATGATCAGCGTAGAGGTGCCAGTAACTGGCTACGAAAGTGCTCCAAAGTCGGATCTGGTTGCATCCAAATTTATTAAAGCAATAAATGTAAAATAGAATAAAAATTACAATTGTTCCTTTTATACACCTCCACAATAGGATTTTTGCGGCAAATTTTTCCGGTTACGTGCGTGCGTCATCATGCGCTCACGCTGATTACCTCTCAGCCCATGCAGGCAGTGCTCTAGCGTCCATATCAAGTGTGGGCAAGTATAAAGACCACTCCCAATGTAGCAAGAAAGGAATAAAGCATAAATTAGAAAAAAAGGATTCGATACCATTATATATATATATATATATATATATCTCCAAAGGTATAATAACCCATAAGACTGCAATAGAGTATAAAACAAAAATAAAATACATTCCCCAAGAGGATATAAAAATACAATAGTACAAAATGTATACAGCTTATAACACTATGAAATGTATGTACAATTGGTAATACAGAAGAATTTGAAGAGTATGAGGAGAATCCCAGGGAGATACCCACAAGAGAAATATATATAATTTATTTACAATATATATTGAAAAAAATAAATTACAAAAAATGAGCCAAATCAAAATCTAAATTCAAGCCATTTGGATGAAGAGAATCCATCAAAAACATGGTATAAAGTGAGGGATGTTCTGACTTGTTATTCCACTAATGTTGTGTACCTCCTCTGGTGTCCCTGTGGCTTGCAGTATGTGGGAATGACCACCAGAAAACTTAAGGTACGCATGCTGGAGCACATGGGGAATATCCAGAGGGGGTACACAAAACATAGTGCATCTGCCCATTTTCTTGAATTCTATAACAAGGACCCCTCATTTTTGGGCTCTATGGTTATTAGCCAGAGGGAACATAATTGGAGGGACGAGGATAATTTCGGGGAGTTATGTAGAATAGAAAGCCAATGGATTTTTAAGATGGATTCTCTTCATCCAATCAAGTATTGAATCAATAATACAACTGGTAGAGTACAAACTATGCTCTAGAAGTATTGGATTCAATAGAGAAGCATTGGATTGGAAGCACTTGCTTGGATAGAGATCATCAAGCTTGATGACCTCACAGAAGGAGGGTAGGGCTGCACTGAGGAATCTGTCCTGGTTTTGGGTTACCAGTAAATGTATTTATTTATTTTAAATGTCTATGTATATGTACATATATGAAACCAGGGGGCTGCACTCACTTGAACATGTATAAATGGGGTGCTGCGCACTCACCTATCCACTAAACAGCAACTTCAATGTTGACAGATTTTATTTGTTTAAAAAAAAACCCACCTAATCTAGGCAAAAATAATGGGGGTTTAGTTACATTGCATGATAATACATTGCATAAGTCTGCCACAACATCAATGTATGATCATATAATTATTATTATTATTTTATTATTTATATAGCGCCAGTTATATATTATAATATATTAATAATATATAATTCTAAATAATATAGAAACAAATAATATATATTTGTATATTACCCAATTATATGGGGTGGCAAGACATAGCCTTACATATTATTGGTTAGAATATAGAGTATATTTAGCATTTAATTATACTGTAAGCATACCCACATGTTGACACAGACTATTTCACTGACACACACAAGCTCATTGATGCACAGCCTCAGGCAATCTCACTGATATACATAAGCTCATTGACATAAAAATACAAGCTCAAGGATGCACACAAATAGGCTCACTGACAGCTAATATCATTGACTCACACAGACAAGCTTATTGGTATACACACACAAACTTAGTACAGACAAACTCTGACACGCACAATCTTACTACAGGCAAGCTCACTGTCACACACACACACATGCTCACTGACACACACATGCTCCCTACAGAAATGCTAACTGACACACACATCAGCTCAATATAGACAAGCTCACTGATACACACACATACATGCTCACTACAGACAAGCTCACTGACACACCCAAACTCACTGAAGACAAACTCACTGTCACTCACATGCTCACCACAGACAAGTTCACTTACACACACATGCTCACTACAGACAAGCTCACTGATACACACATGCTCCCTACAGACCAACTCACTGAAGTACCAATGTTTTATACAGACAAGCTCACTGACACACGCTCACTACAGACAAGCTCACTGATGCACAGACGCTCACTGCAGACAAGCTCACTGACTTACACATGCTCACCACAAACTAGTTCACTTGAACTATCTTGCTTTGCATGTAATGTGTCTATCTCATATATTAGTTTCCCCTTTTACGTTGCATTACTGAAATAAATGAACTTTTGCACAATATTTTAATTTTTAGAGTATCACCTGTATATTTAAAAATGTTTATTTAGCATTGAGCAGTGTTTGTATTTTTTATGTATTTAGCACTGAGCATTGTTTGTGTGTTTGAAGGTAATCATGTTTTTGTATGAAGTATGTGTGAGTGAATGTATGGGTGTGTTTGCATGTAGTGTTGGCATTTGAATACAGGCGTGCATTTTTGTGAAGTGTGTTTTTTTTTAATATGGTGGAGTGTTTTTATATAGTGTTGATATTTGAATGCAGTGATGTATTTGTGTGTAGTGTTGGTGTAATGTTTAGATGTATGCACATATACTCAAATATACACACACTGGCACACTTGCAGATACATAGACACACAGATGCACACACTGGCACATACAGATACACAGATACATAGATATACACGTGTAGATACATAGAAACACGGTCATGCACAGATACAGACAAACACTGACACACATACACACATAGAGATGGAGACACACAGATACAAACACACATATAGATACAAACACACACACTTGCAGACACACATAGCCACAGACACACATACAGATACACTGACACACAGATACACTGACACTGATGCACAGATACAAACACAGACACACAAATAGATACACAAGCCCACAAACAGATACACAGACATACATACAGATACACAGACACACAAGTATAAGTGTTTGTGTAGTGTATGAAGTGTATGTGTTTGTGTATTTTATGCAGTGTGTATGTAGTGTGTGTATAATGTGTATGCAGTGTGTGTATATAGTGTGTATGCAGTGTGTGTGTATAGTGTGTATGCAGTGTGTATATGTGTATGCAGTGTGTGTGTATATAGTGTGTATGCAGTGTGTATAGTGTGTATGCAGCGTGTGTGTATGTATAGTGTGTATGCAGTGTGTATAGTGTGTATGCAGTGTGTGTGAGTATGCAATGTGTGTGTGTATAGTGTGTATGCAGTGTGTGTGTCTATTATGTATGCAGTGTGTGTGTGTATTGTTTGTTCACTAGATCACTACATTCCCTGGTGGTCTAGTGAAAAGGGGCCCAGGAGTCTACACATTCGCTTCACATTTAGCACCAGCATGTCCTCTGTTCTCGCGATCCACAGCAATGCTTTCATGGATAGCGAGAACAGAGGACATGCTTCTGCTGAATGTGAAGACTCCTGCAAGCGGCCCGGTCCCTGTCAAAGTGCACACCAGGCACCCCCTAAGTGAGTGGCACCCGGGGCAGTCCGCCCCCTCCTTAGTATGACACTGGTCCTTTCACTAAACTCAGAATTGCAGAAAATGGCAGAATTACAACTTCTCCCCCAGTATTTCTGTAAAAAATGACACCTGCTAACATACAGGTGCTCACTACAGACAAGCTCACACACACACGCTCACTACAGAAAAGCTCACTGAAGCACACATGCTAACTACAGACAAGCCCACTGACACACAAATGTTCCCTACAGAAAAGCTTACTGACACACAAATGCTCACCACAGACAAGCTCACTGACACACACATGCTCACTAAAGAAAAGCTCACTGACACACACATGCTCACTACAGACAAGCTCACTGACACACACACACACATGCTCACTACAGACAAGCTTACACACATGCTCCTTACAGACAAGTTCACTGATACACACAAACTCACTAAAGACAAGTTCACTGACACACACATACTCCCTACAGAAAAGCTCACTGAAACACACATGATCAATACAGACAAGTCCACTGACGGACACATGCTCACTACAGACAAGCTCACTGTCACACACATGCTCACTACAGACAAGCTCACTGACACACACACATACAAGCTCACTCACTAGCAGCCACACACACACACAAGCTCACTCAGGAGCAGGCACGATCACACACAAGCTCACTCACTAGCAGGCACACATACAAGCTAATTTACTAGCAGCCACACACAAGATCACTCAGGAGCAGGCACACACATACACACACACACACACACACACACAAGCTTACTCACTAGCAGGCACATACACACAAGCTCATTCACTAGCAGGCACACAAACACACAAAAGTTTACTCACTAGCACCACACACACACAAGCTCACTCAGGAGCAGGCACACACATACACACCCACACACACAAACACAAGCTCATTCACTAGCAGGCACACAGACACAATCACTGTCATGGCTAAAGCTTACCTGGTACTGGTAGGTGAAGTTAACATTTTGTGTCCTTTTCCTTCCAGAGAGGTCAGCAGCCTGTGTGCGGGGGTGGGGCTTGTGTAGGGAGGCAAAGCTATGTTCAGGAGGTGGGGCTTACTTGCAGAGGTGGGGCATGCAGACGGAATTAATGTAAATTTTGAAGGGAGACTGACAGGTCTTCCTCCAGCCGTCTGCAGCCTAGTTGTGGTCGCACCAGCCCCCAGCTCCTCCCTCTTTACTCCCCACGGATTGACACAGTCTGGCACAGTCCGAGGGGAAAATACTTAAAAGACATTAGCCTGATGATCAGGGCTGTCTACCCCGGCCCCTGATGTCCAGGGCACCTTCTTACATTTAGTGACTTGGTTTGTGATGGAACATATTTCACTCCTTTGATACTTAACCTCAAAATGTAATATACAAGAATTAATCGGCAGTGACATTTGCTCATACTCTGCTCTACAAACGAGGGTCGACTGAGAATTATGGGACTATTGAGCTTGACAAAGGAAGGGATGCTAGTTTAAGCTCCACCCTTTGTGAAGCATTGTCAAACTTAGGAAAAATACTACATAGTCCTTTCTTAATAATACAAAGTAGTCCTTACAATGCCTTCTGTATGAGGGGTATAGAATATTGAAAATAAAAAAATAAAAAAACCTGATTCGGAGAGAGAATAAGAAGAATCTATTTAACAAAGGTAAGTGTGGCATGACAGTGCTGCTTTAAATTAACAGGTAAAGGACATTTAATGAGCGCAGTAGAAGACTTTCTGTCTGGATAAGTTAATAACTTGCTTTGACGAGTTCATGGCATAACATTTGTAATTACACATGTCCTTATTCCCTCTTCCTAAAGTATAAAATTAAAGTTTAAGCTTTCAAAAAAGGTTAAACAGCACATTGCTCAGCCCTTTGGCATTAACAGACGGAATCCGCATTGTGAATGGTACTTTGTTCATGTTCCAGTATTTTTGTTTTATAATCTCAGCAGATCTAAAACTTTCTTGGTCTCTGCTCAATGTTGGCTTTGATCTGTTTCATAAATGTAATGTTGTTTTGTGTGTGTGAGTGTGTACGCATCCCTTTATTATACAGTAACTCTATTGTGTAAACGTTCGTGTATTGTATCCTATGGGCTCGATAAAAAAACACTTAATTTAAGTTTTCAGTGGCACGATAGTTCCAATGACGCATTAGTGTTCTTTCGTTTTGGGTTAATTATTACTTTTTTGTGGTTGTTTTTTTTTTTTTGTATATATTTGATCTCTAAATAAAGGGCATATCTGCTCTTCAAAATATGTTAGAAGTAAAACATAATAGTTATTTTATCAATAGTTATTTTATTACACATTTTCTGAGAACCGTGGAGTTACTGAAATTTTTACTGTATATGGAGCACTACAGAAAGAACGCAGACTTAATCGGAAATAAACACTCTTTAAAAGGACTGGTTCCAAATTTGGAAACATTATATACAAATACAGAAAACTCCCCAAACTAACCATAAAACAAGTCTTCAATTTCCTTCAGACACAGACAGGGAGCCTGACTTTCTCATACAGGCAGATGTATTTTTAGACCAATAAATGAGATGCTTATAAAATGACTAACAAGGGAAATACAAAAACATAGTTTGTTTTCTCTTTTACATTTTTTGGTTAGTTCAGCTATATTAATATAATATATTTAATGAATGTTTTGAATGTAAAAATCCTGATTAAAAAGGGAATTACATTATAATTCAAAATTCACATGTTCCACACTGCTGTACTATAAGTACATGAACATGAAAATTCTAACAATTTTAGGAGAATGGTAAATAAATTGATATTCAAATGAATCTACTGAACACGGTAGTGTTGTCCAACTTCTTTTGAGGTACTGGGCCTAATTTTGTTCAACCAACTTATAGAGGAGGGCTGCATCTAGATAAAGTAAACATTTTATTTTGTCAAAGTGATGAAATTGTGCTAAGGAAAATATACTACCTCATAGGAGATTTCCCTGTCTTATTCTTAGTATTATTGGTATTTATATAGCGCCAGCTTATTCCACAGCGCTTTACAATAAGAGGGGAATTTATCAAATGAGACAATAACAAAATGTAACAGGAACAATAGGTAGTTGAGGACCCTGCTCAAACAAGCTTACAGTCTAGAGGAGGTGAGGTATAAACGCACAATAGGAAGGGTATTGAGGGAGACAGCAAATAGAAGTGGTAGGAATGTAGCAGAACTGGAGTTGAGAGTGGAGTGTTGCCCTATAGGAGAGAGCAAGAGGAAGGTTTGAGAGATATGTTACTACGGGAGGCCATAAACAATCCTGAAGATGGGTTTTGAGAGACTTCTTAAAGGATTGAAAACTAGGGGAGAGTCTTACAGGGGTAGGCAGGCTGTTCCAAAGGAAAAGTGCAGTAAGGGTGCAAGCAGCAGACAGGAGAAGGTCACCAGTAGAGTGGAGAGACCGAGAGAGGGCAGGCCTCCCAAATGTCCTGATTTTGGCAGCACAGTCCTGATTTTGGGTCCTGCACTGTTGTCCCAACTTAGTTCCCTATGATCCTCTATAGGGGACACCAGGGAACTGTTCCCAAGAAGCAAAGTGTAAGTGTAAAATGTATATGTCACTATTTCTAAACAGGCCGCAGAAATCTGTCAAAAGGTAAAAGTTTATAAATATTTCACCCTCAACAAAGTCCATCTTTGTTACAAGAATAATTTTGATATAGAACAGATAGCTGTGTGACTCAATTGCCTATTAACTTTTATAGATTCTTTGTGAGAAACAATGTGTAACCAATATTTATTTATGATTAGATTTTTGACAATGTGCTTTCAATATAGTTACTTACTCTGATTCTGAGCACAGGTATTTTTTTTGCTTTTGTTTTCCAGAGCCAAAATATTTAGTTCTATTTTAAATAATTAGATCCCTTAAAGGGATATAATAGTGCTAGGAATACAAACCTGTATACTATAGCTCTCTCTGCCTCCCCACTCCTTTGCGGTCCCCCTGCCAACAAAGGGTGAAAACCTTTAATTTACTTACCCTATCCCAGCACCAATGTCCCTTCACATTTTCAGTTTATACACATTGAAATTTGCCAGATTGGTTTGCTGGGCCTATGTTGCCTTTGAGACCGTATGGCAGCCCAGGCATTGCCGGTGAAAGGATTTTTGGCTAAATAGGTAAAGATGCATTTTGCTGCCCCCTTCCCTCGCCCCTTTAAAAAAGAGGCAGTATAGAATGAAATAGATTGAATAAATAAACATATAAAAACTTAAAATATTTCCAGTTATTAATCAAATTGCAATTGCACAGTTAGCTATTATTTCGATTTTACTATTTTCAAGGTGAAACTGAAAATAGGTTCCTTAGTGTGCCTTCTTTAAGAACAGTAAATAAGAGAGTGTGAGAGTTTGAATTGTTGAAATGTGATATTTTTTTTTCTGCTTACAATAACATGAATCTGTGGATATTTTTTCACTAAGAGTGGGTGGTATCATAATTTATAAGCCCCAAAATAGATTATTACATCTGCACTAATTATTACAGAGTTAATTAAATATAGAGCGCACAAAGCATGCAGAAATGAGCCACTAGGTCACTCATACCCTGGCAGATATTAAAGGCAAAATAGGCAATGTATCTTCTATTATCTCCCAAAGCATCAACCTAGAGTTACATCTGGCAACATAATTACTATCTCTATTAAAATATGAGCTTCATAATCGTTATAAATTAGTGAAAATAACTCTCATGGTACTGCAACTTGCTGAATACACAGAAGCGGTTTCTAAATGAATGTAAGAATTTTTCCACGGCGATTGTTTTTGTATATTTCAAATATTACAGACTATATTATAAATTACATTGCATTCTGAAAGCTGCTTTCCGTCCATCATCATTAAAGTGCCTATTGAGATGTCAGTGAAGTATGTAAAAATTGCTCCACGTACTTTCCGGAGTTGATCCTTTCAGTTACATTACCATAGAGCCTTAAATAACTTCTGCACAAAAAAAACAAAACGATTGAAATTAAAGTTCAAATTTACCAAAAAAACCTTTGGGCATTTTAGCAATGAAAACTAATTTTCTCATCAAAAATCATTGACATTTCCCCAAAGGGGAAACTATTATAAGTCCATTTGATTAATTATCTTATTTGCCTGCCTAAAATTATCTTTGAATTGTCTAAGTAATCTGCATTTAAAGTATTTCATCTCATCCCACTGGTTCAACTGATTTAGAGAGACCGGATTTTTTTTGTTTTGTTTGTATAACCTGGAATTAATTCTGGTAGTGTCAGAACTTAAACTTTCTGTTTCCAAAGATGGAAACTTGAGGGCTTGTTTATATCGTTAGATAATTGTTTTTTCAATTAAAGTATGTATTTAAAATTTGAAAGCAACATTTTTACTGTCGAAATATTCATATGAGCATTAATCCAAATGTGGAAATGGAGAGTCACTGGACCAGAGCCAGAATTGTTATCTTGAGCAGATGGTGGAGAGAATGAGTGGGAGCAGCACACAACACTCTCCTGTAATGGGTGAGTAGTCTCCTGGACTATTTCTCAAGCCCCTGCTGTGATAGGATCCGAGAAAGTAATTTTCAAGGTCAACTGCGGGTGTATTTTTTTTAAGACAGTTTTATCGTTACCGAGACTGATACCTGTCAGATGTAGCCATTGTGGGCCATATATCATACCAAACCCCTTGCGGCCTTTATTAACCAGGCATTCCAAACACCTCTTGGCTCTTGCACTAATATAGTTCACTTGGTCTCTTACTAATGCTATTATATTTCAGGGTATTTCATGCATCTTCCTTTGGTGTGAGTGAACTTGTAATGGAAACTGTAACTTACCTTAGATCGCCCCCATATACTTTGAATACATCATTTCACAAAGATACATGATGTATTCAACTAACGTACATTTTTGAGATATACTTTCCTCACCTCCATTCCAGCACCGCCATTTTCAGAGCTTTGTGGTTATTACTCTACATGTAGCACTCACTTCTGGTCCATCCGTGGCTCCTCTTGTAGTGTGCTTTCATTTTCCTGCTTGGGAACGCTTCCCCCTATGTGATACGGATACCATGTCTTTATTGACAGCATGCCAGCATCCCTCCAATGCTTTACTCCCTAGCGGAACCAGCAAGGGAGTTTACATAGCAGCCACAATGCATGCTCTGTGGTTTATACACTTGAGAAAGCATAAGCGCCTGTGGGTGGACTTTTCTGCTCTCTCTGGTCAGTCAAATCGTCAGCATAGAGTCTATGATTAAGATATGACAGAGAAGTGGAAGAAAGGACTATATTTAAAAAGGTTTTTCTCCCAATCTATATATTTGCTTTTAAAATTGGTAGCATTTCTAATGAGCTTGAGTGGTGTGAGGGGTGTTAGGTCCCCTTGAAGATTCTAAGGACTGGCATTACCTTTTGCTACCAGGGATGTATTTGCCCATAGGACAACTAGACCTTGGCCTGATGTGGCACATTA
The DNA here is from genome assembly GCA_933207985.1 of Pelobates cultripes. NCBI lineage: Eukaryota > Metazoa > Chordata > Amphibia > Anura > Pelobatidae > Pelobates > Pelobates cultripes. The sequence goes on along the minus strand of OW240912.1, from coordinate 322,283,763 downwards.
TAGGTGGTGGGAAGATCCTGACTGGGTGACTGCTTTTCAAGGCAGCTGCCTCCTTCACACCACATAGCAATCATGGGCACCCACAGGGAGGGGTAAGGGGGTGCACTTGCCCTCCCCCTCTGGATTTTTCAGCTTGTTCTGCAAATTTTCGTGAGATTGAAAATACAGTGCCATACCGGCGCTGGCCAGTAGGTATGGAGAGAGACAGGGATAGGAAGCTGCATCTTATCCCTGCTTCTCTCTGACTGAATCCGCAGGGGAGCAACACAGAGTGCAGCTAGCAACTGCAGAGACAGCCTACAGATCAGGTAAGTAAGGCGGGGGGGCAGAGAGAGCCTACAGATCAGGTAAGTAAGGCGGGGGGGCAGAGAGAGCCTACAGATCATGTAAGTAAGGCGGGGGGGGCAGAGAGAGCCTACAGGTCAGGTAAGTGAGGCGGGGGGCAGAGAGAGCCTACAGATCAGGATAATGAGGCATATTGGGGGCAGAGATAATCTATAGATCAGGGAAGTGAGGCATATGGGGGGCAGAGATAGCCTAGAAATCAGTGAAGTGAGGCATGGGGGTCAGAGATAGCCTATAGATCAGGGAAGTGAGGCATGGGGAGTGAGAGAACCTACAGATCAGTGCAGTGAGGCATATGGGGGTGGGGGTAGAGATAGCCTATAGATCAGGGAAGTGAGGCATGGGGGGCAGAGAGCCTAGAGATCAGTGAAGTGAGGCATGGGGGGGCAGATCAGATAGGCCTAGAGATCAGTGAAGTGAGGCATGGGGGGCAGAGATAGCCTACAGATCAGTGAAGTGAGGCATATGGGGGGCAGAGATAGCCTAGAGATCAGTGAAGTGAGGCATGGTGGGGAAAGATGAACACAAATGAGCAGGAATGGGCAGCAAGGAGCAGGATGGGTCTGCAGTGAGCACGAAGGGTCAACAAGGAGAAGGAAGGGTCTGCAAGGAGCACAAAGGGTCAACAAGGAAAAGGAAGGGTCTGCAAGGAGCAGGAAGGGTCAGCAAGGAGCAGGAAGGGTCAGCAAGGAGCTGGAAGGTAAAGCAGCACAAAGGTAAAGTAGAATGAGCAGAAAGGGTCCGCAAGGAGCTGAAAATGGCAGCAAGGAGCAGGAAGGGACGGAAGAAGCACAATGGTGAAGTAGGAGAAGGAACAGAAATTTGCAGGAAGTGTCTGCAAGGAGCAGGAAGGGTCTGCAAAGAGCAGAAAGGGACAGAAGGAGCACAAAGATAAAGGAGCAGAAATAATCAGAAGGAGCCCAAAGGTAAAGTAGGAGAAGGAGCAGAAAAGGGTAGCAAGGAGCAGAAAGGGACAGCAAGGAGCACAAAGGTAAAGTAGGAGAAGGAGCAGAAAGGGTCTGCAAGGAGCAGAAAGGGATCAGAAAGGAGCAGAAGAGGGAGCACAATAAGCAGAAAGTAGCATAAAGGTAAAAGAGCAGAAGGAGCCAAGGAGGAGAGAAGACAGTGTCAGAAGAAAAAGAAGACTGTGTCAAATGAAGGAGAAGAAAAGGAGATTGGAGCAGGAAAGACAAGTGAAGTGAACCCTCCACTTTATTCTGGACACCACATCATAAGGCTTTGGTACCTGGGCCTGGCAGGCAAACTTTGGATCTTCTCATCTCCCGAGGTAAAAAAAAATATCAGTGTTAATGTGTTCACTTTTATTTACTGAGTGTCAGAAAGAACAGAGGGCCGCTGGGGAGGGCTGTCGCTGATTGGCTAGAGCGGTCAACTGGCACTCTAAGCCAATTAGTAGCTCCCCATTCATAAACAAGTAAAACATTTTTATGAACTGGGAACTAGCGATTGGCTTAGAGCGTCAACTGACCACTCTAGCCAATCTGTAGCACCCATGCCTGACGTCAATCTGCACTTCCTGACACTCCATTTCAGAAGCCGAATACCACTGAGCAACCTGAAAATCTGGAGCTGGAGGAAGCCTTTGGTGTTAAACCATTTGAGAGCGATTTAATCCCTTAAAGGAAAGAGAGCACCCAGGGGCTTCCTGGCATCATAGCATTTTCATTTAGATGAAGTTGTCATGGAGACCAGAATGTTCCTTTAATTTGCTTAAAGGAACACCATAGTGTCAGGAATACAATCATGTATTCCTGACACCATAGTTGTGAAAACGCTATTCACTCTGGCTTTATGTCATAATGACTATGCTCCTCCCCTTCATGACACTGTCAAAAAGGGACCAAGCATGGATGTCATTACAATTATGTCACCCCCCCCGGAAAAATTCCTGCGGACGCCCATGGATATACAATAAATTAACTACTGCACAGGAACACAACTACGTAAATAACACAAAATCTAAGAAAACTAAACTATATACAAAAACTAAACCTTACCTCTGTATAGAGTTTAGAAAACGACTCTAGTATAAGAATAAACCCAACTGCTGTATGGAATCTGAAAATAATATATGGTCTACAATAAATCTTACTGCTACATGGAAACCCAACTGCTATAACAGACCCCAAGTGGCTTTGGATGAACTAATTTTCAACTGCTATAAGTGAATCCAACCACTACACAAAATAAAAAATGTCTTACACGCAACATATAAAAATAGACAATACTCAACCGTACTGCAATACAGAAACCCATATGTTACTTGGGAACTCAACAATTATACAGTAACAAAGCAATGTTTCAGAAACGAACTGTTCTACAGGAAGAGGATGGCAGCGTAACCCAAAATAGAGTGCAAGCGATTACTGAGAACAAAAAAAACAACTGAATAGTTTGCCTGTCCAGTTCTCAAGTTAGTTTTTAACTCAATTTGTGCCATTACAAAACCCAACTATTGCACAAGCAAACAGATGCCAAACATGGATGAATCAACATGTTTTATTACTTCGAGTGTAGTCTATAAAATCTGTTTATTGATGGGGCCTCACACTAACAGTTACAGTTGTAACAAAAAAGTGGCGGAACCCTTCCTCAGGGCGAAGGTGAATGTGTGAGATACTCTGCATTGAAAAAATATATATATATTTTTACATAATCTTCCAGTTATGTCAATTTCCATGTTCCAGTTCATAGCAGTTGTGGCATTGAAGTGATTTATAGAAACCGCTACAAACAAGTATTTTGAGAGTATACATTTGCCTTTGAATGGAATAATAAATTGACTCTGTCAGTTCTAAGTACTTCATAAAGATAAAATCTTCATGAAATACTCCTATCAACTGTACTGAAATTTCATTGAAATTCTAATACAATCATTAGATAACATAAAACAAAATAGCGATTACTTTGTCTCATGGTAAAGTTGACAAAATTGTGTTCAGTTCTCAGCTGCCATCTTTAGCAAGATATCTTTATGTATATTTTATGGAGGATGTCGTTGTCTCAAAGGGATTTCTCTATTTTGTAATCTTGTGCATGTGCAAAAGCATAATAATGACATGGACTATTGGAAGATGAAGAGCCAGGAGTTGAAACGACCTGCGAATTCCAAAAAGTTGGCTGTGTCCTTCAAGTAAGTGCAACGTTTTAGCTTTTCCGCTGGGTTGCCATACATCAAGTGGGCACTGACAAAGCAGGGAGTCTGAGCAAAACGTGCAAAGACACTAAAAGTGACAAAGCAGTACTTTGAATGAACATACAAAAGTGGTTTCATTTGATTTAAACACCTAATTCCCCAATTTTGTTGCCCACCACTCCTCACCCGACAAAAAAAACGAATTTCTCTAATGAGGCTGTGGCCAATCCCTCATCTTTGTGCAGAACGACAAATAACTAATTAATTAATTAATTTTCACTCTCATTTTCTGTTTTGGAGAATACTTTGTACTGCTTAGCAGCTGGAGTGATAAATTAGGAAGGATCTGGGCAAACAATAGCATCCTACAGTGGCTTTTAAAATACTAACACCTTATTTTAACTAAGCAACTGTATTTACTGCAAGTGGGAAAAGTGTCCACATACAGTCATAATATTTAGATTTGGATTGCGTTTTGTGAACCTGCATCCCCACTGTGGCGAAACCAACCTCGCCACTGTGAACTGGAGAAGCCTGGTTGCTCGCCTGCTCCCTTTGGACTATGGCCCTGCAGGTTAAACCGTTTATTTCCCCTGCAGAAAGGCTTATTTGTGTGATCTGAGTGCCATTCATCTAATAATGTGCACTCAGATCCCAGCTATCTGGGGATATGTGAAATGTCTGTGTGTTATGTGTAAAGGTGACTTTATGTATTTTAAAGTGTTTTGTGTCTTTTTGCAACCATGTGCTTAATGGAGTCTGTGTCTGTCCTGGGAGATAATTGAATTACTTATCTCCAGGATAGAAGGCTCTGAAACTGGTTTGGGCCAGAAAGCCATGCTTCATTTAGTCACAAAGGACTTTTTACTAACTTTTGAACCCCTTGTCTGATTTGTGCCATTTTTGAATATGTTGTTCCCCTGAATGGATTGATTGTGAATATGTAATTTTATGTGAATGTGATGTATGGTTTTGGAGTTATGAAAGTTGGGTAGAAAGTATGTTTTAACTGTATGTATAATTGAGTTTCCTCTCAGGATAAGGGGAGGGAATATGTGGGATGTAACTGTGATGTGATTGGTGGTTTTGTAACGCCCTGTGGGCTGTACTATGTTTGTGGATTGGGAATAAAAGAGACTGTATGTGACAGTACAGAGAGTTCCTGTTTTAACCCTCAAAGTGAAGTGTCGTCTCATTATTGGGGGAAGGATTTATTGTATGCTGTTCCAGTTTGACTGCTAGGAGAGTAAACCTATTCGTATGGTTTCCTATTCAACTGTCTACAGCTTTCATATGCTTGAGAGGATTTATATGCTTCTTCGGTTCGGTGATTGTGGTGTCTGCCAGAGTGCTTGGAGTCCTCAGGAAACGCTAGGAGCATCCTTTAACGGAGGTACTCAGTCGGGGTGCCAGTCGATCCGTTACATTGGTGGCAGCGGTGGGATGGCGTCCTAGTGCGAGGTAAAGCAGCTCGGAGACACAGTTCGTGGATTTACAAAGTGAGGGCAACGCCAGTACCCGTACAGCGACCCTATCTACAAAAGAACTAACTTCAGCAGCGCAAGCATGGCACCCAGCTACACTCAGGAGCATTATGACAGAGAGTTTACCATGCGGCTGGCTTTCTTTGGACCCAACCCCCCGGAGAAATACGTGCAGGAGCCAGGTAGACGAGTACCTGGAGTTCATGGCAGATCCAGCCAAAGGTATCAGCCGCCCTATCCGGAGGCAGAGTGCGTTACGGGGACTCATAGGTGTACCGCAGGGAGCAGAAGGTGCCGTCCTTCCTCCCCAGCGGCAGTGTGTATCCCAGGGAGCTGAAGGTACCGTCCTTCCTCCCCAGCGGCAGTGTGTATCCCAGGGAGCTGAAGGTACCGTCCTTCCTCCCCATCGGCAGTGTGTATCCCAGGGAGCTGAAGGTGCAGTCCTTCCTCCCCAGCGGCAGTGTGTATCCCAGGGAGCTGAAGGTGCAGTCCTTCCTCCCCAGCGGCAGTGTGTATCCCAGGGAGCTGAAGGTGCAGTCCCTCCTCCCCAGCGGCAGTGTGTATCCCAGGGAGCTGAAGGTGCAGTCCTTCCTCCCCAGCGGCAGTGTGTACCCCAGGGAGCTGAAGGTGCAGTCCTTCCTCCCCAGCGGCAGTGTGTACCCCAGGGAGCTGAAGGTGCAGTCCTTCCTCCCCAGCGGCAGTGTGTACCCCAGGGAGCTGAAGGTGCAGTCCTTCCTCCCCAGCGGCAGTGTGTATCCCAGGGGCTGAAGGTGCAGTCCTTCCTCCCCAGCGGCAGTGTGTATCCCAGGGAGCTGAAGGTGCAGTCCTTCCTCCCCAGCGGCAGTGTGTATCCCAGGGAGCTGAAGGTGCAGTCCTTCCTCCCCAGCGGCAGTGTGTATCCCAGGGAGCTGAAGGTGCAGTCCTTCCTCCCCAGCGGCAGTGTGTATCCCAGGGAGCTGAAGGTGCAGTCCTTCCTCCCCAGCGGCAGTGTGTATCCCAGGGAGCTGAAGGTGCAGTCCTTCCTCCCCAGCGGCAGTGTGTGTCCCAGGGAGGAAGGTGTACTTCCTCCCCAGCGGCAGTGTGCCCAGGGGAGCAGTGGAGCAGTGTGTACCCCAGGGAGCTGAAGGTGCGTCCTTCCTCCCCAGCGGCAGTGTGTGTACCCCAGGGAGCTGAAGGTGAAGTGTGTATCCCAGGGGCGTCCTTCCTCCCCAGCGGCAGTGTGTACCCCAGGGAGCTGAAGGTGCGTCCTTCCTCCCCAGCGGCAGTGTGTATCCCAGGGAGCTGAAGGTGCAATCCTTCCTCCCCAGCGGCAGTGTGTACCCCAGGGAGCTGAAGGTGCCGTCCTTCCTCCCCAGCGGCAGTGTGTACCCCAGGGAGCTGAAGGTGCAGTCCTTCCTCCCCAGCGGCAGTGTGTACCCCAGGGAGCTGAAGGTGCCGTCCTTCCTCCCCAGCGGCAGAGTGTCCTGCAGGGAGCAGAGACCGTCAGTCTCGCACCCCAACCACAGGACAAAATAATGAAAGGGGAGACAGCTGGTCCCCCTCTCCACCAGCAGAGAGAGTGTCAGGGAGAGGAGCCTGATACCCCCTCTCCCCAGCGGCAGTTTACAGTTCAGAGAGAGGAGCTTGTTACACCCTCTCTCCAGCGGCAGCCTAACCCAGCAAGGGGAGATGTTACACCCCCCAACAGTGCAGATGGGACTGTAGTCTCTGCACTTACAGCACAAGGGGTAGGGACAGTCGGTCCTGTTCCCCAGCCACAGAGCGGTGTATCCAGAGGGGAGACAGTCGGTCTCTCCCTCCCACAACCAGGCTCCCACCAGGCTACTTCCGTGGTAGCACTGGCATCAGGGCAGAGTACCGCTGGTCTCTGTCCACTCAGCAACCCACCAAGGCAGCCTAACAGTTGCCCACACAGTCGTGGTGAGGCACCTGGACATGGACAAAGTTCTCCTCTACCCAGGTGTAGTAACCAGTTATTGTGGGTGGGCTGTACTGCTGTTTCTGTTTTGTGGGTGGGTTGCTGGACTAACCAGGGCACTGACCGGCAGGAGGTCAGATACCCTGTTAGTCTAGTTGGTAAAGGGGAGAAGTGTGGCGAAACCAACCTCGCCACTGTGAACTGGAGAAGCCTGGTTGCTCGCCTGCTCCCTTTGGACTATGGCCCTGCAGGTTAAACCGTTTATTTCCCCTGCAGAAAGGCTTATTTGTGTGATCTGAGTGCCATTCATCTAATAATGTGCGTCCTTTAAAATATAACTTTTACTAATAACATTTAAAATATTACAATACCAATCCTCCTAATAGATATATTCTAAAAATAGGAAGGGAGGTCCTGTTCAAAAGTTTTCAGGATCCATCTCTTTTATCATTTGCTAAGAAAATCTTTTGATTTTGCAAATATTGTTAGAAGCAAATGAAAAACAGTGCAAAAACTAAATAATAGCAAGAGAAGTAGAGTTAAAAATTATTATAGCTGCTAGGTCGACTTACAAGTGATCAAAAACGATCTCTACTTGTCCAAAAAATGTAACAAATCGATGTAACAGAGAATATATAAAAGTAAACTCAAAAATTTACTGACTTTTTCCGTCAAGGAATTGTTCCCAGAGATAATTGGCCTCCCTGGTGGATTGGTGAGGCACTTATGTACTTTGGGAAGGCAATAAAAAGTCGAGATAGTAGGACTATTATTGGGGATCATAAATCTATGTTCCTCTCTGTTAATAATATCTTTTTCTAAAGCCTGATTGAGTAATGATTGTAGTTCTGAAAGGTACGTCTTAGTTGGATCAGAAGGGAGAACTTTGTATTGACTGTCATCTTTCAAATGTTCCATACACATGTTGACATATTGTTGTTGATCCATTAGGACTATGTTGCCCCCTTTATCCGATTGTTTTATGATAAGATTTTTGTTGTTGCTCAGATCTCTGAGTGCCTCACGTTCCGCTTTAGTTAAATTGTCTGGATACTTTTTAGGAGATGATAAAGATTCTAGGGATTTGGTTGTCATCTGTACAAACAAATCAACACTAGAAACTTCTTTAAAGTTTGGTGTATGCCAGCTTAATGGTTTGCAGTTTGTAAGTGGTTGTTTGGATTCTTGCTCTTCCAAGAGAGAGACCATGGTCTGAAGATTTTGATAATCTTCATAGGATAAACCTAATTCCTTTGCTAATTTGTTATCTCTTCTTTTATGAGTAACATTTAAGGCAAGTTTGCGTCCAAAAAGATTAATATCCTTAACCCAATTAAATTTATTTATTGTAGGAGAGGGCACAAAAGATAGACCCTTACTCAATAGAGATTTATGTTTTGTCTCTAGAGTAAAAGAGGATAGATTTATAATCAAATTGTCCTCAGTAGTGTCATGGGTCTTTAATTCTTGTGTCCTTCCTTGTTTATTTTGTATCCCCATTTTTTCCTGTCTCGGAGTTTTCCTCTCTGGGGTTGAGGCCATTCCTGATCTTGGGCATTAGGTTTTTTTGAACTAACCAATCCACTCCATTCACTTACCTTTAAATATCAGTCCTTTCCCGCACATCGGTTCCCCTCTGATGAGCTGCGGGCGAAACGCGCGTTAGGGGCAGGGGGCTCTTAGCTATCTGGCTGGTCTGGCGACAGTTTTTTGTTTGCATTTCAAGACTTTTACCCTTGGTAACTATACTAGGAGGTTTTTTCTGGAGCCCAACTCCAGCTAATGCAATTGTGGGAGGTTATTTGTGATTTATCTAAATCGATCTAGAAATTAAATCCCTCAAAAGGAGTTTTTTAATAAGTGCCGTTAGCATTTATTTTTCAGGCACTATATCTGACACTCACACAGGGAGGTATGAATGACTTCTAAACACCTTGTGTGAGCCTAATTCATTGTTACAGATATCTCTCTGTCACACAATAACTTTGTCAGTATAGGCAATGGATAGTTCTTGCTTATATTCACACTGAACTATTAAGTAACTCTTGATTGTTAACACTATCTTTATAACATACCTTTTTGAGTTTACTTTTATATATTCTCTGTTACATCGATTTGTTACATTTTTTGGACAAGTAGAGATCGTTTTTGATCACTTGTAAGTCGACCTAGCAGCTATAATAATTTTTAACTCTACTTCTCTTGCTATTATTTAGTTTTTGCACTGTTTTTCATTTGCTTCTAACAATATTTGCAAAATCAAAAGATTTTCTTAGCAAATGATAAAAGAGATGGATCCTGAAAACTTTTGAACAGGACCTCCCTTCCTATTTTTAGAATATATCTATTAGGAGGATTGGTATTGTAATATTTTAAATGTTATTAGTAAAAGTTATATTTTAAAGGACACTCAACTCTCTTTTTCTCTTTTTTCACTTACTGCAGCTGCAGTTTTCGAAGGGTTAACCCCTATATGAGTGTTTTGCTTCCAATTGTTTTTCTTTTTTTGTTATATTTTCTAGGGTTTCAATACCCATTAGTAGGAAGCATAAAATTAAAAAGTTATCCTGACGATTATAATGACATCATATTTGAGTAATGTCATTAATCCAGATCTAAGCCCCACTGACATTAACAATGTGTTTTCCCTGGAACCCCTAAATACATTAAATACAAATGATATTAACGAAAGTTTTTTTGAAGTACAGAATATGTACAAAAAACAAATTAAGGGCCATTGGGAAATCACAAGTCTACGTAAGTACGTGGAGGACAAGTTAGTCCCTAGAGGACTTAGATCCGATATTGCAAGACCTGAAAAAGTTAAAACTGATATGCAAATAAGTGAATGGAATAACATGCTAATTGATAGCTCTATAAAACTTATGGAATACCTTATAAAATTAGAGGAATCATCTCTGATAATGACCAATCAAAACCTGGAGATAGAAATCAATAAAATTAAAGCCTTTCAAACACATCCTGACTTTAAATCCATGGAAACTAAACTTAACAACAATTTAGAAAATTTTAAAAAATATATTAGGGAAAAAAAACATCAAAAATATCAAAGAGACTATAAAGATTTCAAAGAAGGAAATATTTTTAGACAGAAAAATAAAAATAGAAAACGATTTAATAGTCGACAGAACTCCACTACATCAGGAGAAACAGATTGGTCAGGCTCTGAATTTAGCTCCCCAGGGAGGACCACTAATATCTCTAAAAATACTCAACAGAGAAGAAAAAGTATTCATAGACCAACTGAAAAGAACGTATCCTTCCCTGACACACAATTTATTAACCCCTCTAATATCAATTTATCAACCCAAGGTACATCTCAATCCTTAGGGGCATCTCAACCGTCTTTTTTAGATCAGGAATGGCCTCAACCCCAGAGAGGAAAACTCCGAGACAGGAAAAAATGGGGATACAAAATAAACAAGGAAGGACACAAGAATTAAAGACCCATGACACTACTGAGGACAATTTGATTATAAATCTATCCTCTTTTACTCTAGAGACAAAACATAAATCTCTATTGAGTAAGGGTCTATCTTTTGTGCCCTCTCCTACAATAAATAAATTTAATTGGGTTAAGGATATTAATCTTTTTGGACGCAAACTTGCCTTAAATGTTACTCATAAAAGAAGAGATAACAAATTAGCAAAGGAATTAGGTTTATCCTATGAAGATTATCAAAATCTTCAGACCATGGTCTCTCTCTTGGAAGAGCAAGAATCCAAACAACCACTTACAAACTGCAAACCATTAAGCTGGCATACACCAAACTTTAAAGAAGTTTCTAGTGTTGATTTGTTTGTACAGATGACAACCAAATCCCTAGAATCTTTATCATCTCCTAAAAAGTATCCAGACAATTTAACTAAAGCGGAACGTGAGGCACTCAGAGATCTGAGCAACAACAAAAATCTTATCATAAAACAATCGGATAAAGGGGGCAACATAGTCCTAATGGATCAACAACAATATGTCAACATGTGTATGGAACATTTGAAAGATGACAGTCAATACAAAGTTCTCCCTTCTGATCCAACTAAGACGTACCTTTCAGAACTACAATCATTACTCAATCAGGCTTTAGAAAAAGATATTATTAACAGAGAGGAACATAGATTTATGATCCCCAATAATAGTCCTACTATCTCGACTTTTTATTGCCTTCCCAAAGTACATAAGTGCCTCACCAATCCACCAGGGAGGCCAATTATCTCTGGGAACAATTCCTTGACAGAAAAAGTCAGTAAATTTTTAGAAAAACTTTTGCATCCTTTTGTCACCAATTTAGAGTCCTATGTTCAGGACACTAAACAAACTCTATTAGCCTTGGAGAATTTAGTGGTCCCTCCATATACCCAACTTGCCAGTTTGGATGTTGTGTCCCTGTACAATAACATACCACATAATAAAGGTCTATGTGCAACCGCTTATTTTCTTCATAAATCCATCAAATACAATTCTGAACAAATTGAAACCATCTTGCTACTTTTAGAGTTTGTTCTCACCCACAACTACTTTGTGTTTGATGGTACACATTACTTACAGCTACGTGGTACTGCTATGGGCACGGCTTGTGCTCCTAGCTATGCCAATTTATATTTAGGGTGGTGGGAAGAAACGATTTTAAAAGAGGTCACAGCACATGAATACCATCACTATATCCATAAGTGGTCTAGATATATGGATGATATCCTAATTTTTTGGACTAGCTCATGTTTAAAGTTCATGGATATGGTTGGGGACTTAAACAATAATCAGATTGGCCTTAAACTTACTCATGTGATCCATGAGAGTCAACTGATATTCTTAGATTTAAGAATAATACTAAATATAGATGGATCTGTGGATACAGAACTTTTCAGAAAAAGTACAGCTTCCAACAATTTTTTACATTGGCAAAGTTTTCATCCCTACCGCCTCAAGGTAGGTATACCATATGGCCAATATCTTAGGGCCAGAAGGAACTGCTCTAAGGAGGAATCCTTTAGGATGGAAGCGAATATCCTAAGAACTCGCTTCAAAAATAAAGGATATCCTAATCGGATCCTTAAAAGAGCATATCAAAAAGCAATAGCCCAAGACAGAAGTCTTAGCCTCAGATCCAAAAAACCTGTCTCGACTAACCAACAGATAAGATGTATAGGTACCTTTGACCAACAATGGAAACCTATAAAAGAAATTTTTACACAATATTGGCCGATTCTGCAATATGACAATGACCTAGATCCAAAATCCATTGCATACCCTAATATCACTGCAAGAAGGTCAAGAAACCTTAGGGACATGCTAGTACACAGCCACCTGGAAAATAAATCATCACCAAAGAGTTGGCTAAGTGCACCTACAGGTGTCCACAAATGTGGACATTGTAAAGCATGCCCCTTTGTAAAACCAACTAAATTTGTCAAGTGTCAAAAAACTCAGAGAGAATTCCAAGTGAAAGATTTCATTAATTGTAGTACAACACGAATTGTTTACCTTATTACCTGCCAATGTGGGATACAATACATTGGAAAGACTTATCAGCAATTCAGGAGACGTATTTTACAGCATATCAATTCGGTTAAAAATTCTAATTTGAGCACTCCAGTTGCCAAACATGTTCGGAATTTTCACAATGGGGATCCAACTAACCTCTCATTCCAAGCCTTGGAAAAAGTTACTTTAAATTCAAGGAAAGGTAATTTTAATTTAATTTTATTACAAAAAGAATCGAGATGGATATATGAATTTCAGACTTTAACACCAGGGGGCCTCAATGAGGAATTTAATTTTACCCCCTTTATCCATTAGTTATTTATTTATTTTGAATTTATTTTCAGTGAAGATATTTTTGATCCAATTCTAAAATTACTATGGGAGTATTCTCCCCTTGAATCTACCCCCATATAAATGTCTAGATATTTAGTACTTTCTAATAATGCGATTGTATTTATAGTGTGACCCCCTTTAGGTTCCATCTACACGATTAGGAAGTTCCTCAAGCAGTGCGAAAACATCCTTAATTCTGCTTTGTTTATAAAACACCATCAATCTATAAAACAATGTTTGTAGGTTATCTAGCATTTTTTCTCATATATCACAATAATTTTCCTTCTCAGGTTTCACTTATAAATCACGATATCTCCTAGGCAATGTTAGGGAAGATATTTATACTCTATACTTTATATTCTTGCTAATTATTTAGCTCTTTGAACACAAACAGTTCTCATTCCGGCGTTTTTGCTAATTCATATAATCATATCGCTGTATTAACATCTGAATTTTTAAAAAAATTTTTTTCTCGTTATTAGTAGCTATTACAGCATATCAAGAATGATTATCAGAATAATTATCATCATACTGCTATAATATAATCCTTTAACCTGGATATTAACAGCAGAATAATTATTTCAATCTGGTTACATTAAGACTCTAGCTCTCTAGGGGTTAACCTTTAAAACGATAGGAGAAATGTATTTACACGTCACAATAAATGACGTCACATCTCCTGCCTTATCCCTATTGGTTCTTGGGCATTAGGTTTTTTTGAACTAACCAATCCACTCCATTCACTTACCTTTAAATATCAGTCCTTTCCCGCACATCGGTTCCCCTCTGATGAGCTGCGGGCGAAACGCGCGTTAGGGGCAGGGGGCTCTTAGCTATCTGGCTGGTCTGGCGACAGTTTTTGGTTTGCATTTCAAGACTTTTACCCTTGGTAACTATACTAGGAGGTTTTTTCTGGAGCCCAACTCCAGCTAATGCAATTGTGGGAGGTTATTTGTGATTTATCTAAATCGATCTAGAAATTAAATCCCTCAAAAGGAGTTTTTTAATAAGTGCCGTTAGCATTTATTTTTCAGGCACTATATCTGACACTCACACAGGGAGGTATGAATGACTTCTAAACACCTTGTGTGAGCCTAATTCATTGTTACAGATATCTCTCTGTCACACAATAACTTTGTCAGTATAGGCAATGGATAGTTCTTGCTTATATTCACACTGAACTATTAAGTAACTCTTGATTGTTAACACTATCTTTATAACATACCTTTTTGAGTTTACTTTTTTATATTCTCTGTTACATCGATTTGTTACATTTTTTGGACAAGTAGAGATCGTTTTTGATCACTTGTAAGTCGACCTAGCAGCTATAATAATTTTTAACTCTACTTCTCTTGCTATTATTTAGTTTTTGCACTGTTTTTCATTTGCTTCTAACAATATTTGCAAAATCAAAAGATTTTCTTAGCAAATGATAAAAGAGATGGATCCTGAAAACTTTTGAACAGGACCTCCCTTCCTATTTTTAGAATATATCTATTAGGAGGATTGGTATTGTAATATTTTAAATGTTATTAGTAAAAGTTATATTTTAAAGGACACTCAACTCTCTTTTTCTCTTTTTTCACTTACTGCAGCTGCAGTTTTCGAAGGGTTAACCCCTATATGAGTGTTTTGCTTCCAATTGTTTTTCTTTTTTTCTAATAATGTGCACTCAGATCCCAGCTATCTGGGGATATGTGAAATGTCTGTGTGTTATGTGTAAAGGTGACTTTATGTATTTTAAAGTGTTTTGTGTCTTTTTGCAACCATGTGCTTAATGGAGTCTGTGTCTGTCCTGGGAGATAATTGAATTACTTATCTCCAGGATAGAAGACTCTGAAACTGGTTTGGGCCAGAAAGCCATGCTTCATTTAGTCACAAAGGACTTTTTACTAACTTTTGAACCCCTTGTCTGATTTGTGCCATTTTTGAATATGTTGTTCCCCTGAATGGATTGATTGTGAATATGTAATTTTATGTGAATGTGATGTATGGTTTTGGAGTTATGAAAGTTGGGTAGAAAGTATGTTTTAACTGTATGTATAATTGAGTTTCCTCTCAGGATAAGGGGAGGGAATATGTGGGATGTAACTGTGATGTGATTGGTTGTTTTGTAACGCCCTGTGGGCTGTACTATGTTTGTGGATTGGGAATAAAAGAGACTGTATGTGACAGTACAGGAGTTCCTGTTTTTAACCCTCAAAGTGAAGTGTCGTCTCATTATTGGGGGAAGGATTTATTGTATGCTGTTCCAGTTTGACTGCTAGGAGAGTAAACCTATTCGTATGGTTTCCTATTCAACTGTCTACAGCATTCATATGCTTGAGAGGATTTATATGCTTCTTCGGTTCGGTGATTGTGGTGTCTGCCAGAGTGCTTGGAGTCCTCAGGAAACGCTAGGAGCATCCTTTAACGGAGGTACTCAGTCGGGGTGCCAGTCGATCCGTTACACCCACAATACAACAATTTCTTAGAAATATCCATCAAATTTTGTATGTGTTTTTATTCATAGATTTGTACTTACTACAGGTAATACAATTGCTATTTGTCTTACTACACATTTTTTTCTGAAAATTAAAGTATTGCAATTTAATGGATACCCTACAATCTGCAATACTTTATGATCCTTCAAAATAATATACTAAACACAATCTAGTTATATAGTTTTAATTTATTTATATTTTGCTAACAAAAATAAGATTGTCTTCTCTTTATTCTATGTTCTAACTAAATCATCCTATATTTGAAATGAAAAATATTCTTCATGCTTTTTGCACAGAAAAACTTGGCAGAGGGAAGCGGCAAAGGGAAAAACTGTAAAAAAGCTGTAAAATATAGGTAGTACCGGAGCATTAAATATTCTAAACTGATCTAGCATAGTTATGAATGAAAAATATCTCTTTATAATGGAATTCTACCGGTGGAATTTATTTAAATTATATTATCTTTGGAATAAGACCACAATCCGTGTGTTTTCGGAGTCATAAAAAAAAATCACAAGTTACTCTGATAACAGTGTAATATAATTATAAGTTTTTTTATGCAAACACATTACCAAAAACATTTCTGACTTCTTATCTAAGCCAATCACTCGAACTATGGCAGCTCCATTTAATGTATGACAAGCGTAGTTCCTAAAGTCTAAATGTCAACATTTTATAGCTACTTACAAAAGGCAAATTTAAACTGTGTTTTGTCTGTGTTCGCAAAGCAACATCTTTAGACCTTTGACATTATTTTACTATATATGCCAAAATGAAATAACTTATAAGTATTATAAAATAAAGAGTAAAACATTTTTACTAATGTTTGGTATTGGAAATATAAAAAATGCATCCAGAATTATTTAAAATGATTAAATGGTTTGTGAGCTAATCTATAATTTATCTGTGGGTATGTAACCTATTTTTGTATATAACAGTGAAATAATGTTTTTATGCGTGGAGCTTGCTTTAAACTGTAATTATATCGCTTTCAATCATAAGAAAAAGGAACTTT
This sequence comes from Pelobates cultripes, assembly GCA_933207985.1. Taxonomy (NCBI): domain Eukaryota; kingdom Metazoa; phylum Chordata; class Amphibia; order Anura; family Pelobatidae; genus Pelobates; species Pelobates cultripes. The sequence continues at coordinate 322,267,528 of OW240912.1, read as the reverse complement.
TCTTCTACAATTGGTGGAACAGATGTTGTTGATTGAGGTCTCTGTAAAAGTGACTGACATGTTTTAAGATATTTACTGTAGACAGTGTGTTTGTGAACAGAACCACACTGTCGGACTGTCAAAATAAAGTCAGCACCTATGAATTTTTCTCGGAGTCTTTTGAAAACATACCATGATGTTTTGGTATATGAAAAGACTACAGATATCAACAAACAATACAGGTGAGAAATATTACACTATTACCATAATTTTGCGTGTCAGTCTTGAAGTAAGCTGCTTGTTCTAGAACATCGGAAGCTATATTTAATGAATATTTTTGTTTGTTTTTGTTTTTTACATGTGAAGGAATATTTTGTAATATTTCCAAATTTATCGAATTTGTCTATGATGCAAACGCGGAGGATATTTTTATACCTGTTTTTTCCTTTTACTTCCTATCCCATTATGTGTTTACTTCCTGTTTTGCCTGTCAGCTTCTTCCTACTCATAAAATTTGGGGGTTATTCACTGAACCAATAATTGTACAAAATTTACTAGGAAATTGCAGGAATTTGTCCAAAAACCTCCCAAACTAGAAAGAGAGCTGTTTGGGAATTTTTAATTACACATATGAGCTACATTTTTCGAATAACTCATCATTCTATGGATGTAGGAGCTTTTGTGAGCCATGTGGTTTTCTTGAAGAGTTGGATAAAAAGACAGTGTTCAATCAAGATGGTATGGGGACAACCATGGGTAGAGATGATCTTACTAGCCTTCTATCGCCTCTACATCTACACCATGGAATAGAGATTTCATAAACCAAAATTCAAAGTAAGGTTAGAGGAGTCAATAACTTTTTTATTAGTGAGACAATTTCAATGATATCACTTACATACAATGAATCCTAACATATGGAGATATATTTGACTAGGTTCAGAAGATGACCTCTTTTAAATGAGCTCCATTTGCCGCCTCGCAAAGTCCACTCTCTGATTGCATTGTTCATAACATTAGTTAATGTTTGAGGCTCCCATTTCTGCATGGATATTCTCCCTGAACTGCTCAGGTATACATGGTTTCTTCATGTACACCCGCTCATTCAGATATCTCCACAGGAAGTAATCGGGAGCTGAAAGATCGGAAATTTTAAGGAAATTCTTGAAATTATCTGCTACCCAAACAGTTGCCTTAGTTTTGAAAATAAAATTTCACTATTTTTACTCGTTGTTCCTTTGTGAAATTGCCCATGATGAATCTCCCAAGACTCAGTTATAAAAAATGTAACTTCTAACAAATAAATTATTTATTAGTCAAATCCTACTCTGGCCCACCTTTCATATTTAATAAATATATAATATATATAAATGTCAGTAACAAATGTGCCTAAATAAAAAATAATTAACAAAATATATATAAATCTAGGTTGTTGTTTTTTACTGCTTCCGTGTTTTTTCCTTTATTTGTTACTTTACATCACATGATCTGTGAACCAAAAGCCGGAAATATACTCCGATCAGTGTACATCAAAATAAATAAATAAAATGTTATTTCTCATAGGTTATCTCAGAAGAGCAAACTTTAGGCTGCTAGGATAGGATGTGCCAAAATGAGATACACTGGTGTTCTAACAGGCTTATGCAATGTATAATCATATACTTTAAAATAAGTCCCATTATTTTTGCCTAAATCAGGTGTTTTAAAAACAAACAAACAAAAAAACGATTACATTTCATGAGCTTTGAAGTTGGTGTTTAGTAAGCGATTGAGTGTGCTGGATCTTGTATGTTGTGTGAATTGGCCCCAGCAGCACCCTTATAATGTATGCATGTTCATGTGGGTGCAGCCCTTGTGGTTTCATATGTAAATATATTTAGGAATCCAGGCCAACTCCTGTGGCTTTGCACTCCTCTCTGTCACAGGTGTCTCATTCTAGGGCCTTATTTAGCCTTGCACTGCAGAGAGTTCAAAGAGGAAGGATTTCCAAAGTAAGAGGACTAATTTCAAAAGAGCAAGCATTAGGCTGCTAGAGCAGGACCTTTTGTTAGCTTGTAAGTTGGTGTTTGTGACTAAGCGAGTGCTCTGTATCTTGTATGTAATATTCATATTATGTATATGTGATGGAGCTCCAGTACTCCGACTGAGTACCTCTGCCAAGTCTGCTTCCTTGTAGCTATCAGGGACCCTGGAGCACTTCAGACCCAGTCACCAAGGCTTGACTGGGATCTCTGAGGGCCTTGGACACCCTTTTCATCAGCAGAGCAGCAATCAGAGCTCTCTCCCCAAACACCAGTCGACACTTGGTGAAGGTTAAAACAGCAACTAACTTTACTAGACATAGCACACATATTTTAAGCCCCCAACAGCCTCAGTTACATACAATAGGGTACATAAAGCAGTATATTTCAAGGGAGGATGGGATCAGACAATAGCATGGGCTTATAGGAGATTGAGGAGGGACAGAGTATCTAGTTTAAACTGGTCTGGCAGTGTCCCTGGGACAATGCCCTGCTGGAGAAACAATAGGACAGGGAAAAGGGGGAGGGGCAGAGGCACAGACAAGCACCCAGTGTAACGGATCACCTGGCACCCCGACTGGGTACCTCCATTGAAGGATGCTCCTAGCGCTTCCTGAGGACTCCAAGCACTGCAGCTGACACCACAACCACGGAACCGGAGCAGCATACAAATGCTCTCAAGCATATGAATGCTGTAAACAGCTGAACAGGAAAAACATACAATCAGCTTACACTCCTGGCAATCAGCATACAATCCAATTCCCCCAATAACGAGGCAACACTTCGTTTTGAGGTCAAGCAGAACGGACTGTACTGGCACATACAGCCTCTTTTATTCCCAATCCACAAACTTAGTACTGCCCACTGGGTTGTACAGAACAACCAATAACACACGTACATTACACACAGACACTCCCACACAAAATCCTCTGCCTGTGATATGATTACTGAACACAATGGTTAATCTAATTATCACAGGCAGAGAAATACAGTATTATAAAACATATCACAGGGACCCCAAAACATGCAATAACCACATAAAAAGTATATCATTGGAACCGGGGGATCTGGGTGAACCACATATCCAAAATTCACCCAGATCCGTTCAGTAGTTTGGAAGATGCAGTTTAATGCAGATTCCGCAGAACATATACAGGCTATATGAAAAATAATAACTGTATAATGTGTCCCCTGTTGTATAGTTTAAAACTACTGAACGATGTCTTCGTGCACCAAATACTGGCGAGATGGCACCGTGTAGAAAAGTCCAAACAGTGTCTGTGAGTTAAAATGGCCGCCATCCATTGTTCTCACCATGTGCTCCATCCATTGTTCTCACCATGTGCCTCTGATACATGAAATGGTGGCCACCCAGTAACTCCACAGTATGTCCCCAGGTGGTTCTTAAAAGGGCCAGCAGCAGCATAATAAAATACAATATGCCCAAATAATGTCTTTAACCCCTTAAGGACCAAACTTCTGGAATAAAAGGGAATCATGACATGTCACACATGTCATGTGTCCTTAAGGGGTTAAAGGGTAATACATGCCAGGGGCCATAGTCACATGGCAGGAGGCTGGCAATCAGTCTTCTCCAATGCCCAGTGGCGAGGCTGGTTCCGCCAGACCCTGCTCTACATTTTTTTAAATTTATTTATAAAATATTTTACCAGGAAAGATACATTGAGATTTCTCTCATTTTCAAGTATGTCCTGGGTCCACAAACATTGCATTGATACAATAGGGTACAATAAAATACAAAAACAATATTAATACACAATATATACAAAATTTAACATAGAACAGGTAGGAAATATATAATCAACCATGACAGGTGCATTCTGTTTTGAGATATGTAGAGAGGGATCTCTTTGTGGATAATATTGTTCGGCCAAATTATTATTTGTTTTGCCATGCACCAATGTGCTGTGTATCACTATTCATGCAATATGCCATTTTACCCTATTTGCTCTCTTGGTACATACAAAGTCTCACATCCTTAGCCAGACCTCCCCTAGCTTATTAGCTTCTCATTGTCCAAACATTGTGT
>OW240912.1:322213131-322263381 GCA_933207985.1 Pelobates cultripes | reverse complement strand
TACCGGACACAATTGCCAGGAATATAGGCTGAGACATGTGGAATGAAGTAGTGTCTGTACTGACACAAGACCAGGAAGTTTATACCTATACTGATGAAAAATATTTCAGTCTTGTGACTCTGGCCTTAAGGACCACTAAGATATCGCCCTAGGTGTATGAGCTGTACTCTGTGATATCCTGGGAGGCAATGAGAACGAGAGTAACGTCCCTGCCATATGGTTGGTGTAATGACTTGAGGCCCTAAGGGCGTGTTAGAATAACCAGGTTGGGAAATGGGGAGGGCTCATAATATCAGTTGCGAGTGGTTTCTGGTGTCACGACTGGACAGCTGCGAGCTTCCAATCTCTCTAGTCTATCGTCATCTGCCTCATGGATGTTACTATACAGGCGATCCTGTTATACAGGTTGGCATTGCTCATGCCACTTGTACTTTCCCCTGTGTCTGATTTGTTAGTATTGGCTTGCATTAGCCTGAATAGTTCTGCTTTGCGGGCAGTAGGTGTAAAGGGTATGTTGCCCTTCGTAAATCGGCTGTGGTTCGTGGAATGGTCCATGATCTAACTGAAGATGGACTGCCGGAATCTCCTTTTTGTGTAGGGGTGGCCGAGCTAGTAGGACTTGGGATAGAACTGTCATCTCCTTCTTCTGGGACGTACTAATATATATAAATATATATATATATATATATATATATAGTGTGTGTGTATATGTATATGTATATATATATATATATATATATATATATATATGTATATACAAGATCCAGCGCACTCACCTATCCACTAAACAGCAACTTCAAAATTGAAAGATTTTATTTGTTTTTTTAAAAAACACCTAATCTAGGCAAAAATAATGGGGGTTTAGTTACATTATATGATCATACATTGCATAAGCCTGCCACAACGTCAATGTACCCCATCTTTGGCAGGTCCTACACTAACAGCCTAATGTCTGCTCTTATGAGATTAACCTACTTGGGGAAAAAAATTCCATCTGGGGCTCTCTGCAGTACAAGGCTAAATAGGGCCCTGGGATGAGGCACCTGTGACAGGGAGGGGTGCAAAACCAAGGAGTTGGCTGGACTCCCAAATATATATAAAACAAGAGGGGGTTGGCTGCACTCACCTTAACATGCATAAATGGGGGTGCTGCTGGGGGCCAAATATTACAATACACAAGATCCAGCGCACTCACCTATCCACTAAACAGCAACTTCAATGTTGAAAGATTTTTGTTTTTTTAAAAACACCTAATCTAGGCAAAAATAATGGGGGTTTAGTTACATTATATGATCATACATTGCATAAGCCTCCCAATGTCACAGGTGCCTCACCCCAGGGCCCTATTTAGCCTTGTACTGCAGAGAGCCCCAGATGGAATTTTTTCCCCAAGTAGGTTAATCTCATAAGAGCAGACATTAGGCTGTTAGTGTAGGACCTGCCAAAGATGGGGTACATTGACGCTGTGGCAGGCTTATGCAATGTATGATCATATAATGTAACTAAACCCCCATTATTTTTGCCTAGATTAGGTGTTTTTAAAAAAAACAAATAAAATCTTTCAATTTTGAAGTTGCTGTTTAGTGGATAGGTGAGTGCGCTGGATCTTGTGTATTGTATTATTTGGCCCCCAGCAGCACCCCCATTTATGCATGTTAAGGTGAGTGCAGCCAACCCTCTCTTGTTTTATATATATATATATGTATGTATGTAGGAATCGTGAGTTCCTCTTGAGGATGTATACAGTTGTTTTAACTAGTGCCGAAGTGGCGAAACAATTCGTTAGACTAGTGACAGGTGAGTCCCTAGTAGTTGCCAAGTGGCTGGGTCGGCTCTATCTATGGTTGGTGCAAGGGGGTTATCTGCTGGATGTGGGCTTACAAGAGATGAGTCTTTGATCTGTGGAGGGGGTGTGATGAGTGATTCCCTTGCTATGCAACATGCGAGGCATCTAGCTATGGTTTGGCCCGTGAGCGTTATTACATCTTTCGTGGAGGATGGGTGTTGGCCTCGCAGGACCTCTGTCTCTAAGGCATAAGGTGCCTGGGAGAAATACCTAGGTGGCTATACCCACTCGTGTCTATGGAATGAATCTTTATACTAAATCAGTGTTTAAGGAACCAGGAACAAATACCTGTATGAACAATGTATGTTCAGTGTTCTGCAGTAGTCTGAGATTCTGCTAAGGGGGAGGCTTAGCCCAGATGATGATGATAAATGGCAAGTTGGAAAGCACTGGGTACATATGAGTTCGTACTGACATGCCGCTGCTGAACAAATTCCCCCCTATCGTATTGAACAAATTCCCCCCTATCGTATTGAACACCTACCAGTACCTTGATGACGTAAGAATTGTTTTGGTACGTCACATATACTGTAGGATCCAATGGTCAAGTCTGTCTAAACTTGGCGTGTGGAGTCCCAATGGCTATAATTAACATTTCAATATGCAGGGGTATGATGTTACTTGAAGGCTAAGTGCAGCATGGCCACCCGGTGGCATAGTGCTGTGCACCTCCCTGAACTATATATATATGAAACCAGCCACATATTATTATTATTATTATTATTATTATTATTTATAACAAGCCACATATTTATTATACTTATTTATAAACCAGTCACATATTTATTATTCTTATTTTATAACCAGCCACATATTTATAAATCTTTTTATGAACCAGCCATTTTTTTATTCAACTTTGAATGCCTGTGTGTGATGTGTGTTTGACTGGTGTTTGAGTGTACAGCCTGCTTTGCGGTTGCAATGCTGTACTTGAGCGTGCTTGCCAGCCGACAGCAGACCTGCGCCCGTGGAGGGAGCAGCCGACCCTGTGAGAGTATATCTTGTACGGGTGAGCAACCCCTTTCGTGTCCCGGTTGCTGGGAGGGGGTGGGCGAGGGGGTTAAGAGACAGTTTGAGCCCTGCCTCCGTATCCCCAATTGATGGGGGGGGGGCAGAGATAGCCATATACATGTGACTTATAAAACAGATAGCCCCTATACATGTGAATTATAAAACAGCCATATTCGTGTGAATTTATAAGACAGCAATAGCTATTTGTGGGGAGCATGATCGCCGGCAAGGCCGCTGTGCGAACCTCTGTGCCCCCATGAGAAAGGGGTGGGGGGTGGCCGGGCGGTTTGGAAGGACCTCCGTGTCCCCATGAGAAACTGGGGGGAGGGTGGGGGAGACCGGGTGGTCTGGAAGGACCTCCGCATCCCTATCGTTAGGGAAGGGAGGTTTGGGAGCTGGTGAGGCTGGCGTGAAGGTCCTCTGGGCACCCAACATTAGGGGAAGGGGTTTGGGAGTGGGAAAAAAAATGGCTCGAAGGCCCTCTGTGTACGCCAACTGGGGGTTAGGAGCCGGTGAAGCCAAATATGCAAACCCACTGATTCCCCTGTGATCGTGAGCGGGGAGAGGTGGAGTGATGCATAGTAAACATGAAGACCTCGGCAGGTCACAAGCAAACAAGCTTCCTAGGTGAGACACAGACGGTGTACTGGTGTACCCGTATGTACTCACTGTCTAGCGCAGGACACTCTGTTTGTCCGGCGGTTGCTGGCCCATGGCTTGCGTACGGACCGGAACAACTCTGTTTAAACAAAGCAATGCTGCACCACGTGCTGGCCGTATGATCCCCGCAGCTCTGTCTGAGTCCGGACACCAAAGCACGTCTGGACCAGTCCAAAGTACGTCTGGACCAGTAGGTAAGTTAGGTAGGAGGGGGAGTCCCTTTTAAAGGGACATAGCCCCTCCCACAACTTCAGGCCCTGCCTTCCAATATATGTGTATAATATATATCAAGATACGCTTATGACATTACTTTTTTTAAATGTATATTTTGTAATATATGTATAATATATTATAAGTTAATTAAAACATCTGATTAGCATATTATACATATATAATTTAATTATAAGTGTATTTTGGTATTAATATGTATATAATACAGTAAGAATTAAATTATATATGTATAATATGCTAATCAGGTGTTTTAATTAATTTATAATATATTATACATGTATAATATATTGTTTGAATGTGTGTGTTTACATTTTATTTTTAGGCACTAGGGGGGCTGCCTGAACACTCAGGCAGTCCCCCTGCAGGTAACTGCATTGCAGCCATGTGATTTGTGACATCCGTCGCGATCACATGGCCCTGGAGGGCCGGGAAGGAAGCATGGGGTCTGTCTCTGTGGATCGCTGGTCCAGGTAAGTAAACCATTAGCTTCAGCCACGTTTATTAGAACATGCGGAATACTGCAACATTTCAACCCACAATTGGGTCTTTGTCAAGCTACAGCTTGACAAATCTGAGTCACTATAAGCCCAGGTTGGGACAGTCATCCTCTTGTTTACCCACCTCATAAACATGAAGGATTCTTGCCTGGAAAACAGGGAATTAGTTTCTAGTGTCAGCACTGCTGCTACACCAATGTAGTAGCAGTGGTCGGGAAGCCGAAAGATCTGCCAGGGGCAGGCAACCTTCGGCACTACACATGTTGTGGATTACATCTACCATGATGTTTTGCCAGCATTATGAATGTAAGAGCATTATGGGAATTGTACATCTGGAGTGCCGAAGTCTTCCTACCCCGATCTACTTAATACCTGTCTGAGCAAAAGACTTGTTAATTGCCTATAATTGACAATAGCTGCCCTATGTGATCCTCAGCTAAAGGTAAAGTGGCACTTAAAACAGCCTGACATACTGAATGGATAGATTTATCAATATGGTCCACAATGTGCAACAAAAGAGAGGCATGTTGCTTGAGGTGGATGTGCACATTGAAACTACTATGTTGCCATTGTCTACTACTCCCAGCAGCAGTGATGGCAGCATAACCTCAAGACAGAACAGTGGAGCAGCTAAGTTTTGGGTTTATGCTATTAGGGTTTTGTGTGGAGAAAGTGAATAAGCAAGAAGCCAAAAGTAGGGTACTGCCACTAAATGGCCAGATCTTGCTGGGCTACTGGCATGAGAAGAAGAGTATTTAGACTTGCGGGGGGAGATGAGGGATGTGCGTCGCCTGTTTTAGGAGCCACCTCAAGTGTATTAATTCTACAGCTTACCAATCCCCACATTTCCAAACCAGCAAAGAAGGCCTATTTGGGCTTTTTTGGAATTCGGTTTCAATCTAGCACTATTCACTGTTGGCTATTAAATTATCTCTGCATAGACTGAACCTTAAGAATCAACAGCTCTAAGACTCCATTTTCTTTTTTCATTTCTGCATTACGCTATTTTGGTCTAACATTTACACTTACATAGTTACATAGCTGAAAAGAGACTTGCATCCATCAAGTTCAGCCTACCTCACATTAGTTTTTTGCTGTTGATCCAAAAGAAGGCAAAAAAACCCAGTTTGAAGCACAATTTTGCAACAAGCTAGGAAAAAAAATTCCTTCTTGACCCCAGAATGGCAGTCAGATTTATCCTTGGATCAAGCAGTTATTACCCTACATTGAAAGATTATATCCTTGAATATTCTGTTCTTGCAAGTATGCATCTAGTAGCCGCTTGAACATCTGTATGGACTCTGATAAAACCACTTCCTCAGGCAGAGAATTCCACATCCTGATTGTTCTTACAGTAAAAAAACCTTTCCTTTGCCTTAGACGAAATCTTCTTTCTTCCAGTCTAAACGCATAGCCTCGTGTCCTATGTAAAGTCCGGTTTGTGAATAGATTTCCACACAATGGTTTGTATTGAATATATTTGTATAATGTTATCATATCCCCTCTCAGGTGCTAGTTCATCAGAATTCACTGTTTCATGTAAAACTCCCAAATGTCTGTATGCATTTGCTTGTAAGAATTGCCATACTGCATATACTGCACATCAAGAGAGTAAGTATCAGTATACCTTGAATCTGTTCACATGAGCAGCTAAAATTTCAAGCTGGGAGGGAATTTTCATTTGATATATGACACTGTCAAAAAAACCAAGTTGTGAATTCAATATGAACTTATGGTGAATTCTGTAGTCAGGTGCATCAAATGTCAAATTGTTTAAAACTGTAAACTCTCATACTTGTTCCAAAGTGTGGAGCAACTACACAAAATGGAGGAATACCTTATAAAACTATACAATTGATGCCCCACCAGCAGTAGTCACCATTAGCAAATATTGTTAATTACACATGTGCTGTTAGTTTCTTTCCGAATCATATTTCAGATGAATTTTGCAATTCGGAAGCGTACGATTTTTGAATTCTTCCCAAACTAAAATGAACAAAAGAAAAAATTCAGAACAAATCAAAATAAATTATTTTGGATCCATATGTTTTCATAAAAGTAGCAAATTCAGGAATTATCTACCAAGCAACTGAAACAGCAAAATTAAGAAAAAGAGCTTTTCTGGCTAATCATGGCAGCATCACTTATGGGGTAGCTCCGCCCCTAACCAGATCAGGACAGGATTAACTAATAAAAAAAAGAAAGAGAGAGAGAAAGAGACTGGAAGTATAAAAGGCCCCTCCTCCTTCCACACCTCAGTCTTTTTTCCTGTCCTTAACCAGACAGACAGGATCAAATTTTATTTAACAAATTTTCGTTTTTTGGCCACCTTCCCATGTGTACCATGGGTCTCCCACGCACAGTTCAGCCTCTTTTTGTGCCTGAAGGACCCAGTAAACAGCATGCATGAGCGTGACTAACTGGGTCAGATTCAAAATGAGTCATTTGAATCTGCTTATAATCAAGATTTATGTTGAGGGTTATGGCTCCATTGATAAAATCAGAAGCCTGTATGTTCCCCCTACAGAACCTAGAGGCAATGGGAGATAGACCTTCCCTTCTGCATTCGGGAGTTTTTTATTCTCCTCAATTCGTGTACTCACATGTTCGTTTGAATCCTTTGTTCGGGAGTTTGTTCATGTTCATGGGGTAAGCCTAGCATGTGGTAAGTGATTCCGTATTCGTTCGTTTCATTTCATTCGAATTTTCTTGCATTCGAATACTAGGTCATTTGTTTCTTTTCTGAAGCATTCATCAATGATGAGTAAATTCTCTGTTCATTAGTATCATTCGTTTTTTCTTACATTCGAATGCTATGTTGTTCGTCTCCTTTCTAAGGGATTCTCCTCGCTAGTCCCTGTTTGTTTATACAACAGTTCTCATAATTGGCGCGATCTACTCTAGAAAAAGGAGCGAACGGCTCAGCGTTCTCTCAAACAATCTGCACATGTGCAAACATCCTTACTTAAAGAGACAGTCCTTTTCATTCTATTCTTAAAGTATTTAGTTCACTCCATTTCTAAACTATTCTGAAAGGAAATGATCCTCAATGAATGGGCCAGACCAGAGAAGAAAGTTACCCTAAAAAACAAGAATCCTAGGATCTACCCATTTGCCTCCAAAGATTGCAAAACCTGGAGTGCTATACCAAAAAATTGATGCAGCGGTAGTAAAAATTGCTCCATGTACCACACTTCCCATTGACTCCATGGCATATTTACGTGAACCTATGGAGAAAAAACTGGATGCCAACCTAATAAAAGCTTATCTCTCTCTTGGCTCAGCTTTACACCCAGCCATAGCCCTTACCACCTTGTCCAGAGCTAGGAAGCTATGGTTACACAACCTGGAAGAAGATATCCAAAGAGGTGTAAGAAGAGAACACCTTCTGGACAACCTAAGGGACTTCAGACTCGCAGCAGACTTCAGCTCCGAAGCATCCCTAGACATCTCCAAAATGATTGCTAAAAGTATGGCATTATCTGTCTCTGCCAGAAGAGCCCCATGGTTTCACTCTTGGGGAGCTGACTACTCTTCAAAAGCTTCACCTTTGCGCTCTCCCCTTCCAAGGTGATCTCCTGTTTGGGAAAGTACTCGATGAGGCTATCCAAAAAGCAGCAGACAGCAAGAAAGCCTTACTATTATTATTCCCAATATCAACAAAGGGGATTGGCTAACATCCATAGACCTGAGGGACGCATATTACCACGTCCCTATCTACCCTCTCCATCGCAAGTTTCTCAGTTTTCATATTATAGAACAGCACTTTCAATTCAGAGGCCTTCCTTTCTGCTTCAGCCTTGCTCCAATGACCTTCTCAAAAATCCTAGTGGTCCTCATAGCACTCCTAAGGAAACAGGGTCTGGTAATATTTCACTACCTAGATGATATTTTAATTGTGCTTCCATCTCACCAAGAAGCCTCTTGTCACACCACACGGGCCCTGAACTGTCTGACTCCATCTCAACAAACAATATTCCTAGGGGCTCATATCAATACCGTAGAAGCAAAAATCTTCCTATCACAAGAAAGGATAAACAGACTAAAAAGAAAAATTCTCTCCGCTCTCCACAAACCTTCCATCACAGCCAAGGAATACATGAGCGTACTGAGCTCGATAACCTCGACTATAGGTTTAGTCCGCTGGGCTCAGTGGAAATCAAGAACTATCCAGTTGAATTTCCTGAGTCAGTTCAACCACTATCGCAACAACTGGAACCAAATGATTCATATCCCTCAGATCGTGACAGATCAGTTGAGATGGTGGCTTCAGCAAGACAATCTATGGAAAGGGTTTCCAATACAAGATCCTCCATGGCAAGTCATCACCACAGATGCGAGCATGACAGGATGGGGTGCTCACACAGAATCAATATGGATTCAAGGCACTTGGAAACCATCAGAGAAAGGCCTTCACTCAAATCTGCGGGAACTGAGGGCCATTTACGTTGCTATACGGAAACTCCACAGGGATCTCAGGAGTCCTTGGCTCTCTATATGTACGGACAACAGGGCAGTAGCTGCCTATATAAATCACCAAGGAGGTACAAGAAGCAAACTTCTTTTAGAAGTAATAACTCCTCTGATGTTATGGGCACAGATTCATATCAAAGGGATAAAAGCGATCTCCCTCCCAGGGACGGAAGATTTCCTCAGCAGAACTCACATTCTACCAGGCGAGTGAGCTTGAATCCCAGAGTTTTTCAAGTTCTAACGAAGAGGGGGGGCATACCCCAGGTGGACCTGATGGCCAGCAGACAGAATGCTCAGGTGGCAAGTTTTTTCTCCCTCTCCAAGGAACCTCTAGCTCTAGGACAAGATGCCTTTTCCCATCCTTGGAATTTCAGCCTGGGGTATGTGTTCCCTCCCCTGCCTCTGATTCCCAGGCTACTGAAGAAAACCTGGAAAGAAGGTGATAGCAATTATTCCAATCTGGCCCAGGAGACCTTCGTATCCCCTTCTACTGAAAATGTCTCTGACCCATCCTTGGCATCTTCCAATCTCCCCGGACCTTCTAATCCAGGGTCCAGCGACTCACCCCGATCCATCCAGCTGGAATCTGGGGGCATGGCTGTTGAAAGGAGATCCCTCCTCATCCAGGGCCTATCCGAAGCAGTGATTGATACTCTCCTAAAGGCAAGGAAACCACCCACATCCTCCTGTTATCACAGGATTTGGGAAACCTTCCAAAAATGGGCAGAATATGTTCTTCATTTCTTCCTGTCTGCTCTAGTTTTCTTTAAAACACACTACTTTGTTTTATAGAGGTTTCCTACGCTTTACAGGCTTTGACCAGCGGAGGAGCAAAGTGTGATTCATTTACGGTGATCAAAGCAATTTTCCCACAATTCTCACCTTTGTTCAGTGATCTCGCAATGCTTCCTGTCAGTATTCCCGAACATCCTGTCACTTAGACAGAACGCCACTGAAACTACCAAATTTCGTCCTAACAGAATGAGAACAGTTTCTCCATTCATGTCAGGACGCAATTTGGGACTTTGTTCGGATCGGAATTTCATTAGAAATTCATTAGATTGAAATTCCGATCCGAACAAAGTCCCGAATTGCGTCCTAACACGAATGGAAAAACTGTTCTCATTCTATTAGAACGAAATTCGGTAGTTTTGCCGTCATCCTGTCTAAATGACAGGAAGTTCGGCAATACTGACAGGGAGCATCGCAGGAACACAGAGGAAAGGTGAGAATTATGGGAAACTTTCTTTGATCTCCGGAAACGAAGCACACTTTGCTCCTCTGCTGGTCAAAGCTGGTCAAGCGTAGAAAATCTCCATAAGATAAAGTAGGGACTACTTTGTCTTATGTTTAAAAGAAAACTAGAGCAGACAGGAAGAAATGAAGAACAGATCCTGACAGAGGGAGAGAAGAGGAATCAATTAAAGAAAGGTAAGTTCGTCATGACAGTGCCATTTTAAATGTACTCTTTCAGTTGCTTACTAGATAAGTCCCTATTTTGGTACCCTTAATAATGGCAATCCTACATAATGAATACCAAATTAGGGAACTATCAAATAAACTGCTTAAATTTGCTTTTTGCTTAAATTTGATCTTTCAGTATTTAATTTGAAAAGTCCCTAAATTGGTAATCTTAATAATGGCAATTACATGTAAGATTAGAGAGTTATCCACTAAACAGCTGAAATATCAAAATGAAGAAAAAAGCCAATTTTATTAGAATTTTCAGGCAGCTCTTTAGTAGATTGTACCCTTACATGGGATTACTAATTTAAAGGATACTAAATTAGGTGACCATTTACTAAACAGCGCCCTAATTTGGTATGAACTGCATTTAAAAAATCAAAGAGATCGAAAAGATACACATCTCTAGTTATAACCGTGCATTTTACATCAGTGATAAAAGACAAATTACCTGGAATAAGATATGATTTAAGGATAACAAGGTCTCCTTTTAGAGCTGGTAAATTTTCCAAATGTGTCTTGATGAGTTTTCTTACAAATTCTTTAGAATGCTCCTGAACAATACCCTCCTCTACTTGAGTTTTAGCCAACACATTTGTATGATAGCCTTCTTCTTCATAAGGAACTGAAAACAACTCAACTCTGAATTTGTAGACGTCAGTAAAGAGAAGATTTAGAAATAGTCTCATTTGCAGTTGTCTATGCTCTGGTATAATAATGACAATTTCACTTTTATTCAAGGCATCGATATCTTGTTTGATGGAATAAAGAATGGAAGCTATATTTGAATTTCTTACTATTTTAAATCCACTTTTCAGAACCTCCAAACGCTGGATTGGTATGTCTGGTGTCCTTTTCATACATGTTGAATCTTGGTAGAACATTAAATATGTAAAAGGAATGTCCGTTTTGAAACATTGCTCAGCAATTTTCAATGCACGAGTTAGAGCTTCATGGTTTATTTGGTTGCACGATTCACGTCCTGAATCAAATAGATCAATCAGCACTGCTTCTTTGTCACTCATCTCTCACTTAAGCAGAATTCTGGTGGATACCTATAACACAAAGCCAGCCTCATGAAATGTTGGCAGTGGACATAATGGAAGAGATTTATCAAAGTGCTTTTTTAGATCACTTTATAAAACAGAACACTTTGGTAAATCTCATCAGTGTGTTTCAAATTATCCTGAGCTCTGTGTGTTCTCTACTATGAAAGGTTCCGAAAAATACTCTTCACGTAACTTTTGCTATATAATAAAATGTCAGTTTGATTTTAAAAAACAAAACACATATTCCTAATATACCTTTAAAACTTGTATTAAAGGGACACTCCAATCCTAAACCTAAAGCACTTTGGTTTCCTGCAAGTCCCCGTAGTCAGACAGGGGGACCACCTAGATATTAATGTCTATGTATTTTGAATACGATGTCATAAAAGTCCCTGTTGGCCTAATGGTCAGGTGTCCCAACACTTTTGTCCATATGTTGTATCTGTCACGTGTCTGTTATTAATTTAGGTGTCTCAGTCTACAGGTTAATATTGGTAGTTCACCGATTTATTCCATCATAAACCAGGTGAGAGTCACTTTTAGCTTTCGATTGGTTTTGTAGACATTTACTTTACAAAATTTACTTTTTTGTTTCCTTGTTTAATTTTTATAGAGGGATACTGATAATAATAATTTCTATATCCTTGGGAGAATCTTCCCAATTATAATGTATTTTTATGAATTCTATAGATTGACCTTAATATTAAAAAATATATTATTAATAAAAAATAGGTTTCTATATATCTCCACACCAGTTTTACAATTATTTGTACTCGTTTTAGATACTTAAACTTGAATACATGTTATCTACAAAATTGTTATAAAGAAAAGGTGCATTCTTTGAAAGTTACCTTTGATTAACTATTAAGATGCTTTAAAGCAAACATAACTATGGAGGTGCTTTAAATTAAGATACAACGTTAATCCTTAATGTTTCAATACTTTTTCCACCTGCACTGTGAATGTTTGCATGGTATGTTCAATAAAAACATGGCAACCTTTTTATTCTCTGTGTGTTATTAGTTTAAGCAGACTGTGATTGTCTATTGTTGTGACTTAGATGAAGATCAGATCACAGATTTTATGACCAATTTGTGCAGAAATCCATATCATTCCAAAGGGTTCACATACTTTTTCTTGCAACTGTATAACATAAATGCATCAGCTGACAGTAAGTAGGAATGTAAATATTAATGTTTAACCCCTTAAGGACTGAGCCAAATGTACACGTTGTGAACGAAACAAAATGTAAACAAAACCTGGCATTTGCGCTACATGTCTGTCCAACCGTAATTCACCTCTTTCATATTAAATGCACCCACCCTTATTATATATAATTTTAGTCAGGGGAAACAGGGCTTTCATTTAATATTAAATATTTAGCTATGAAACATAATTTAATATGAAAAAAATGGAGAAAATAAGATTTTTTAGATTTTTTTAGTTCTAAATGACATTTTAACTGTCAATGTCTTAATACTGTTTGCTTTTACTGCAATAAAATACACATATTCAGCAAAGTCTCACGTGTAAAACAGTACCCCCTATGTACAGGTTTTATGGCGTTTTGGGAAGTTACAGGGTCAAATATAGCACGTTACATTTGAAATTGAAATTCGCCAGATTGGTTACGTTGCCTTTGGGACTTTATAGTAGCCCAGGAATTAAATTTACACCCATAATGGCATACCATTTGCAATAGTAGACAACCCAAGGTATTGCAAATGGGGTATGTCCAGTCTTTTTTAGTAGCCATTTGGTCACAAACACTGGCCAAAGTTAGCATTAGTATTTGTTTTTGTGTGAAAAATGCAAAAAATGCCAATTTTGGCCAGTGTTTGTGACTAAGTGGCTACTAAAAAAGACTGGACATACCCCGTTTGCAATACCTTGGGTTGTCTACTATTGCAAATGGTATGCCATCATAGGGGTAATTTTCATTCTTGGGCTACCATAGGGTCTCAAAGGCACCGTAACCAATCTGGAGAATTTTAATGTGAAAAAAATGAAACGGAAGCCTTATATTTGACGCTGTAACTTTTGAAAACACCATATAACCTGTACATGAGGGGTACTGTTGTACTCGGGAGACTTCGCTGAATACAAATATTTGTGTTTCAAAACAGCAAAAAGTATCTCAGCAATAATATCGTCCGTGTAAGTGCTGTTTGTGCATGAAAAATGCAAAAAAATTCATTTTTACTGGCGATATCATCGTTGTAATACATTTTACTGTTTTGAAACAGTAATATTTGTGTTCAGCGAAGTCTCCTGAGTAGAACAGTACCCCCCATGTACAGGTTTTATGGTGTCTTGGAAAGTTATAGGGTTAAATATAATGCTAGCAAATTAAATTCCCTTTACTTTCGGCATGGGTTGTCAGGCAGGTCCCGCTAATTGTAATTAATTAAGATACCTAATTATGTAAAAATATTACGTAAATATATATGTAGAATTAATATATGTATATATATGTATGTGAATCTATATGTGTGTGTGTATATATATATATATATATATATAATTTATTTTAAATATTTTTATTTATATATAGGTATATATATAGTGATATATACGAATATATTTATGTATGTAGATATATATATTATTTCGTTCTACATGTATTTTGATATAAATATATATATATTAATATCACAATACAGTTACAACGGAATAACACACATCTATATATTTTTTAATTATTTTTTTTATTTTATTTAACGTATTTACATATTTAATTTTTTACATTATATATAAATATATATATCACAATAATTATATATATATATTTAATCAGTATCAGTCTACGTGTAATTTGATATATATATATATATATATATATATATATATATATATTAATAGTAAAATACACCTAGACAGTGTGTGTGTGTGTGTATATATATATATACTTAGATCATATATATATATATATATATATAATATATATATGATCTAAGTATATATATATATTTTTTTTTACACTTTTTAATTTATTTTAATTTCATTTACATCCAGCAGGGGGACCACCATTACAGGCAGCCCCCCTGCTGGCAATACAGAAGCCAGCTATCCCGGCCATGTGATTGTGGGGTCCTCGCAAGGACCTAACTCTCACATGGCCGGGGGGCACCGGAGGAGGAGGATCTATCGCAGGTGGGCTCCCTGGGAGTCCCCCCCCCACCGCGATCGCCGGCGTGGGACCGCCGGCGACCGGGTAAGTAAGAAAAGACCGGAGGGCGTACAATTACGCCCGGTGGCGTTTAGAGCCGCCTAAAATAGGGCGTAATTGTACACCCTCCGGTCTTAAGGGGTTAAAGAACTCTCACCTGATACAAAAGAAAACAACTTGGTTATTATTATCGCCATTAATATAGCGCCAACAGATTCCATAGCGCTTTACAATATTATGAGAGGGGGATTTAACTATAAAGAGGACAATTACAAGAAAACTTACAGGAATGAAAGGTTGAAGAGGTCCCTGCTCAAATGAGCTTACAGTCTATAGGAGTTGGGTATTTATGTTGAGCTTATTTTATTATTTTAAACAATACACAACTTTAACTTGTTTTTATAGCAAATGCAAAGACACACAAAGGCGTCCAATCTAATAAACCTTGTACTATAATTATTTGTATTCTTCCCTCATTGGGCCAGTATTATAAGTGTTTCATGTCTCAGACGAACTGGATAATATTGAACTTCCTAACGTTAAACACTAACCTCAGGACTGTACCTGTTTTTCTCTGGATATTCAACATTTTATAAAATATCACTAAAGCTACATTTTGTTCTATCTTTTACAGAATACTTAGCATTGGAAGTAAACATGTTATTGTTACAGAAAGCATGCACCTTGTACTATTCAAGCATTATACAGTCATTAAACTTACAATTTTTCTGCCGTCCACGCAGTGAGCTGACAGTAATAGTTGCTTGTACTTCCTTAAAACACAGGGGTTTTAAATTACACCCTGGTGATGTAGAAACAATCTCCTCCCTCTTATATAGCATTCAACAGTTCCTGTCTTGCACTGAGACGTCAGGTTTACAATGACAAATTATCAGTTAGTTTCTAATAATTTCACCTCCTATATTATTAAATAGCAATTTGTAATACAGAGGAAATACATTAAAGAAAATAAAAGTCTAATGACGTCTGATAAGAAGGTATGTTTCGTGCATTATTTTCAAGAGGAACTGTCAATTCTCTGTGCTAAGGCAAACAGGCATATCACGTTAAATAAAATTAAAAAATTTAAAAAAATCCTAGATGATATTATAATTAAAACAATTGACATTGCTAATAGGTTGTGCAAAATATCTCACGTGTGGCAGTTCTATAGACTGGAAATATACAGGTATATGTGTTTACTTATTGCATACAGCACTCAAAATTAAATCATATATTCTGCTGTAATAAACAAACAGTTAAAGGGAAAGAATCAAGTTTGTGATGTCTTTTTCTTTATTCATTAAATACAAAATACATTATAATATAGTAAAAATAATATATAACGAGACATTCACATTTGTGGTACCTGCATTTAGTATAAATCCTAATGCTTTACACCTGATGCAGTGAACTTTGCCACAAGCCATTACTGCTGGCTGCCCACCACCATTGCTGCAGGCTGGATAGACCTCAACACCCATCCCCCCACACACTTGTCCCCTGTACCTGCTACATATATATATTTATATTCTGGTAGTCTGCCTTTGCCTTTTGACATGCCCATCAATGTGATATTTGTTTTTTACACGTTTGCACAAAGGATTCCAGCACTTCCCCAGTAGATTTTCAATCCATGATCAATGTGGTGGTGGCCACATCTGTGGAGAGGATACTCTGTAAAGTGCTTGGTCAGACCCTGGGAAAACTGCTTCTACTATGTGGCACACGCCATGAGAAGCGGACTCAGATCTTTCGGATTCATCTGCTAAAGAGCATTCTTACCCTGCTAAGTGTAACTGGAAAGGTGAGGTTGTTTGGCCAAAATTTTCTAAGGGCAAAGCACCCGCTAAGCAAATCAAGTCTATGGGACCCATAACTCCGGTCCAGCTCTTTGATCATTCCTCGGACGAGAAAGGGGAGTTGCCTCAGTCTCTGTCAGTGCTAGATGAATGGCATGCCAACAACTCCGGACATAGCCTTTATACGGGAGACCTTTCTGGGTGAGCCCCAAAAGTTGGAAGGCAGTGATTGAATGGCAGCCACCCTACAGATGCATACGGAGGCCATTTTGGACCATACTAGCCAAAGTATGTTTAATCCTTGCAACATCCATCACCCCCCGCTCTAGGGATTGGATGCCTCTGGAACACCAGGCAAGATTTATGCACTTGTAAGCTATTGGAAAAGGAGGTCCTCCAAATGCTCTCATCCTTCTTTGTCAGACAAGGTTACTCAAAGTCCAGAGTATGATACGCTTATGATAACTTTAATGGTTAGAGGCTGGGATCTGTGCAAAGGAGTCGCTAAAGAATTAAAATGGCTCAAGACAAACTCTTGGACTCAAATACTTGGGGGATGATGTATTTGCTAGGACAGTGTCTTTTGATGTGGATACTGTCCGTAAATGGGCCCCCTGCTTCCCAGGAAATGCTATCTTTTTAGAGAGGCATAAAGCAGTCCTGTTCCGTATTGATACTTACCAAATTGACCTACTTGGGTTCAATAGATCTTGGTCCAAATGCACAGTACAGGTTATTTGAAGAAGCTTTTATGAAAGAACTCCATAAGCACTTGAACATGTTCACGACTCACTAAAGCTCAGACCTCTATGAAGAAAGTCTTCCGTGGATCCTGGTCCAGAGGGTTTTTGGCAGGCCTGGAGCGGAGCAGGCTCTTGCTACCAGCCACTTCTGGCCTTCAGGTCTCCACTCATCGCAACTTGGGGATGGCAAGGTTTACAGTACTCTCGTGGGGTAGACAGGGGGTGGGTCATGCTGTAGGCCGTGTTTCTCGTTTTCTCCAGATGTGGAAAGAACTGACTTCGGATGTGTAGATCTTGCAGAACATACATGGCTACCTGATGAAATTTGACAGCGTCCCCTTCCAGAGACACCCACCTTGTCCCATCTGGTTTTCAGCAACCGACGTTCACCATATAGACCAGGAGATTCAGGAGCTGAGCTAGAAAGGAGCCATCCAGTTGCTTTTTATCTTCTCTCTTAGCAATAAAAAATTTAAAATATAAAGCTTTCTGTCAAGTGGTAAAATTGAAGATTATGCCAGCTTTAGTGTACTAATAATCTTAATTTTAGTAATGACAGGAAGCGAGTATTTTTCCTCTCTTTCTTCTCCCTTCTTTTTTCTGCTCTATGTTATTGACATGTTTTCTGATTATCTTCATATTTATGTATGTTTTTTTGTTTGTTATTTTAGTTAGTTTTTATTGTTTTTCGTGCTGTTTGAGTTATCGATGGTTTTCTGTTATTTTGTTGTACATGTCTATATATTTAGATTTGATAATTAGATCATTTTCTGGTTGCCTAAGATTCATTGTGTGGCTCCACTTTTATTTTGTTGTACATTTTATTATCTAATTACTAAGCCTGTTTCAGATTCTTTTTTCAGTTTGATTCACTTCAGGGGATGCGTTTGATGTTTGACTACTGGTGTCTTGATCTTTGATCCCATGGTCACTGATTCTGGGATTTGTTCTCTTGTTCTTCATTTGTTTGTTGCATCAAGAAAGAGGGGGTGGTCAGGTTTACTGTACCTCATATACACCGTACTTGCTTTTGATTGGTTCTTTGTGTTATGTGTTATCTTTGCTGCTATGGATTTATGTAAAAGATATTACTAAAATTAAGATTACAAGCACACTAAAACTAGCCTAATCATTAATTGTTGTAGTTAGAAAACGTTATGTGCAGAGACGCAGGAGCAGGAGACAAACATGCACCATAATAATGTTATGGGTCGTGGGTCACGTAAATGATGCTAATAAGGAGGTGGGTGCTGGACAATAGCCACAAGCTCTTTCTTCCTATGTGTCAGAGAGTGGAGTTAAAAATTAAAGATTAATGTAGGGGCTATTGGAGTGGCAGCTCCAGTACCATGTTTTGCAATTTACTGAAAACCAGTCACAGTATAAATGTTTAGGTTTTATTTTGCATTTATATCGTAATAGGTTTATGTTGGTATAGTACTGTTACCATTCTTATGTATTGGATATGACTTTATTTTATAAGTGACTTCCCAGTTACTGTGTAATACTCAGCCTATACTATATAATAGCTGAGCTGTGTGTCTAGAGAGGAAAGATAGTGCCTTCTCTACAGTACATGTTGCCTATTGTTTTTTATTTATATCTCTCTCCATTTCAGAATATATCAGACAGGTCAGAGGTATACAGTGGCAATATAGCCATAAACAAAGACAAACTGGAACAAGGGCTTTTGAAATGTAGTTATAACAAAAGCAACGTTGCTTATAAGGCACACCAAAGTAAAATGACAAAGATATGTGCACTGATTGCAGTACCAGACTATATACATAGGCCACAGGAAAGCATCTTATCAGATATGTTTGCAACAACCTAGTAAGAGAGCAATATGTAAAAATATAAGCACCGAAGTCAGCCACCCAAAGTCAAAGTGGTAGAGGAGTAGTACTGTTAGGTAGGCACCTCAATACAGGACACCACACCAGCCCTGGGGCTGGAAAGGAGCAGTCATTTTAACTCTACAGACCCAGCTACTGACAGTGCTTCACTCCTTCTCCTCATTTGGTCTGTAGAGGAACCTAGCACGTACATTCCGACTGTGCCTCCAAATAGATGTAAGGGGGACATACCCGAATAGCTCTCTGCACAGATAGACACCATTCTATAAATACAAGGCTTGATGTGGTAGATATGCCTGTTACAGGCATCCAAGACTTTCCTTTGCGATGGCTCGTATCCCCCTAAATAAGGAGAGTAATAGGCTTTATCAGGATCGAGCATTGTTATAACCAAGCCCAGAAGTCTGCACAAATATGATCAAATGCTGCCAGTATATCTCCTTGCTCAGGGCAGGGTGTCGGGGTACTCAGTCTCGCGGCCATCTTGCTAAGAGACCACACACTCCACTTCTTAAATGCATGTTCAGATTCTTGTACAAGCGGCAAGCATCAACTGTGGAGACGAGGATAATACCTACCAGGGGGAAAAGGCCTGTATGTCATACTTTAGAAGACTGATGCACCACAATGTTAGGGAGCGGCCACCTCCTTCATGTGGACATCAGGCTAGTCCTTCGATCTTAGGTGCTGTAGTCTCTGTTGGAATAAGCCAAACCTGGACTTAGTCAGTGTAGTAAGAGGCACCAGGACCCTCACCAGAGGAAAAAAATAACCTGCTGTTTATCGGTAAGTAGGCAAATGCAAGGGATCTTGGAGGATCGATAGAACAGTGTGCCATCTGTGGATTTCAATTTTAAGGTCAAAGTAGCTGAACTGGAAGCATAGCTGACTTAGAGTATGTTTTCATTTTGGATATTTTGGCTTGATATTTAAAATTCACCTTAGTGACTCTGTCAGTGTTCCTGAATGACTGACCCATGTTGATGGGTTGACTTGAAACACTGCACATACTGAGATATGTGTAATTGTGTGCCCGTGGCTAGCTGCACTCCCAAGACACATGACATTGGCAGCCTAGAACCCTGTTCCAAACAACGTAATGCCAATTTTGTGCATAAAATAAGTCTGTTGTCAGTATGCACCACCTGTTGGCGCTCCCTCCATGTAACATTAGTGTTTTGCTTCTTTTTTTTTTTACAATGAAAAATAATTAGCAGGTTAAGTATTTGAATGTAGAAATTCATTTTATTGGAGAAGTATAATTTTTATTTATTTTGCTTTTTTATGTTTTTGTTCATGTATATTACACAGAGGAGGGATATTCTAAGGAATTATATTAGATATTGTTACAAAAGAATAGATGGTGTTTTTATTATGGAATCTTTTGGCTAGTTCTTTGACTTGCTGAACTCTTTATATTTTGTTATTCAGTTTCTGACCCTTTAATGTGGAGAAAATGCATATGTTCTATGGTTTTTCACTTTTCCTTCTTTCTGTAAAATACAAATATATAGTTAATAAAGAAAATTATGTACATTAAAAATAGTGGGTGAAAAAAACAAAACAAAATAACACATGATTTAATTTGTCTTGCAAAAATAATGGTTCTGAAATGTTAGGGTGCTATCACAATTTTATGACAATAAAATATACAATAAACAAATAAAAGTACCATATTTGGTTATATGTTGGAAAAATGTTGCAGATTGCCAAATATACCAACAGAACCTAAAAATAATGTCAGTTGCCTCTGTTAATGTAGCCCCCAGTAACTAAACAAAACATATTTCTGGGAGTAAAAGGATTTTATTCAGGCCACACACGGCTTTTATGCACAGACCTTGTGTTGGAGACATGGGGTCTCCAACACAACATTACAAGGTTTTCCTTCCCAGGGTCCTCTGTGCCTGAGAGATAATTGAATGAGAAAACTGTAACTCAATTATCTCTCAGGTACAGGAAAACCTACACAAAATATACAATACCCCAAAAGTACCCCCATCATAACCAGGAACCCCTCAAAGGTTACATCCCCGGAAAGCTCTGATTTGAGTGTAAAACATGGCGTCACTCAGATCCGTTCAGCAGAATTGGATTGCCATCGGGGTAAAGTTTTGACCAGCCGGGCAAGAGATGATGGCCTAAAACCAGGTCTCTGTTCGGGGGCTCCTGTGCAAAAACCATGCAAGGGATTCTCTTGATTTCAGGGAATGAATGCTTCCCCCACTCGGTAGTTCCCATCTCCCGAACGTTGTTCGTTTATAACCTTTTACCGCCTAGCCGAATAGAGTTCCAGGCACTCGATGACCAAGTACTGCTACCCACGTTTGGGAGACAAAATGGCCGCCACTCTTTTGCCGACCACGTGTATTCGGTTACACTACATGGCGGCCACCCAGGGGAAGCAATCATTAATTACTTTCCTTGCAGTTTCACACTTAAGTTGCAAGATGAGAGCGTTCTAATGGGGTACCAGGGTTGTTCTCGTTCGGGAGTCGAATGTACAGTGTTCAGATACCATAATTACCGAACGGATAAATAGTAAATTACACGAAATTAGTGGTAGGTTCCGCCACATAACTCATCAAGGGTTTGGGGACTTGGCAGTGGCGGGGGCTAAAGTTCAATAATGAGGGGTGGGCAGATCAATAATAATAAACAATAATAAAACATAGGTGGACATGCCAATGGTGGGTGGGGGCTAGACTACATAAAAGGGGAACATGCATGTGGCAACAGGTGGAGGTATTGTCCTACCATCCCTCACCCATGGGTGGCAGGTGGGTCTTTAAACAAAATCAGGGAAGAAATGGCATTGTCTCTCTTCACCATGATCAGTGGGAGGTCTAATGGGTGGTGGACAGGCCAGTAGTTCAGGTTGCCTTTTTACCCCTCAGTGACTAGTGGCCCTTAGTCACCCTCCCTTAAAATGAATTAATTGTTTTTGGCCTAAATTGAATATTAATTCAATATTTGGTTAACAAGCATGTTTATCATATATTTTTTTTAACTTGTAACTATCTTTAGTAACAGTTTAGAGTTAGCTCAATATGACATAAATAATGCATCTTATTATCACCACTGATATGTTGGATATTATTAACACTATATGAAAAGATGATACTGATTGTGCCCAAAGCCACGTAAAATGACATTAACTTTTAAATATTAGTTCCCTTTAAAAGGATACTCTAAGCACCATAAATACAGGTTATCATAGTGGTTATGGTGAAAGGAAGTCTTTAGGTGCCGTTTGCCTGGTTTTGGTCAAACTGTTTTTCAGTGATTTGACAAAACCTGGAGCTATAGCAGATAAGTAAAACCACTAGATTATGACAACCAGGTGGTTAATAGTAACCTGCATATTTCAGAATGGCACAAAAATGTTGAGTAAATAAGTAAAAAAAAATACACATTTCCCATAAAACACACAAACACCCAATTCCTATTATTTTCCTCTTAATAAGTAGAATGTTACATTCTTTATACGAAGAACATAAAAATGTTCCTGTAACACAGTGGTCCTTAACCCCTGGTTGGAGAACCAAAATGGGTTCCCATGACATTTTAGTGTGTCCCCTTTGACAGAAACAGGCTAATAATATTTATTGGGACCCAAGTAATTGCCACAGTAAATAGTTTACTAAAGCAGAACTGCTTTCTCAAGCACTCTGAGAACTCATTTGATAGAATCTAAGCTGAAGAACATGCAAACTTCAGTGAGGTAGCAACTGCATCCAACTTGTGAGTAATAATTATATCTAGCATGGAAGCATGGAAACCTTGTGTTATTTAGCATATCTCATCTTCTATTATTCTCTGCAGGAAGCTGATAATTCGAAGATGCTCAGAATGGAAATTTGTAGCATTGAAACAGCTTCAATTCACTAACATTGCAGACAGTCATTTTTTCCAGTACCAGCTTGTTTGTAACTGGCTGCAACAAGCATAGAAATGAGTCCATAGTGCTTAAGACTGGAAAAAAAGGCAAACTAATGTGTGAGATTAGACCCAAATGAGGTGATTTGCGCACAAATTGGTAAACAAGTCTCACAATGTAAAGCCACAGGTAAAATCTGTAAGATATAAAATATACACACACTTCATAGTGTAAGATATAAAATATACAGGTAAAACCTGTGGGAGATTGAATGGCCTTTTCGGTTACTTAAAGCCGATTTCCTTTAAGTAATCCAAAGGCGACATAGCTGCTTAGGGGGCAGTCAAAGGAAGTTATACTTACATAAAGCTGTCCTTCATGGCTGCTGTCATCTTCTTTCTAGGAACCATCTTCAACTTCTCGTGATTCATCTGCCAGGAGCCGTGTCTGTGCTATAGTCTCACGCATGCGTGAGGGAATAACAGTGTGGTCTCTGGAGAATTCCACAAGATTGCAGAAGCCTCCATAGATCACACCTCATGATGAGCTAGATGAGCTCCGATAAGGAATTCAACAAAAGTTAAAGGAAACCATAAAGTGTTAGGAATACAAACCTGTATTCCAAACGCTTTAGTGTCACTGTCCCTAGTTATATAGGTCCCCTTCCCCACTGTATGTCTCATAAAAAGAATCAAATACATTTTTTAAATTAACTTTTTTCAGTGCTGAGCCTCCCTTCTGGAACATCATGGAGGATGCCTGGCCCCCTCGGGTGTGTTCCAAACCAGTGTTCTTCATAGAATAGCATTAGGGAGCTGATGTGCATGCACATGGAGTGCTGTGCATGCATCCAAGCATCCACGCTGAATCAGTGAATTTATATGGAGGCTTCTGCTTCACATGACCAAGTTTTCCTCTGTCATTGCACCGGAAGTGTCTCCACTGGCTGTCAGAGTAACAGTCACTGGAGGTGATTTTAATCATTCATAGTAAACATAACCATTTCTGCAAAACAGCAATGTTTTTACCTTCAATTATTACATTGACAGGGCCACTGCACCCAGGACTCTTCTTTGAGTGGGCCTTTGTGAGCCCCAGACATGTCCATAAAACAAAGTTGTCGCTACTTTGCCTAATGATATAATCAGATTCTTCTGGAATTTCAATTAAATTCAAATGCAGTAAGTATGAGTATTCTGTATATTATACAGTATATAAAATACTCAGAAGTGACAGGGCTGCTTTAAGTCCCAGATTGGAGTAAGATAGATACATACATACATATTTAAAGGGCAGTAAATTCCCTGTCTGTTTTTCAGACATACTGTAAAGTCCACTGATTGGGAAATCCCCAAGTGTTGACAAAATTTTTGGAGATCACATTACAGTTCCTTCAACCTTTCTGCATTCATGTTTGTATTAGATAATACTTCCCATAACATATAAAGCTCACAAACAACTTCCTCAACTTACACACAAAAAATTCTGCTTTGAAGAAAAACAGGTCATAATGTCTTTCCAACTAAATTAGTGAGTTTTGCAAACACACTATATAGATATATATTCTCTAGTAGTACTTTTAAAAACAAAATATGTTAAAGTGCAGGAAAATTCTGATCAAGAGTCTGCTAGTGAAAAAGTGCAGTCACACATAGTAACAAGCAAAGAGTTCAGTGTCCGATAGTGTGGCCAAGAAAAAATATCACTTGCTAGGTAAAATCAAAAATCAAAAATATTTTTGTCTTAACCCCCTACCTGTCTCAAAAATAAATAAGCACACTTGGTCAAAGCATTACAAATCTACCACCTAAAAATTTTTTTTAAAAAATATAGAGTATACAGTGCCCAGATACTTCTTACTCATCACAGCCATGGTATAATCAAAATTCTCAGCCTCCCCAGTTTGCACAGGACAGTCCTGAACACAAGGTTTTGAATACATATCTCAGATTTGGACAGTGGTGCTCCACGTCTGGAGATACCATAGACCAAGTCCCCAGAAAACGCATTGCGAGAACATTACTGGTAGCCATGTGTAGGGATGGCAGAGCGACAGTGAGTCAATTTTATATGCATTCGCAACAGTCCGACGTGTAATCTTTTCAGACAGAACCCATCTCTTTGCATCTCACATTTTTCTGAAATGCCTCCCCATCTCCATCTCGATTTCATATGTCTGAGATTTTGGTGATATGTATATCGTTTGTATGGTCTACTTTGATTATAGAACCACTCCTAGGTGAGAGTCATACTCACAGGAATGGCTTGAAAATGTTGATATCTTTCTTATTTTCACTTGTGAAAAGTGTGAATAATTAGTCCTGCTAAGTATAGAAAAATAATGGAGCCAGTTTTTTTGTGGAATAAAATCATGCTTGTGTAAGGCTGGTGTTCTCCATTTACATCAATGAAGAACCTAGGAAGTTTCACGTTAACGTATCAGAACGCTCACAGACTCTAATCGTCTTAAAAGTTATATTACACGTAATACTGGGTGTTAAAATGGTCAGATTTAATGTATAGAATAGTCAGAGAGAAAACAGAGGTCAAGAATAGGAGAAAACAGGATAAATGATAAACAAGTCAAGGTCTGGAACACAGAAAGTAGAGAGACAGTTAAGCAAGCTAAGGTCGGTAACAATAAATCCCAAATAAAATAAAGCGCACTCTTGAGTAATCAAGAACTACAATAGGGCAATTTGCTACAGGAAGTCCTGGCTTTACATAGCCAGGGCACTAAAACTATTGGCTGACATCATCTTGAAACGCCTGAAGCAAGTGTGTTAAAAAATGATAAGCTTAGAGTCATGTCTACAAATGCTCGCAGTTTAGGGAATAAGATCCATGAACTTGTGGCAATAATGGCAACTGATAGTGTAGATTTAGTCGCTGTTACTGAGACATGGTACAATGAGAAAAATGACTGGGACATAGCAATACCAGGGTACTCTTTATATAGGAAAGATAGGGAAGGCAAGAAAGGGGAGGGGTGGCCTTGTATGTGAAGGATAGCATAAAATCTAGCCTAATAAAAGTTAGTGAGGCAAACATAGAGTCCGTTTGGGCTACGTTAGAATTTGGTAATCACACAGTAACTCGTGTAGGTGTGATTTATAGGCCCCCAGGACAAATTGAAGAGTTAGATAATCTACTAGTTGAGGAAATAGCTAAAATGACAATGAAGGGGGAAGTTATCATCATGGGTGACTTTAATCTTCCTGATGTAAATTGGAAAACAAAATTAGCTACTTGTGCCAGGAGCACACATATTCTAAACTCCCTACTGGGATTGTCTCTAAAACAAGTTGTTGAGGAGCCAACTCGTAAAGAGGCCATACTAGATTTAGTGTTAACAAATGGAGATTTGGTATCAGATATTACTGTAGGTGAAAGTTTAGGATCCAGTGATCATCAGTCAGTGTGGTTTAATATAAGAACAGTGACTGAGTCACACCACACAAAAACAAAAGTTTTAGACTTTAGAAAAACAGACTTTTCTAAAATTAGAATATGGGTAGAGGAGTCATTATCAGACTGGAGCAATTTAAATGGAGTCCAAGAGAAATGGGATTATTTAAAAGTTGCACTATTGAAGGCAACAGAAAATTGCATTAGGCTTGTCAGTAAAAGCAAAAATTCAAGAAACCACTGTGGTACTCCGCAGATGTGGCCAAAATAGTTAAAAACAAAAAGTTAGCATTTAGGAATTATAAAAAAAACCAGAGTGAGGGAGACAAAATGATCTATAAGATTAGGCAGAAAGAGGCTAAGCAAGTTATAAGAGCTTCCAAATCACACACAGAAGAGAAAATAGCACAGTCAGTAAAAAAGGGGGATAAAACATTTTTTAGATACATAAATGAGAAAAGAAAAGTAAAACAAGGATTAGTTAGATTAAAAACAAAAGAAGGAAGGTATGTAGAAGAGGATAAAGGTCAGCTGACTGCCTCAATGAATATTTTTGTTCTGTATTTACAGATGAAAATGAAGGAAAGGGACCTCAGTTGAGAAAAAGGATAAATGAGTCATTTATTACACGTGAGTTTACAGAGGAAGAGGTTCTATTTCAACTGTCAAAAGTAAAGACAAATAAGTCAATGGGACCTGATGGAATACACCCAAAGCTATTAAAAGAGCTTAGTGGTGTACTAGCAAAACCATTAACAGATTTATTTAACCAATCATTGTTAACAGGAGTAGTCCCAGAAGATTGGAAGTTAGCGAATGTTGTGCCCATTTACAAGAAAGGTAATAGGGAGGAGTCGGGCAACTATAGGCCAGTAAGCCTTACTTCAGTAGTGGGGAAAGTGATGGAAACCATGTTAAAGAATAGGATTGATGAACATCTAAAAACACATGGATTTCAAGATCAGAGACAACATGGGTTTACTTCAGGGAGATCATGCCAAACTAATCTTATTGATTTTTTTGATTGGGTAACTAAAACTATAGATCAGGGTGGTGCAGTAGACATTGCTTACCTAGATTTCAGTAAGGCTTTTGACACTGTTGCACATAGAAGGCTTATCAATAAACTGCAATCTTTAAGTTTGGATTCCAATATTGTTGAATGGGTAAGGCAGTGGCTGAGTGACAGGCAACAGAGGGTTGTAGTTAATGGAATATATTCGAAGCTTGGACTTGTCACCAGTGGGGTACCTCAGGGATCTGTACTTGGACCCATTCTCTTTAATATTTTTATTAGTGATATTGCAGAAGGTCTTGATGGTAAGGTATGTCTTTTTGCTGATGATACTAAGATATGTAACAGGGTTGATGTTCCAGGAGGGATAAGCCAAATGGCAAATGATTTAGGTAAACTAGAAAAATGGTCAGAATTGTGGCAACTGACATTTAATGTGGATAAGTGCAAGATAATGCATCTTGGACGTAAAAACCCAAGGGCAGAGTACAAAATATTTGATAGAGTCCTAACCTCAACATATGAGGAAAGGGATTTAGGGGTGATTATTTCTGATGACTTAAAGGTAGGCAGACAATGTAATAGAGCAGCAGGAAATGCTAGCAGAATGCTTGGTTGTATAGGGAGAGGTATTAGCAGTAGAAAGAGGGAAGTGCTCATGCCATTGTACAGAACACTGGTGAGACCTCACTTGGAGTATTGTACACAGTACTGGAGACCGTATCTTCAGAAGGATATTGATACCTTAGAGAGGGTTCAGAGAAGGGCTACTAAACTGGTTCATGGATTGCGGGATAAAACTTACCAGGAAAGGTTAAAGGATCTTAACATGTATAGCTTGGAGGAAAGACGAGACAGGGGGGATATGATAGAAACATTTAAATATATAAAGGGAATCAACACAGTAAAGGAGGAGACTATATTTAAAAGAAGAAAAACTACCACAACAAGAGGACATAGTCTTAAATTAGAGGGACAAAGGTTTAAAAATAATATCAGGAAGTATTACTTTACTGAGAGGGTAGTGGATGCATGGAATAGCCTTCCAGCTGAAGTGGTAGAGGTTAACACAGTAAAGGAGTTTAAGCATGCATGGGATAGGCATAAGGCTATCCTAACTATAAGATAAGGCTAGGGACTAATGAAAGTTTTTAGAAAATTGGGCAGACTAGATGGACCGAATGGTTCTTATCTGCCGTCACATTCTATGTTTCTATGTTTCTATGTTTCTGAAGCCTTGAAACGCCTGAAGGCCCAAATTTGAGTACTTTGTATGTTCATTCTTGCTGACCGAATCAGCACTTAGAATCGTGCCGACGTCTGTACACCAACAGATGCCTACACCACCTCCTTTACAGTTGTTGGGTCTGGGAGTATGGGAGAATTGTAGCCCACCAAAACAAAAAGAGTCAGGAGTAGCACTATCAGAGGGGGTAAAGCCAGGTCTCTGTGAGTGATATATGATATATATGATTGAAACCTGGTGTTCTCTGGTATAAGCAGGGATTTAAACCCATTCACACAAAGTTCCAGCCACAGGGATTTAAATCATATTTCAAGGGCTACATGCATTGCATACAGCTCATCTGTCAGTCTGGAGCCACTAAATATTGCCCCAGTTGATGTTTTTATACTTGTGCCTCCCTAGTGTGAGCAGGGATTTACTGCACACCAGCTCATTAGAATGTGAATGTGCCAGCAACATATAATTACTTCCAAAGGCATTAAAGCTAAGGTTTTTTAGGATGTAATGGTGCTTCCTAATGTTGTTAAAGGGAAACTCCAGTGCCAGGAAAACAATCCCTTTTCCTGGCACTGCAGGTCCCCTCTCCTTCCCACCCCCCAATCCCCGGTTGCTGAAGGGGTGAAAACCCCTTCAGTAACTTAACAGAGGCAGCGATGATGTCCCACGTTGCTGCTTCTTCCTCCGCGCCGCTCCTCCTCTGCATTACGTCGGCCAGTGGGCGAGACTGATCCCGCCCACCGGCCGGGGAGAACTAATGCGCATGTGCGGCAATGCCGCGCATTAGCGCTCCCCATAGGAAAGCATTGAAAATGCATTTCAATGCTTTCCTATGGGGAAATGAGCAACGCTGGACGTTTTCTGTGCTATGAAGGAGGAAGTGGAGTTAACCCCTTAAAAAACTGCAATAATTACAGTTGCAGGGTTAAGAGTAGTGGGAGTTGGCACCCAGACCACTCCAATGGGAAGAGGTGGTCTGGGTGCCTGGAGTGTCCCTTTAAGGGATTAATGATACTACTTTAAAATGGAATGTTATCATCAATCACCAATCAGAGTGCTCTGTGTCATTTTACACAGCGTGGGAAAGTTCTTTGGAATTTTCCCACGCTGTGTAAAATGACACAGAGCACTCTGTTTGGTGTATTAAGTAACCAATCAGAGTGTTATGAGTCAAATTACACAGCGTGGGAAAATTCCAAAGAACTTTCCCACACTGTGTAAAATGACACAGAGCACTCTGATTGGCTGGATTTCAAGCTAACCAATCAGAGTGCTCTGTGTCATTTTACACAGTGTGGGAAAGTTCTTTGGAATTTAATAAATTATTTTTGCTTTTCTTAAAGGTATAGTACTACCTATTATTTCTGCAGTTGTGTTGCTCCATTTTGTCTAACATTCCTGAAACATAACACATACATCAATTTCCAAACTGGAGTAAGGTATGATATAGATTTCCTCTTCTAAGAAGGGAATTTAAACCCTGGGCGTTAATAAATAAGATCTTAAGTGACATGTTCTTCGCGCCAAACTCCTTGCATCTCAGTTAGACAGATCGAACTTTCCCAACCCTGTATGGCTTTCATAATATAAAAATTACACAAAACAGACATTACATTTATATTACAGAAATACCACAAGTGTATCTCTTGTGGAAGCAGAATTAAAATTTCTGCTATGACCTAGTGCCGTCCCAGGTCACATTCAAAGCATTACTTGACCTGCTGTTAAATATTTTAACATTATGATAACAATACCTCCCTTTTCCCTACCCTCAAAACACTAAAGCTATCCATATTGCCTTCAAAGAATCCTTTTTTCTTCCTTCCTTTTTTCCTTTCCCCATTATTTCCCTACTTTTTATTTCTCCTCTTCCTTACCCAAAATTTGACTTCAAGTTTTAACGCCATTAGATATTATGAATGTTCTTAGTTTCTATTTAGATTCATTAATACTGAATTGAAATTGGTAGTTCATATATTGTATAAACCATCACTGAGCATAGATTAGCTATTAGGGATTATCATTATATTAGGGGATTTATCCATTTAGATCTATCACCAAATATTAGATGGTATTCTAAACAACCTACAAATTCACTTCTCAAATTGTCCTTGATTAAAAAATATTGGTGATTTGTGTATAATTTTTATATTCAAATAGCTTGTTTTAATTATGTTTAGATTCCATTTCTAAAATATGTATTTTAACTACGTGAATAATTGGTCTTTCCCTCATGAAGTAATATATTTACTGTGATACAAAGAAAAAAAAATATGGATCAAAGATGATGCTAGACATGTGCAATTCGTTTCGGTCCGAATATGAATTCGGACGAATTTCGGGCAATTCGGACATTCAGGTACTTCCGAATGTCCGAATTGCCGAGGTACCGAAATTAGAGAATTTCCGAATTGCCGAAGTTGCCGAAGTGTCAAAGTGCCGAAGTTCCAAAGCACAGTATTGCCTAAGTACTAATATATTTACCCAGTGAAAGAAGAATGTTACATTGTATACAATTCAGCTACAAGCATTTGCAACACTTACAACAATCAAGTAACATACATTCATATAAAATGTAAGTTACTTAGCCAGTCAGTGTAATGACAGGAATGAATAAGTAGATAACTCCCTAATTCCCACGGTATTAGGGAGCTATTTACTAAAAGGCTGAAAGATCTGAATTGGTCTTTCAGCCAAATTTACTAATACTAAGTAAAGATTACTTTGTATTAGTAAATTATGCCCCTACTCGCTATACCGCGAGTAGGGGCATGTCTATTAAACAGTGAGCAGCCTTTTATTTATAATACCGTGGGAATTAGGGAGTTATCTACTAAGCGGCTGCACTAGAAGTCCTGAAATTGCCGAATTTCCGAAGTGTTGAAGTGCCGAATTGCCGAAGTTCTGAAGTTGCGAATTGCCGAAGTCCCGAAGTGTTGAAGTGCCGAATTGCGAAAGTTCCAAATTACGGAAAGCCGAACCGAACCGAAAATTTTCCCCATGCACATGCCTAGATGATGCTATAATATCAAGCTCAATATTTGTCAACCTTTATGCTTTATTGCTTATCTTTCTCTAGATGCCCCCATTTTATTGCGAGTAAAAGTGTTATAATTAGAGATGTCGCGAACCGTCCGCAAACTTCTCGCGAACGGTTCACCACGAGCTGTTCACGGCGAACTCCGGTCAGCTGACACGTCCCGGCCAATCTCCAGCAGACCCTCCCTCCCAGACCCTCCTACTTCCTGGACAGCATCCATGTTGAAATGGAAGGCAGCTTCAACATGGATGCTGTCCAGGAGGTGGGAGGGTCTGGGAGGGAGGGTCTGCTGGAGATTTGCCGGGATGTGTCAGCTGACCGGAGTTCGCCGCGAACCGCGACGAACCGTTCGCGAGAAGTTCGCGGATGGTTCGCGACATCTCTATTTATCAATTATTAACCGTTTTTTTCCTTTTCCTCTTCCCCCTTTTTTTCTCCCTTCTTTTTTTAATATATATTTATCTTCTCCTACCCTTCCACTTAATAAATGTAAGTGTCTATGTTAACTTTTTTAAATATTTAAAAACAAATTTCTACCTTCAGGATTAATATATTACCAGTAAATACATAATACCTCTTTAACATTTTAGTTTAACTTATATTTCAAAGTGTTTACGCGTATTTTAATCTTAAAGAAGACAAATCACATATGAAGAGAAGGGAAATAAAAATAAAGATGTTGCAACCTTATTTTGAGTATTTAGACACTCTATATTTTAAAATTGGTTTCTTATGTAAATTAGCCTGATACTTAAGCTAACCATTTTGCATCCATAATTGATCTACAAAACATATCATATACCTCTAACCCCTATTAGAGAAAATTATATTGCTGTATTTTTACTTTAAAATGAGCATAAAATCTTATATGTTTTAAATTATTAATACCCCATATGATCAATTGTTGCTTTATTGGGGGTATTTCTGAGAAAGTATGAGTTCCCTTCATGTTGTATAATTATATTGAATGGGAATCCCCAATGGTAGTTTATCTTCCTTTGTCTTAAGATCGCTGTAATTTCAGAGAATCGTTTTCTGGCTTCCAAGGTTGCTGCAGAGATGTCAGAGTAGAAGTAAATATTTTTATAGTTGGTATCATCCAGCGATTTATTCCTCATTTCATTTGTAATCTTGCTTTTAAGATAATAATTTGATAAACGAACAATAACGTCTCTGGGTGCTGATATTTCTTTCGGTTTCCTCAATCTATGGAATCTTTCAAGAGGGTGTGAACCAAATTCTGATATGTCCGTAATTGCCGAAAATATTTTCATAAGATCATTTTCAAGTTGTTGATTGGTATTGTCTTCTGAAATGCCTCTTATGCAGATATTGTTTCTTCTTGATCTGTCTTCTAAGTAGAAGACTTTTGCTTCCAGATTTTGAATTTGAGATTTTAGTTCAGAATTTTCAGTTTGGATGTTTGCAAATTCTTGTTGGAAATTAAGAATCATATCTGCTTGCTGTGATAATGCTTTACCTAAGCTTGTAACTTCGTTTTCTGCTCTAATGTATTAATTTCCAGATCATTTCTTATTTTTTTTAAACAATTCATCCATCATATTGGATATTAATTCTTGTGAGACAGATTCGTTCTGTGATTATTCCTCGGTAGTGTTTTTTCTTTGGATTCTTTAGAATGTATGATTGAGCCTAAAGAGTTTCTTTGAGGTGGTTTTGAACTTGCTTGGGAATTAGGAGAACAAAAAATATCTATGGATTTGTTCTTATCTGGGCATTTTTTCTTTTTTGGAACCATTTTGGAAACGAAATAATGTTTTGCTTTTTGTTTGACTTTCTTTTTTCAATCTTATTTCTACGTTGTAATACTGAACAATCTTACTATTAACTATCGTTTTTTTTTATTAATTTTTTTCTCCTCGGCTCCCCTCCCCCACCCATTTTTTAATTACAACTTATTTCTTCTTTCTCTTTCTTTCCACTGTTATTCCTTGGTTCTCCTTTTCCTACCTAGATTTCTTTTTGAGTTTCTTTCCTTTATATCTCTCTTTACAGACTATGTCTTAAGCACTTCCTCTATCAATTCCCCCTTTAACCCCTTAAGGACCAAACTTCTGGAATAAAAGGGAATCATGACATGTCACACATGTCATGTGTCCTTAAGGCGTTAAAGAAATCAGGAATCAAAAATGTATCACTATGGCATTGGAAAAAAGTCAGTGAATTGTCATTCATGAAACAGATTTTATCTGCCTTTTATATTCTCTTATAGCTGGCAATTATACATGCATAGCATGTTTAAACAATCTTAAGAAGTGGTTGAATTGGAATTTATCCTCCATGAGGTAATCACAATTGTGATGCTATAATTTGTGGAGTTGGTTTACTTCTGTGAGGAGGAACAGGGCTCTTGTGCTGGAGGCCTTAGTTTTTAAATGTCAGTGACACCACACAACCCGTATCTAGGCACTCTCCCTTTCTCACTCGCCTCTCTGCCGTTCGCTTTTGGCTTTTCCATCCTAAGATTTTTGGCGCGTTTGCAGATGGCGGTTTGAAGATAGCGATATCTCCCGACCTCTGCGTGTTTTGTGGTCCACTCTTCCATTCACCTCTGCTCTCCGTCACTCAGCTCGTCTCCGGTCTCTCTGTTTCCACTTGCCCCAAAATAACTGCAAATTTTAGCTGGCTTGTAGCTCCTGCAGGAGTCAGTGGAAAGGAACCAGCACCTCGACGTTGTATTAGGGTTCGGGAAGCTTCCTTTAAGCAGGTCCGGAACGCCCTCAGAGGGTGTATGTACACACTATCACATCATCAGGCCAGATGAGACGTCCAAGTAAGTGCCTTTTCTAAATTTACTATGAATCGTATTTGACAATTGACCTCATTTTGCAGTTGTTTTGATTTATACTGTATATTTACAATTTGCTTTGCACCTAGTACCTATTTAGTATAGTTTGGGAAATGCAGTTGAAAAAGTATGGTTAATGATATTTGTATATCAGACGATTTAGCTTAGCAAACCATTTACCTATTCATTAAGATTTATTCAAAACCCCAAAAATATCTGGACATCTACATAAACCAATATTTTGTTGTGATGAAATTTCCGCTGTGTTCTCAATGCAATTTTCTCATACCAAGCCTTGCACAAAAATGTCATTACCAAGGTTCTCTCTAAGATCAGTTACAGTTTTCTGCATTTGTTCTATGTTCCACTGATACTGTCTTCTGCTGAGCTGTGCTTTTTTCAACTGGCAATGCAAACGTTTCAAGATAGCATTATATCTCTTCCTCTGCACCTGTTTAAATTCACATAGAGTGATTTTTATTAAAAAGGAGAGTGACAGTAGTAAACACACAACAGATTAATAACTTATGAGTAAAAACCTTCATAGGAGTGAGTTCTATGAATTTGTCAATACTACATATTAGTAGAAAAGCACTCCTTTGTTATTTTACAAGTAGAAAATATATATTTCATATATCTTAATGAAATACTGCAGGATAAAATCACTGTTCACAGCTAGTGATGTCGCGAACCGTTCGCAGCTTCAACATGGATGCTGTCCAGGAAGTAGGAGGGTCTAGGAGGGAGGGTCTGCCGGAGATTGGCAGGGATGTGTCAGCTGACCGGAGTTCGCGGCGAACCGTTCGCAGCAAGTTCACGAACGGTTCGCGGCATCACTATTCACAACAGTACTTTCAAGAAGAGCACAATAATTGTCTAGTGTACCTATGCACCATCACATTTCATGATAACACTTGCACAATCTAAGGTGTATGCAAAACCACCTCTCGGTATAAGAACAAATCTGAATATCCTATCTAGGTGCCCATTCCATACATTCCAAAATGGTTTAGAATGGAAACAGTGTCAGTGTGGTGCCTGGCAGCAACCTATATAATGCTCCCAGGGTAATCCTCATGTGGCACATTAAACAGTGCACCACAATGTGCATATCACGTAGCTCTGCGTGCTATATACCCTCAACATGATCTCTTAATTTAAAAATATTAGCATAACATTTATTTGAAACACAGGATGCATAGCTAGAAAAAAATATATAATCTAAATTTATAGTGTTCTCCTGCCTATTTAGATTCAGGACCCACTAAATAATATTTTAAAAAGAGGGGTTGGATTTACTTACCTTTTATCCAACGCAGTGTCTCACTCAGCCAGCTCCACCTTCCGCAATGTTACTTCCTGTCCTCTCCTCCAATCCAATGCTTCTCATAGAGGATGAGAAGGGCATGGACGGCAAGTGTTGTGCTACTCCAACTGAATGTTCTCTATGAGAAGTATTCCTAGGCAGAGACACTGAGAGCCCAGCCTGACTCATTTCTCACAATTGAAATGCCTCTAAATGAAGATAGCCACTAGAGATGTGTTTAACCCCTTAAGGACACATGACATGTGTGACATGTCATGATTCCCTTTTATTCCAGAAGTTTGGTCCTTAAGGGGTTAACGATCAATGAAAACATTGCTGTATCTACTAAACAAATGTTTTACTTTGCAGAGTTCAAATGACAACTTGATTGAGATGAGGTGGTTAGGGTACCTATAGTGTTCCTTTAAAGTAAGTATTCCTTTTGAATGCAGCTTCCTTAAAATGCCACCAGTAACTAAGTAAAAGTAATTTGAGTGTTGGGATGATGTCCATATATTTACACACAGCATCTGTACTAAATATGGCAGAATACAAAACTTCACTGCAGTGTAAAGTGTAGTATGCTCACAGGCCTCCCTCCCTGTTACCCCATTCCTGCATTTTACAATGCAGTTATTAAACTGAACCTAAAAAGCTTCTGCCAGTGAATAGAAAATACACAGCTATTTATAGTCCCTCTGCAGAGATGTCAAGCTTTGGAAAATACATTTGTTTATTTGCACTAATGCAAATATGTAGCAAACAGAAAGGTAGGTAGGGCTTTGTTTGTTATATTTAGTTTTATGTTTTGTTTTTTTTTTTGAAGAGAAAATTCAATATTTATGGTTTCTTTTTTTTTCTTTTTCATGTTATTGAATCTTTATGCCAACTGTGCAAGGTACCTGACTTCACAACCACTTAACAAGTCCTCCCTTCAGGAACCCCACTACTGAATACCAGGATTTCAAGGCTCCCACTATTCATCCCTTCTCCAGCCAAGTAAAACCAGACAAGACAGTCAGTCATGATGTGTTCAGCTTTATCGGCATAGTTTCCTTGTGTGCCCAAAAGCAGGACTCCATAGAACAAAGATAGGACAACACAACAGGACTCAAAGATAGGGACTGTGCCAGGAGAGTTGGTGGGTCTGCCTTTGTCACTGCTCCAGCTGTGCCTTAACATGACCCCACTTCCAGAGCAATATCACCATAAGTGCCATCTTCTTGAGGGAATCCTTGGGACTTGATACCACTGTGTTATTTTCAGTATCATACAAATAAAACAAAAACGTGCATAGAAAAACCCAGGCATGACATACAAAATAAATCAACACACTTGCAGGGACACTGTGAATAAACATGCACATAGATTGAAATGAGAGAGTGGATGTTAAGTAGGAGTAGGAGTATAGCATCTAGTAGAGACATTTGGGAAACTAAGCAAGCAGATAAGGAGCAAGCAGACATATCTGACCCCTAAACCCAGAAAAAAAAATCATTGGAAACACAAAAGGATATACAACACTTGCTAGCATGATTTATTGCTTGTTTTCCTTATGTTTGATTTTTATTATTCTGTATCAATGTAGAAAGCCATCAGCAAGCTTTCAAAAATGTTTTTGTTCACTTATACCACTACAAAAACAACCCATACCATTTGCATACCAGTCTCATCCCACCCAAAAGTGCAGTCCAGATCCCTCTGCACAAGAGATACAGCACTCCCAGACTATTGTTTCAGCCTCCTTTGGATGTTGTCAGCAAATTACAGCTGATACCCCATCTAGGCTAAGTGAGTATAGGGTCCTTTTAACTTAGGGAGAAGTAAATTAAGGAAGTGAATTAGAGAATTACAGTTCCCAAGTTGTTCTACGCTGAGATGATGGGCAGGCTGCTGGGCTAAGTCAGTAAGAAAGCAGAACAGAGTAGCTCTGTGATTACTTACACCAGGTATGCAAAATACGGATAAAAAATCCACTGTTGTATGTGCACTAATCAGCCACAAAATGAAAATCACCTGCCTAATATCACGTAGATCTCCCTCGTGCTGCCAAAACAGCTCTGATGAATTGAAGCATGGACTCCACAAAACCGTTGAAAGTATTCTGTGGTGTCTGGCACCAATACATGAACAGCATATCTTTTTAAGTCCTGAAAGTTGTGAGGTAAAGACTCCATGAATCAGATTTTTTGTTCCAGCGTGTTGTAGAAAAATCTTAAAATAATTTTACTCAGCACATCCGACAGACGCTCAAACAGATTGAGATCTGAGGAATTTGGAGGCCAGGGTAACACCTTGAATCCTTTGTCATGTTCCTAAAACCATTCCTGAACAAGTGCATTATTCTGCTGAAAGAGGCCACTGCCATCAGGGAATACCATTGCTATGAAGGGGTTACGTGGTCTGCAATAATCTCTAGCTAGGTGGTATGTGTCAAACTAACATCCACATGAAAGCCAGTATCCAAGCTTTTCCAGCAGAACATTGTCCAGAGCATTACACTGCCTCCGCCACCCTGACTTCTTTCCATAGTGCATCGTGCTGCCATCTCTTCCCAAGGTAAATGATGCACAATCACCCGGTCATCCTCCCGATCCACCAAAAAAAAAAAAAAGTGACTCAGATGAGGCAACTATATTCCATTGCTCCATAATCCAGTTCTGACAATCAGATCACCAGTCAAAGTGCTTTTGACTTTTCAGGGGTCATCATGGGCACTCTGATCAACTGCGGCTACGCAGTCACATACGCAGCAAACTATGATGCACTGTGTATACTGACACATTTTTATCATGCCCAGCATTACATTTTTTATCAATTTGAGCTATACTGCCTCATCTGTGTGACCGGGCTTCACTCTCCACATGTATCAATGATCCTCAGGCGCCCATAGCCCTGACGTTGGACCAATTGTTCTTCCTTGTACAACTTTTGGTAGGTACTAACCACTGCATACCGGGAACCAGGGCCGGATTAACAAAGGGGCTGATGAAGCTGCAGCTCCAGGCCCTAGCCCATGGAATAGGCCCATTTAAAAAAAATTTAAAAATTAAAAAAAATTGCTCTGACTCTGTTGTCTAGCCATTACTATTTGTCCATTATAAAACTCACTCAGATCTTGTTGCTTGACCATTTTTTCTGCTTCCAACACATGAATATCAAGAACTGACTGTTCTATTGCTGCATAATATATCCCACCCCTTTACACGTGCCATTGTAAGCAATGTTACTTACTTCACTTGCCAGTAGTGATGTCCTGAACGGTTCGCCGAACGGTTCGCCACGAACGGTTTGCCGCAGACTCATCCTTGAGTAAACTTTGACCCTGTACCTCACAGTCAGCAAACACATTCCAGTCAATCAGCAGCAGACCCTCCCTCCCAGACCCTCCCACCTCCTGGACAGCATCCATTGTGAAGCTGCATTCTTAGTGAGCTGTCCATGAGGTGGGAGGGTCTGGGAGGGAGGGTCTGCTGCTGATTGGCTGGAATGTGTCTGCTGACTGTGAGGTACAGGGTCAAAGTTTACTCAATGATGAGTCAGCAGCGAACCGTTCGCGGCGAACCGTTCGGGACATCACTACCTGCCAGTGGTTTTAATGCTGTGGCTGATCAGTGTATGTGTGTGTTAACAACAAACGTTAGCAGAAATTTGTGGCACTTTTTTATATATTTTCTGTGACCTCTGTATAACCTATTGACTATACCAAACATACCAAATTCTGAAAAAACTAAGCTCTGAAACAGTATTGTGTCTTTTGTCATTTGTGACCTGTGCTTACTAAAACAGACATGTGGTGTACTCTGTAAATGAGGAGACATACCCTAAATCATTTTTAAGCATTTTTCTTTAGCTGTGCTGTTTATGTGCAAATTATTATATGGAAAATGTTGGGGAAAAAAGATCATTTTTCATTTGTTCTACTTATTTATATTATATATAATATGATACTCACATTGAATTACTGTTGCAAGCCTCTTGCAAACAAGCCTGGCAACAACACACTCCTAGAAGGGCTCCGGGGAACTTTGGTCATCAAGACAGCAGCACCTAATATTAGCCAGTTCAGAGACTACCTTACCCTAAAAGCTGCAAGGTACACCTAGGATACTTCATCTATTCATCACCCCACCTATATCTGCTGTATTCACTTTTTGGCAATTGCTATTTCTTCTGTTTTAATGGGTT
Source organism: Pelobates cultripes (assembly GCA_933207985.1). Classification (NCBI taxonomy): domain Eukaryota; kingdom Metazoa; phylum Chordata; class Amphibia; order Anura; family Pelobatidae; genus Pelobates; species Pelobates cultripes. The sequence continues at coordinate 322,223,691 of OW240912.1, read as the reverse complement.
TTTTACTTGAATTGTTGTATAGTTGCATATAGTATATTTAACCCCTAGTGTCACCAGGCCTATATCTTTTCCTTGTCAACTCTATGGATCATTAATTCCTAGTGCTTGCCCCTTCCTAAATTGCACATATTTCACCTTTTAATCACTTCCATTTCACAGCCTCAGTCTCTTGCAAACAAGCCTGACAACAACACAACTCTTCCCTCGACTCACCCACCTACCCCTAAGTCCTGTTTTAATATATTGACTTTCCTAATTACTCATGAATGGTCAGGCCCAGACTGGGACAAAAAATAGCCACAGGCATTTAAGACTGATCAGCCCATTTTTTTTCAGGTCAAGTGGCAAATAATGACAAATATAATATAACGGTATCTCATTGTCTAATTGTTATATTTAGCATGCTTCAGTCACTGTAATTAATCAGTTGGCATTATATAATTATATGATAACAAATGAAACACAATGTAATGCAATTTATAAAGTGCTTTTTCTTTAATGAAAGTTACGAAACAATAACAAATATTTGACAATTTAGTTGGTTCTTAGAGAGGTAGAACCTGTGTAAAAAACGCTCACTTAGAAACTAAGCTTTGTTAACTTAAAAGGGTACTTTTTTTAGTCAATCTCTTTTTATAGAAATTTTTATTTTTATCATAACAATGCAGGAGTTGTAACAGGCATAAAGTAACGTAAAAGTATGCTCATATGTGTAAAAACAAGTTGTACATTTGTCAAAAACTAGGCATTTATCACAGGGAATGAAATCCAGCAATGGAGCGATAACAGGAGTGTGTGAAATGCTTAGGGAGAATGGCCGTTTGAAACAGGAGATCTTACAAGTAACCCTAGCAGGTTGTTATAGACTGAAAACAATGGAGTGACAATGGAGTGGTATAACACTCCTCATCACAGGAACAAGGCCCCGAGATTCTAGGTGCCGCAGTGTACAACTGCTGGCCAGTAGGATCTGGAACGTAGGGGAACATTTAAACTGGGTATAAGTCAAACATTATCTAAACATGAATGTTCGGGCTTCAGCTGTGTAGTTCGTCTCTCAACAGAGTCAGGTTTCCAGTTGTAAAGTCAGGCTGTCAGGAGATGTGGATGGGCCTGCCTGCCTGAGAACCCGGGTGTCTGTGCTGCATCGCTGGCCGGTAAGCTGTGCAGTGACCACCAGGAACCTTGGGGATCGCCAGTGGTACTCCAGTTCCGCTGCTCTCAAGAGGTTGGTGACAGGGTTCAGCGATCTTCTCCATTGTAGCATGGATCTGGTTATGTTTTAGTAAATAGAGAGACTTGCTCCCTCAAATGTTAAGGGCGTCTTGCCGTGGAGTGCTGTCATCAGGATTCTTTTGTCTTGTGAGGGAGAGCAACGAACTATCACGTCTCTCTGCCCGATGAGGGTAGGCGGTAGATCCCATCTATATTAAATTTTTTAGCATGCGTAGGTGGCATTAAGGAGGCTACCAGTCGCCTCATGTAGTGAGGGAGCTCCTCAGGTGAGAGGTATAACTGAAGTTTAAAGGTGGTTGTGTCTGGTCCTGTCACCCAGGGCTATGTAGTGGAGAGAGAGATCTTGGTGCTGGGCTTGTAAGGCCAGAACTGAGTTCTGTAGTGAGGATAGTCCCTGCTTGATGTTTGAAATGTCGTCCTCCGAGGACTTCACCCTGTCAGTGACAGCTTGTACGTCTGCCTTAATGGCCGCCACGTTGGCTGCTAGGAGGCTCTTGATTTCTGTGACTAAATTGAGAAAGTCCCATTGTGTGACCGGGGCCGACCCGTCTGAGTCCTCTCTGGACTTCTGCACCCGCTCTGGTTGTAAGTCAGGCGGTGCGGGGTCTGCTGGTACCTTGGTGTGGTCGCGACCCGCTGCTCCCGCCATTTTAGGAGGTGGTTGTCGTTGCAGCAGGACCTCTATGTCCCTGGACCCCGATGGTGAGTCCATGGGTGGCTTTTGGGACCTTCTGCCCATCGATGCTGGGGCAGTTAGGTAAGCGTCGGGGGAGTCTTTTGTCTCCGGGTCCCCCAGAGGCTCAAATCTGCTTAGTAGTGCCGGCCAGTCCAGGCCTGCTGTGGGTCTGTAGGCCCCAGGTCTGCGTTTCCGCTGGGTATACAAACGGCATAAGGTTCTACCAGAAGCCTGTATCTCTGGGTAGGAGTAGTGTGTCAGGGGGTGTGAAACCCCGAAATTCAAGCGTTTAAACCGTGTTTAGTGTGGAGCTATACAGAGTTCCGTGTCTTTTCATTTGCTTTCATTGTTTTCAATATACAAATCTTCTCTAACCCTATATTCTTCTATGGGTGATGTCTTCAGCCAGTCCCACTGCAATGCAAAGTATTTCAGTTGGGAATTGGCACATTTTCTAATGTTGCTCCCTCATCAAATTTAACTAACCGTAGGCTAATTCTTCCATTGCGTGTGCTTGAACTCTAGATTTTTCATTTCAGAAAAGCTGCTTGACTCCAAGCATGCTGAGTCAGCATATAGGGTTCCACGGGAGAGAAAGCAGCAACTCATGCTATCTGTGACCATATCCAAGATTACGTTGTGAACATTTATCTTTTAGGCTCAAATAGCATCACAAGCTACTACATCTTTAACAGACTTGTCTACCATTTCTTTTCTTTTTCTTATTCTTTTTTGAGGTAGAGTGGGCTGTACATTCATGTTCTTAAAACGTATTTTTTGCCCACTTAACAAAATTATCAGTAGACATTGGTAGGAAATCAAAATCAACTGTTTCACGTTTTTCATATGTTCCCTGTACAATCTGAAGAGCTTTTGAAATGTCCTTTTGACTTGTCTGCAGATATTAAGATAGTGGTGTGGTCAATTCAAATATTTGCAGAATAATCTGAGCTGTGAGAATGGTTCATATTTGAGCAGGATTCTGCATATGCTTTTTGCTCTAACACGCAGCTCAGGTTTTGATGAGAAGCCAAGCAGAATCCGGATTTGAAAATTCCCAAAACACTTTTTTTAAAACAGCATCTTTTAACCACCAGAGAGTTGAATCAATTACTGAAGTCTTCATAAGTAAGAGTCTTGAGTAACTTGTTCCCAGTTATTCATGTGCTGGAAAGAATCACGAATACACACTCCAATGTCATTCAAAAAACTGAATAGTGATCCACTTGCAACTACCACTTTTGTTATACCTGCAAGTTCTAAATTCAGTATGTGTGCATAGTACCAGATTTGAATTTGCCCTGGATATTCACATGGCAGCCAGGAAGGCAAACCAATATATTGGCCTTGTATGTTTGCTGCTCCATCGATTGAACTGCCAATGCATTTTGTAATATCAAGTTTGCGTGATTTTAAGACTCTCATTAGCAATGTAAATAGATTTTGTCTCATTGAAGATTCATATTCGACAACTGCAAGAAGCTTGTCCCTGATGCAACCGGTCACATAACAAACAAATATCAAACATTGATCTTTGGAAGTGATATCTTGAGTTGTATCCGGTGCTTCCTATAGGCCAAGTAGGTGGCCGCCTAGGGCAGTTCATGAGGGGGGGGGGGCAGGATGCTCGGCTTTACAGCTCACTTGGGCGCCCCTTCTATCAAGTGAGATTAAGAAGCGTCGGCGATGTTATCGAGCGCTAGGAAGCATTTATGCTTACTATTGCCTGGCATTAACTTTACCCCTCAGCCAAGCCCCCCCTCACAGATTTCAGCAGTGCAAGGGCACTTCATTTGCCTGCTCCCGCCTCCTGCCCTATACGTGGGGACAAGTGGGCGGGAGTGAGCACTGCAGGAAGTGCAGCTGTGTCAGGCAGTGACGAGAAGCTGGGCAGCCAGGCTCAATCAAGATGCCTGGAATGCATTAACAACCAATACATGAAATGAAGGTAAGAATCAGGATGTGTGTTTGATTGGGTCAGTGTGTGTGTGTGTATCAGTCTGCATGGGTCTGTGTGTGTGTCTGTAATGGGTCAGTATATGTGTGTGTGTGTGTGTGGGTCTATAATGGGTCAGTGTGTGTGTGTGTGTGTGTGTCTGTAATGGGTCAGTGTGTGCGTGTGCCAGTCTGTAATGAGTCAGTGTGTGTGTGTGTCAGTCTGCATGGGTCAGTTTATGCATCAGTCTGCATGGATCAGTGTGGGCATTAGTCAGCATGAGTCCGTATTTGCGTCAGTCTGCATGGGTTAATTTGTGTATCTGCATGGGTAAGTATGGGTTAGTGCATGTGTGTGTGCGTCAGTCTGCTTAAATCAGTGTGTGCCTGCTTGAGTCAGTGCGTGTGTCAGTCTGCATGAGGGAGTAGAGCAAATGAGGCGGCAACATTATTTTTGCTTGGTTGTATCCACTTGAATTGAAAACATCCCAGCTGTCCTTACCTCATTGGACATGGTTTATTGGATTAGCAGACAAGTACTTTTCCTCCAGAAAACTGATTTGTTTATTCTGTTTTCAAATAATTTGTGTACGTGATCTTTCAGAAAAAAATTATACTTGCTAAGATGAAGAATGAGCTCTATAAATGTACATGGTCTTTTGTTATGTCTTCAAAATTGTATTCAGCCTCATCCTTATCTCCCCTATAACTCACTTTTACAACATCTGCTACCCTATACAGTACTTATTGCCTGTTGCTGGCTTGTTCGTGCCTTAGGTATTTGTTTATACAAAAGTACTGCTGGATTTCAGAAAAACAAGCTCCAGGACACAGATTGTGCATTCCACTTTTCTTGTGCTCTTTAATTCTTTGATGAACATTATGCTTATCTGTCATTCCTTCAATCAAATAATTTTTCATCTGATGTTGAAAAGGCCAGGTAAACAGAGCAAAACATAGCTTTCTTTTCATTAAAGTAGGTGAGCCATGTGCGACTTGTCCCATCTTTACGTTTTGCAGCCTTTCTTTAATACTGGATCTGGAATTTCCTGCTGTGGATGAGGTTTGAAAAAGACAGCAAGTTGATTTTTATTTGGACAAGTAAAATAAATGAATGATGAATGGTTTATGTATTAAGGTTGTCACTCTGTAATATCTACAATCACTTGTTCTGCTGATTCTCTGTGTTCTTTAGTGGATAATTCTTCTATTTCATCAACACATTCCACTAAATCATCTTCTACTATTATTATTTCAGTGTTTGCTGCCTTTCTACTTGTCCCTGGTATGGAATCTCTGGAATTCTGCATGCAGACTTAACATATCCATAATTTGAGCACATTTCTGAGCATCGAGTACCAAACCCTTTTTACATTTCTGTGCTTTCCTTTTGGTTTCTTAAAGGCATATTTTTATTATCTAAGTAAAATAAAAAATGTCACTGAGTCTTCAAACATCATGGTTTTTAAGGCTGAGTTGTTTGATTTTACATATTGTGTAAAGAATCCATTTATTGATTTGTTTAAATAGCTTACCCATAGTAGATTTGTTTAGACTACGCCTGTAGCTCCTGCTGGAAAGTCCACCAGGTAGTTTAAGTGGCTAGTTCATCTTTTATATCCACATACATAATTTATAAATATAAGTAAACTGGAGCCCTCTAGGCAACATACCAAATGTGACATTAATTTATAATAATAACATCATATAATGGTATAAGTATAAATTTGATATATTAATAAAACAGTATTCTGCAACATAGTCTAAATTAACTCAGTAGGCACCCATACAATTTTATCTCAATTAAATAGAAAGCAATAAATAAACACCCAAAATAATACAGACAATAAAGAATGTGGAAAAAAATCACAATACACGTTTAAAAAAAAAGGAAATATAGCAACCTGGCTGCCATAGAGACAGTCAGCTGGTGGATTGGGAGCAGAGGTGGTCGGGAAAGAGCATCAGTTGCTTCATCATATTTGAAGTAGTGGGCAGGAGGACCCTGTTGAAGAAGGGCTGTCTTTCCGCATGGGCACGCTGGGCACTTGCCTGGGGGCCCCACAAGTATAGGTGCCCAACTGCGTTGCCCATGTTCCCAGGCCGACAGGGGGGATCCTTTGATCTCCCCTGCCGGCCAACGGAGAGCAGGCCCTGCTCAGTTGCTCTTGTCCCTCTCGGGCCGGTGAAGAAATCAAGGATCTCTGTCACCGGCCTGAAAAGCCCTTCATTCATGACAAGGATTGAACTGGGAGGAAGTTCCTCCCGAGAGAATGCTAATCGGAACGTTGCCATGGCAACACACCGACACAGCACTCCCCTCGCGGGAGAAGTACAGGTAGCCTGCAGCCACAAGAGCTGCAGGCTAAAGAGCACCAATCACCACTGGACCACTAAGGCTGGCAGTGTGTTCCACTCCCTGGATAAAGGTAAGAAGAAGGGGACACACACAAAGCTTTTACTAATGTTTTTTTATTTTTTTTAAATAATATACATATGCATAAATATACATAACCTTATGCACCCCTCACATACACTCTGCACCCCTCACACACACAGCACCCCCACACCCACACTCTATACCCCTCCCACACACAGCACCCCTCACAAACACACTCTGCACCCCCCCATACACACATAGCACCTCTAACACACTCTGCACCACTCACACACAAAGCACCCCAGCCTAAACAGCACCCCTCACACACACCATCCCTACACACACATACACTGCACCCCTCACTGAAGTCTGTGTGCGTGTATTTAGTAGTCTGTGTGTGTATTCAGCAGTCAGTGTGTATAAGACTGTCTGTGTGTGTGCGTGTATCCAGCAGTCTGTGTGTATCCAGCAGTCTGTGGGTATTCAGCAGACTGTCGGTATTCAGCAGTCTGTGTGTATTCAGCAGTCGGTGTGTGTGCTGAGTATACACACAGACTGCTGAATACACACACACACACCGACTGCTGAATACACACAGACTGTTCTCATTCTTACTCTCTTCCCTTTACATTTTTTCTCTTTTTCAAAAAGTATACATATCCTTCCACCCAACAACTGCATGTAATTCAATCTGCATTGCATCTTCTATACTCCCTTCACCCCTTGTTTCATCCCATGCCATGTCTTCCCCTCCATCCTCTAAAATCCAAAGTCCACCCTGTTACACTGTGGGGATATTTATGGGATGATAATATTAAACAGTCGAGAACCGCCCACTATTTCAATTCTCTTAGATCTTAGAGATCGTTATCATGTAAGTGAAATGTATTCCATACAAATAAAAATCACAATGTGTTATAAAAATAGATTTCATTTATTGTGACAATAAAATAACAATAATATTAGGCAGCATGCATGATATTAATCAGTGAATATTTAGTATAACATAAGTATGCAATACAATGGAATGGCTATACACGTTCCAATGGCTAACAGAATCTCCTGTCACTTGATAAGATTTATGAGGGTACTTCATGGACAAAAGTAAAGCTTCACACAGCGAAAAGCCATAAAACCTTGGCTAACAGTTAAATCAACTGAGTAACCCTTTCAATGCTGACTAGATCCTCCTAGGCATATAATATCCTATTCTCATGTAGTTTTCAATTAAAATAACATTCAAACCAGCTCATTAATCATTTCCTGGAACCATCCAATAAGAATAATCTACCAGATTCTATAAGCCGAATTTTAATTTGCCTAAAAAGATATCTTATCTTATTTTAGAGCAAATCAATACACCTGGATAAAAACAGCGGTATGCTAACATGTGATACTATCACATTAATATATAATTATTCTTAATTCCACCTGCAGAATGGAATGTTTATAACTATATATTCTTTAGTTAACTAAGATTTCTAAATATTGAAATCTGACTGTGATTTATCCAGTCATATATCATGCTATTAGTACATTTTTAAATAATTTAAATTAATTAAATAAAACCAGCATAATTACCAGTTATGTAGATATTCTCATCAGATGAGTAGGTAGTCCCAGGAACTTGATTGGTTGTATGGAGGTGCGTGAGTAATAGAGAAAAGTGGTGTTGGTTAGAAAGTCAGAGTAAAATTCAAAGTGTCAAGGAGTTGTGTCCAAGAGAGTTTAAGAGTAGAGTGTTAGTCCCAGAGAGTGTTTCTTGAGTCTCTCTCTCTGCATGTCCGAATCGGAATCCCCAAACTTCTCCAACTACCTCTCTCTACCCTTTGTCCTAACTTTTAAAGGGCCAGACTCTCTGTACATCATTAGTTGATACGGCCAATAGGAAGCTGAAGGTGGGTTCCATCGATGGATCGCAATTTAGGTATTTGGTCCATAGAGGGCAGTCTCGTCTAACTAAACCTTCCTATCCAGGAAAGAGTTAACTTTTCCTGATGACGATTTTGACGTCATTTGGCTTATCTAAAATGACTACCATAACTTAAATTTGCTGTCAGTTGAAAGCGTTTGTCTCAGTCTTTGTGGCAACTACTTTGATCGTAATTTGTAAAACTGACAGTTCTAAACTCAATTTCACCCCTTACTTACAATTAGACGTTGTAAAATCTAGAAAGTAAAATTAATTACTTAGTCTTCTCTGTTACTAGTGTCTGTGTTTATATAATGCATTCCTTAGCTCAGGCTCAGTGGTTAGTGAAATCAAGGAAATTATGTGTCTTTGTTATCCTGAAGATAGCCAAATGGAGTCCGCTCTGTTCTGAGTGACTCTGGCAATATACACTTTTAATTTCTTTCTTAGCACAAAATGTCTGCCGATATAAATATCCTGAAAACACTGCAAAAATTGTTCAGGAATGGTTTGCGGAACATGGCAAAGAGTTCAAGGTGTTGCTGTGGTCTCCAGGGCAAAAGGTCTCAACCAGCTTGAGCACTGTGGGATGTGCTGGAACAACAAATCCGATCCAATGAGATCTCACCTCACAACTTGCAGGATTTAAAGGATATGCTGCTAATGTCTTGGTGCCAGATGCCACAAGACGCATTCAGAGATCTTGTGGAGTTCATGCCTTGATGCATCAGAGCTGTTTTGGCAGCACGAGAGGAGCCTTCATTATCTGATGAGGTGGTTTGTGGCTGTTGTCATGTTGTGGTAGGTGTAATGTTGTTGCTGATCAGTGTATTTACAGCATATATATAACAAGCAGCCCCCATACACGTTACATAAGGGAACTATTTACAGTTTGTAGGGTGTACAGGGAGGTGCTTGTGGTCTTTGTGAGTTGCGTTGTTGGTGAGGCTGTGTTTCATGTGTGGGAAGTGACTGTGTCAATGGAGGATGTGTGTTTTTGGATGTGACTGTGACAGGGTGATGGTGACATGGGGAGGGTTGTGAGTGTTACAAGGTGTGTAGTGAGGTAAATGTGGCATAGTAAGAGTGACAGGCCACGGCTCCCGGCTCTTTCGTCGGAGTGGCCGTACATAAACTAAGCAGCCACGCAGACAGAAATGTTTTATACTTACCTGGCTCGTAGCAGACCTCTCGTTCCGATTCCCAGCAAGTGCGGCGTTTTTAGGGACGCCGGCAGCTGCAGTTCCAGTTTAAATAGGAAACTTACCCTAGCCCACAAAAATGGCACCAACGTGCATGCGCAAGCAAATTTTGGGGTCAGAGGCCAGGTACAGCCAATTACAACATCAAGAGAGTTATTTAAACCCAGAATAGCATTGTGTCAGTGCCATGTTGTGGTTTCCATTAGATGGTTGTCAAAAAGTGCGTTCTTGTTCTAGTTCTTTTTGGTGTTTTGACTTTGGCTTGTATTTTGAATTTCCCTTATTTTGGTATCTTTGACTTTTGGCTTGCTTCCTTGTTGTGTCTCTTTCTGTGTCCCTGACCTTGCCTAGTATTTTGAGCATTCTTATTTACGTTAAGTCTGGCCATTCTAAGGCCCAGTATACGTTGTCCTTGTTTATTGTTTGTTACATACTTAAAAGGGGTGAATGTAACAGGGTTTAGAGGGTAGTGTGACAGTGTGCAGGGTGAGTATGAGGGGTGACAATGTATGGGGGCTGAGCATGTGTGTGGGATTGCAGTGTGTGGAGGCCTCTGAACACACTGTAATGCATTTTTTAAAATTTACATTTATCTCCTTCTGCTTACGTCCTGGGCAGGGAGTGGGGCAATAATCTATTCCCTGCTGGTCTGGTGGATTCTCTGGTGGCTGATGGGTTTCCAACGCAGGCCTGCACCTCTGGCTTGGTGAAGACCACTCCCTTCATGACTTGGAGGAAGCATCAGCAGAAAGCAAGTCCCATAGAGAGGTGCAGACCTGCTCTAAAAGTAGCATAGGGCCAGACAGGGAGACCTGCAGCTCTCCTCACTGGTCCATGCAGGTGCACTTAAAAGAGCATGCAAGATAATGATAGCATCAGTTCTGCTGTCTGGGTCCCAAAGGGGACAATTTGCGAACAAAATACGTTTGCCTAATACAAATTTTACTTGTAACTTTAAAAATCCTGTATACACAATTTCAGGGTATGGGTGCTTACTCTGTAAATTTTGTATACACGATTCCCGATGTGAATGGATTAAATATTTAGGGGTAATGGTTATTTGTTAAAACAACTAATTTTCAAGTCCTTGGAGTTGTTGAATTTGATGATCCTATTAAAGTTTTGATTGTAATGCCTGAAACTTGAGTGTTTTTATTGTAAGGTATCAGGCCTGTTTCACCAATAATAAAAGTGGTATTGGGATGATGACAAAATTGAG
>OW240912.1:322195699-322213031 GCA_933207985.1 Pelobates cultripes | reverse complement strand
ACTACAGAGACATCTTTGACAGTTCACTCATTAACATGTCAGTAAATAGACATGTTCGTACAAATTTCATGCCATTTGGACATTCGGATGCTCACGAATTTGCTGAGGCTCTGAAGTGATTTGGATTTCTGAAAAGTGGCAAAATAAGAGAGATGGAGGGAAAATTATGTGAATGATAACAGAAATCTTGACCAATAAGCTAATTCCTTTTGTGCAATGTAATGCTTGCCCAATCTTATTTCACTATTCCCTTCCCAATGAAATGAGCAAATTTTTGTGCTTGATGTTAGAGGACAGCCAATTACTGGTGATTTTGTCACAAACACTTGGCCGATAAAGGCACACAGAGTCATAGACGTGAGATAGTATATAAATCAGGCTGTCAGGGTGTTGGCTTGCATTCATCTGACCAGACTGGTTGTGAAAGCACAAGAGACTGAAATAGATAAATGACATTACATTTATTGTACTTTAGTTGTTGCAAACTTGGGGAGCCACATTGATTTTCAGTGTGTGTTCCAGGGAGAGAGAGTGTCACATCCTGTTCCTCGCTGTGGATCATTCTGGCTATGGCTTCTGGTATCCAGTACTCTTTTTACAATTCTTGTTTTGTTTTTCCTGTTTTTTTGGTTTTCTATTCTATGCCTGGTTTTCTTTATGCTGGGTTTTTCTTGGTTCATTTCTGTAATCCGTCCCTGGAATTCCCAGTCTCCAGGTTTCCTTTAAATGTTTGTTTTATGTTGCCATACCCGTTTGTTTTCCATCATTTCTTTTGTTTCAGAGTCCCTGCAGGCAGCTGCTCAAGGCTTCTGCCCTTTCTTGCAGGTAAGTGCTATATGTTACAAAGACTCCGTTACACAAACTTGTTATATTATTATTCCCTGTTTTTGCTTATTAAGACTCTATTTAACAGCATTCAGGCCAGGCGAACAGAGCAGATGAACTATTATAAAGCCTCATTCGTCGGTGCGAACAACCGACCACCCAGCCCTAGGCGCGTGCCGCCACTTAACCCCGTCACCCCGCAAAGTAATGAACGGCCGACCACCCAGCCCTTGGCGTGTGCCACCACTTAACCCCATTGCCCCGCAAAGTACCGAATAGCCGGCCACCCTGCAAGCGGAGTGTGCCGCTTATCAACCTGCCCTCCGGCATTGCGGTCTGCGGTTAACCGCCGGTGAAGTGCCTCTCCCGGGTGGGCTCCATTCGTACCACGAACGGACGGGACAACCAGACGGGAAGCGGGGATTCGCATGATTCTGTACCCGGCCTTCGCTCCATGAGTACAGCATTGAGGTCCCACTGGCCATTGACTGACTCAAAAACATGGCCGCCATCGAGGGCTTGGAAACCAACTACCGAACAGGATTTCATACGGTAGAAATCTCCTATTCTGTTTGTGGGAACTGGGCGCTATTCGCACACCTAATGCATCCAACGCAGAGCTACCGAACAATATGTAGAAAGGACTATATTCACTGGATAATGCCTGAATTATATATTTTTATGCTGTTTTCTGGGACATAATAAAGCATGGTCGTTTTGGGCGCTTGGAGATAATTAGATTGTATAACCATTGGCTTCATTATCTCCAAGCTGGGCGGGTACTAGTTTGAATGATACACTGTATGGGGATTGGTTGAATATTTGTACGGTACCTGTATCCCATCAGGTCCAGAGGGGGCTGTCCCTGGACCTGGGGACTTGCATAAATTGCCATGCTTGTGTGCCAGTAAAGCTAGTTCGTGTTGACCCTCAACTCGCAGCCTCGACTCATGTTGTAGGGATCCGGAAATATTAGCGCTCTTACAGCTAGTGGGATATTCTACACTTGCAGATTCTACCGAATGGAACCACGTTCGACTCTCTAACTTTGGGAACCAGGACATCCAAGCGATCAACCCTCCTGCTAGACCGGGGGCAATCGTAACAATTGGTGGCAGCGGCGGGATAATCCTGGGATTCCTAAGAGAGCTACGGAACGGATGGAGAGCAATTACGAGAAGCTGAAATGTACCACGTTGAAAGATCTGCTCGAGAGCCGAGGTGGGAACGCAAGCAATAGACCAAGGAGAGAATTAATCGCTGACCTGACCGAGATGGACCAGAGCTTTACCATGGCAGAACCCACGGTACTACCTAACGATGAGAAGACGAGAATTGTCCAGGAAAGGCTCCCCCTATATGGGCCAAACCCTTCTGTGGAATTAGTGAGGCAGCTGATGGCGGAGGCAGAAGCGAATATCGAAAGGGCTCGAGGCCATGAGCTCAGTTTAAAAACCGCATCACTTGGGACCACCAGCAACGCACAGAGCATTTCTACGGAAGCAGCGGGGCAACCGAAAATCCAGTTTGCGGCATTTAAGCCATTCATGGAGAACGAGATGGGGATCGACGAATTCCTAACCGATTTTGAGCGTGCCTTCAGTGTGCCTTGCATCAAATCCCCACAACAGCCTGGCCGCGGATACTGGCAGGGAAACTAGCCGGGTGGGCAACGGAGGCGTTCAGGACTCTTAGCACGGAAGACGTCGCTCAATACCAGCATGTCAAAGACATGTTATTGAGATGGTATGCAGTAACCCCCGACACGTACCGCAGGCAATTCCGCAACACTAAAAAGAAGCCGAATGATACCCATGCTGAATGGGCCCACCGAACGCGGAGAGCAGCTACACATTGGATGAATGGGTGTCGAGCAGTCACGGCAGCCGAAGTGTTGGAATTATTTTTACTGGAACATTTTTACGAGGGACTGGAGCAAAAAGACCGAGAGTGGTTAAAGGATCGCCGACTGAGTGATCTCAACGAGGCAGCGGGACTGGCTGACGAACACTGGGACGCACGGGTCCAGAAATTTAGCAGCTCCCGAACGGCCACTCGCACCAAGCCAAGGGACACGTACCGATCAAACCCACGAACGGAGTTTCGCACACCGGTGCCGGCGGGACCTACCCGATACGCCGGACCACCCAACCAGTACAGACAGGAACGCTCCCGTCCCACCTGCTACAAATGCAAACAGCCAGGGCACCTCATTGCTAACTGCCTCCTCTACAGCAACTATCCCTCGAGGAATTACAATGCAGCTTCCTCAGTAAACAACTGCCCAGCACGCGCTTTCTGTGTCGAACAAGAAAGTCCCATAGAGGAATATTTGGGACCCCTACACGAAGCGAACCCAGTATATGCGGTGAATGATAACCGACAACACCACAGGTAGGAGGTATTGCTGGAGGGTCGCCCCACACAGGGGTTGAGAGACACAGGGGCCACTATCACCCTGGTACAAGGCCGACTGGTACCAGCACACAGGCGTTCCACGGACACCGTTGCGGTTCAGGTGGCTGGAGGGGACATTTACAAACTACCCACAGCTCAAGTACATTTGGATTGGGGTGCGGGGAAAGGAGTTGTGAAAGTGGGGATCATGGACAATTTGCCAGCCGAGGTTCTACTGGGCAACGACCTGGGACCCATGACTTCTGCCTATGCTCCTTCCTACAACTCGGAGGCACATCCTGTCACTACCCGGTCACAAGCAGGAAGGACTCGAAACCCTTCACCAGTGCGGGAAACTCAGGTAAGACCAAACCCGACTGTGACTAACCACCCGTCCCCATTACCCTGGGATACCCCTGCAGCCTTTGAGGCTGAAACTAAAACTGACCTGACCCTGCAGAAGTATAAGGAGAGAGCCGATACAGGGACTGGGGGATCAGACCAAGAGACATTCGCATGGGAACAGGGCAGACTCTACAGACTTACCAAAAAGAAAGGGAACCATAGGAGGCAGTTAGTCATTCCCCACAAGTATAGACGAGATATACTCAGAGTGGGTCATGACATCCCATTAGCCGGACATTTAGCAGTGACCCGTACCCTCAAACGGATCACCCATACGCTCTTCTGGCCAGGGGTACATGCAGATGTGCGCACATACTGCAACACATGTGAGGTATGCCAACGGGTAGGCAAGAGAGGAGACCACCCTAAGGCACACCTTGTGAACATGCCCATTATAGAGGAACCTTTTAGCCGGGTAGCCATCGACCTAGTAGGGCCCCTTGCCACCCCTAGTCCATCCGGAAAGAGATACATTCTTACCGTGGTGGACTACGCTACCCGCTACCCAGAGGCAGAAGCTCTATGTAATATTCAGGCGGACACCATAGCTAATGCCTTAGTACAAGTATTCTCTCGGGTAGGATTCCCTAGGGAGATCCTATCCGATAGAGCTACTCAGTTCACTGCTGAACTAACGCAACAACTTTGGCATGTCTGTAAAATAAAATCCCTACTGAGCTCCCCGTATCATCCTCAGACTAATGGGCTATGTGAGAGGTTCAATGGGACCCTCAAACAAATGTTAAAAACGTTCACCCAGGAATACAGAGGCTGGGAACGTTTCCTATCGCATCTCCTATTCGCATACGGGGAGGTGCCCCAGGAAACAACCTGATTCTCTCCGTTCGAACTGCTCTACGGGCGTAAGGTGCGGGGCCCCCTAAACCTGATCCGTGAGCACAGGGAGGGAGAGACAGAGAATGCTGGAGTTCCCATTGTGCCCTATGTACTGGAGCTTAGGGACCGCATGGAGTAACAAGCCAGGTTGGTCCAGGCTAACCTCCAGGTGGCCCAAAAGCGACAGAAAGTCTGGTATGACAGAGGGGCGAGACAAAGGAGTTTTTGTGTAGGGCAGAAAGTGATGGTGCTTAAGCCTGTCAAAGCAGACAAGCTGCAAGCAGCCTGGAAAGGACCATACCAGGTAGTAGAGAAAAGGGGGGACACTACCTATGTGATTGCCAGCTGTCACGACGAGAACTTAAGGAAGATATTCCATGTAAATATGTTAAAGGAATATCTTCAACGACCCGAAGATATAGCGGCCATATGTAGCCCGGCCAGCGAAGACCCAGATAGTCTTCCCATACCTGACTTGCTTACCCAGAAAGACCCTTCAGATATAGTGGGCCAAGTGCAGATAGGGGACCGACTGAACCCAGTAGAGAGGGAGCAGTTACACCAACTGCTCCATGAGAAACAGGCCATATTCTCCCAGAAACCAGGGTACACCAACTTAGCCACTCACCAAGTGGACACCCCAGGGCAGCAACCTTTAAGACAGGCCCCCTACCGGATTCCTGAGGCGGTCCGAGCAGGGATGAAAAGGAGATAACAGAGATGCTCCAGCTAGGGGTCATTGAGTCCTCCGATAGTCCCTGGGAGTCCCCAGTAGTACTGGTCCCCAAGAAGGATGGTACTACCCGCTTCTGTGTGGACTATCGGAAGCTTAATGATAAGACCGTGACCGATGCATATCCCATGCCCAGGGTGGATGAATTACTGGATCGCATAGCCAGGGGAAACTATCTGACCACCACAGACCTCTGCAAAGGTTATTGGCAAATTCCCCTGGCCAGGGAAGCTATCCCCAAGTCGGCATTCGTCACCCCCTTCGGCCTATACCACTTTAAGGTTATGCCATTCGGGATGAAGAATGCCCCTGCTACATTCCAACGCTTGGTGGATAGACTCCTTGATGGCTTCCAGGATTTTGCCTGTGCATACCTGGATGACATAGCGATCCATAGTGAGTCCTGGGAGGAACACTTAGCCTAGGTGGGAATGGTTCTGGATCAGATTCGGGTTGCAGGCCACCTCTGAAGCCAGAGAAATGCCATTTTGGAATGGCTGAGGTGCAGTACTTGGGTCACTGAGTGGGTTGGGGGAAGCAGCGACCGGAGCCAGCTAAGATAGAGGTGATCGCAAACTGGCCCACCCCCACCACTAAGACGCAAGTGCTAGCCTTTCTGGGCACGGCTGGGTACTATAGAAAGTTTGTGCCAGACTATAGCACTATAGCCAAGCCCCTGACAGACTTAACCAAGAAAAATCTTCCTCGACAGGTCCTGTGGTCTCCCCACTGTGAAGCCGCGTTTCAAACACTCAAAACTGCTTTAAGTAATGCTCCTGTCTTGGCTGCCCCAGCCCCTAATCAACGTTTTATTGTTCATACAGACGCTGCCATGTTCGGGCTGGGAGCTGTCCTCCGCCAAGTAGGAGACGATGGGAAGGAACAGCCGATTGCCTACATCAGCCGAAAACTCCTGCCACGAGAGGTCAGCTATGCCGCAGTGGAAAAAGGAGTGATTGGCCCTGGTGTGGGCACTAAAGAAGCTAACCCCCTATTTGTATGGACAAGAGTTCACTCTGGTGACAGACCATAACCCGTTAGTGTGGCTCAACCGGGTCACGGGATAATGGCCAACTATTACGCTGGAGCTTATCACTACAACCGTTTAATTTTACTATCACCTACCGACCTGGGAAACAAAATGGCAATGCCGACGGGTTATCACGGCAAACTGACCTCAGTCCAGCATAATTCTTCAGTCTGGACAGCCTTAGTCTTCCCCGAAAAGGGGTCAGACAGTGTCTGCCAGAGAGTTCCACAAAGAGGGAGAATTGTTACAAAGACTCCGTTACACAAACTTGTTATATTATTATTCCCTGTTTTTGCTTACTAAGACTCTATTTAACGGCATTCAGACCAGGCGCACAGAGCAGATGAACTATTATAAAGCCTCATTCGTCGGTGCGAACGACCGACCACCCAGCCCTAAGTGTGTGCCACCACTTAACCCCGTCACCCCGCAAAGTAACGAACGGCCGACCACCCAGCCCTTGGCGTGTGCCACCACTTAACCCCGTCACCCCGCAAAGTACCGAATAGCCGGCCACCCTGCAAGCGGAGTGTGCCGCTTATCAACTTGACCTCCGGCATTGCGGCCTGCCGTTAACCACAGGTTAAGTGCCTCTCCCGGGCGGGCTCCATTCGTACCGCGAACGGACAGGACAACCAGACGGGGAGCGGGGATTCGCATGATTCTGTACCCGGCCTTCGCTCCATGAGTACAGCATCGAGGTCCCGCTGGCCATTGACGGACTCAAAAACATGGCCGCCATCGAGGGCTTGGAAACCAACTACCGAACAGGACTTCATACGGTAGAAATCTCCTATTCTGTTCGTGGGAACTGGGTGCTATTCGCACACCTAATGCATCCAACGCAGAGCTACCGAACGATATGTAGAAAGGACTATATTCACTGGATAATGCCTGAATTATATATTTTTATGCTGTTTTCTGGGACATAATAAAGCATGGACGTTTTGGGCGCTTGGAGATAATTAGATTGTATAACCATTGGCTTCATTATCTCCAAGCTGGGCGGGTACTAGTTTGAATGATACACTGTATGCGGATTGGTTGAATACTTGAACGGTACCTGTATCCCATCAGGTCCAGAGGGGGCTGTCCCTGGACCTGGGGACCTGCATAAATTGTCATGCTTGTGTGCCAGTAAAGCCAGTTCGTGTTGACCCTCAACTCACAGCCTCGACTCGTGTTGTAGGGATCCGGGAATATTAGCGCTCTTACAGCTAGTGGGATATTCTACACTTGCAGATTCTACCAAATGGAACCACGTTCGACTCTATGACTTCGGGAACCAGGACATCCAAGCGATCAACCCTCCTTCTAGACCGGTGGCAATTGTAACACTATATATGTCTTCTTTGGTTGTTTTAGCATACATTAGGCAGTGTAGGACCTGCCAGATATGGGGTACATTGGCATTGTTGGCAGGCTTATGGGCTTATGCAATGTTTGATCATATAATGTGACTAAATCCCCATGATTTTCATATATAGTGCTTAGTTATTTCTCCTCTTGTTTTGCCTATCTTATCTTGTCTTGTTTTAGTTTGTATTCCCAGTCCATGTACAATCATGCCCATGTTATGTTCATGTTTCCCTCATGTCTTGTGTACATGTTCTGGGTTTAGCTTCCTATCCTTCTCCGGTTCTGGGTTCTCCTAGTTCTGTCTTGTTTTCATGTTTGGTGCCTTTCCTAGCCTTGTCTTGTTTCTGCACTGGATACACTCCTGCTGCAGAGCCTCCCTGTTCAGCTCTGGGATATCTGCTTAATTCCTGCTCCTAGTTCCTGGGATCCGCATAAGCCGATTCAGGTTTCTGGTTGTGGCTGCACAAATGCTGGTGCTCAACACCAGGGGGCCCTGGGGGCCCTGGTTACCCTGCACCAGACCCTGCTAATCCACCTCCCCACTGTGACTCCTACTCTGAACATCAAGCACACCGCCGCCCGGACAGTGTCTGGGTCCCGGGCACCAGACCGCTACCCTGACAGAGAGGAAGTTTTGTCTTTTTTTTTCTTCTGCATTTTGTTTCTTTTTTTTTGAAGAAGGAGGGATGAGAGAGTGTGTGGCTGTGCAAGCCAGGAAGTATGATTGCCAGGGTGTCTCTCTGCTGCACTGTGACTTTGATATAGTGAATAATTTTGTGTTTTTTAGTTTTCTGTGATTTAGTTTAAATAAAACTTTAATAAAATAAAAGAAACCATAATGGATCGTCCACGTCCTCCTAACATTCTCCCCTCTCTCACGCAATCTCACTTGCTTGTTCACATACAAATTGCTTTCTATCTGCTCTCACACTCTGCTCACTCTCTGCTCCTAAACTCTCCACAAATATGGTGTCACAGGGGTGGGATTATATAGTGTGCAGAAGTGTTGCATGCTGGTAGTGCTCCCTGATTGGCTGCACTATCTGTGCAGTGAAAATATAATTTAGTAAATTGCATATATACTAAACTAACACTACTAATTATTAACTAAATCCAGACCACTTCATTAAGATTAAGTGGTCTGGGTGCTGCTGTGGTCCACTATGCAATGTAAACACATTGCTGTTTAAGAAAAAAAGCCACAAATGTTTAGTTTTCAAAACAAACGAGATTCTGAACTGCCGAATGCCTGAAATGAATGACATGTCGAATGCCCGAATGCTGAATGTCCAAACAGAATGCCATTCGGCAGTTCTGAAGTGCCGAACCGAATGCCATTAGTCCGAATTGCCAAAGCAGACAATTTTTTTTACTTACCCGAATTTCCAAACAAAACCGAACCAAATTATTTGCCCATGCACAACCCTATCAGTAAATATTTGATGTGAGATTGTAATTTCCCTAACAGATTGGGTTTTTAATGCTTACTACTGTAACAGGAAATACATTGATACTTAATTAACTATAATCTCCATACTTGCCTCGATTTCTTTCTTAAGTGCAGCATGTGTTCCAGTTTCTTTCTCATATAACTCACTTTTTGCAGTAATCAACTGTTTTATTTCTTTTATTTTCTCATTTAATTCTTCAGTTTCTTCCTGTTAAAAACAATGCCAGATTATTTTCTTAATAAAGTGAAAAATGTAAACTAAATCTCCGTAACATGCTAAATTAGTGTTCTCTGTCCATGCAATATACCAGGTATCAGCGACATCTTGAGTCTTCAAGCAAAATTATGCCCTGTGCCACTTGACATACAGACAGATACACACATACACAATACATATAAGAGTGTGTATTAGCCCTCTGAGTAACAGTGTGCAAAGCCATCCATTGTACTTAATCCTGTCTTTCAATTAGTTAATCCAATGTTACATACACCAATGTTACATACACAAATACTGTATATACAGTATTTGTAAAAGATTGCATATGTATTTGAAAAGTAACGTGTACATCCAGTGCCAACTCGTGCATATTTGCATACGTAGAGCCAACATGTATGCATTTGTGTGAAAAGCCAGTATGTGTAAATGCAAAGCTGCATTTGAGAGAAGTTCAAATATGTATACGAAGTGGTCTACTTATGTGTAGTTTCAGAATGCATTTGTGTATACTATTATACTTGATGAATTGTGGGGGTATTGGTGTGTGTAGTGTTTGAGTGTGTGAATGCAAACACATATTGGAGTATGTCAATGTGTGTGAATGCAAGTGTTTATTCATTAGTATTGTCACTGTGTTTGAATACAACATTCTGTTACTAATAAGAACAGGTGTGAGCAAATGAAAAGGTGAATCTGTGCAGAAGGTTAGTGAGGTAAATGCAAAGGTATATATCTGTATAATGCTCATGTGTAAGCACAGCTGAATTAGTGTGAAAATGCAAGTGTGCATTTGTGTGGACTGTGTGTGGGAATGCAGGAGTTATTCACAAAACGTGGAAGTATCAGTAATTAATCAGGGAATTTAACATTAACAAGCAATGACAGATGAATTGTAAACATTTTTTAACTGGTTTTCCACCTAGTGTACTGAGGTGTCCACAATTTGAAATTTCCGGGTGTGGAATGGTATGTGGTGTTTGACTGTCATTAGGACTTTGCATTGATAGAGGGCTAGAGCCCAAATGTTTCTTTGTTGTGTCCTTCAATAATTGTTGGAAACACACTGATGTGCACAAAGCATCTGTTGGCGCAGACCTCAAATGGGTACTCCAAGAACCATAACCACTACAAGCTGTTGTAATGATTATGGTGCTAGGAAACTATAGATGCAAGTCTTCAATTTTTGTCAAACCATTTTCCAGTGGTTAACAAAAACATATGGATTCCCTAGCATCTAAACCTTACCTCCTCAACTTCCCACAATGATGCATGATTTTCAGTTCCTTGTTATTTGCCCTAGTGTTTGTACAACGTGAGTATTTCAACTATTATGAATTGCTATTGCAGGCGGATCAACACAGGAAAACTGCAAACATGTACAAACAATTGATCAGTTAATGAGGAAGTGAAATTTCCCTGAAGTGATTTTGCAATCAGAGGGAGACATCGTTGCGTGCTATGGAATCCATTTTTTTTTTTTTTTAATTAAAAAAAAAACAAAAAACATTTTAAACAACCTCTTTGAATCTGCTTTCACAAATACTCGAGGGGACTGTATCCACAGTTCTTAGTAAAAAAAAAAACCTTTGTCGTGGATATGGTGCTTGGAGTTTACTTCTATGTACTTATCACAAGAACACGATTAAGAAGTTTCAAAAACAAAACTAGTATCAGCCAAATGTTTAGGAAAATATAATGTTAAAATAATGACGAAAGATTTTAATGACTGCATGCTGAATTCTTCCTCCGTGCTAATCCTGACCACACACATGACAGTAGTAGAAAGTGGTTATAAAAAAAAAAAAGGAAGTCTCACTGAAGGAGTTCCAGAAGACACCAACAATGAATGAATACTCGAGGGAAGAACAGAACTTACAAAATCGAAACAGATAATCTGTGTTATGCAAAGCAGAAACGTATAACCTGGCAATCCACTGTAAAATGACAGGAACTGGTCAAATATAAACCAAAATAAAAAATACAGAAAATACAAAATCACAAGATTGCGATTAGTTGGAAATTTTTATTTGTTTGTTGGTGGACAAAGAAGGAAGCAAAAGTAAAAGGGTTTTCTATATCTAATGAAGAAAAAAAAGTCTGAAAGGAGTATTTCCAAAGAAAAAATAATTGATCAATAGAAAGACTCCACAGACACTGATAGGCTAAATATACAACAGAAATTACCCAAAATTGCAGACAAGTCTGCATCTGTTTGGTTGACAATGGGAAAACTCTATTAAAATTATAGTTGTGTGGAAAAACATTGATGCAGTTTGAGAAGTTGTGAATGCATAAAGTTCTATATATAGATTTAGCACCATAATGAGCAGATATGTTGTGTTCCTTATAATAAAACATACAAAAAGATCTTATTGTTACCTTTAGATTTTAAATTCCTTGCTCCTTACAAAGGAAAAGTAAAGTCAAAGTCAATTCTACTAAAAGGCAGAGCCGACTGCCTTAGCAACCATTGGGCCTAGGAGAACCCATGTCTGGGTGACGGCGGGATGTGGTTGAACAAATCTCCCATCTCTTGTAGGTCACTCTTTGTAGCAATGACTTTGTGGAGAATCTTCTTTATACTCTAACCGGACTATTTACGGTGACTGGAGGGGGCAGGTAATGAGCAGCAAGCAGCATCCTTTCAGCCCTGTGAAGGAAGATGCTTTGTCTACAATAGAGGGGTAGGTGGTACAAAGAGAACTAAGTGACACAATGCGGGGCGAGAAGGGTAAGAGAAACAAGAGGGAGGAGTACAAGCCATGGGGGGGGGGGGAGAGACACAGGGAGTGAGGCTGAAGGGAGATAAGAGACTCAGTGGAGTAAGAAACAGAGTGAGAAAAGGGACAGAGGCGCTAAGAGATACAAACAGGGGTATGAGACATAAATGAGTCATGTATATCGGAGTACATTAGGCATGTGCATGGAAAAAAATTTCGGTTCAGCATTCCGAAATTCAGGACTTCGGCAATTTGGCACTTCGACACTTCGGAAATTCGGTAATTTCGGAACTTCGGGACCTCGGAATTTCGAAACGTCTCTTGCAGCAGCTTGGTAGATAACTCCCTAATTCCCACGGTATTATGGAGTTATCTACCAAAAGGCTGAAAGGACTAAATTGGTCTTTCAGCCAAATTTACTAATACTAAGTAAAAATTACTTTTTTTTTTCTTTTTTAAGTGCCTCTTTTATTTGGCCTTTTTTGGGGCTGAAAAAAGAAGATTTTAGAAAAACGAAAACATCAAATGGCAAGTTTTTTTTTTTTTCCAGGTACTTAGTTAAATGGTCCCCCCTCATTATTTTTAGGGTGAGGGGGGTAGGTAGGGGTTAATTTTTGGGGGGTGGGGGGTGACTAGGGGTTTGGGGATGCCTAGTCACCCGGGGGAGGGGGGTTATCTTTTTTATTTAGGGCCCCCACCCACTGCTCAGGGTGGGGGCCAGAGGGGAGGACATTAGGTCCCCCCCTAATTAGTATTTTAGGGCCCCCACCCACCGCTCAGGGGTGGGGGCCAGTGGGAGGACATTAGGTCCTCCCCCCTCATTCTAATTTAGGGCCCCACTCACCGCTCAGGGGGGAAGACATTAGGTCCCCACCCTAACTACTATTTTAGGGCCCCCACCCACCGCTCAGGTACTTGCCAACCAGGCTGGCACTTAAAAGGGACACTCCAGGCCCCCAGACTCCTTCTGCCCATTGAAGTGGTCTGGGTGCCAACTCCCACCACCCTTAACCCTGCAAGTGTAATTATTGCAGTTTTTATAAACTGCAATATTTACCGTGAAGGGTTAAGTCCTCCTCTAGTGGCTGTCTATCTACTGTCTGTCTATACATGAAGACCTCCAGCATCGCCGGAATCCCCATAGGAACGAATTTAATAATGCCTAGGTTTATTGCGCGCGCGGCCATGCACATTAGGTCTCCCCCGCCAAGGAGGAGAGTGCGTTTTCTTGTCCTGTTTTTGATATTCCCGGTATTTTGACCTTGGCTATTTCTAACTATTCAGTTTCTGGTTTCCCTGACTTGGCTTGTTAAACGATATTGTGTATTTCTGGCTTCCTTGACCTCGGCTATCCCTTGACCATGTCTTTAACGTATTAGTCTGGCCATTCTAAGGACCGGTCTACATTCTATCCTTTTCTGTTTTGTCTAGGTAGACATTACATAGTTCTGCGTGCTGGACCACACTAGCAGTCGTGACTGCTTCCCAACATTTTAAATTAAAACATTATAATGGTCCAAAATTCCTTCAATTCCTTGCTATTCGAAAAGTAGAAATGAACTGGAGAGGGAGGATATTATTAAAAATTTAGGCAAAATGAAAATGCAATGGATTTTCAATCTTAATACTCTTGCCCCCTTTGGGCTTAATGCGGATTTTGAATTGTGCCATTTTTTTTAAAAAAAATATGCAGTTTTAGAGAAATTAGATTTTTATTTTCTTCTCATCTTCTTTTTTTTAGCTATATTTGGAAATAAATCCTTTTAAAAACCTAATTTATCCTCATCTCTATACTGCATCCTGATTCCAGAGAGGTGGTGTCAGCTGATAACTTGACACAGTACCTGCATACTTACAGCCTTTTGATAACTGGCTCTAAGAAAGGTGAGCACTTATTTTACCTATACTGGAAAAATACAGTTCAGTAGTTTTAAATACTACACCCAGAGGTTTCCTGTATCCGTTTTTCTCTTTTCTATATGATATATAGATCTACATGAGATAAAAAAGACACACAAATAGGAGTTACTGTTTGCCACCTTAAAGGCACAGAAGCGAAAGTGTTTAGAGCCTATATACCCATAGAAAAGGATCTAAAAAAATATAAGTTTGTTTTCACTCACTGTACTAACTGCACTTTAAATGTTTATACAATATCACACTATGTTGTGTTCCCTCTTATTTAATTACATGTGCAACCCCCAATAATACCAAGAGGTAAGTGTATTCTTTATACAATATTTACGAGAGTGCTGCACTTCAACTAAGTGTTTGGGAAGTGGAAACACCAACCAAACACAAGCATGGCCAAGAGTATTTAGACATAAAATGAGTGAATATTTCAAACCTGAATGCCGGAGTTTTTAGGATCACGCAGGTCACGAACCAGCTTCTCTTTCTGAATCTTCAGAATTCTGGTTGCGTCTCTCTGTTTAATAAGCTCCATCATAACTGGTAAACTATTTTCCACTTCTGAAAAACATTGTATATGATCTGCAATTCTTTCACGGTATTTATTATTTCTAGATACAATAGCTTGAAAATCCTCTTTCTGGGTTTCCAAGGCCATCTTAAGCCGCACATTTTCAGCACAAACTGCGTAATTTTGATTTTCTAGGCTTCCACAGAGATGCATTGTATTTTCTATTGTGTTTTCTTCTTGACAAATTTGCTTTTCAACTGCCTTTGTTTCCAGTAAAACAGACTTCAATTCTTTTTCAAGTGCATTAAGTTTTGTCTGAAAGATTAAAACATTTATTACATTTTTCAGATTATTTATGATATGCATATTAAATATGAGAATACATTTTATCAAAATTTTGAATGTTAGCTCATTCAACAACACTTTTATGTTCTTATTGTCCAGGAAATAATTAGCAATAAAAGAAAAACTGTGCACAGTTTACAAGTGGATTCCTAACATTTTAATAAGGCTTCGGGTTTACAACATGCGCACATTACTAATTAAAATCGCTATATCAGGTTTGGTTATACAGATTGCATAGAAATAAAAATAAATAAATATATACAATGGCAATTTTTAACGTTCCTTGGATAGAATCCACTCCCTTGTAGAGGCATTTGGGGCAATGCATCACCAGTTTTTCTTGCATTAAAACAAATTAGTAAAAATGTATATTGCTATTTTTAAACTAATACATTTTACCTGTTAAATTTTTAATTAAAACAAGGATAATTTGAGATTAATATGAATTTTAGAGAACTGTGTTATATCTGCCCCCATAAAGGGAAACTCCAAGCACTATAACCACTTTCATAGGTGCTGCTAGATTCCAGAAACAACTGGGGCCAGAGCCGGACTGGGAAAATAATTCGGCCCGGGCATTTTTTTATCACAGCGGCCCACTAAGAAGGGGGCGGGGCAGAGAGGGTGTGTTTTGTCATCACCAATAACAAACTCTCAAAGTGAGCATGTTGACTCAATGCTCTTCCAGGGCACACCATGCGCAAAGTTCTGCTGAACAGCTCTAGCATGAGAAAAAAGGCCCTGTATTTGTTCTGCACAGTGCAAGCAAATTTAATAAAATGCTTGCGCAGTGTTTCCTTGCAACTTGTCTCTGGTGTCTCTATAAATGGGATACCAGGAGACAAAAGGACCAGGAAAGAGTATTGTGTATGTGTGTGGAGCCTGCTTGTGGGATTGCGTGTGTGTAGAATGAGCTGATTGTGGTGTGGTATTGTGTAATAAGATTGGTTTTAGTCGTGTTGTGTTTGTGGTGTAATGCATATGTGCATACGGGCTATAGTGTGTGTGTTTTATATATAGGTGATGTAGTGTTTGTAGGGGTTGTAGAGAGTGTGTATTTAGGGAATGTAGCATGTGTTTGCTTACAAGGAATCTAGTGTGTGTGTAGGGGACCCAGAGTATGTATGTTAGGAATGTAGTGTGTATATAGGGGTCTAGTGTGTGTTTGAAGGACCCCGAATGTGTATAGGAGATCTAGTGAGTGTGTGTGTATATAGCAGATTCAGCGTGTATATGGGGATCTAGTGTATATGGGGATCCAGAGTTGGGTAAGGGATCTAGTGTGTGTCTGGAATGTAATGTGTTTAGGGGTGCAGTATGTGTGTGAGGGGTGCTTTAGTTTATATATAATATAAAGATGTTTAGAAGTATTTTGTGTGTGTGTGGTGCAGTATGTTGGGGGAATTCTGTGTGTATGTGTGAGGGGTGCAGTGGGTGTGTGTGAAGGGTGCAGTGCAGGCCCGGACTGGCCATCGGGCACACCGGGCAAACGCCTGGTGGGCCGCGGTGGCCATGGGCCGAGGCCGCCAGGGAGATCACAGGATCTCCCCTGCCGGTCTATGCAAGGCTGGCACTATCCGAGCGCCGGCCCTGCTGTAGTCCACGGCGGGCCAGTGGGGAGATCAAAGATCTCCCCACCGGCCCACAAGCAATATATTCCGGCCGCCAGCAGGGAGAGAGGGAGGGAGACAGCCAGCAGAGGAACACGGCGGAGCTCTAACAGCTCCGCCGGGTTCCTCTCGCGAGATTCGGAGCGTTGCCATGGCCCCACAGGCTAGAGTTCACTCACCACTAGGACCACCAGGGATGGATGGTGACAGCAGCAGCAGGATCCCCCCTCCCAGACACAAGGTAAGCAGAGAGGAGGAAATAATCACCCAAGTCACAGCAGCCTCACTTGCTCAGACACCCTGCACCCCTAACACTCACAGCACCCTCACTCACACAAACACACACTGCACCCCTGACACTCACAGCACTCTCACTTACACACTCACCTGCACTGCACCCCTGACACTCACAGCACACATACACACACTGCACCCCTGTCACGCACAGCACACACACACACACACAGCACCCCTGTCACTCACAGCGCACACACACACACACTGCACCCCTGTCACTCACAGCACCCTCACTCACACTGCACCCCTGTCACTCACCGCACCCTCACTCACACACACACACACTGCACCCCTAACACTCACAGCACCCTCACGCACACAAACACACACACTGCACCCCTGTCACTCACAGCACACACATACACTGCACCCGTCACTCACAGCACACACACACACACACTGCACCCCTGTCACTCACAGCACCCTCACTCACACACTGCACTCCTGACACTCACAGCACACAACACACCGTGCATCCCTGTCACTCACAGCACCCTCACTCACACATTGACACACACTGCACCCTTGTCACTCACAGCACCCTCACTCTCACACACTGCACCCCTGACACTCACATCACACATACACACACACTGCACCCCTGACACTCACATCACACATACACACACACTGCACCCCTAACACTCACACACTGCACCCCTGACACTCACAGCACCCTCACTCA
>OW240912.1:322078508-322195599 GCA_933207985.1 Pelobates cultripes | reverse complement strand
GATCTCCCTCACCGGCCCACATACAGTATATTCCGGCCGCCGGCGGGGGAGAGAGGGAGGGAGCCAGGAGAGGAACCCGGCGGAGCTCTAACTTGCAGCTCCACCGGGTTCCTCTCGCGAGATTCGAAGGGTTGCCATGGCAACGCTCCGGGTCTTGCAGGAGTTCTCGCTAGAGTTCACTCACCACTAAGACCACCAGGGATGGATGGCGGCAGGTAAGCAGGGAGGGGGGAAATAATCACCCAAGTCACATCAGCCTCACAGACACCCCTAACACTCACAGCACCCTCACTTACACAAATACACACACTGCACCCCTGTCACAGCACCCTCACTCACACATTCACACACATTGCACCCCTGACACTCACAGCACACACACACACACACACACTGCACCCCTAACACTCACAGCACCCTCACTCACAGCACCCTCACTCACACACACACACACACTGCACCCCTAACACTTACGGCACTCTCACACACACACACACACGGCACCCCTGACACTCACAGCACACACACACTGCACCCCTAACACTTACAGCACCCTCACACACACACAGCACACTGCACCCCTGACACTCACAGCACACAAACACTGCACCCCTGACACTCACAGCACCTTCACTAGCACACACATACACACACACACACACTGCACCCCTGTCACTCACAGCACCCTCACTCACACACTGCACTCCTGACACTCACAGCACACACACACACACAGTGCATCCCTGTCACTCACAGCACCCTCACTCACACGCTGCACCCTTGTCACTCACAGCACCCTCACTCACACACACTGCACCCCTGACACTCACATCACACATACACACACACACTGCACCCCTAACACTCACACACTGCACCCGTGACACTCACAGCACCCTCACTCACACACACACACAGCACCCTCACTCACTGCACCCCTGGACACTCACAGCACACACACACACACTGCACCCCTAACACTCATAGCACCCCACTACACACACACACACTGCACCACACCTCACAGCACCTCACACATACACACTGCACCCCTGACACTCACAGCAGACACACATACTGCACCCCTGACACTCACAGTACCCTCACTCACACACACACACACACTGCACCCCTAACACTCACAGCACACACACACTGCACCCCTGACACTCACATCACCCTCACTAGCACACACACACACTGCACCCCTGACACTCACAGCACCCTCACTCACACACACTGCACCCATGACACTTACAGCACCCACACACACACTGCACGCCGACACACACAGCTTCCTCACACGCACATAGCACCCTCACGCAAACACAGCACCCACTCACACACAGCACACACACACACACACACACAGCACCCTTACCCACATAGAACCCTCACGCAAACACAGCACCCACTCACACACTACACCCCTCACACACACACACACACACTGCACCCCTCTCGCACACACACTACACCCCTTACACACACACATACACAGCACCCTCACACACACTGCACAATATGCTTTCCTAGCATTTTTGTCTCCTGGTATCCCAACTATGGAGACACCAGAGACAAATTTCAAGCAAACACAGTGCAAGTATGTTATTGAATTTGCTTGCGCTGTGCAGAACAAATACAGGGTCTTTTTCTCATGCCAGAGCTCTTCAGCAGAGCTCTGCGCATGGTCTACCCTGGAAGAGCATTGAACCAACATGCTCACTTTGTGGTGGGGCGTGCTTGTCATTGGTGATGACAAAACACACTGTAATGGATCACCTGGCACCCCGACTGGGTACCACCATTGAAGGATGCTCCTAGCGCTTCCCGAGGACTCCAAGCACTGCAGCAGATACCACAACCACCGAACCGGAGAAGCATATGAATGCTCTCAAGCATGTGAATGCTGTAAGCAGCTGAACAAAAGCATACAATCAGCTTACACTCCTGGCAAGTACCACCCACAGGGTTTTGGAAAACAAACAATCAATGCATACAATACACTCAGACACTCCCACACAAAATCCTCCCCTCTGCCTGTGATACAATTACCTTACACAATGGGTAATATAATTATCACAGACAGAGAAATACAGTTTCATAAAACACATCACAGGGACCCCAAAACATGCAATAACCCCCCAAAAAATATCCTTGGAACCTGTGGAATTTTGGATATGTGGTTCACCCAGATCCGTTCAGTACATTGGAAGATACAGTTTAATGCAGATTCCACAGAACATATGCAGGGCTATATGAAAAACAATTACTGTATAATGTGTCCCCTGTTGTATAGTCCAAAACCACTGCACGATGTCTCTGTGCACCAAATACCGGCGAGATGGCACCGTGTTGAAAAGTCCAAACAGTGTCTGTGAGTTAAAATGGCCGCCATCCATTGTTCTCACCATGTGCTTCATCCATTGGTCTCACCATGTTCCTCTGATACATGAAATGGTGGCCACCCAATACTCCACAGTATGTCCCCAGATGGTTCTTAGAGGGCTAGCAGCAGCACAACACAAATCCATTATGCCCAAATCATGTCTTTAAAGGGCAATACATCCCAGGGGCCATAGTCACATGGCAGGAGGCTGGCAATCAGTCTTCTCCAATGCCCAGTGGCGGGGTCGGTTTCGCCACATTTCTCCCCTTGTCCCAAAAAGACTAACAAGGTATCTGACCTCCTGTCGGTCAGTGCCTTGGTTAGTCCAGCAACCCACCCACAAAACATAGTCAGTAGTGCAGCCCACCCACAATGAAAAGTTACTGTACCTGGGGTAGTGGGTAGCTTGTCCATGTCCAGGGGCTCTATCACAGGTCTGGGGAGTACTAGCCCTCCAGATTGGTGGGTTGCTGCGTGGGCAGAGACCAGCGGTACTCTTCCCTGGTGCCAGCGCTACCACGGGAGTAGGGCTTATCTCCCCTTGGTGGGCTAGGCTGCCGTTGGGGAGGGGGAACGAGACTCTCCCCTCCTGGTAGAATACTCTGCCACTGGGGAGCAGGACCGACTGTCTATACTCCCTGTAGCTTGGGCGCAGAGACCACAGTCCCATCTGTGCTGATGGGGGGCTTAGTGTCTCCCCTTGGTAGGCTACGCTGCCGCTGGGGAGAGGGGGTAACAAGCTCCTCTCCCTTACACACTTTCAGCTGCTGGGGAGGAAGGACGGCACCTTCGGTTTCCTGTGATACATACTGCCGCTGGGGAGGAAGGACAGCACCTTCAGCTCCCTGTGATACATACTGTTGCTGGGGATCTGGGCCAACCACCCAGCATCCCTGTAGCGCCAGTAGAGACCGCCATCCCATCTCCACCTGCCATCTGTGGGTCTTCCCAGGACCTGTTTGTGAGGTCTCTCAACATTTGCGAGTAAGGACCACCTGCTTCAGCACCTCGCAACTCCGTCTGCTGCTGGGGATCTGGGCCGGCTGCCCAGCATCCCAGTGTGCCCAGTGGAGAGACCTCGGTCCCATCTTCACCTGCCGGTTGTGGTTCCTCACAGGACCAGTCTATGAGGACCCCTACTTCGGGTTCCTCCGGCCGCCTCAGGGGAAGACTGCTAACCTCCTCGGATGCAGCCTCTACTTGGCTGCTGACACTCCTTCCGCTGAGCATACTCTCTCTCTTTTGCCAGCCGGAATTCTCGGTCCAGCTTTGTGTTTCGCTCGGCCATAACCTGGTTCCAGATCACCCGGCGTATCTCCATTGGTACATCATCCCCATACTGGGCCACTTGCTGCCTCACCTCGGCCATCCAATCATCGCCAGAGCCTTCCATACTTGTCTGCTCCAAGTCACTGGATACCTCTGCTCCCAGGGGCGCTGCACATGTGCTAGCGTTGCCCTCAATTTGTAACTCCACGAACGGTGTCTCTGAGCTGCTTTACCTCGCACTAGGACGCCATCCCACCGCTTGCCACCAATGTAACGGATCACATGGCACCCCGACTGGGTACCACCGTTGAAGGATGCTCCTAGCGCTTCCTGAGGACTCCAAGCACTGCAGCAGACACCACAACCACTGAACCGGAGAAGCATATGAATGCTCTGAAGCAGCTGTAAGCAGCTGAACAGGAAAAGCATACAATCAGCTTACACTCCTGGCAAATCAGCATACAATCCAATTCCCTCAACAACGAGACGACACTTCGTTTTGAGGTCAAGCAGAACTGACAGAGCTGTGGGTTTATTGTTCTTATATACACACATTAGTACCACCCACAGGGTTTTGCAAAACAACCAATCAATACGTACAATACACTCAGACACTCCCACACAAAATCCTTCCCTCTGCCTGTGATACAATTACCTTACAATGGGTAATATAATTATCACAGACAGAGAAATACAGTTTCATAAAACACATCACAGGGACCCCAAAACATGTCCCCAGATGGTTCTTAAGGGGCCAGCAGCAGCACAACACAAATCCATTATGCCCAAATCATGTCTTTAAAGGGCAATACATCCCAGGGGCCATAGTCACATGGCAGGAGGCTGGCAATCAGTCTTCTCCAATGCCCAGTGGCGAGGTCGGTTTCGCCACACACACCCTATCTGGCCCCACCCCCTTTTTAGTGGGCCGGTGTAATTAAAAAATGCCCGGGCCGAATTTTCTTCCCAGTCCGGCCCTGGTGCAATGGGTGTGTGTGAAGGGTGCAGTGGATGTATATGAGAGGGGTGCAGTGTGTGTGAGTGTTAGGGGTTGTGTGTGTGTGAGGGTGATGTGCGTGAGGGTGATGTGGGTGTGTATATGTTAGGAAGGATTGTGTGTTGGGGGGTAATAAAAAAACAACAAAAACAGGCATTATATCCCTCCCGTCTTACCTTTAGCCTTGGAGGGGGGACTGTGCTGCTATCCCTGGTGGTGCTAGTTGTGAGTGAACTGTAGCCTACGAGGCTAGAGTTCACTCTCCCGAGATCAGGAGAGTTGCCATGGCAACGCTCCGGATCTCGCAAGAGAAACCCGACGGAGCTGCAAAATAGAGCTCCGCCGGGTCCTCTCCTGTCTCCCTCCCCAGCAGTCTGTGGAAGTTGGCCTGTGAGGGATCTCCCCACCGGCCCGTTGTGGAATGCAGCAGGGCCGGCGCTCGGATAGTGTGGGTCTTGCAAGAACTGGCTGGGATGATCCTGTGACCTCGCCTGCCGGCCTCGGCCCATGGACATCGCGTGCCCGATCACCAGTCCGGGCCTGACTGGGGCATAAACCCAAAAGCAAACACAATTACCTCTACACTAATAGTGAGGTGGGCATATGATATGACATTTCCACAGCATTTTATGTCATGTCCTCTCTACCCTTGAACAATGTCCTGCTGATCTCAATGAAAGCACAGCCAGAAACAGGCACAGGCTGCATAGCCAGGTATTATGAGATCCTGCCATGCTATGTAACCAATAGAGAGGTGTGCAACAAAGTTCTGTCCCCAACATCGCTTCTTGACAGTCACCTATCAAATGTAAAATTCAAGATAAAAAATTGAATATCAACTGACTATAGAGTTCCTAAACTTCAGCGCCCAAACCTCCCCCTCTCTTCCCCAGCAACACCTATGACATTATTGATTTGAAGTAATCACAGTGCTTGGCGTATGCATGTACTGAGATATAACTGAGATGTAACGCCTCCTCCAGGAGCATCATTAGCCAGAAAAGTTTGTGTCCATCGGCAGTATGCATAGCATGATAGCGACAGAAAACCAAGGGCGCCTGGGTTATCCCCCACCTCATGCCATTTTAAGTTCTCACTCAGCCCTGCCTCCAGGACAGCTTTCCACCTACAGTGAGGGAGAATGACATCATCAGAGGAAAGTCAGGCTGCAGGCAGGGAGAACTTGGCCTTGGCGCTTGATGACAGGTACATATACATATATATATTTCTTCTTTTGTTAAGGAGGGGCGAACTTGTCAACAAGGGTTGGTACAGCCAAAAGAGTGTTTTATTAAAATGGCGTTTTTCGCTGGAGTAACCATTTAACCATTCTGAGTTACGAAAGAAGTCAATCAGAGTGAAGCACATCACTGTGACATAGACACGCTTGGAGATGCCTGTGAAGATTATGACGATTTGTTTGGGCTGCCAAAGCAAGAGAGATGGAGAATCCCAGGAACTTGAATCAATGTGCCCATTTTAGCATTGCAAGCTGCTTTTTTTGTGTGCTTGGTGTGAGAAGTGATGGCTGTGGTGAGACTGGTGCATTGTGAGAAGAAAGAGTAGTTAAACAGCTTTATTTAACTTTTATAGGGGGACTTTGTAATCTAAACAGGTAGTAGGACACTCCAACATTACACATATATGTATGTATTTCTAACATAACAGTGCTCCTTGAATCCAGCTGAGATTTAGTACTGAAAGCTCTAACATGCTTCAATGTTGTCCAAGTGCCTGGTGTTTCCATTCAGTTTATGACAGAGGTGCCTAGGGATTGGAAATACTCTGGAAGAGCCAAATTAGAAGTGTTCATTTTTTTCAGAGAAGTGGAAGCTATTTATGGTCCAATTTAAAAATAGTTTGAAATCAGCTCCACAAAAATAAGGAAAACAACACATCATTACAATCTTGTAAAACTACTGATACAACTAGTAAATTAATTAGTAAGATTTACAAAGAAAAATAATTTGTAAATATAATCTCAAGTTCAAATTCATGTTAAACTATTGTATTGTTCTGCTATGAAACACTTTTTCGTGTATGAGAGTGCATGGGGTAAATCTATTTTTTATGACGGAACAATTGTCATGTTCATGTTTATTTACTGATTGTATTCTTCATTTATCATGTAGGTTAGCATGCTCCATGATTATTCATATGCCCTTGGTTCTTTTTTTTTTTTTTATAATTTGTTTATTTCGTTTTTCTTATATAAACGTACAAGACATTACCATCAACAGTAATGATATAAAAAACATCAAAAATGTTGCCATCTACCACCAATTAGATAGAACTTGTGAAATTGCATGTATACTCAGTAAATATTACACATTACCCTTTAAGATATTAGTGCTTGTTCCCTTTTTCTTTATTCAACTATATTGTTTTCTGGAGCTAATCCAAATACCATATTAAAAAACAAAAACAAAACAATCTACATAACTAAATTTTTTATCCAACATTCCCTCTAAAATTAGAGTGCGTTTTATCTACCATATAAGTCATCTTAGTTCACTATTTATTATTACTTAGATTAGGTAGATGGCATTCCAAACTTCATTATTGTGATATACATAACAAAACATACAAAAACAAACAATTTTTTATGCATTGCACCTCTTCTTGGGGTATATCAGTGGCACCTCTATTTCACTACCTAAGGATAATAAGCAGGTAAAGATGTGGAAAGAAAAAAAACAAAAAAACTGTTCTATTTATTTTATTTTGTCCAGAATTTTATCTGACCATACTCTCCACTTTTTCTTTCCAGAAATTACTAACATCTCTAATTTTTATTGACTGATGTCTCAAGGCCTCCATATTTAATTGATATTGAACTTGTGAATATAATTGGGCTTGTGTAAAATTTGCACTGCTCTTCCAGTTCCTTGCAATTATTATTTTTGTTGCTGCAACAAAATGGACATATATAAATTTATCCTTAAAAAGGAGTGATTGCAAATTTAAGTGGAATAAACCATTATGATGACCTCTAGGGATTTTTATTTCTATAATGTACTCCAATGATTCAAAAGCCATATACCACAGAATTTTCACCTTACTACAATCCCACCATATATGTCCAAAAGTCCCCTCTTTTTCATTACATCTCCAACACATTGAAGAATTAGAAGTATACATTTTAGATAGTCTGGTAGGGACTAAATACCAGCAATTCATTAATTTGAATAATACCTTGAGAAGGTTCAAACAATGGATTATCTTACTTGTTTAATATAATACTTGATCCCATTCAGATTTAAGAATCTGTACATTTAGCTCTTTACTCCATTTTTGGATAT
The DNA here is from genome assembly GCA_933207985.1 of Pelobates cultripes. Lineage (NCBI taxonomy): Eukaryota > Metazoa > Chordata > Amphibia > Anura > Pelobatidae > Pelobates > Pelobates cultripes. Next base: position 322,187,642 of record OW240912.1, on the reverse strand, counting down.
TTACATTTAGATTTGGAGCTTCAATTTGAAGGAGAGCAGTCCTTGCCTTTGAGACTATTTGCGGTACATTTTCATTTTTTAATAAAACTATCAAATTTTCTATACCCAATGTAGGTCGGTATAGCAAAAATTGTTTAATAAAACTTCCAATTCTTAGATAATTATACCACTCCTTCCTAGGTAATGAAAATTCTTGTATCAAATTTTCTAATGATTTAATTTTATCACCCGTTATTATTTGGTTTATAGAGTCAATACCTTTCCTTGTCCATTCCCTTAAATTTAGGTCCTTCATCCTTAGTTGGATAATACTAAGATTAAAATTTCCCAATATTTTATTACATATTCCGCTATTGATCCTCAACTTTTCCCATTCCATTAGAATAGATTTCAGACATTTATTGGAGGAACAGGCCTTTTTGATTCTTTCATCTTGTTTAGTTAACCAAATCAATTGATGTAAATTTTCCATTTCTACCATCTCCATTTCTAATTGGTACCAACCAGCTTCCTCTGAACTTAATAATTGTGTCTTATATATATATGGAACATCATATTTGCTAAATAGGTTATATTAACATTTGGGAAATTTATCACTCCTTTCCTGCTCTTCTGCATCAAAAGTTGCTTATTCATCCTCGGCCTTTTTCCTTTCCATATAAAATTGTTTATATCTCGTTGTATCATAGATAACCATGGTTGTGGCATTCTCAAGGGGATCATACGGAATAGATAAGACCATTTAGGGAGTAAATACGAGTTGACCAAATTAATTCTGCCCCACCAGGACAGTTCAATTTGTCTCCATCTCTTTAACGACTCATGTGTCGATCTAAATATTTTCAAAAAATTTGTTTGCAGCATATCTTTTACATCATCAGTAAGAATTATACCCAAGTAAGATAACATATTTTTATTACAATTAAATTTATATTTGTCTTTAATCTGTTGAATAGAGTCTCTAGAAATATTTATTGCTAAAAAAGTGGATTTAATTGGATTTATTTTGTAGTTTGAGATCAGACTATATTTATCTATCTCTTCCATCAAAGCATAAAGCGATTCGACAGGGTCGGTTAGGGTCAATATCAAATCATCTGCATATAGATTTAATTTAAATTCTTTCTCTTTGAGTCTGAATCCTTTAATTTGAGGGTTATCTCTTATATTAATAGCTAAGATCTCCATTGACATAATATATAAAATCGGAGACAAAGGACAACCCTGTCTTGTACCATTTTTAAGTGTAAACCACTCTGCGCATATGTTTGGGGCCACTGTTCTTGCTTTTGGGCCTTCATATAATGCCAAAATAGCATTAAGCATCCTTCCCTGAATTCCAAATTTTTCCATAGTTTTCCTTAAAAAATCCCAACCGACCCTGTCGAATGCTTTCTCAGCATCTACCGCCAATACAAATAAAGATTTGTTATTTCTTCTAGATACATCTATCAAGTCCAATAATCTTCTAGAGTTATCTACTGGATCTCTGCCTTGTACAAAACCAATTTGATCGTTTTTAATTATATTATCCATTAATCCCCTTAATCTATGGGCCAAGACAGAAGAAAAATGTTTAACATCTGTATTAATTAAGGAGATAGGTCTATAATTTTCTACCTTTAAAGGATCTTTATTATCTTTAAGAATTGGAAGAATATTTGCACTCAACATTTCGGTAGGAAATTTACCAACTGATACAATTTCGTTAAACATATCTGTTAGGTGGGGAACTATAAGATTTTTAAATGATTTATAAAATATATTTGCAAAACCATCTGGACCTGGCGTTTTATCTGATTTTAATTTATTTATTACTACCTCTACTTCTTGAACTGTAATTGAAGTATTTAGCTTATTAGTTTGTTCTATTGTAAGCTTAGGTGTATTAATTTTACTCAAATAATCCTCCTCATTGGTTATCGGGGGAGTTAAATTGTACAGAGCCTCATAATACTTATTAAATCTCTCACCTATTTTTTTTGGGTCCAGATATACCCCATCTTCATCCTCTATCTTTACTATTTTATTAGAACCAATTTTATCTCTTAATTTTTTGGTCATAATTCTATCTGCTCGGTTTCCCTTATAATAGTAATTAGCTTTAAGTTTATTCATAATTTTTGCATTCTTTGCTATAAGAAAATTATTAATTCTATTCTGAATACTTTTTAATTCATCTGCATTTTCTTTAGAGGGAAACTGCTTGTTCTTACTAGCAGTCTTTTTTAGTTCTGCTTGTAATACCATAAAAGATCTATTATTTTCTACTTTATATCTTGTTTGTATACTTATTATGTTTCCTCTCATGGTGGATTTAAAAGCACACCAGTTATTTGTATATGAGGTGTCGTTTGGATCGTTTTCAAGGAAGAAGGTTGCTATTTGTTTTTCCAATATATCAAGATTAATCTTAGATTTTAACAAATTATCGTCCATACGCCAAGTATCACGACCAATCCTGGTCCATTGATTCTTCATCTCCCACATATTAATACTATGATCTGACCAAGTATTATCAAGTATCTTAAAATATTTAATATTCGTCAATGCTATCATATTTCCCCAAACCATATCTATTCGGGAATACGAAAGGTGTACACGTGAAAAAAACGTATATTCCAATGAATCAGGATTGGTCGTTCTCCAAAGATCAAAATAATCAAAATTAATCATATTTCTCTTAATAGATTTTGCCAATTTATCTATTCTTTTTTGGTGTAGTAATATTGAAGTTGTATTCTTATCTAATATCGGGTCCAATACACTATTAAAGTCCCCAGCCACCAAGCATGTGCCTATTTTGACAGATTCCACTAAACTTAAGACCTTTTTTAAAGTTGGGGCAGGAAAATCATTAGGGAGATATATATTAGTCAATGTATATGGTATCTCATTCAATCTACAACAGACTATAACATATCTACCTTCCTTATCTTTGATTTGATGTATTATATCCACTTTTAATGTGTGGGAAAATACTATTGCTACTCCTCTTTTTTTTCTCCACTTAAAGAAGCATGTATCATTGTGGGGAATTTTGAACCACCCCAACTTTGGTTATCCATATCTAACCAATGAGTTTCTTGAAAAAAGCCCACTTCCACTTTATTTCTTAACATATAATCATAAATTAAAGATTTTTTGATTGGAGAATTAAGGCCCTGGACATTAACTGAAATCATCTTTACCATTTTAAATCAAAAAACATTGTTTCCACTGACCCCAAGAGAGCTGCAATGCATGTACATAAAACACAAATGGTCCATTGTACATAGACCCACAGAAGCCTTATGGGAAAAACACCCAGTCTGGCCCAACACAGCCTGGCTCCCGAAAGGTTATCTCTCGACATACCACTCCAGAGCCATCTGTGTCCTCGTGAGATAGTATTTGAAATTACCATATCACGGTATTTGTGTCAAAAAAAGATGACACTTGGTGGGGCGGTATGGAGGAGAGCAACCGAAAATCTTATTCCTTATATTTGAGAACACTCAAATGATTACTCAGAAAAAAAATAATCCTTATTTACAGCCTGCAACCCTTGATAATTATGGATATATAATCACTAGCAGTTTATTTAATTCCATTATTTTAAAAGATCTATCCAATTGTTTATATAAACCTTCCATGCTTCTTATACAACTTGCTGTTGCCACCCAACCAATTGTGTATTTGTGTAACAATGTATTCAAATCTATCTCTTTAATGTGTCAAATCCAACCGTGTATTTTAAATCCTGTGGTGATTATTTGTATATAATCATTGATAATTTATCTATTCCTACTGTGTATACAAAATCAATCCATCCATTATTGATTCCTTCCGTGGTTCTTATTCAAATTTCCAATATCTCCTAACTCTTTATCGATTTCTAATTCTATGTGTAAAAATTACATCCCTTTGCTGTATTAAAACTATCCAATTTTATGAATTTGCCCAGTCTGTGTGCTTATTTTCTCCTTTAAAGTATTAACTCTTACCATCCATCTTAAACGTGTGCGAATAAACCCACCATTCACTTATTATTCACACTTATTCTTAACCTTTAACTTATCTCCATCCTTTACATTATTATCTATCTATTCTCACCAAGCCACCCAAAAAAAAAAAAAATATATAGTTCTAATTGTTCATTTTCATCCAAACAACTGCGAATCATCTTCAGTTTTTGATTATTATTCCTGAATCATATAGCACCCGCTATTGATTGTTCTTCCATCCATTTTCTCAAGGCATCCAGAGTAGTAAATTTTTCATTTTTTTCTCTCCAAAAGATCCTAAGGCATTTAGGAAATCCCCATATATATTTCACTTCTTTGGATCTTAATATGGATAGTTCCTGACTAAAACTTTTCCGCCATGCTCTTGTATGGAAGGATAGATCAGGGAAAATCTTCAAGTTCTTAAATCTCTCTTCTGTAACCGGATTATTTCTCACAGAACTCATTATTTGATTTTTAATGTAGAAAGATTGAAATTTAACAATTACATCTCTTGGTAATGATTCTGCCGCAATTCTGGGTCTAGGTAACCTGTGGTATCTTTCTAATTCTGAATCTTGTAGACCAACTTGAGATAATACTGTTTCAAAGTATTCCATCAGAAATTTTTTCAGTGAAGAATCATTAATTTGTTCAGGAATATTACGGATTCTTATATTGGTTCTCCTGGAACGATCTTCCAAGTAGTTTAGTTTATCCTCTAATAGTTCTACCTTGGTTTGCAGGTCTGTCATTACTGACTCTATGTGCACATTTTTTAAGTCTGTTTGCATCATCTTAGACTCTATAGATTCCAATTGGACTTTCATATCCCTTATCTCTTGTTTTAAATCTAGTGATCCTTTTTGGATATCTTCTTTAATATTGTCCTGTAATTTCTCCAGGTATTTAATTAAGATCTCTTCAGTTAGAGGTTTATCTGCATGTGCAACATGAGAGGGATTAGAGTTAGATTTGGGGGGAGGGGAATTATCCTGATTTTCAGAATTCAATTGGAATTTGTTTGGAGGAGGGGAGAAATATCCTGATAACCTTTTATCAGTGATGATGTCTTTTTTTTCTCTTTTTTTTCTTTCCTCCTGTGGCTTTCTGGTTGCCATGTTGTTTTCTATAAAAGATCTTCTATTCTTTTATTCTTCCCTTTTCTTTCTTATTGTTTTTCTCAGTTTCCTTTCCTCCTTTTTTTACTCTTTTTTTTCTTCAAGCTTCACCTTACCCTCTTTTTTTGGGAAGCTCTCTCTCTTTTTTTTTTTTAGAGAACAAGACAACAAGACTTGTCCTCAATATTTATAGTCCAGTTATTTTTTGAGGCTTCACCCCTCCACTTTCTCCTCTCTCGTAGTACTATGCAAGAAACATATTTTCTCTAGTTTCTGTTTTCTACCCTCACCCCCCTTCTCTCTTTCACCCTCTCAGATACATTGTTGCTCTGTTAGTGTTAGACTTAGTGATTTCGATAAAACATAAAAACAGACTTATCTTTCCAGCCTGTATATCAAATACTTCTCTTCTCACCGGACCCCCAGTGCGTCTCCGGATGACCCACAATCCTCAGCAGGCTGCAGAGAGAGCTGAAGTCCCAGATTTCGTCCACCCGGTCATCCTCTCAGTCGCTCGCTCCACTCGCCAAAAAAGAACGCCGCCGGCCGCCCTCCACCATACCGCCCCTCCTCTCACGTAGACGTACACCCGCCTACGTCATCACCAGCCGCCAGGGTGGATTTTTGCCGCCAGGGTGACCGTGCTCTTGGTTCTTATATATATTACACTGAACAAAATTATCAACGCAACACTTTTGTTTTTGCCCCCATTTTTCATGAGCTGAACTGAAAGAGCTAAGCCTTTTTCTATGTACACAAAAGGTCTATTTCTCTCAAATATTGTTCACAAATCTGTCCAAATCTGTGTTAGTGAGTACTTCTCCTTTGTCGAGATAATCCTTCCACCTTAAAGGTCTGGCATATAAAATGCTGATTAGACAGCATGATTATTGCACAGGTGTGCCTTAGGCTGGCCACAATAAGAGGAAAATCGAAAATGTGCAATTTTACTGTATTGGGTCCGGGGGAGTCAGAAAACCAGTCAGTATCTGGTGTGACCACCATTTGCCTCATGCAGTGCAACACATTTCCTTCGCATAGAGCTGATCAGGTTGTTGATTGTGGCCTGTGGAATGTTGGTCCACTTTTCTTTAATGGCTGTGCAAAGTTGCTGGATATTGGCAGGACCTGGAACACACTGTCGTATACGCCAATGCAGAGCATCCCAAACATGCTCAATGGGTGACATGTCTGGTGAGTATGCTGGCCATGCAAGAACTGGGATGTTGTCAGTTTCCAGGAGTTGTGTACAGATCCTTGCAATATGGGGCAGTGCATTATCATGCTGCAACATGAGGTGATGGTCCTGGATGAATGGCACAACAATGGGCCTCAGGATCTCGTAACAGTATCTCTGTGCATTGAAAAGGCCATCAATTAAATGCACCTGTGTTCGTTTTCCATAACATACGCCTGCCCATACCATAACCCCACTGCCCCCATGGGTTACTCGATCCACAATGTTGACATTAGAAAACCGCTCACCCATACAACGCCATACACGCTGTCTGCCATCTGCCCTGTACAGTGAAACCGGTATTCATCCGGGAAGAGAACACCTCTCCAAAGTGCCAGGTGCCATCAAATGTAAGCATTTGCTCACTCAAGTCGGTTACGACGACGAACAGCAGTCAAGTCGAGACCCCAATGAGGACGACGAGCATGCAGATGGGCTAACCTGAGATGGTTTCTGACAGTTTGTGCAGAAATTCTTTGCTTTTGCAAACTGATTGTTGCAGCAGCTGTCCGGGTGGCTTGTCTCAGACGATCTTGGAGGTGAATATTGCTTGATGTGGAAGTTCTGGTGTGGTTACACGTGTTCTGCAGTTGTGAGGCCGGTTGAATGTACTGCCAAATTCTCTGAAACGCCTTTGGAGACTACATATGGTAGAGAAATAAACATTCAATTAACGGGCAACAGCTCTGGTGGAGAGTCATGCAGTCAGCATGCCGATTGCACGCTCCCTCAAAACTTGCAACATCTGTGGCATTGTGCTGTGTGATAAAACTGCACATTTTAGAGTGCCCTTTTATTGTGGCCAGCCTAAGACACACCTGTGCAATAATCATGCTGTCTAACCAGTATCTTGATATGCCACACCTGTGAGGTGGACGAATTATCTTGGCAAAGGAGAAATGCTTACTAACACAGATTTAGACAGATTTGTGAACAATATTTGAGAGAAATAGACCTTTTGTGTACATAGAAAAAGTCTTAGATCTTTGAGTTCGGCTCATGAAAAATGGAGGCAAAAACAAAAGTGTTACGTTTAAAATTTTGCTCGGTATATAAACAAATGTCTGGAGATGGAGTGTTTGTTTACACCTGTTTTATTTCCCTTATTGTCATCTCCCCATTTTCCCTTGTTGTACAACTATAAAATATTAATACGAAAAAATATTTTAACATAATGCATGGGGTAGTTGTGGTAATTTACCTGAAGTTGGTTTAATAACTCTCTATTATTCTCTATTTCTGAAGCCTGTGACTGTTGATGCTGTGCCACTTGTTTTACCACTTCAGTAAGTGAAGGTTCGTTATCAGCCATTTCTTAGAAGAAGAAAAAAAGAAGATATACTGTGTTAGCAGTTTTAACAAAAAGACATAAGGAACACCCATTATTATTATTATAAATATGTGGACAAGTAATCATGGCATCCAAGTCATGAAATAATACATAAGATTTATGCAAAGTACTTTAAAATAAAGTAATCCTGTGTTGGAGAAGAGGAATAAGCACCTGAAATAAAGAGTTCAGTAGACATGTGCACCAGTGAAATTTTCGTTTCGTACAAATTAATTTGTACTAAATAAAAATGTAATTTGTTCATTCCGAGTTTCATCCGTAAAACATTCGTTTTGAGGATAAAATTCGGTAAAAGTTAATTTGTTTTCACCAATTAAGACACACACAGGTCCCCCTCTTCTCCCATGGTGGGAAACCCAAATAACTAAAATGGGGGGGACATAGTGCCCCCATGCACTCTGTCTTAGGCTGCAGGGAGAATCATCGGTTTTTGTTTCTCCTCCGTGCTGTGGGGGTTAATTCTCCCGCAGCACGAACGTGATAGAACACCCTGTCACTGGAATACTGTGCTCCCTTACTATTCTTTGTTTTGTTCAGTAAATACAGTGTTCACATACTTTTTCCCGTTTTGTTCGGTAGCCGAACAAAACCACAAAATACCCAAACCACCTGTATGCTTATTAACCTCGTTCACCCCTGTTAACACCTCAATACAGATTCACACCTAAGTGTTCTAAGTGGTCGGCTGGGTGGCCATGGTTCGTATGCATGAACCAGTGGTGACGGCCATCTTGTTCGCACAAATGTAGGCAGCAGTGTTTGGTCGTTGAGTGCATAGAACTAAAATCGGACACTTCACCTCATGAACACTGCTGAACTTCCATCCCCGCTTGCGTTTGTTTCTTTACATGCTGGAAGAGCACTGTTCGGTGGAATCTTTCGCATGGATTAGGTGAACACCATCTGCCTATCCTGCAACACGGAGTTTATTAATTGAAAGAACTGAAACGAAAAGGTAATGCATTCAGCATTTGCCCTTTCATTTTGTATATAATTCGTATGTAGGACTTTCGTTTATGTTGTTACGGGCAAATACAAATATTACAAGTTTTTAAGAGATATTGTCTTTAAGAGATATTGCAAATTGACAAGGTGTTAGAAATGGAACATATTGTTTTTCATAGATGTTTCTTTAAGCAATAACCTCAGTGCATAATATGTTTGCGCCATTTTGTCCCAGACGAATTACAATAACAATAATGCATAAACAAGCTTCAAGGCTATACTACGACTCTTGCAGTACACAATATACTGTGGTAACCCCAAGTTAATGGAACTTCCCCAAATCCGGGAATCTCCCACGACTGTACACTTACGACTTAGTATAAACAACAGATAACCTATTCAGACTTTAAGATGCCATCTTGAACTAAGTCAGGAAAATTTCCATGACGTATACACCCTTTAGTTATGGCCTTGTATGTTTGCCAAATTAAGGGAGGTCCTAAATTGAATAAAGTAAAAGAAGTGTTACTTTTTCATATTTGAACTACAGTAACCTAAAATGGAGACACCTAAGGTATAAATAGGTGTACTTTTAAATGTTAAGACACAGAGGAGAGACTTGGAGACAGACGCTGCTCCATCTTAAAATGACAGAGAGGTTGACATGATGACATGTTCAGAAGGGTATGTTAACCTATTAATGATATTTGCAAGCATGTAATTTAATCTTATAAACTCTGCTATAATGGATTTTATATTTTTATATAATAAATATCCAAAAGACAATCTTGCTTCCAAGACAATCCTTATTTTATATTGTATTCTCAATTATTTATATATGTTAAATAGAGGATCTCTTACACTATATAAAATTATGGCTAAGATATCTGTATGGTTAGCCCTACTAAGTTCTATGCTTTAAGACATTATAGTGGTAAATAAGGGAACCACACACGGTTACAATGTTATAGTAAACGAATACAAAAAAAGTCTGAAAATTCAGACTAAATCATATTCGTCCGATAACGAATGCACATGTCTAGAAAAGTCAGATGATTGGTCTAAAACTGACTGTTGAGTAGGAATTAAAAAAGATCAGAAAGGAGTTAAACAAATACATAGAGGATACAAGTAAAGTAAAAAACAATAGTGGAATACAGTTTTAAATTTAAAGTATGCACTAGTTGGATTGCACTCACAAGATACAGACTGGTATGTATCTTCTTGCTGTGCCTCATCTTGGAATAATGGGGGGGATAATCCAAAACCTCTTCTCTCTGAAGGTAGCTGTCTCACCAATATAGAGGAAAGAAGTTGAACTTTAGGAAGCTGGTTGATCAGATTTGACAAATGAGTATGTTCCAGTGGTAGTGAATGTGTGGGAAAAGGAAGCACAATACAACAAAGGGGCACATGGAAGAAGGTGACAAGGAGTAGTTATGGAGGCAGTTAAGGATATGGTGTGAAATTAGTGAGATTAAATGTAAAAGTAAGGGTTTGCACAGTAAAATGTAAGAAAAATTTGACATTTACTAATCAAGCTTTGTTATATTATCAGCCTGATGATTTGTTTGCAGAATGGATAAGACACAAGCAGACCGAGATATGTTAATGAGGGTGGAGCCTGGGAAAGCCTGTGAAAGAGGTCATTTCAATAGTAAAACCTGGAGTAAAGTAAATGAAACCGGTCAAGATTTTGTGAGCCGGATCTTAACCTTAATAAGGGATCCGCAACAGAAAATTAAGATACTGTATATCTAAAATCTTTTGTAAAGGTTTTTCACTTTTAAACGATAATGAAGTTGTGCTGAGCAAGGCTCTACAGATTGGTGGATATAGAAAGGGGGAGAGGCATAGGGGGCAGAGGGCATGTATAGGCTGGTGTAACAGTTACACTTCAGCCATTTTAGTTTTGCAACTGTCCCCACATGTTGTGGTCCCTCCCCCTCTAGTGTGGTGGTTTAAGGAGGTTGTAGTTTTGGGGTGATACTTCAACATTCTGCCGGTTTTTCTTTCTCTTTCAGAGACGGCGGGTCACAAGGATGGGAGTGTTGGAGAAGATCGTTGTTACAGTCTTGGCGGTGGCTTGCTCCTGGGACAGCCTCATAATGAGGATGTGGTAGTAGCCTAATGTAGGCTTGGTGAGAGGTTTTGAGCTGGAAGGGGGGCTCTTAGCCTAAATGGGGACTTGGCAGACGGTTCTATCGCAGCGGTTAGATTGGTTCCAAACACGGGGATCATTGGGAGCAAGCTGGTGCTGGAAAGGTTAAATTGTTAATGGTTTATTATGCTAATTACAGTCTGGAAGATATTTAGGGTTATGTTAACTCTGTGTTAAAAAAACAGTCATTGCCTAATGTTGTTATAAGGTTCAATATATATTTACTGTTAATTGGAGGCAATAACAGTTTTAATAAATAAAAATGGCTGTGGCCTTTTCTACCCACTACGTCTGTGCCTTGTGGTTTGATTTATAGTAGACACAGCCTGGTAGTCAAGGCTACAACAGTCAAGACAAATGGGTGTGGATTTTTCCCTGGTATGGACAGAATAACAATTTGTTATTTATCAACCATGATTGCTTGGTCCCCTACTGTTCTCCAGCTATACTGCCTCCCTTGGTAAACTTATTAGCTCCTTTGGCTTCCAATATCATTTCTATGCAGATGACATGAAAATCTACCTGTCCTCTCCTGATCTCTCCCCGTCCCTCTTGACTAGTGTCTCGGATTGCTACCCATTTCCTTAAACTAAACTTGACCAAAACTGAAATTCTGGTCTTTCCTCCCTCAAGTGTTGCTACTCCTGTGTCTGTCTCCCTCCAAGTCAACGGTGCTACCATCAGCTCCACCACGCAGGCTCGCTGCCTAGGTGTTCTCTTTGACTCCCACCTGTCCTTCACGCCTCTTGTTCAGTCTATTGCCAAATGCTGCCGCTTCCATCTCAAAAAACATTGCGCGCATCCGACCCTCCTTAATGCCAGATGCGACTAAGGTTCTGGTCCATTCCACTGTCCTTTCTCGCCTTGACTACTGTAATCCGCTTCTCAGTGGTCTTACGTGCTCCCACCTTGCACCGTTATAGTCCATAATGAATGCGGCAGCGAGGCTCATCTTCCTGTCCGCCCGCACCGCCCACGCCTCACCCTTCTATCAGTCCCTACATTTGGCTTCCTGTAAGATATAGGGCTCAATTTAAAATTCTGGTAAAGTGACACAAAAGGTAAGGATAGTATTAGACTAATGACAGTTGCAAGAGAGGAATCAGTCAGAGGCTATTAACAGTCTAATTGATACACTTTTATGAAGAAGTGGGTTTTTAATGATTTTTTTGGCGCTATATAAATAATAACATAATAATAATTGCCCTAGCTTGTTAGTCAATTGTGATTAAGAGTCAATGGTGGTTAGGACTAATGTGAACATATTTAGAAATAAAGCCAGTATTGAGTCAGGTAGCAGGATTTCATATTTGCCATGGAAAATTACTAGTGATTGGTTGGTTTATTACACTGTGGCCACAATGGTGAAAAATTGCAATACATCAAAGTGTATCTGCAGACTTGGGCATTTCCACTTATATGCCATATGAGTGCAGCCGTCGTCAGGGATTTCTTCAAGTGTGCCATACTTGTACTTGCATTTGCGCATACAGCACTGTGAAGGTTAAAGGAACAATATAGTCATCAAAACGACTTTTGCTTAATGAAGCAGTTTTTGTGTATAGATCGATTTTTATTTCTGTTTATACAGCCCTACCCACACCTACTCTGCTCTGTAAATTGAACTTTAATTACAAACAAGAAAATCCTGCAGGGTCTAGCAAGTTATTAACAGAGCAGGAGATAAGAAATTCTAACTTAAACATAATGTGTAATAAAGGAAGTGTAAACATTAGATGACTCTTTACAGGAAGTGTTTAGGAAGGCTGTTTGTGTCACATGAAGGGAGATGTGACAAGAGTTGCATAAAAGTGATTTAACTCCTAAATGGCGGAGAATTGAGCAGTGACACTGCAGGGGCATAATCTACACTCAAAACTAACTCATTAAGATAAAGTTGTTTTGGTGACTATAGTGTCACTTTAATGTACTTTACATGCCATGTCTATGCAGACAAATGTCATGTAAACTTAAAAAGAAAAAAAGAATGGAATTTCGGAAAAATATGAGAACATTCCAGAGTTATTTTATTTGTGAAAAAAATCTCCATATAATTTCACAGTATTATATCAAGCTCTCTGTAGATTGTCAACACTATGTAAATGGTAATATTAAAAGGAACACAAACATGTATTCATAACCCTATAGTGTTAAAACCACCATTTAGGTGGATTGCCCCCCCCCCCCCACCCCCCTCCCCCCTTTAGAAAGGGTTAAAAGCCAATCTGAAAGGTTGTAAATAACAAATGTGTAAATCCCACGGGCACACAAATGCCAAGGGACAACAGAAGTTGGGCGGTTACTGATATCCGACATCGAGCAAAGATCAAGACTCCAATCCTAAAAGGAGACCAGAATCCCAGTCAAAGTGGATCAACCTGCCAAACTACATTGCAATGTCTGGTGAAAAAAAAAAAGGTAATAAGCGCTCACTATTGTGCATTATAGACAGGCAGCAGTATACAGTACAAGGATTCCCTACAACCTTGTGGATAGATAGAAAAAACAAAAAGAGGCGTATACCGCGCCTAGTGATTTATATTTACAAGATATACGTACATATACTCCCAAGTACTTCCAATGGATTAAACCTCGGAATAAGATCAGATAAAAAATAATAATAGTGCAATACAGTAAACTTATATCGTGAAGTGGTGAATATAACTATACAGAATCCACTCACATTTATATGAGCTATAACAGTGCTCAACTGTGATGCGCGTGGATGGTACAATCCCTGTTTTAGGATATGTTGTTATGGTTGACACAGGTATTTCCAAAGTGCAGTATGCGTAGTATATGTAAAGAGAAATAGCAGCCAATAGTGGCGTCAGTACTTATGGTGGAATAAATAGTAAGTAGTATTGTACTTACAATTTGTAGAGCATTAAACCTGCTCTAGTGTGGACAGCTTGGGTGGTATAATCCTCACCAGGGATATGCAGGATCCAGGAAGCAGCAAAAGAATGAGTATAAAAAGTAACTAATCAAAGTATACTTTAATATAAACAAATAAAGTAAAAACCATAAAAGGTATGAAGGGAAGTCCCACTTAACGCGTTTCGCCTAATAAGGCTTCTTCAGAAATGTGGTGTAACCTTCCCTTGGTTCCGTTTATATGTGCTTCTAAATTCGTAGATTGCTTCCTGGTGTGTCTCTTCCTGTTTCCTGATTCCAGTTGAAACGCATGCGTCATACCGGAAGTGACGCGATACACGCGTCATGCCGGAAATGACTCGGCGTCATACAGTCATTCGTGAATTACTATTGTGCTACTGTGGAACGCACGCATCGCTCAGAAATAGTGTGCGTTGCGTTCCAGGCACATACATCAAATGTCCAAATATCTCCAACAGAGGAGGGGCATAAGAAGCAGGCGTGTATCACATCTCCGTGCTTGTAATGATGGCTTGACGGCCATATTCGTAATGGGCATAAAGAGGAATAAAATGAGTAGAATCACTGGGTGTTGATGTAAACATTATACAAAAAATTATAGTTATACTGATTCAGATAAATGAACTAATAAGGATGACTATTGCTGGTGATATAAAACTATATAAAAAAAAAAAAAAGTATAGTTCATACATATTAATTAAAGTGCACTGAAGGTGAACTGTATCCAAGTGTGCATTCACATTGCAATGTCGGTCAACAAATCAGTACTGTTAACATTTCCTATCGCACTATATGTTTGTATAACTACACCGATTGTCAATGTATCTGTTCGTATGCCTTATAACAAGTATTTGTACAACTACACATGCTTATACCTTACATGTTGTTGTAATCACTTGGTATGCATGAACTGATAAAGATTTAAAAAATAAAAAGAAAAAATAGAAAGGGTTAAAACTTGCCTTACTTCCAGCACCACCTGGGTCCCCCGGTGCTGACCCTGCCCCCGATCCACATCTTTGGCTCACATAATCAGAATTGATGATCTCAGCCAATCCAATGCTTTCCCATTGGCTGCGATCGCCAAGGAGGCAGGGCCAAACATTGGCCTGGCCAATCAGCATCTCTTCATAGAGATGCATTGAATGAGGAAAGTTCAGCGTCTCCCACACGGGGTGGATACACTGAATGGCAGTACTGCATAGTGTGCAGCACTGCCCCAGGAAGCACATTCAGTAGTCATATGAGGAGTGGCCACTGGAGGTGTCCCTAGGCTTTAATGTAAAAACTGAATTAAATGCCTGCAGGTACAGTCCATACAATGAGCTGTAGTTGTTCTGGTGACTACAGTATCCCTTTAAACAGGGCTGCATCTCACATTAGGCAGAGCAGGCACCTGCCTATAGGCGGCTGTCCTGTAGGGGGTGCCTACTCTGTCTGTTAAAATCCCTCTCCCTACCTCCTGCCTGGTGTCTGCTCTGGCATCACTGTATCCAGTCTGAGGAGCCTGATCTGTGCATGGCCCCACCCCCTCAGACTAAACACAGTGAAATGTGCATGGCCCCGCCCCCTCAGACTAAACACAGTGAAATGTACATGGCCCCGCCCCCTTAAAATGAACACAGCAGGAGGGAGAGGGGAGCGGGCTGGCCTGGAAAAGGAATAGGCCATACTCTGACAGTCTGAAAAGACAGGTACACACACACGGCTCAGCTCACCACACTGTAAACATACTCAGGGCCGCCATCAGGGCATGACAACCATGACGCTTGTCATGGGCCTGGTGGTCCAGGGGGGCCCGGACTGTTCTCAGAGTCCTGGGCCCCACATATATACACACACACAGGTGATATTCGAAAAATTAGAATATTGTGCAAAACTTCATTTATTTCAGTAATGCAAGGTAAAAGGGGAAACTAATATATGAGATTAGTTACATGAGACGCATTACATGCAAAGCAAGATAGTTCAAGCCGTGATTTGTCATAAGTGCGATAATTATGGCTTACAGCTCATGAAAACCCCAAATCCATGGCAACACTCCGCACAGCACGCAGGCCACTCTCGCGAGAGTTAGACAGAGAGGAGCTGAAAAGGAAAGACTGAGTGTACTGCGGGCCTCCATCTGAAGTGTGCAGCGGCTGGCTGCCCCCACCATGCCACCGGACCACCAAGGAATGCGATCTACCACCTCCCTGGCCAGGTAAGAAGCAAGGAGGGAAGAATAATATTAAATATTTTACACACACACACACACACACACTACATCCTTACACAAGCACACGCTTTGCACTCACAACAAACGCACTACATTTACTATACACACTCTGCACTCACAATACACACTTAATTCACTATACACACTCTGCACTCACTACAAACACACTACATTCACTATACACACTCTGCACTCACTACATTCATGATACACAGTCTGCAGACATTATACACTCACAACATTGACTATACACACACTACATCCACTGCATACACACTATGCATTCACTATACACTCACTACATCCATTATACAAACCCACACTCTGTATTCACTATACACACCTACCTCCACTACACAAACACACGCTCTTCATCTAATACATACAAACATTAGATACATTACACAAAATGTACAGTCTGCTTCCACTATACACACTGCATCCATGAAACACATTCTATATCCACCATTCACACATCACACTCAGTACACACACACACATACACTTCATCCTTGTGGGCTGACTTAAGTTAGGGCCTATGGGAGGAAGCTGGGGGCAGGCCTTGTGGGTGGACTCGGGGGCAGGCCCTGTGGGTGAACTCGGGGGTGGGCCTCCGGAACTGCTCAATGTCTACACACACACGCACACACTACACAAACTGTTACTCTGACTTATCCACTGTTACACACACACACACAGACACACACACACACATACTACTACCCACACTGTACACTCACTGTTACACAAGCTACTGCACAGTTATTTATATGGCGCCAACAAGTTCCGTAGCGCTCTTAGAGACATGTATTTGTAACCAGACAAGCTTGATGCACAGGAACCGAGGGATTGAGGGCCCTGTTCAATGAGCTTACATGCAAGAGTAAGTTTTCAAAGATTTTCTGAAGAAGTGGTGATTGGGTGAAAGTCTAACAGAGAGGGGAGGGGCGTTCCATAGGAACGGTGAAGCCCTAGAGAAGTCTTGATCAGTACGATCAGAGGATAGACCTAGGTCTCCAGCAGAGCGTAGGGGCCTAGACGGGAAATATTTGTGTATTAGTGAGGATAAGTAGGTAGGAGCAGCATTGTGTAGAGATTTGAAAGCAAGTGTCAGGATCTTAAAATGAGCCCTATATCTTACAGGAAGCCAATTGAGGGACTGACAGGAAGATGAGCCTCGCTGTCGCATTCAGGGGCAAATTAGGAACACGTAAGACCACTGAGAAGCATATTACTGTAGTCAAGGCGAGAGAGGACAGCAGCACAGACAAGCACCTTTGCTGTATCAGTTGTTAAATAGGGTCTGATGTAGATTGAGAACAATAGGGGATCAAGGAAGATCCTTGGGGAACATCAACAGAGAGGGATTTGGGAGAAGAGGCCAGGCCAGAGAAAGAAACACTGAATGGGCGCTGAGAGAGGTAGGAAGAGCACCAGAAGAGAGAGGTATCTTGTAGACCGAGGTTACGGAGGATGAGAAGAAGCTGTTGATGATCAACATTGTCAAAAGCAGCAGAAAGGTCGAGGAGAATTAGGATAAAGTAGTGGTCATGGGATTTAGCATAAGGTAATTGTATACTTTGGTCACAGCTGTTTCAACAGAGTGACGAGTATGGAATCCAGATTGAAACGGGTCAAGCAGAAAGTTGGATTCGAGGAAGTCTGTCAATCTGGCATGCACAACTCGTTCAAGGAACTTGGAGACAAACGGCAGTAGCGGGATAGGGTGGTAGTTGGACGGGCAATTAGGGTACATAAACATATGCGCATACTAAGAAATACATACACCCACTGAGATATTTACACACACTGCTACAGATGTGCACATGCTACACACACATATATACAAACACAAATTCACTTTATATGTGTCTACATACAACAATTTTTATGATATTTAAAATATTCTTTTTTTATTATTAGTTTCGAAGTGCGGGTGAAAGGGTCATGAGCGCTTGAAAATTATGTGCCTGCAGGAGCTCATGTGAACTCAAATAGTACGAAATAATAGTATTTCTGACTTCCTAACAGAAAAAAAAATCTGCAGTCAAAATAAGTAATGATCTATGTGACATTCTTTCCACTAATATATTTTATGAATACTTTTGCAGTCTTATATAGTGAAGTAATACAAAAGGCTACTGGGAGCAGTCAAATGAACACAGAAAGTGAAGGCTTTTAGATTAGCTATGGATCTTTAAAGGTGTCATTCTAATGTGACCTGTCAAACTGATACCAAAACTTATGGAAAAGAAATTGCTTTAAACTGGCACAACCTTTGCTCATACTGCAGTCTGACAGCACTACTAGGTTATGTGTGACCCGTAGACTTTATTAATTATCAGTCCAACAAAAACATGCACAGATTTGTATTCCACAAACATTTTTTTTTTTTTTTACAAATGTGTACGATTTCTTATTTTCCTCTAACCTTCAAGATCAGGCATATCCATAAAAGAATGCCATTCCCTTTCCTTGAAAAGATATATGAAATAAGAAACTAAAATTGTACTCCATATTTTACAGGAAATAATAAATTATTTATATTTGTACTAAGCTTGGGACTACATTTCTATGCACATATATATGGCAAGAAAAATGTTGAAGCACAACTTTAGCCTATGCAAAAAAAAATGATTAAAATAATAATAATTACATTAAAAATTAAATTTGTACTAATTCAGGCAAAAGAATACAAACGGCATAATTATTATTTTATGAGAAAATGTAACCAGGAAGTCAAATAACGCAAATGAGGCACAACTATTTTTAAAGAGCTTCGTTGTATATCTTTTAAAAAAACTAGTAGTTTTTTTTGCCTATGGCAAAGGTTATGTCGAATTTGTCTAAAGGCTGCAACTAGATCATGCTGGGACATCTGGTGACATTTCAAGATAGTGGGATGCTAGACTCTACCCCCCTGCCTTGTATCTCTGTATAACCCAACTCTTGACCTTGGCACCAGTGGCGAAACTCCCACCGGTGCAGCCGATGGCTTAAGTAAAGGAAAAGATTGTACAGCAAATGCTGAGGCCAATCATTGATTATGGGGATGTAGTATATGCATCTGCATCGCAATCCCACATTAATAAACTGAATACATTGTATAACCCGTTCTGCCGATTTGTGCTACAATGTAATTACAGGACCCACCATTGTGACATGCTAAAACAATTAAACTGGCTGTCGCTGGAATCCAGACGCACCCTTCATCTTTCCAGCCTTGTGTTTAAGAGCTTTTCTGGGAAACTCCCACCCTACCCGAACAAAATGCTTTCCCCAGCTGTTCCCACTTCATATAACCTCCGATCCAGTACCCACACTTTATTAAGTCTACCTCAATACAAAAGGAAAATGGCCCGATCCTCCTTCTCCTACAGAGCACCGCAATTGTGAAACGACCTCCCGCACAATTTAAAATCTTCCCTAAGCCTAAAGTCCTTTAAGAGATCCCTCTCTACATACCTCAAAACAGAATGCACCTGTCATGGTTGATTATATATTTCCTACCTGTTCTATGTTAAAGTTTGTATTTATTGTGTATTAATATTGTTTTTATATTTTATTGTACCCTATTGTATCAATGCAATGTTTTGTGGACCCAGGACATACTTGAAAACAAGAGAAATCTCAATGTATCTTTCCTGGTAAAATATTTTAGAAATAAATAAATAAGTGGTACATGCACTTAGGGCCATCTGATGGGTATTACTACTAAACAAGGGCTCAGTCGGTTGACGCAGCCCTAAAAGCAACCGGGCCTGGATGTTGTCTTAACCCTGCATTGTTTTACATTGCAGGGTTAAGAGGACCAGGGCACTTCACCCAGACCACTTCAATGAGACAAAGTGGTCTGGGTGCCTATAGTATCCTTTTAATTCCTTGCAGTCTCTAGCAGGGATGATGAGTCTCTTTGTGGGAGGTATATTCGGACACCTACTGTGTGGTGGAATTTCCACCCACCCAATATCAGACCTAATAAATGGGGCAGGTCTGGAAAGTGAATGGTTTCTAGGAAAACACGGTAGATATAGAAACTCTACTTAGACTTTCTTAGCTATATTTATCCGGCAGTATGGCAAGAGTACACAGCGGTCTGTAAATTAATAGGGACCTTACAAATTAACCTCACAAACCTAAAAAGATTTTTTTTTCCAGTTGTGTTATTTTGGCATTACACAGTCAGTTCTCCACAAATCCTGGATTAATGAATATCCCCAAAAAGGTTTTAGTCACCAAACAGTGAATTGCAGTAAAAGTAAACCAAAATGCATTATTTAAGCTAATTAGGAATCATGATCTCTCTCAAATAAGGTTTACTCACTTGGGGGTTTATACATAAAACATGAACACCGAATAGCAAATTTTAGACTACATCTGATTTGGAAAATTCTTTCATATCAGCAATGTTAGTCTAAAGTTTACATAATTGGTTTTGATTCACTACAATTGTCTGTTGGGTGAATAAACCCATTTAAAGTGATTTTAAAATGTTAGGGTAAAATAGCCGAACTGTGAACATTATTCAAATCAACTATGTTTTCAGTTCAATTATTTTGACATAGAATTTGTCATGCACTTTGCACTTCTGGCAGTTTAAGGAACACTATAGCATTACAAATACAAACCTGTATACGCTATAGCAGGGGTGTCCCAACTTTTTTCAAAGAAGGCCAGATTTGATGAAGTGAACATGTGTGAGGGCCAACCATTTTGCCTGACATTCTTTGAACCATTAAAATTGAATGCAAATTAACTATTTTATGCAAAGTTTATTGCAAACGGCATAGTTTTTATTTCATCATCTCTTTATTCTGTTTCTTTATTCCGTCCATTCTCTCTTTATTCTGTCCCTCTTTATTCTGTTCATTCTCTCTTTCTGTCCCAGCATAGAGAAGGAACCAAACCCCGCGATTGCGAGCACCAAATCCAGCGAATCCCGTGACGTCCAAGATATTGCGAGAAAGCAGACTGAGGTCACTGCATGTCCGTCTGCATTCTCGCGATCTCTTGGCCCCCAGTGAATACCCGAGCGCCACTCAGGACCGCGGCGTTCAAAGATCCAGAGATCCTGGGGGTCCTGAGCGGCGCTTGGGGATTCACTGGGGGCCACAACAGATAGATTTACCGAATTAACTGTGAGGCCGTATTAAACCGGAACGCGGGTCACAAACGGCCCACGGGCCGAACTTTAGACATGACTGCGCTATGGTGTCTCCTCACCGTTAACATTTTTGGGCTCCTCTAACTTAAATAAATGAAGAAAAAAAAATCTAAAGCAAAAAATGTTTTAGTTACTTTTTTCCAGAGGCGATACTAACTGCCTCCTGCTCCTCCACCCAAGACATCATCCTGGAGGTGTCCCTTCCTGGCTTCTCGTTCCAATCCAATGCTTCATAGAGAAGCATTGAGACAAGAAGCACATGCACTATGACACCCATTAAAATGCTTCCACTGTCCCATAACCAAATAAAACTCTCTAGTGCGTAAGCATCCTAAAGTATCTGTCAGGAAATTAACCACTAAAGGTGTGTTTATTTTACAATGATGTGTACTAGGAACTAGAATATTATACATTCCGTAGAACTAGAACATATGGGATGATTTAGGCTTACACATAAAACATTATCATCAGTTATATCTGAAACCAACATATGCAGGACTGTCTATGGCAACATACAATTGGCAAACACAAAATAGGCAGCTTTAACAATTCATCAGTAATATTATAAAGGGTACACCATTTAATTTCAATTTGGCCAAAAGGTGGAAGCCCATTTTTTTTTTTAAACTACAACTCCTATGGTGATTAGACAGCATGGGAATTGCAGTCCTTAAGAAGCCAGAGAACGGTGACCCCCCGCACTTAGATGAATATTATTGCTTTACCAGCAACACATTAAAACAGCATGTTATGATTTTAGAAATAAGTAAACAAGCAAAATAAAATTTGAATGAATTATATTATTTTGCTCCTGTTGTTAGAACTTTGCAAAACTACACTGCTCTTGTAACTTTGCACTCTATTCTGGGTCATTGTTAACTTATTTCTTAACATTATGACATATTTATTTATAAACCTTGATTTTACTTTGTTACACCACTGTGAGTCTTTCCTGCTCTTTGTTTCCGTTTGCTAATATAATCGCGCCGCATTCACTTGTCTGTATCTCCTATTTCTAACCTTTGCCCACACAGTGTCACAGTGTCTCCTGACTGTCAGGAGCGCTAATACTGGTACACCAAGGTAGCAACACCAGGATCAGAGCTCTAAGCAGTAGAGAAGTAATGACTGACATACAGAGATTCCCTCTAGGAGACATTTTGGAGGAGCCTAATCCATTCACTGCTATATAGTGTGGTCTCCGGCCGAATGGCTGTTGCTGGAGACGTGTTGTGCAAGGTAACAAGGCGGAGTGGTACGTTAAAGTGCCTCCTCTAGTGCTTAGAATTCAGTGACATATGATAATAACATGTACTAAACACATACCATGTGACTGTTATTGCGCCCAGCGTTACAGGAGAGTGAGTTCTGGCTTTGTAGTTACATGCTGCATGAAGGAAGCAATAGTTTGGAAGTGAAGTAGGTAGAAATGCCAAGTGGGGCATCTGAAATAACAGAGTGTAATTTGTGCTAATGTTTACTGTTTCCATTTCTACCTTGCTCAGGCACCTGTCTGTTTATTTCTACCTTCCATTGAATATTCACAGGCTGTAACTGACTAACAGGGGGACCATATAATATGTTAATTGGCAGAGCTCTATAGATGTCTGCATAAGCACAATTCACCTCTGAATCCTAAGGGAGCAAGCCACCTACTTACTCAGCAAGCCTCATTGGGTAATTGTTGTGTACCCTTCCATTACTGGCAAATAATGTTCTGGGGAGACCTATGGCATGTTTTCCAAATTTCTGCAATCAAACGGGATAGGCCTGCCTAATGGGTTTCTGTAGGCACCAAGACCACTTAATCTCCATTGTCGTCTTAATCCTGTAATCGAAACATTGACATTTTGCAGGGATGACAATGTTTTAAATGCAGAGATAAAGGGACACTATAGTCCCCCAAACAACTTTACCTTAATGAAGCAGTTTTGGTGTATAGATCATGCCTCCGCAAGTATCCCTACTCAATTCTTTGCAGTTTAGGTGTTAAATCACTTTGTTTATGCACCCTAGTCACACCCCCCTGCATGTGACTTGCACAGCCTCCCAAAACACTTCCTGTAATGAGTCATCACATATTTATCCCTCCTTCACTGTTTAATTTAGATTTTCTTATATCCTGCTCTGTTAATAGCTGCTAGACCAGGGGTTCTCAACCCAGTCCTCAGGACCCCCTACCAGTCCAGGATTTGGGGATTACCTGGGTGTGTCTCAGGTGTTTAGAAAAAGGGGAAAAAATACCTTAGACTCTAGGGTGTTTTTTTTTTCTTTTTCTAAACACATTAGACACACCCAGGTAATCCCTAAACCCTGGACTGGTAGGGGGTCCTGAGGACTAATGTTGAGAACCCCTGTGCTAGACCTTACAGGGGCCTCCTGTATGCAATTAAAGTTTAATTTACAGAGCAGGAGATAACAACATCTTTTAAGCTAAGTAATATCTGATTGATAGTTAAACCATTTTTCCCCATGCTGGCTGTGTCAGTCAGAGCCAGGGGAGGTGTGGCAAGGGCTGCATAAACAGAAACAAAGTGATTTAACCCATAAATGGCAGTGAAAATTCAGAGGCATGATCCGTACACGAAAATTGCTTCATTAAGCTAAAGTTGTTTTGGTGACTATAGTGTTACGACGTTAGTGGCTAACTGACCGGCACTAGCAGGGCTTCCACAGCTATAACTGAATTAAACTTGGTTATAGATAAAACGAGTCTCACAGAGAACATTTCTTTGGCACAGCACATTGTTTTACATGTGTATGCACATTAGCCTACCTATGGGGAAGCATTGGATTGGCTGAGATCACTAACCTTGATGATCTGAGCCAGGAAGGGGAGTGGCAATACAGTGACCAGTGTGCCATGGAATGTAAGGTAAGTATGTAGGAGGGGACACCTACCTAGGTCGGAGGACACTATAGTGTTAGAAAGACATGTTTGTTCCTTGTTCCTAATGTCCTGCTTTTCAGGGAACTGTCCACAGAATGTGTAGTGTGAGCACTTTATTACTTCATTAAACCCACTCATGCTAAGCGAACACTCTGTTTAGGGCATGGGTTGGCAACCTTTGGTACTCCAGATGTTTTGACTACACCTCCCTTAATGCTTTAACAGCATTATGGGAGATATAGTCCACAACATTTGAAGTGCCAAATGTTTCCTACCCCTGGTTATCAGGTATGCCATTAATGATGCTAGTAAATCTGATTGGCAGTGACCCTAATTCAGGTGGCCTCTTTTTCAAGTGCATTTGACCCTTTGGGTGGCATTAGTGACAGGTTGCATCACAGGCACAGGCTTGTCCACCCATGTCCCACTTTACAGGACTTCCTTTGTTGGGAGGTATTAGAATATGTCTTAACATTTGGCAGTTTGCACTCAACATAGCACCAGTTTTACTTTGATAAATCTTGCACTTTGTTTTGTAATAATAAAAATAACACCCTGTTGTCAGATTAACTAGGCATTTTTCTAAAATGTGTATATTAAAGTACAGCTCTTGCTTCACTGTAGTGTTTAGGATACTAGGACTCCACTGGTGCTGTTCAAGGGGCACCCTAAGCACCAAAACCACTAGATCTTTAGATCCTTTAGTCTGACCGGTAAAACATTGGTGTTTCTGAGAAATAGCAATGTTTTTATTTTGCTGGGAAACCAACCTTTAGACAGCCACTTTAGCCACTTCTTCCTTTGCATGCTTTGATTTTTGAAGGACTTCCGTCTTTTTTTTGTGTATTTGTGATCTCAAATATATAAACGTTAATTTAAAGGCCACTCTAATAACACTGGAGCTCATTGGTGCTATAAGCAGGGTTTGACAAATTTGCTTGAACTCTAGGAGCCAGCTAAAAAAGTTAGGAGACAGATTTTTCAAAGTCAAAAATACAATTCTTAAAGGGACGCTATAGTCACCAGAAACACCACAGCTTAAAGGGACACTCCAGACACCCAGACCACTTCCGCCCATTGGAGTGGTCTGTATGCCAACTCCGACTACTCTTAACCCTACAAGTGTAATTATTGGAATTTTTTTTTATAAACTGCAATAATTACCTTGCAGGGTTAACTCCACCTCTAGTGGCTGTCTACTAGACAGCCACTAGAGGGCACTTCCTGCTTCATAGCACAGATAAACCTGTGCTAGCGTGTCGCTGGACGTCTTCACGCTGTGTGAGGACCTCCAGCGTCGCTCAATTCCCCATAGGAAAGCATTGAAAAGCATTTTCAATGCTTTCCTATGCGGAGCTCTAATGCGCATGCACGGCATTGCTGCACATGTGCATTAGGTCTCCCCAGCCGGTGGGCGGGAGCAGTCTCGCCCACCGGCCGACGTAATGCAGAGGAGGAGCAGTGGCGGAGGATGAAGCAGCGACATAGGACATGTTGCTGCCTCTGGTAAGTCACTGAAGGGGTTTTCACCCCTTCAGCAACCGGGGATTGGGGGGTGGGCGGGAGGGGGAACCTGCAGTGCCAGGAAAACTGATTGTTTTCCTGGCACTGGAGTTTCCCTTTAATGTAGTTGTTCTTAAGTCTTAAGTACCAGCACGCTTTTCAATTTAAACACGGCCTTTTCAGACAAAAGGCAGTGTTTACATTGCTTCCTAGTAATACCTCTAGTCACAGTCACTGAGAAGTCTACTAGAGGTGCTTTGTTGGTTGTGCAGCATATACGTTCAGCATCTTCATGCTCTGCATGGAGGTGCTGAATGTTCCCCCATTAGAGGCACATTGATTCAGTGTGTCTCCACAAGGAGATGTTGATTGGCCACCCACACTGAGAAACACAGAGACTGTTACTGCAACACTCACATACATTTTCTCATACACTCACAAATTATTATTCTGTTTTATTTAAATTTGTCCACCCAGTCTCCCTGCCTTTGGGAAAACTGGAGTGGATCGGATTTCCCTGGAGTCCAGTGGGGCTGCTCTAACAATCTTCTTGCTCTGCTCCCTAGAGCGCTGTTTAATGATCTCGTGGCTGGAGTGACCTCATATTTTAGCTCTTGGTATCATTGGAGGGCTCGCGTGGGAGCAGAGCCGGGACAGCTCCCTCTCCACCTCCTCTCTCCCTGAGCTGGCTGCCTGCTCGCCTGCCTGCCCGCCTCCGCTCTGCATGAGCGGCCTCTACACCTCCAATCACAGGCAGACGGTCACCTCTGAATGGGATTTGTCGAGCCCTGGGATATGGGGTAACCTGGGGCTCTGCCGGAAAATCCACAGCCCTCATGGATAATGAGGTTATTACACTTATACAGAGGCTGTATGAACCTGTGCAGCCGTGAATTACAATGATAGGCTGAGAGTACATGTGTAGGGGTGACTTAGAATACGTATTTCAGACTAACATTACTGCACATTTTGGGTGCATTTGTATGTACAATGCAGAAGTATAGTTTCTACAGTATCTTTGTGGCTACAGAGACATCGGGCTATACTGAATAAAGCCACTGGATTTGTCAAACTACTACAAAATTTTTGATAAAAAAACTAGGAGACTGACGTGGTTATGGCGCTTGGAGTGTTCCTTTAAACGCAATCAAAATTGGAATAAACAATTATCATGTAAATGCTTGCTTTCCAACAATGCGAACATATTAATCTAAGATGGGGAATAGTAGTGATATGATGTGCATCACGTCCGGCTCCACTCAGGTTAGCCGTTAGCCCATACACAGTGTGCTGAAGAAGCCCTCTTGCATAGGTTCCATGCCCTGAGTTTAAAAGTTGCACGATAGGGGTACAACTAGTGATGCTCTTGTACTGCACTAACTGTATACTTTTCTCTGTGGTTCCAAATTGGACATCAATGAACAAACCCGTTGGTACATGTGTACTGTATATGTACACATATACAATTACGATTTTTGTATACATGTATACAAAATCTATCCTATGCCCCCTGTTATCTTTGCACTGTAACATCACTGTCACATATTGTCCAACACAGTGCAGAATGAAATCGAGACAAGAAAGATGGGACCAGAATGGGGTGAATGTCAATGAAACAGTGGTGTGCAGCTGAAAAAAGAGCTTAAATGCCTACCAGCCTGAGCTGCCCATGCACACAATACTGCTGAAGCATCAGAAATCCTATGCACAACATGCGCACACTGAATGTGTTGGGAACATTTCTCTGATATCCCGGGAAAAGGACACCAGAGAGAGAAAAGAAAGGTTGTGGGCACCAAACTACTACTGAAAATCTTGGAATATTTGGAAGTGTCTATGTACTTGCCTTGATCCTGTAATGTATACAACTCTGCCAACCTTATTCCATAAAATGACTTATCAGGAACTCAAACTGAAAAACCAGCTGACTTGGATTTTTTGGGCCAAACTTTGAATTCCCAATAGGTCGCACATTTTAGTATATAACTTTTGTGATTTGTAGTGCTGTGGTGTTGGTGGTAAATTTGAGTTTTTACAGTAAACAATGCTGTTGTGTTTCTTCCCTTCCATGTTTTTCCACCCCAAAAGCTTCTCTCTCATTTGGCTGGTATGTTCCTGCAGTGTTCAGCTATTTCCCCCCATCTGTTCTCTGCTTTACACAGACTGGTGTGCTCAATCACTGTGCTGACAGACGAAATAAATTAGTCTGGAGTGAATTTTATTGCTGAATCTCCAAAACCATTGCAGTTTGTCAAGTACACCAGGTAATACAAGTTGTTTTGTTTTTTTCTTGTAGATTAAAGGGATAGAGTTTTAAATCCATATTTGCTCTTTGTAAGGCTATGTTAATGGATAAAGGAACTTTTCACAAAGCCCCTGATTCCAAGACGTTGGGGGAAACTATGGAAAGTTGATGTGGGGACTCTGCTCATACGGTTAAAGGAAAATTCTACGCTACTAGCCACTAGCATCGTATACTGGTTCTTAAATTATTTTCAAGCAATTGGGGACAAACTGAGGGTGCTCGGGTCCCAGTTCCCTGCTTGGCATCATGCTCGTGCAGACGTTGTGCAACAGCAATATCAACTCCCTTAGATTGCATCCACTGGCTAAGAGGGTCAGCTGATGCACCCCGCCAATGCATGTCATCCAAACTTGGACAAAACTGATATGGCGAAGGTGGAAGTATAACTTTTGCCTTAGCAGTATGCCAGAGCAAATGTACACAGGTTCCAAGGGTAACCTCGGTTTAAACACTCAATTTAAGAGCGAGCCAGTGGGACACTACCATGCTGACACTATATCCACTGCAGTGATCTGTACAGTAGTGAGTATGGTGCTTATGCCTGCCATTAGACAACTGGGAAGTGTAGCAAGGTTAATTTATAAAAGTGACACATTTTTTTAATTGAAATCTGTCATTTTTGAGTTAAAAAAATAAATAAATTGTGCACGCTTTAGGTGCTTGGAGTGTTTTTCTCACTCAAGACAATGCATTTAGCATCTGGTTTGTTTGAAGAATTATTCAATTAAAGGCGCCAAGTCCACTACATCTCAAGTGGTCTGGGTGCAGTAGCCCTTGAATATTAACCCTGCAATGTAAAACATTGCAGTTTTGTAGAAACTGCATTGTTTCCATTGCAAGGTTAAACACATCTTTAATGGCTGACTTCCTGACAGCCACTGGAGGTGCTTCCCCTGTGCAAACCAAGTCAAACCTGACTTTCAGCCAAATGCTGCTCCTGTGTTTTGCTTCACAGGTGACTAACCTTTTAATGAATACTGAGTTAATTAGTATTGATGATCTCATCCATGGAAGTGCAGTGTCTGTGAAGAGAGCACCACAGCAGAAAAAAAATATTAGTAAAACTGCCATTATACTCCTCAATCTGAGTAATCTGAACAGCTAGCACGTTACTATAGTGTTAGTATTGTAATACATGTTTGTATTCCTAGGGTTATAGTGATTCCCCCCCCCACCCCCCCTTCTTTTTACGCAGTTATAGAATCCTTCAATATGTAAATTCTGAGAGCCACCTGGTTAGGGTTGGAGACAGTAATATCCTGTATGGGTTAAACAATATCTGACATTTTTTTAGAGTAATAGCAATCAGAGGTCTCGTTTTGGAAAAATAATGGAATTTAAAACAAAATGAAGACAATCCACTTGGAAATAGATGTGTATATAAGACCAAATACACAATTATTTAAACAAGAAAAATTCTTCATATTTTAGTCATAAATAACTTAACTGGAAATTTCTGTTTTACCAAGATGGCTGTTTTGGGCCTAAAACATGCCAGTTCCTCAAATTCTCTGCAGTTCCCAGTTTAGTCTAGAAACCTTTATGTTCCCAAAGGCATATTCAATCATCCAGTGATGGATGCAGTGCTTTGACCACACCTCATATTAGGTCTCTGTCAAGATGTCTTTGAGTATAACAATAGGTGCTTTTGGATATGGTAAAGCAGAGGTCCCAACTCTTTCAAGAACATTGCTGTAATAATCTTGAATGTATGCAGTTTACACTAAGGCATATTTACAGTTTCTATGCTCCAAGACTATAGTCCTTGGCAACTCATCAGTAAACGAAAACATAATGGAGTACATACGATTCAACAATTTAATGTGGAAGTATGAAAATCCTCAAAGTGTGAGAAATTGAATGAAATATTAATATCTTTTTTTCAGTTTTAGGTCTGTATACAAAGACGTGCCTTTAACCTAAATCCTTCCAGACATATTCCTACATTGTCTTATGAAAAACCAGTTTCAACCGTTAATGTGAAACAGATGTAAAGCTGTGTTTGCAAGTAAGTCAAATCACAAAACTGTATGTATTATATTTTCAATGTATGTTTGAAACTTGAAACGCTGAGCAAATCATCTATTATATTGCATCTAGCTGTTTCTTATTTACTTTAATGAATTTGGCTCTTGTGCATGACATTTTGTGCTAGATAAATGAACCTGAAAATGCGTTTTAGACATTTTGTTCCTGTGATTTTCAATTTGTATTTTTTTGTGGTTTGATAGGCTAAGTATGTACGTCAAACCATTGTTCTCTCATGGTAGCTTGTTAGTTTGATGTTTATTGTACATTTTTAGAGGAAATAGGGAACCAGAATTTTTTTTTATTTTCTACCATTAGATTGTGTTGGTTATGCTAAATGATAGGATGCTCTTGTTAATGCTTTGAGTAAAAAGTAGAGATTGTGAATTAATGAGTATGGGACCCTATAGAGTCTAAAAAGCATCTGCTGTCTTCTGGCTAAATCAAATAAAAATAAAATTGGATGAACAGTACTTTCAGCCAGCTCCCATGCGTTCCCTTCTGGGTCTTAGGTGTCCGTTGAGTGCCGGTTAGCCCTTTGCACTTTGAATGCGGTAGAGGGTGGGGTGGTAGTTCCGGCTGGCAAATGGAAATGATTTACTTTGGACATGTCCCAGGTGTGTGTGGGCTTTTGTCTCGATGCGTAAGTGGTCAGATCCGAATTTGGTGACAGTCCTAGTGCTGTCAGCACTGAGTCCATTTCCAATGCATGGGTTATGCGATATGTTGCACCACCATGCATGATGACCAGGCTCCTGGGGAATGCCCAGTGGTATGGGATAGAATGTTGGCGCAGCGCGGTGGTCAGCTGCCTGAACAGGCTTCTCCATACCAAGGTAGGCCTGGACAGGTCTTAAATAGAATTTCCTTGCACTGCTGCCATGAAGTTCAGTGGGGCTGACCTTGTCTGGAGCTGTAGCATGACATCTCTTGGGGAGTCTGCTGGGGCTCTGGTAGCTCTCGGGATGCAATAGACCCCGTCGGTCATGGCTTGTGTCGCCTGCTGTTGTGTAAGTAGTGAGGTGAGGAGTCTCCTGGTATATTGTGTTAGTTCTTCCGGGGTCACCGTCTCTGTGATACCCCATATTTTGACATGCCGGCTCCTGTGCCGATCCTCCATTGCGTCCAAGTGGTTGGTAAGCAAGGACTGGGTTCGATGTAACTCAGCGTTTTGTGCTCCTATCTGTATGCGACGTGTAGTGAGGCCCTGCACGTCCTCCTCTCTACTTTGTAGACTCGCCCTTCCATAGCGCGTATCTCCTTCCCCATTGTGGCTAGGTCTGCTGCAAACATTGTGTGGATATGGCGGAGAAGGGCTCTTAGATCTCCTTTAGTGGAGGGCAACTCCTTTTCCTCATCCGAGAAGGGGTGGTGTAATCCCCCAGTGTTTGGGAACTCGTCCAGCTCATCCAATGCTTGTTCTTCGGAGGAGGCCGAGGTTGTGTTGCCATTTTCTTTTGGCGCAGGAGTTCCTGAGGCCTTAGCGGGACGGAGGAAAAGGTCCCCGATATCGTGAGTGCTTAGATTTCTTCCCCATCTTGTAATAGTTTGATTTGGGTCGAATATAGTATAATTTGGATGGCTTATTTTAGCGCAGCTAGTCTGTCGCATGTCTGCTCTGGTTAGCTGCTGGCTCCGCGCTCCCCGGCATTTATTTTAACTATGAATATCATACCTTGGCTTTTACTGCAATAAATTACACATATTTGTGTTCAGCGATGTCTCGTGAATATAACAGTACCATGTACAGGTTTCATGTGGGTTTAGTAAGTTATAAGGTCAGATATAGAGCTTTCTTACTTTTCAGTTTGTACACATTGAAATTTGCTAGATTGGTTTGCTGGGCATATGTTGCCTTTGAGAACATATGGCAGCATAGGAATGAAAATTACCATTATCATGCTATACCATTTGCAAAAGTAGACAACCCTGGGTATTCAAATTTGGGTATGTCCAGCATTTTTTATTAAGCACTTAGTCACAAACCCTGACCAAAATTAGCCTTCATATTTGTTTTTTGCATTTTTCAGAAATAAACTGTCCTTTCACCAATGATATCATCAGCATTATGTGATTATCAAATCGATCAAATTCACAGAAAAGCACCTCCTCTGCCTCAAGTATGTCAGCAGGTCACAGACGTGTGCAGCACAGCCTATGCCTACAGGAACCTGGCAGTAGTGAACCCAGCAGTCAGCTGAGTGTTCTGTCAGCGAGTAGCCATGTATTTGGTTTAATAATTAGTTTTTTGACGGAGCTCCAACCACATGCGACTAGCTTGGTTGGCTGTCAGGCCCCGCGCTCAAGAGTTTTTTTTGTTGTTGTTTATTTTAACCCCAGCAGTGAAATTTCATGTATAAGACGACCCCCAATTTTAGACTAAAATTTTTTAGAAAAAAAGTCTGATGCACGGGAAAAATACGTAATTCAAAAAAATAGATTAAAGAAAGGGTTAGTAAAAAAATAAATAAATAAAAAAAGGTTGTTGAAGTATTCTGGTATCAAGAGGCGATTGTGTCACCTAGTACACTTCTGCCTATACGATCTGAGCCGGTCCTGGAAGGCTCATTCCCATGTGAGTTGGACCATTGGACACCTATAGCCACTTATATATCTGACGTTATTACACTTAGTCCCTTTTTTCCATTTTTGTAGCCCAATCCCTACATCCCAACATAAGGGTAGGTATATTTTGTAGTACACCATACACACTCCACTACTTTGGTTGGTGTACTGTACACCTTACTGTTTTTGATTGTTTTACTGTAATGTAAACACTGCCTTTTTGTCTGAAAAGGCAGTGTCTACTGCAAAAAGCCTGCAGAGACTGACTATACTATACCAGAACATCGACATTAAAGAAACACTATAGGGTCAGGAACACAAACATGTATAGTGTCAAAAACACCATCTATCAAAATACACTTAGAATGAAATTACACAGATATATATACAGGTGATACTCGAAAAATTAGAATATCATGCAAAAGTTCATTTATTTCAGTAATGCAACGTAAAAGGGGAAACTAGTATATGAGATAGACGCATTACATGCAAAGCAAGATAGTTCAAGCCGTGATTTGTCATAAGTGCGATGATTATGGCTCACAGCTCATGAAAACCCCAAAACCACAATCTCAGTAAATTAGAATATTGTGAAAATATTCTAGGCTCACAGTGTCCCACTCTAATCAGCTAAGTAAGCCATAACACCTGAGCCTTTAAATGGTCTCTCAGTCTGGTTCAGTAGGAATCCCAATCATGGGGAAGACTGCTCACTTGACAATTGTGCAGAAAACCATCAGCGACACCCTCCATAAGGAGGGAAAGCCTCAAAAGGTAATTGAGAAGGAAGTTGGATGTTCCCAAATTGCTGGATCAAAGCACATTAATAGAAAGTTATGTGGAAAGGAAAAGTGTGGAAGAAAAAGGTGCACAAGCAGCAGGGATGACCGCAGCCTGGAGAGGATTGTCAGGAAAAGGCCATTCAAATGTGTTTGGGACTTTTACAGGGAGTGGACTGAGGCTGGAGTCAGTGCATCAAGAGCCAACACACACAGACGGATTCTGGACATGGGCTTCAGATGTCGTATTCCTCTTGTCAAGCCGCTCCTGAACAACAAACCACGTCAGAAGCGTCTTACCTGGGCACGTCTAATGAGAGCAACGTTTGCATCTCATTTGGAAACCAAGGACCCAGAGTCTAGAGGAAGAATGGAGAGGCACACACTGCAAGATGCTTGAAGTCCAGTGTGAAGTTTCCACAGTCTGTGTTGATTTGGGGAGCCATGTCATCTGCTGGTGTTGGTCCACTGTGCTTCATTAAGTCCAGGGTCAACGCCGCCATCTACCAGGAGATTTGGGAGCACTTCATGCTTCCTTCCACAGACTAGCTTTATTGGGATGCGGACTTCATTTTCCAGCAGGACTTGGCACCTGCCCACACTGCCAAAAGCACCAAAGCCTGGTTCAATGACCGTGGGATTACTGTGCTTGATTGACCAGCAAACTCGCCTGACCTGAACCCCATAGAGAATCTATGGGGCATTACCAAGAGAAAGATGAGACATGAGACCGAACAATGAAGAGCTGAAGGCCGCTATTGAAGCATCCTGGTCTTCCATAACACCTCAGCAGTGCCACAGGCTGATAGCTTCCATGCCACGCCGCATTGAAGCAGTAATTGCAGCAAAAGGGGCCCAAACCAAGTACTCCGTCCATATGCATGTTTATATTTTTCAGAGGGGGCCAGGGGAGAAGACAATAGGTCCCTGTAGCGAAGCTGCAATATTCACATCAATATCTCTGCTGGCAGACATTTTGTAATATCCAAGAGAAGCTTAGCTCGGCAATCCTATTCAAATTCCCCAATAACCGGACGATACACAGCTTTGGGAGTCAACTGTTTTTTTTTTTTATTGAGCCACAGCTGGCTTTTATACAATTCCCCATGCAAGGGGTTTCTTTAATTACATTCCAGGGGTTTTCCCCTGGTGGACCAGGGAACAAAGTCACATTTCCCAGACTCCTACTCTGTACTTGGAGATAATTGAGTAAGGACAATTCTTTCATTATATTATCTCCCAAGTACAGAAAAAATAAGCAATATTTCAAACCATCATAATTCATATTAATATTAGTTAGAACTCCACGAAAGATACTTCACCGAATAGCAGGGATCTGAGCGCCCACTCTGTCGAAATACTGCTCAGATCCGTTCGGTAGAATAGGAACACCATTTTAGTGAAGTTTAGACCGGTCAACCACGAGGTGAAGTCCCCAAATAATTCCAGTTGGTTGTGTGCTTTGACCAGTCTTCTTTCGGGAGTTTTTAACATTAAAATAACGAATGCAACGGTTTGTGTAATAGGTGGTCGCGTGCCACGTGTTCGGTCATACGAACGACTGCCACCCAACTGACCATTTAGAATCTTGCGGTTTCTTGGTGTGAATCAGTCAATTGGAGGCACATGACTCCCCTGGGTGGTCTCACTGTTTGATAGTTCGTTCGACAGATGAACCAACTCCGTCTTGCATACAAATAAATTGCTAATTTTGCCACAGTCCCCCCTCCCCCCTACTCTCATTTAGGTCCCGAGCGGACGCTGGGGGGCGGGGGGAGGACAATAGGCCCCCCATTACTGTTATTTAGGGCCCCCATCCGCCGTTTAAGGGTGGGGGAGGACAATAGGTTCCCCCATTCTCATTTAGGGCCCCCACCTGCTGCTCAGAGGTGGGGGGTGGGGAGGACAATAGGTCCCACCCCCACATTCTCATTTAGGGCCCCCACCTGCCGCTCACGGGTGGGGGTCGGGGTGGGAGGACAATAGGTGTCATCGTCCCCACCATTCTCCTTTAGGGCCGGCACCCACCGCTCAGGGGTGGGGGCTGGGGGACACCAGGTCCCCCCTTCAGTTTAATAGCCTCCACTTGGGAGGGGGGGATACTATGGTTTTTTTACTTGGTATAGCGAGTAGGGGCAGAATTTACTAATACTAAGTAATCTTTACTTAGGATTAGTAAATTTTTGTCTGAAAGACCAATTTAGGTCTTTCAGCCTTTTGGTAGATAGCTCCCAGTCGCGGCACAAATAGGATCGGAGTTTAATTAATTCAAATGAAATTCAGATGCGTTCTAACACGAAGGGAAAAACTGTTCTCATTCTGTTAGGACGCAATTCGCTAGTTTCGCCGGCGTTATGTCTAAATGACAGGACATTCGGGAAAAGTGAAAGGAGGCTTTGCAGGAACACGGAGGAAAGGTAAGAATTGTGGGGAAATTGCTCTGACCGCCGGAAATGAAGCACACTTTGCTCCTCCGCTGGTCAGAAATGGTCAGGCATAGGAAACCTCCATGAGACAAATAGTCCCTACTTTTTGTCTTCTATTTTAAAGAAAGCAGACAGGAAGAAATGAAGAACAGATCCTGAGAGAAGGAGAGAAGAGGAATCGATTAAAGAAAGGTCATGACAGTGCTGCTTTAAGTCCTCAATGCTTCTCTGTGAAAAGCATTTGACAGTATTGGACTGGGCTGCATTGCAGATAAGTAATAAGGGTTAATTTAATTATTTTTGTGAAAAACTGAAGGCCTTGAAATCTAAATAGCCTAAATAAACACTAGGGGCTAAAAGATTAAAAATAATGTATCTCCCCTTTGAGTGTTTATTTAATCTTATGCTGCTCTGTCACCCTCTGGGGCCTTTTACATATCTTGCAAATATCCCCTGCACTATTGTGTGCAGGTAAAGTAAGCTTTACTTACCTGATGTAGACCTTACTTTGTCTTGGTCTGTGCACAGTCAGGTTGAATATTTCATAAAGTTTTTTTTTTAATCTATTAATTGTCATTCTATTGTGGGGGATGGGGTAGATCAAACTGATTTACAGCATCACTATAGGGTCAGGAACACAAACCTGTATTCCTGACCCTATAGTGTTAAAACCACCATCTAGCCCCCCTGGGCCCCTCATTCCTCCATAAATATAGCAAAATCTTACTGTATTCAAGCCAGAAGCTGTAGACTGGCTGAGACTGACAAAGAGGCAGATCAGGGGCAGAGCCAGCATGATTCAATCACAGCCCTGGCCAATCAGCATCTCCTCATAGAGATTAATTGAATCAATGAATCTCTATGAGGAAAGTTCAGTGTCTGCATGCAGAGGGAGGAGATACTGAATGTTTGGATGCATTTTAGGCAGCCATGACCCAGGAAGGGTCTCTAACAGCTATCTGAGTAGTGGCCAGTGAAGTTATCACTAGGCTGTAATGTAAACACTGCATTTTCTCTGAAAAGACAGAGTTTACAGCAAAAAGCCTGAAGGTAATGATTCTACACGCCAGAACAAATTCAATAAGCTGTAGTTGTTCTGGTGACTATAGTGTCCCTTTAATGTTCTGCCTTTATCCCATTACTCTTTTTAATAATGATTGGTCAGTGTTTTTAAAAAAATATATTTGTGACTCCCAAAGTCTGTTAAAACAGGCCCATTTAATTTACCTAGGAAATACATTGCTATTTATCTTGTACACTGCTATTCAGGTTTAATGCTCCCGATAAAAGAGGCTTTAAAAATGGATTAATCTAATAAGCAGCTGCACAGACACTAATAAATGGACAGTAGTTCACTTTGCCATAGACCAGGGGTAGGCAACCTACGGCACTAGTGCCATGCACGGCACTCGAGGTGCCTTTGCACGGCACTCAAGGCTGCTCGAGCCAAACAGGCTCTGGCCTATCAGGAGACCCAGTAAAACATCAGATATCTGCTAATACGAAGAGGTGGTGAAGGACAATCCTCAATTTATGCATTGCAGCACGTAGAGGAAGTGATCTCAGAGCACTTCATTCCAGCACTTGTGAATGGGAATCCACACAGTATTAGAGCAGCTCGCAGTTGTTGTTGCAGCTCCTGTCCTTGACCTGTACCTGGCCAGCCTGGTCCCCACTGGAACCCAGGGAAGCCACCCACACTGCTAGATATACACAGAAATGCAGAATAACCCTCCCCTCATACAAATAATACGGACAGTCCACACACAATCCGCACAAATGCAACACCACTAACAATCCACATACATGCACACAACCCCACAAGCAGCCTCTCACATACAATACCCCAAACAGCCCCCACACACTACCAAACACACAATGTGACATAACCATCCACAGACACAATTCCATAAGCAACCCCCATACACAGCCCACATTCATATGTATCATACACGATACCACAAACTACTCATTAACATATACAATATAATAGCTCATATACGCACAAATACAACGATACAAAGCAATTACAGTAAAAATAACAAGCAGAATACGGCAGCATACACACCTCAATTTAAAAAAAAAATAGGACCGGCACGCTACGGGACATCACAATCCTATATCGGCACAGTGCTGCTAAAAGGTTGCCTACCCCTGCCATAGACACTAGCATTGCATCTATTTACTGAAATTCACAACAGATTTTCTTGTATTATGTGGTTGGCAATATGTAAACTTTTATTTATTTATTTTTATATCTATATTTGAACTGTGTTAAATCGTCCATGGTGAATACTTGCTGGTGGCTATTGACCCACCCTTGCCCAATAACATGTGATTAATGTGCATGCAGAAGTCTGCTGTACTCCATCAGGTTACTTAATTTACCCCGAAATGTCATAATGTTGCAAATTGTATAGTAATGGCCACAGGGATTTGCTTGCTAAAGGTAGGCCAGGTGCTGTATTTAATGCTTCACTGCAGCAGACATGCTCTGCACTAAAATTGCAACACAACTACTGACCAGTAGATGGCACTGCTCCATTGCATAATTGTCAAAAGAACAAGACAGAATAATGAATCCATTTTTAGTTTAGATGTTGTGTATACAAACATTACTGATTGCTGGTTTTAAAGAAACCTTCCAGTGATATGTTTTGTTTTAACACAACCCATAGAGAGATTGCTTGAAAGTAAAACTTCATATTAAAAAAAATAGTGTGAGTGTTATTTTAGCTCTAATGATACATTTTCTTCTGCTATTAAAGGACCACTATAGGCACCCAGACCACTTCAGCTTAATTAAGTGGTCTGGGTGCCAGGTCCATCTAGAATTAACCCTTTTTGCAGTAAACATAGCAGTTTCATAGAAACTATGTTTACCTATGGGTTAATCCAGCCTCTAGTGGCTGTCTCCTTGACAGCCGCTAGAGGCGCTTCCGCGCTTCTCACTGTGATTTGCACAGTGAGAAGACACCAGCGTCCATAGGAAAGCATTGATAATGCTTTCCTATGGACTGGCTGAATGCGCGCGCGCAGCTCTTGCTGCGCATGCGCATTCAGCCGGTGAAGGAAGAAGAGGGAGGAGAGTCCCCAGCGCCGAGGGAACCCAGCGCTGAAAAAACCTTCCTCCCCCTTCAGCGCCACGGAAATGGGACCCTTAGGGTGGGTGCACCCTCAGGGCACTATAGTGCCAGGAAAACGAGTTTGTTTTCCTGGCACTATAGTGGTCCTTTAACGTGATGGAATATTGTCATGATTTTGTAGAACAGACTCTGCCAGCGATCAAGTTATTAAGCAAAGGTTCCTTTTAATATTTATATGTATTGCAGTTTAACGGCACTGCAGTTGTACAAATAACATTATTTACTTATTTTAAATACTATTGGCACTCTAGACACCTGAGGTTTAAGACTATATTTTATAGAAGGGCTCGATAAATACCAGGTCGCCATGGCGACTAGGAATTTTGTCCTGGGTATTTGTCCGTCTGTTCCCTCTGAAGGAGAGTGGAGGCAGGTGTGCGGCCGGCTGTAAGGAATGGAGTTGACGAGGGAGCTGTTATCTTCTTGCTCTGCTCCTTTGCGTGCCCTACAGTGATGCCAGGAGCCGGAATATGTCGTCACTCGTGCAAGCAAGAAGAGCAGGAAGATGACATCACTCCCACTGGATCCACTCTAGCTATCCCAAAGGTAGGGAGGCTGGGTGGATTTTCATTTTATTAAAACAAAAAATTATTTGTGTTTGTGTGAGAGAATGTGTGTGTCTGTCAATGAGTGTATGTGCATCTGTCCGTGAGTGTGTATGATTAGCTGACCAGGCCCCCTCTGATCACATAGGAATTGTGATTTTATTTGCCTTTCCTTCCAAACTGTGTCGGTCTCGTTGTGGGTGGTTTTGCCTTCTTGGCTGAGTTAATAAATCTTGATGATCTCAGCCAATCCAATAGGAAAGCATTGGGATGCGGTTGTGGATTCACTGCAAAACCATGCGCCAATCAGCATCTCCTCAAAGGTGTGTGTCTTCGCACCACCCATCCCCCCCACCCAACTGGTCAAGTATGGATGCTGTCATTTTCAAACTCTTCTTGCTCTGCTGCCTCGCGGACAGTTTAGTGATGTTGGGGCAGGAGTGATGTCCTATCCCAGCTCATGGAATCACTGCAAGGCAAGCAGAAAGCTTACAGCCACCACGCCACCTCCATTCCTCACAGCTGGCCGCCCAATTGCATCCACTCTCTCTGCCAAATGCCTGCCTCCACTCTCCCTCCTCGGACAGCTGCAAATACCCTGGTGTCTGTGCTTTGTCGAGCCCTGTTAGAGGGATAGTTTAGAACTGAATATAGAGGCTTCCTTTCATTTTTTGTTTCCTTTTGTAGCGTAGACTTCCTATGGCAGCCAAGGTTGATGTTATACACATATTTAGGTATTTTACTGGATGTTGGCAAAAGTGTGTGTATATATGTGGTTTCATTTGGAACTGATGTCATCTGTACAACATTATTAATTAGAGATTGCTCTGTTAATTTTTTCCTACACTGTTAATTTTAAAAGGGCATTTTTTCAGAATTATAACAATTTTGTACTGCACAGCTTGTAATGTCACAAACTATTATCAATATCACTGTCTTTAGGGGGATCAGTCATGTATCATTGAGTTGTACTTGAGACTGCACTCATACTCTTGTTTCACTAACTTTTAAAGTGCACTATTCTGAAGTCTCTCTTTAAGCAACTTGAACACGGAAACTAGTTTTATAAACCACTTGTAATCAAATTAGAACCGACCATTATCTATGCCGAAAACTTCGAGGTGCTGTACAGCACATTCCATTTTATTTATGTACTTCTGTCGATGCACACTAAGAATGCTTGTGCTTTCTTTACTTCGCTGACAAAGTTGCAGATGTTCGCTAGTCATGTTTTATTACCATTCCCAGCTCTAATGAAAGCAAAGAGGTGAGTCAAGGCACAAACTATGTAATTTCAAGAGGCACAATCTGTCAGGTGTCTGAAGGTGTCACTGGCGCATCAATGAAGATTTATTCAGTTTAACCTATCAGTAGATTCCAGCAGTAACATATAGGATTTAAAGTTTGAAGTAGGGATATCTTAAGGCTCATTAAGGGAGATTTAGCAAATGTATCTTTTTTGGGGGGTGGGGGTTCAATATGTTCCAATTAGAGTATCAGAAAAATTGCTCTTTTTTGCTTTGCATGTTCTGACAAATTTTTACGCTTCCACAGTTATGTTGCATTAATGTTTTTGAATATCTAGGCTGGCTTTCTACACCAAGATAAGTGCCATACGAGAACACCACAAAATAGAGTACTTTTTCCAGTGCAGCAAAATATGAATATATTACTAAATGGCATGTGGTACACAAAATGTAATGCAAAAAAAAACAAAAAAAAAACAAGTCTTCAAAAAAGTCATAACTAGTGCAAAGAACCATCTGTTAGAATTGATAAGTCATGCCCACAAAATAATAATGTCACAAATATAAAAGTGTGCAAACAAAAAGCTTTAACCCCTTTAGGACACA
The DNA here is from genome assembly GCA_933207985.1 of Pelobates cultripes. Taxonomy (NCBI): domain Eukaryota; kingdom Metazoa; phylum Chordata; class Amphibia; order Anura; family Pelobatidae; genus Pelobates; species Pelobates cultripes. The sequence goes on along the minus strand of OW240912.1, from coordinate 322,146,521 downwards.
TGACGTGTGACATGTCATGATTCCCTTTTATTCCAGAAGTTTGGTCCTTAAGGGGTTAAATACCACCTATTGTGCAAAAAATAACATTTTAAATCTAAGAATTAATCTGTACACTGAGTGAGGCATGCTGTTGGCAAATGCAAACGTTAATGGACTCCAGCCCCTCTGGCTTGATTCATAAAAGTGCTTATTTCAAAAGAAATTGGCATTTTTATAAACCTCCTTAGTAATACATCCTGGCTGTCAAGCAGATATCAAGGAATGTTTGCTACCTTGCTCAGAAATGAGTGTGTTTCATAAAGAACCATTGGTTTCATTGCCTCTCTATAAGAAGCATTGTTGTGAAATTGTGCTGATTGAAATAAAGGTGCATGTATTGGATTAAAACCCTTTCAATAGTGAAATATACAGAAACTTTAATTATTTTCTTTATCTTCCTTCAGATATTTTTTTAATTGTAATTTATTAAAAATAAAGACATAAAGTTAAGACTTCAGGGGGGGCGGGGGCGGACCGCCGAGCTGGACGGTCGCAGGCAAAAGAAGCTCCTGCTACACAGCGCCAAATACGACCAAAAACCGTATATATCGCCAGAAAAACTGACCGACAGCAACAGTGCCCAAAGCAGAAGGTCTGCTGGAACCGGGGAGAGGCTGGCTTATCAAGCTGCAGTCCCCTGGAGGAGAAAACTCTGTTGCCCTAACTGAGGCCTTCTATGGCGGTGAGTGGGGCGGACGGCCGCTGCCTCACTCTCCTGCAATACAGCACCCAGCAGAGAGCGCGAACCCGAGCGGACCAGGCCCTGTTTCCCCCCCTATGGACCGGGGGGGGTGATCCCGATCCTCACACTAATGCCCTGATCGAGAAACCGTGGAGTCCAGCCGATACGTCCAAAATGGCAGACGCCATGTGCGCAAGAGACAGAGGAGTCATCACCACCCTCCCCATACCAGCGGTTGATACAACAGCTCCTGCCTCCAGACACCGCCATGCAGGGAAGCGAGACGCCTATTACCTGCCCCAGCAACCGTCCAAACCAGAGACGATAGCGGCAGCACAGGTGGGACGGAAATACCCCGCGATCCGACCATTGCCGAGAGCAGAGACCGAGCTGATTACCAAGTGTAGTTCCCCCTGCTCGAGGACGGGCCTCCTACTCCCCACCTGTCCAACCTGCAATAAAGCGGTGCCACGAAAACAGACCAGACGCAGGCGACACCAAGTCTCCCACCACAGCGGTCCATAGCCCTGAGAGGACCAAGAGGGACGGACACACCAGAACGCGGCTGCAGCCCCAGAGAAACCAATGAGAAACTTACAAGGCAGCATGGCTGGACTGTGTTCTGACACCTGCTCTGGTAGGCACTCGCCCCATGCTACATAGAACGAGCAGAGCAGGTGCCGGTTAGTGGTGGGATCCCCCCTGCTGGAGCGGTCTCAGGACCACCACGACGACGGCTCCCCGCTGACTCAGATTAGGGTGACAATATCAATAAAGTGACTAATCTGGCTTGACTGTCACGCATACTCAAAATGTAGTAGCCTGACTGTAAAGCTATCATTGTATGCAAGCATAACCTGTAACAACTACAGACTAGCATAAACACTGACCAAGCCTTACTATAGTATAAACCCATTCGTCTCAACCGAACTTAAGCTGAATATAATATAACATAAAATTGTGCCTGTCAATCTCTTGTCCCGCATGCTTAGCGAAGAAAATTCTTGAGGACTGCTTTCGGGGCACCTCATGACTGCTTGTAATATATACGTGCACTGCAAAAAAAAAAAAAAAGTTAAGGCATCAACAATATTAATTTTGTCCATATTTGGACCGCAAAGAGCATCCGCTGACCTGCTTAGACTATTATCTTGCATCAATACTGATATTTCTCCCTGCTTCTTCAGTATGCCTAAAACTGCAGCGACCTCACAATGACATCCCAGTGAATGAGATCTGGTATACTATGCCTCTGTAATATTACCGCTAAAGTAGGATTGGCTTCATTTTCCTAAATAATTGATGTACCCTTTTAAAATAAGATGACATTTTTTTTTTTAGGAATGCTGTCTCTTTAAGTCTTTAAATATTGATAAGGGTAATCCCTTTAACAACAATGGAGATTTCAGATTTGAGGAAACTTAGAATTAATTTCGGCACTAAATATTGATTCATTCATTTGTTACAGTGCAGCACAATAGGCAGTAATAGCTATAGCATTGTCCTACAATGATGTGTGTATGTAGGGCAGGGCAGGGCACCGACTAATTTATTTGGTTGGTTCTTTAATGGACAATTCACTTTGAAAATATTAGTTGTTCTATTTAAATTTTGCAGCGTTTTAATTGTATTTTAGATTATTTCTACAACAATGGTCATCAATAAAGGTCTTGAAATCTAAAATGTGGAGGAAAAAATTGGTACCACTGCATTTGTGAAATCATATAGGAACACAAGCATCCCAAATATCTGTAAATGAATGCACTACCTAGGGAAAAACACCCTTGCTGTCTTGTAATATCTGCACTCTGTGTCCATGCTCCAATTGCTTGTCAATTTTAATCAGACAACCAAATTCTACAGCTCCATCCTTATCAGTTCTGCTCAGTGTTCCACTTATCACCTTCGTTCTATTGTGTTAATATTTATTGAAGCCGTTACTTTGAGCAAGCAATAATGCCAACAATTATGCATGGTTTGACTTCTAAATATATTTGAATAGTTATATGGTTTGAACATCTAAAATAAATCAAAATTAAAGAATACAATTTCTGCATGTGTCTAGGAATTAATGATATATTTACACTAACTACGCATTTAAATTCTTGTGTTTGTGTTATAATTTAATGGAAAAACTTACATTGAGTACTCTTGATATTTCTACATAGAAATCTGTTAAAACCAGGGTGGAATTTTTTATTTTATTTTATTTTTATCAGATTTTTTTAATCTTTTAATTTGGACCTTTTTTTTTTTTTAAATCAAATTTATTTTATTAAAATGTCACTGACAGAATGAAATTACAAGCTTTAAAAAAAAAATAAACGGATGGGACAAGCACTGTCTCCAGCTATTTTGTTCACAAAAAATTGTCAATATTTGGTACCAGGGTCAAACCTTAAGGGGACACTCCGGTCACCATAATAACTTCATTTTAATTAAGGTGTTATGCAGCTTTTACCTTAAGGGTTTTACCATTCTCTAACTGATGCACTTTTATCAATGGGGAGCTGCTGATTAGCTTAGAGCGTCAGCTAAAAACTCAACCAGTGGCGCCCTCTGTCCGGCTGCACTTTGTCTCCCTGTAATGGAAATTCAGATGCTGGATACCGCAAGGGGTCCTGGAGATTGGCGCTGGAAGCAACTTTTGGGGGTAAATGTGTACCTGTGGGACTTGTGACACCATAACAACCTCATTTAATTGAAGTTATGATGACCGGAGTGTCCCTTTAAGTGCTGAAGATAATGAGTTACCCATGCTATGGGGAAACCATTCAAGAAATGTTTGCTGGTGAGGATTTAAAGGGTCATCAGAACAATTGCAGCTTAATGTCCACTGACTTTCTGCAGGCATTTTAATGTAAACATTGACTTTTCAGAGAAAAGGCTGTGTTTACATTACTGCCTAAGAACACCTCTAGTAGCAATGTACAGCACTGTCGTTCAGCATCTCCATGCCCTTCATGGAGGCCCTGAACGTTCCTCAGAGATGCAGTGATTCAATGCATCGCTATGAGAAGATGCTGATTGGTGCAGCATTTTGCCGTACACCGGGGCCACGGCCTCCCAAGGCTTGCTATGGCAAAGCATTAAATTGGCTGATATCATCAAATTTGATGATATTGGTCAAATGGGCGGAGCCGGCGCAGTGCTGTAAAAGGTGGATAAAATCCTAAATGGTGCATGTAGACCTATAGTATGAGGAATACAGGTTTGTATACCTGACATTATAGTGCTCCTTTAAAATAAGTCACACTAGTAAACTGGTGAGTCACCTAAGCATTTAAAAAAAAATTTTAAAAAAAGTACTGAGTTCGCTTTTAACAAAAATAGCCAATTCTGCTGGCATCAAAAGAATATTCACTTCCTTTTGGACTTGTTTGTTTTAAATTGAGAAATCGGTTGGGAACTGATATTGCAAGAAAGCTTTATTTTCTTTTCCATGTTATGAACAATCGAGAATGAAGAGAGTATGCCATGATTGGGCTAATTTTCATTCCTGGGCTGCCATTTGCTCTCAAAGGCAACATAGGTCCAGCAAACCAATCTGGCAAATTTCAATGTGTAAAAACTGAAATGGGCAAATCCTATATTTGAACCTGTAACATTTCAAAACACCATGAGACATTACAGCAAACAAATTTGTATGTTTTATTGCAGTAAAAGCTGACAGTATTATGACATGCATTTTTTAATTTCTTAGTTTCTAGGTTTTGTTTTGTTCAGAACTTGGACAATTGCCTCTGTCCTTAAGAGGTTAAAAGGGACACACATTACTTTGAGACAGCTGTCTCATTCAGAAGCGTTAGTTTTGAATGAGACCGTTGCTTCACTATGTAGGCTGGAAAAAAGCACGTAAGATTTTTTTTTTTCTTATGCTTTCCATGACCAATACTGGGAGCACACTGATCTAAGCAATCAGTATCCTATCCCTAGGAATATTGTATAAGTGACTTGGGCGTGCCTAACTGATTTATGCATGTGCAGTTGGAAGTTCTCTTTATCTTGCAAAATCCTGACAGGGGAAAAAGAGAGAGAGTCTGTTTAGAGTGATCATGCAGATCAGGTTCTAGAGTCCGGTTACTCTCTTCTGGTGCTGCACAATGATGTCCTTTTCAGTCATTAGTGGACTGGTCTGAAACTGAGATGGGTGGGTAACATTTTTCTTTTGGTTTCTATATTTGTTTACAATTGTTTGCATCCTGGTTTTAAAACAAAAATCATTGTGAAGTAATGCACGTCCCCCTAACATTTAAACATACACACAAGAAATATGTCCATCAAATTAGGCAGGGTACACTGGAAGTTTCTTAAATACCTTCAGTAAAGAGTACATTTTGTAGAAGAAATGTGACATTTGTGCGAAGCATTTAATTATTTTTTTTGTCCCTATAGCAACCCTTTAATTTTTTTTTATTTTCAAAATTCTTTCTATTTCCACCCACTGTCCTCTTCACCCTGGCATGATGCTTAAACAGGAGGTCGTTCCATTTGATCGGTCTCGTATATGGTGTGTGGTTACGAGAAACTGTGCTACTGCCCATTTGCTTCTTGTTTTTGTTTGTTTTTGTTTTTTTGTGTAGTTTTTTTTTTTTTTGCATGCTTTTTAAACACTATACTGTGTGGACATTTTGCACTTGTCTGCAAAGAATAATCTCAAAGATCTTTTGTAGTGAAGATTTACCAAAATACTATAATTTAATATACTATATGTATATAGTGTGTGTATGTAGATGTATAGAGTACTGATTAAATTGTAGTAAATGGCAATGTGAGGGGATCTTTGTGTTTTCTGGTTCTTTAATGTATGGTGCTTAAATTATCTACTTTTTTTAATGTATTTTTTTTAAACTGAATTTCTAAAACAATTTTCTAATTGATGGGCTGAGGTGATCAGCTGACATGCTCAGGAAATCCATGCCAGATTTGGGTGAAATTCACATTTCTAATCTGGAAATGGAAATTCTAGTGAGGAACAAGGCTGCAAGAGCCTGGTGCATGCTCAGTTGGTCTCAGACTGCTAAAAAATTGGTAACAACATAACCACTTCAGCAAGCTATAATGGTGATGGTACTTAGAGTGCCCCTTGAAATAGCAGTACTCTTGTCTCTGGCTCAAGATTATCATATGTTTTATGGTCTTTTTGGGTATAGTATAGGAAAATAGGAACTTTGGCATTTGATGACATATTATTAAAGGAACACTTTAGAACTTTATAAGAATTACATTATCATGGTGCAAGGAAGCCCAAAATTGGCTTACTATTGGGGGTGAACCACAGAATGAACAGTTTAACCCCAAAGTTTTCAGTATGGTGCCTGTTCGCTTTGGCCATCTACTTCTGTTTAAGCCCAAGACTTTGGTGAGGAAGTCTCCCACTGGGCAACGCTAGTAGGCTGAGATGTCAACAGCTCCCCATTCACAAGGTGGAATGGAGAAAATATGTACCGGTTTTACTCCGTTTTGAAAATGGTAAGCTCTTGATGAGAGCATCAGCATCGCCCAATTGATTGAATGTCTCTGATTTAAATGGAAGTGGAGCTGATGGACACTGGACTGAAGACTTTGGGGAAAACAATTTGTTAATGAACCCTGCAGGCAATTTGGCACCCAGGACCTTCTCCCACCCTGGCCTCTTCATTCCAATGAAGTTGTTACGGGGCCCGAAGTTAAACACACAACATTATCCCTACAGCTCAGACTAGTGGTTATGTTGGCAACAGTCTATTGGTAGGAGAAATTTTACAAAAAACTGGGCCTCTTCCTGGCACCCAAAGGCCAACCCACCTCAGTCACAATAACATAGAATTTACACTTCTGCATTGTCGGTTTCAGTTCCATCCAAATTTGAGAATATTGTACTTTCAGTGAGAGAGCAGCTGTGATGGCATTTATTGACAAATTTATATTGATGCTAATGTAAATTCCGCCTTACCACTGTGGCCAAGGATAGGGCTGTCTCTGGGTGCTAGGGACAGCCATGGTTTGACTATAATCTGGGGGAACACACCCAGAGAGTATTTGCAAGAGCCACTACACTGAGCTGTACAGGTTATGTTACTATGACACATTTTTCAGTATAGATATATACAAGTTTTCTCTCCCTTTTACTTGTATTACTTGTACATATACATACATTGTCTCTCCATTACATATGCGTGTTTGTTCTCCGTCAAACACACTGCCTTACATAGTCATTCTTCTACTGGTGTGCGTTCTCCCAAACACACTTTCTCTGTAATGCATAAATATATGTATTTACAAGGAATATGCCTGCAAAGTAGACTCTTTCCTTACACATAAATACATACACAAACCTATGTTTATACTAGATCTTTCCCTTACAGTTAAATGTTGAACACATATACCCCCTGCCCCCGTGTAGGGGCTGGTTAAACTCTGTGTGTGCAGCATTTCAAAGTGAAGAACTGCACATACGACAACAAAGTGGTTATGGTGCTTATAGTAACTGTTTAAATTTGTGAGCCCAACTAGTTGCCATTAAAAAGTACCTCCTACAACATTATTCAAATAAGATACAGTCAGAGATTGTCCCCATGCATCTGTAAAATATAATGCCACCGCAGCGTCACTTCTCAATGTTACAAGTGAATTGTAGATGGATTTGCGAGCATGCAGCAATTAAAAGCTTTTAAAATAAATTATTTTTTCATGCTGCAAGTAGCCGCTGCCTGGGAGTACCACATAATCACATAAACCCACTGAAGTTAATATGTATGTGGCATTTAAATTTCCAGTAAGGTTTGTGGTATTTAGAAATAGGGCATAACTATATAATTTGGAATTAATCGCTTTGACAAGACTACTGTACTACAATAAATGGTTCAAGGAGAGGAGGAAGGACTTTGTCCTCAAATTTTAATTTTATTATCTGTTACTCAGGCTATGATGATAAGTTACCCAGAGCTCCTTAAAGAAATCTATAAACGGTAAATACTGCAGACTTTTATTTTATTTTATTTTTACTTTTAGACACAAGGTGTTCTTTAGCTCCCTTTCCTATGCATTTTATAGGGGTTTTATATGTTAAATTGTTTTGCATCTGTACAGTGAATTCCAGTCAAAACATATTAACAAGATCTATACGTCATTTGACAGCATTTTGCTCTTACTCATCTCATGCTTCACTAGCAATAAGGCTTCTTTAATATACCTGTCTGATTTATTCCAATTCCTTATCAAGGTGGTTTCAATATATATTTAAGACAATGTGAAGCTCAATTCTTTGTAGCCTGTTTATTTTTGTTCTGAATGCTTGCTTTTTATTATTTTTAAGAATTATTTTTCTTCAAATGGATTACTGCCAGATCTCTGGTTTCCATGCATGTTGTTGTTTGTGGAACCAGAAGAGTAGTATAAAAATGAAAATACTTTCAAGTAAATGAAGAATAAAATTCCTGAAATGTTGACTCGCTCTTCACCTCTTGTTTCTGTCAACTAGAGCTGTCATTAGACAGGTGCAGCCTGTACCTAGGTAAGGGGCTTAAACAAGCACTGGGCCTCGGATAAGTCCTTTAACACTTTTTATATGTCTGGATCTCTCCTTAACCGGACCACATCTTGAACCTTAAAATAACAATTAAATATATTTTAATTTGCGTTCATAACACTGCAAAATGTGTAAACTTCAAAAAGCAAGGTTTTTTAAATATTTATTTTTGTTAAGTACCTTTTCTGTAACCAAAAGAATGTGTTGAAACTCTGTCCTGCGAACTAGATTTTTGGCATTTCACAAGCTTTGGCATCTGAAAATAAATTTGTCATTTTCATAGACAAAATTGTATTCGGATGGACATCATGCACATTTGTCACAGTTGATTTGCCTTATTTGTCCTCTAATGTGGTTAGAAAAGTACTTGTGGATGTCTTTTACGAAACACTATAGCGGTAGGAATGCACACCTGTATTACTAATGCTGTAGTGCCCTTTTTTCAAGTTTGTTTTAGGCCCACTCCCCTCTGAGTTAATTAAAAACCTTTTAATTAAATGAATGCAAATAAAAAATGCTTTTTACCTACCTTTACACCAGTACGAGCCTCCCTCAGCAATGCCAGCCGTTCATAGTGGAGCTTTGGAAACTGACGCGCATGCCCAGCAAGTGTATCCAAATGCTTCATAGAATACCATTAAATTCAGTGCTTTACTGTTAGCTTCTTTGTCACATGAAGATATCCACTAGTGGATTTACACTGCAATGAAAACATTGCAGTTTCCAAATTTGCTCACGTAAAGAGATTTTTAAAGCGGCACTTTCACCCTCTGGGGACTTTGCAAAGACCCCCGACGGAGACATCGTCACTGGGGTCAGGTAAAGGGGAGTTCTACTTACCTAAACTTGTCCCTTGTGGGCGCCGCCATCTTCTTACGTCAGTCCTCTTCAGCAGATACAGCAATAAGATCTATGGAGGATTGTGCGAGGCTGCAGGATCCTCTAAAGACAGCGCCAATTCCCTGCAGCTGCCACTGGTCCCTACTTTGTCTTATGTTTTTGGTAGAAATAGAAGGAAAAAAAAAAGAGAGATAGAAAGACAGAGTAGTAAAGAGGAAGTGATTGAAAATAAAGGAAAAGGCAGACAAAAAAAGACAGTACAGCTTTAATTTGCATATATGTAGATGATTAATACCAGTATTTTCAAATTTGTTTCTTACATTGGAAATCTTTTCACTTTTTGTATCCTCTGCAACAATTACAGTGATATATATACTGTACATGCATATTTATAAATGCATATTTGTGTTATTTCTCCTATTATCCACTCCATATATTAATTTAAGAAAATATAAAATAAAATCTTGAGTTTACAGCGGTGTGAAAATATCACTACATTTGGCAGTGGTGTAGGTTATATATAGATGTGTAACTCCAGACTGAGCACTTTTTAATATGCACTGTGCATGTGTTAAAATAGAAATAAACCAGGAAGGGTTGATTACCTTAAAGGGACACTATAGTCACCAAAATAACTAGCTTAAAGGACCACTCTAGGCTATGTTTATGAATGGGTTAAGCCTTCCCCTATTTCCTCTAGCGGCTGTCCCATTGAGGCGCTGTGATTTTCAAGGTGAGAGCACGCAAGCATCCATAAGAAAGCATTATGAATGCTTTCCTATGTGACCGGCTGAATGCGCGCGCAGCCAGCCGTCTGGGAGGAGAAGAGGAGGAGAGCTCCCCGCCCAGCGCTGGAAAAAGGTACGTTTTTAACCCCTTTCCCCAGCCCGGCGGGAGGGGGTCCCTGAGTGTGAGGGCACCCTCAGGGCACTATAGTAGTCCTTTAATGAAACCGTTTTGGTGTATAGATCATGCCTCAGCAGTCTCACTGCTCAATTATCTGCAATTTAGGAGTTAAATCACTTTGTTTATGAACACTAGTCACACCTCCCTGCATGTGACTTGCACAGCCTTCATAAACACTACCTGTAAAGAATCATCTAATGTCTATCCTTCCTTTATTGCAAGTTATGTTTAATTTAGATTTTCTTATCCCCTGCTATGTTAATAGCTTGCTAGACCCTGCAAGAGTTTTTTGTATGTGATTAAAGTCCAATTTCCAGAGCAAGAGATACAATTGTTTAAGGTAAATTACATCTGATTTGAAAGTAAAAACATATATTTTTTTTTTTCTTCATGCAGGCTGTGTCCAGGGGAGGTGTGACAAGGGCTGCATAAACAAAAACAAAGTGATTTAACTCCTAAATGGCAGTGAATTGAGCAGTGACACCTGAGAAGCATGATCTATACACTAAAACTGCTTCATTAAGCTAAAGTTGTGTAGGTGACTACAGTGTTCCTTTAATTGTTTGTTGCATTTTTATGTATTTTAAATATGAATGTCTCTGTATACTCTATATGTAAATAGTTGAGATCAAGTCGTTTAGATCACTTTTGCATTACCCAAGCTACACCTCCGTCATATTTCCAACTGGAGTTAAATGAGCACTGGGCACTGGTGGTTGTAGCACCATGTTTGTCACTTAACTAATTCTTTACCATTTTTCTTTTTCTTTCTTTCTATGCCTGTCTAGCCAGTTTAACAGGGAGAGATTGAACTTTATCAGTCTGTTATAGGCTGATTTTTCTACTATCTATCATTTCATACCTCTCCTTATATGACATTGGACCCTTCATCTTATAACTATTTTTTGTTTTCCAAGAATTATTGATCTATAATTAAGCCCTTCTATGAATATTAAATCATTGATAGGGCTTTTAGCATTACCTATCTTTTGGATATTTGGACTAAAGGCAGTCCTACTTTGGGTCTTCATAAGATTATTACATTAGACATTTCCCAGAAGGATTTTATGATTGGGATATAGGTATCTGGCGTTTCTCATTCCCAATTAGCACACTATAACAAAACTTGTTTTGGGGGTTTGGGGGACTATCATGTATATTGTATCTATACTCCTACATTTTTCCTCTGTGGTTGGCATAGAATTATTAGTACCACCTGTATTTATTTTTGTTTGACTATTTGGATAGCTTGTCTCTTACAGCATTTACTATAGATGCGGTAGCTAGGTTCTTATTACACTGCATCGCTATATTTATTTCCAGGTGATGTAGCTAGTCCCAGGAACGTCTTTACACTGAGACTGGCTGCATCTTTGTATGGTTTGTTGTTCTTTGCTTAATTCGGGGTTAGGCCCCTATTGAGACACTTGGAGTCGCTTATCGGTACTTAAGTCTCTGTGTAGGACCAACCACTACCCTGTTTTCCTTTGGGGTAGTTCCATCGGTATATACACAGAGCCTTAGAAGTTTATTCTTTTTTTGTTTTGTTTTTTTGTTACTATTATAGTATCATATTATCATATGATAGTACTAGAATAGTATCATACAGCCATAATGCTGGCAAAGCATCAAGGAGACGCATTCCACAACGTCTGGAGTGCCGAAGGCTGCCAACCCGTGACCTAGAAGCTAGCTATTGTTTGTTTTTAATTGAAGATGTTCAGTAGAATGAAAAGTTCAGAATTATAAACATAAATGTATTTATTGCTTTGCACAGGGATATGAAATCCAGTTAACTGGACAATCTAAGCACAAAAATCACTTCATTTTATCAAGTGATTTTGGGTCATTGATGCTACCCATGCAGGCTTAAAGAGGGTCTCTCACAGGCCAACCATTTTTTTGTTTTACTGTCCCCCATTAATGATTTCAGTTCTAAATGCTCCCCCCCCCCCATGTAGTTTATTAACTTGAATGCAGCACCAGATCTTTGGCTTTATGTGCCCTTTCTCCTTCTCTGCATCAATAGAATGACAGAGACAATTTAAAATGAAAACCATACTATTTCTGTTTTTAAATGGACACTTCAAGCATTACACAGCCCACTACAACCCTTGCACAGTCTAAGAATGTTTTGACAACTCACTCTCCTGAAGTCGGTAGTTCCAGCAAGGAGTTTCCAGTGGGTTCACTGAGCTATGCCCTTCCGATCAAGGCTGGCACAACAGAGTTCATTCAAACTGTTTTTAAAAAGTGCATTCCACTACATCGGGTTAAAGGTGATTTTTAACCCCTTAGTGACCAGGCCGTTTTTCAGTTTTCTTATCGTTTGGGACCATGGTTGTTTTCACATTTCTGCGGTGTTTGTGTTTGGCTGTAATTTTCCTCTTACTCATTTACTGTACCCACACATTATATACCGTTTTTCTCGACGTTGAATGGTCTTTCTAAAGATGCCATTATTTTCATCATATCATATGACAAAAAAAAGTTAAAAAAACCCACACTTTTCTAACTTTGACCCCCCAAAATCTGTTGCTACAACTGCCAAAAAATACCCATGATAAATAGTTTCTAAATTTTATCCTGAGTTTAGAAATACCCAATGTTAACATGTTCTTAGCCATTTTTTTGGAAAGTTATAGGGCAATAAGTACAAGTAGCACTTTACTGTTTTCAAGCCATTTTTTTTTTTTTTTTACAAAATTACCGTACGTTACATTGTAACACTGATATCTGTCAGGAATCCCTAAATAAACCTTTACATGTATATATTTTCTAAAAGAAGACAACCTAAGGTAATAAACTTGGGGTATTTTTTATTCTTTTCATGCAACCATTTTACCACCAATTTATGCTAAATTTAATTTGGTGATTTGTTTGACACACATAACAATTTAAGAATACCAATATGTGTTCAGCAACATGTCCCGAGTACAGTTATACCACCCATGTATAGGTGTGTCGGGTTCGCTGGGGGCTAAAAGACCTTGTTTAGCGGGTGCGCATTCCAGTTTTCCAACTTGAAATTTTCACAGCTGGTCATCATGCACCCATGTCCTATTTGGGACATTTTTGAAGCCGGCCAATGTCATTTACCCCCATCAAACCATATATTTTTGAAAAGTAGACACCCTAGGGTATTTCAAATGGTGGTATTTAACACTTTCCATGCACTAATTCTACCACCAGTCTTTGTCAAGCTATTAGGTAGTATTTTTTTTATTTTTCTCTCACATTGTACTATAGGCATGGACTCTCAGTTCCGGTTATGTGTTACTGACAAAGAACACCCCAATATGTGTTCAGCAACATCTCCTGAGTTCAACAGTGCCCCCAATGTACAGGTTTTATGGGTTTTTGCAAAATTACAGGGGTCAAATGTAGAGCTTTCCCCTTTTAGACATAAATGGTTGTGTGTTGCGTTACTATGAGCGGACCGCAAATTTACACTGTTAAACAGGCTGTACACTTACTGCTTTACATTGTAGCAGAGCGTCATTTGTTCAGTGTTGTCCCATGAAAAGAGATAATAAAATATTTACAAAGGTGAGGGGTGTACTTTTTTTGTGCATCTGCTGCCTATTTTCACAAACTTGTCCCCAGTACCAGGGACACAAATAGTATAGAGCAAATACCTAAGTAAATTAAGAATAAAATTCCTTAACTTTTTAGATCAGTGTTCACCCTTTGTTTTTGTAGACCAGGGCTGTCATTATGGAGGTAAGGGACCTAACCGAACATTGTGGCATGGATAGTGTCCTGAAAATGAAATGTGGTTTGTCTGTTTGCCAATCAACTCCTTCTGCTAATTACACAATACACAATATCATGAATGCTGAAGGCCTGGCTTCCACTATGGCTTAGCATTAAGAGGGCCTAGCTGCCACTAGGCTTAGAATTAAATGTACCAGCCTAAAAACATATTCTCAATTAAAAATGGAAGAACTTTTTCATTGTATACTTGGTGACATTGCTGAATCCCTTAAACTTTGAATTTCAAAGCAGTAAGGCTGAAACTTGTGAATAACATAACACTTACAAACTGCTGGAGCAATTGGAAAGCTACACTGTAGTAGTTATGGTGCCACGGTTGCCATCACACGCCCCTCCTCCCTCTGTAAGTACTGAAATTGTTTTAGATTGGTTTGACTTTTTACCTGTGGTTCGCCGGGTGCCTCTCCCCTCCTCCAGTACATCTGCAAGTTCCTGCTTAGGTGCTTCAGTTAGCTCTCCTGTGCTAAGCCTTCCAGTGCAAGGCTAGCTCATTAGTTTAAAGTATCAGCTGATCCTTCTCAGCCAATGAGCCAGCGCCTGCATTGCCGGGTTTATCTCGGAGAGATTCTGACTCTCTGGCTGATGTAGTGGAGCCAGGGAGTGGTGCCTCTTGATTCCCCCCCCACATATAAGAAATCAAACCATTCTAAAATGTTTTGACTACTTACAATGCGGAGTTGCCAGTATACTCCTAACACTGTAACCACTACTGCATGCCATAGTGGTTATGGTGCATGTTGTGTTCCTTCAAAGATATCAAATAGTATATACAGTTATGTTGTTTACAGACAGAAGCTCCTTACAGTATAGTATATACCATTTCCTTTATTAAGGGGTTGTAAACACTTTAAACAAAGTCCATCAGGTGTTAGGACTCCAATGTAGTATCAAAATCTATACAGTATAAATTAATATCGTTGAGTTGCCTGGAATGAAATTACAATAATATAGTCACATGCAGTCCCTTTTAGACTTTGTTACTGGTGCCAGAGTCTTAGAATTTCTCTTAAGTGTAGTACGTATAAGCAATTGATTTTACTTGGCTTATCACTAAGCAGTATGCTCGAGGTTGTATTACTGTGAAAATTTGGACTATCTTTGGGATTGCATTGAGTAGGCCAGGTTTGATATAGTACAGTGGTTACTTAGGAGATCATTAGCTCATGTGCTAATTAGGTTCCTAGTAAGTGGTGTGGGAAGAGTTGGCAGCTGCAGGCAATTGCGATATACCTTAGTTCCATACATCAGGCACTGTTCTTCTGACAATAATAAGTAAAGCTCACCAGTGACCAGCTTTTACAGCTGAGAAAAAAATACAAATTGTGTGTGTGTGTGTGTGTGTGTGTGTGTGTATGTGTATATATATATATATATATATATATATATTACAGTTACTACTTACTTTGGATTTTCCCAGATATTTTAGCCTCCAGAGCAGTATTGTATCTTGGAGAATGGCAACGCTCTTTCAGCTGTCCACCCAGCTCCATGTCCTGTTCTGTTTTGTTATATCAACCCAACACATAATTTTTTATTTTTTTTCCCCTTGAACCAGAAACTAACTTTCTTTTATGGAAGAAAAAGGACAAGAGCATTAGGGCCACTAATAGTCCGAATAACCTGTATGTTCTTTATATAGCACATAGCTATAATTCCTTTGACATATTCAGCAGTATTAATTGGTTGATCGTGTCAGCTGACGAGCTCAGGCATAGAATCCCTTCCATTTTGATATTGCTAATTAGTGATTGGGACAGAGAAAAAGTGAGCTGCAGTTGCCCAAGTAACCCTTGGAGTGTGTCAAACAGTTTGCAAATGATTTGACATCTAACTGAGGACAACTGGAACAACCTTGCACTATAACAACTACAGCAATCTGTAGTGGCAGGGTGGATTTGATTTAAAGGGACACTTTAGGTACCAAAACAACTTAAAGGAACACTATAGTCACCTAAACAACTTTTGCTTAATGAAGCAGTTTTAGTGTATAGATCATGCTTCTCAGGTTTCACTGCTCAATTCACTGCCATTTAGGAGTTAAATCACTTTGTTTCTGTTTATGCCGCCCTTGTCACACCTCCTCTGGCTCTGATTGACACAGCCTGCATGAAAAAAAACTGGTTTTACTTTCGATCAGATGTAATTTACCTTAAACAATTGTATTTTTTTTCTCTGTAAATTGAACTTTAATTACATATAGGAGGCTTTTGCAGGGTCTAGCAAGCTATCAACATAGCAGGGGATAAGAAAAACTAAATTAAACAGAACTTGCAATAACGGAAGGATAAACTTTAGATGGCTCTTTACAGGAAGTGTTTATGAAGGCTGTGCAAGTCACATGCAGGGAGGTGTGACTAGTGTTCATAAACAAAGTGATTTAACTGCTAAATGGCAGATAATTGAGCAGTGAGACTGCAGGGACATGATCTATACACCAAAACTCCTTCATTAAAGTTGTTTTGGTGACTATAGTGTCCCTTTAAACCTAATGAAGAAGTTTGGGTGTATAGGGCATACCACTGCAGTCTTACTGCTCAATGTTCTGCCACTTAGGAGTCAAATTACTTTGTTTATACAGCTCTAATCACACATCCCTGCATGTGACTTACCTTGTCTTCCTAAACACTTCCTGTAAAAAGAGATCAAATGTTACTGCAGGGACATGATATATACACTAAAACTACTTAATTAAGCTAAAGTTGTTTTGGTGCTTAAAGTATTCCTTTAAATAAAGTTGATTTAAGAAGTAAGACTTGATTTAAATTATGATTTTAAAATGTAAAGACTCCTTCTTGCTGCTAGTTACAATCTTTAATATTTGCAACTAGATGAAGATTTCATATGTAGAATAATAACCTGTCAGATTAGTAAAACGGCTATATCAGAACTGATGGTAGTTTAATAGGTTAATCACTCATATTTGGAGAACTACTTGAATTGTTTTATTTAACCAATTCATGCTTGTTATATATTTCTCATTGTATTCACTCAGTACAGCCTAAAACTGAATATTGGCTTATTTCAACTCCATATTTCTTTTTAGCAACTGTATAAAAATGCAGTGCCATGCAGTAACAAGAACGAATATATATAAAAAAAAAAAAAAAAAAATTATGAAATAAAAATAGTTTACCAACTTGAAAGTCCTGCGTCTTCAAATGTTCCTTTCATCACAGCATTTCATTTGGACCAGCAGGCTTTGCATTTGCTTGTTGCATTGCTTGTATTTTGCACGCATAACTGCATTACCCATAGGTAGAAAAACTTCATTAAAATACTTCCAAACTGGATCTCTTTTATGGCCTGCTGCCATGTTGCTCCTCAAGAGAGGAAATAAAGCACTTCAAGCGATGCGCACAAACATCCCAAAGTGTGTAAGCTGCTCAGGTTTCACTTTCATTTTACTGCTTGCCTATCCTCCCTCACACATAGAGCCAGGTACTCCAAACAATCTTAAAAACCTAGCACATGTACATAGATTTGCAGAACCACAATGGCATTAAGGTCTTTTCCTGAGCTTTGAAGTGACTGTTACCTCATCTTGGATTAATTGAATTAGTTTATCAAAAATGTAAATATTGCATGAATATACAGCCTCATACTACATAACTGATACCTTATCTATGCTGAATAACCTTTGAACTGTAATGTATCTTAAATAGAAAACTATCTTTAGATAGATTTTTCCTTCAAAAGCATTTCATTAAAATAAATTTGATTAAAATAAAAAAACGTATTAAATTCAAATCCGATATTTTATTTACTCGGTTTTAATCCACCATATGTAGTGGTTATAGTGCTTAGAGTGCCCATTTAACAGACCGAAGCCCCCTACAGCCCATTGACATCACAAGTTTTTCGGACATCTCAGGAGTTTGCTGAGAGAAGATAGCAGCATTGAAGTTGGCTATCTGTTGCATAGCCACATTTAAGTATAAATAAATACAATAAACCTATTCTGCATGTTTTCAATTGGTTCCAGGCATCATTTGTGTGTTTTTACAAATACATAATATGTTGGCTGAGTTACATAAGTTATTCGAGCAACCAACACTAGCATGTCAGGCACACTCAATGAGAACAGATTAAAGCTGACCCTATAGTGCATCCATTTAGGTACCCCCATCCCCCCCCCAAGTCCCTTTTAAAAGGTAATAAAACTTATCCTATTTCCAGTGCCGCACAGGTCTGCTGGCCCTGCCCCTGATTCGCCTCCTTGGTGACATCATCAGAATTAAAGATTTCAGCTGAAATCGGCAAGGGGGTGGGGCAGCTTGGCCAATCCGTACCTTCTCATAGAGATGCATTAAAACAGTGCATCTCTGTGGAAAGTTCAGCATCTCCATGCAGAGCGTGGTGACGCTGAACACAGTGCACTGCCCCAGGAAGCACATCCAGTGGCCATCTGAGAAGTGGCCACTGGAAGTATCCCTAGGGGGCAATGTAATGTACTCCCCAGAACATTTACATTAAGCTGTAGTTGTTCTGGTGACTATAGTGTGCCTTTAAATGAACTTTATAACATTAGGTATACAAACATTCCTAATGCTATAGTCTTCTACTCCGTATTTAGATTCAAGGCTCTCCCCAATTTAATTTTAAAAAGGAAAAAAAAGTTTTATTTGCCCTTTTCAAGTTCCAAGACTCCTGTGTCGTCTTTTTGGAGGCTGTCGCCTCTTTGCCTTCTCTCTGAGAAACATTGGGGAAGAGAAGTGCATGTTAGGCAAGCACCAAGCTCCTTCAATCAAATGTTTTTTTACAGCGATGTATTGGATCCAAGGCTTCCTTATGTTTAATGTCCTTGTGCAATGCGTGAGGACATTGAACATCACAGAATGTTGTCTGACTCAGTTGTAGGAGTGAAAGCACCCACTAGTGGTCGTCAGGAAGGCCTCCACTAGAGGTGTGTTTAGCCCTGTAATGTAAACATGGTCATATCTAGAAAACATTTAGTAATGTTTTACATTGTGCGATGAAACCACAGGGCCACTGTGTTAATTCAAGTTTTCTCGAAGTGCCTTTTAAGTAAATGTTATCTTCCTAACTGCCTATTTGTCTGCTGCCTGCTTCAGTTCCACTAAAGTGCTTGATGAGTACCAATGTCAGCACTAGCTTCTTCTTCTTCATATCAAATGAAATTAAGCATTAAGAACGCACTCCATAATATAGTTTTGCATCTTGAGGCAAACGGAAACCGTGGAGGGGTGGGATTAGAGTGTGGTATTAGGACTGAGTTTATAGGTAGGATCGTTCCCGTTAGAGGTCCTGCAGGACCTGTCCTTTGAGCGGCTCTTGCCGAGGAATTTGAATTTCTCCATCATGCACGGCATGGTGGCTGGCTCGGCCGGTCCCTGCTCGTGGTGGGTGTGAGGTCGGAGGGACACATTGATCCAGGGCTGCCAGTGGCGCACGCACATGCTGCCTCAACACCTCCCCCTGATGCAGCTCCTGCCGCCTGACTGCCTGCCAATTGGAGGAGATACCTGCGCCGACTCTGGGCTGTGGCAGCGGGGAGTGAGGTTACTGGTTGCTGGGAGAGCGGTGTCCCCCGCTGAACTCTTTGACCTGGTGGAAAGCGGCCACCATGAGCCATGAGGTATGTTACCCAGGCTTGTAAGCCAGGATGGACTTTGGCACATAAGCTGTTGTGGACTAGGGTTCGCATGATTCTCTGGCTAAGTACACTAAGGAAAAATGATTATATATTGTACACCACCATGAGTGCCAAGTCATCAGTGATATGCTATAAATGTCACCTTATTTCATATTTTTACTGGTCACCTGTACATTAGATCTAATTAGCCATGAATAAAAGGCATTCTTTTCATGCCTTTATTTTATTTATTTCACTTATTTTCAAAGATTGTATTTGGCGGTTCAAAACAGCTTGAATGTCCAGAGGCCAGCAATTTAGGGCTCACCTCCTTGTCAGTAAGTATGCTCCGTAAACAGTTGTTAACAATCGGTTGATATTTGAGACCGCAAAATATAAATAAGTTTCCAAAGATCACCAATACGTGTATCATATACATGATTGTAAAGCGTAACACAGCTGCTACTGATCACTACATAGAATTTACATTCTTGAAAGTTTGAAGAAAGGTGCATTTAACCCATTTTAATGCAACTGCAACATGACAAAGTTATGAATAACCATCCCCAACAGCCCTTCTCCTCTGCGTTGCTTGGGCTCAGCATTAGCCTGGCAGACTCACAGCACCCATTGCTGGTATGATTTCATATAGTTAGATGTAAGTGTGTAATCTTGGCCTAAATGTTGCACTGTATTTTCTGAGATATTGTATATCTCGTATCTACCTACAAGCGTATAATTGGGGGGGTTGGGAGGTGGATATTGGGTGAGTTCCCACACTTTTTTCCCCAGGACATGACCCCTGGGTAGGTTTATGGTTTAGAATACAGGTTACATTAGGGTAGGATTAGAGGTTGGATTAGGTTTAGTATTAAAGATTGAACTGGGGGTTGGATTAAAGGTTTGACTGGGGGTTTAATTAAAGGGACACTATGGTCACCAGAACCACTCCATCTTAATGTAGTGGTTCTGAATCCAGCAAGTACATTCAGCGTCTCCACACTCTGCATGGAGGTGCTGAATGTTCCACATAGCGATGCACTGTTCAATGTATTTATGAGGAGATACTGATTGGCGCAGAACAATGTTCTGCAGTGCATGTGCAATATCTTCCCAATGCTTTCCTATGTCATGTGAGGGGAAATAAGGTGAGTAAAAATACTTTCCCTGTGTTAATGGGGTGGGGGAGGGGGCAGGGAGTTGGTTTTTTAAATAGTTAAATATAATAGTGTCAGGAATACGTTTGTATTCCTGACACTATAGTGTTTCTTTAAGGGCTGGATTAGGGACAGGATTAGGGTAAAAGGTATACATGTAGGGCATCATTATACTTACGAACAGTAGCAGTACGGGGTGTTGGCATGTAGTTGGACATGTGTGGTCTGTGAATTTCCCCAAAATACATGTGGAAAATAAAACATAAACACTTAGCTAATTTTTACCTTGGTTTGTGATAAAATTGTTTAATGAAAAATTTCAAAATGCTCTTAATTACATAACCTGGGGGGAGTACTTTCTAGAAATATATACTTTTGTATGGCAGGTTCTGATTCTATGAGTACAATTAAAGCTGTAATCTCAATACGGTGTAATTTACTCCTTGAAGTACCTGTATTAGTTTAATAACTAATGAATTGAAATGTTAGACATATTGGGCATTTTAACAATCTGTACTAATTAGTGAATCTATTTTGAGTTTGTTTTCTTTATTTGCACTTGGTGTGTAGAAATTATTGAATGTAAAACTGAGAAAAAATGTTTCCCCCCAGTTTTTAAAAAATATTTATTTTATTCCTATTTAATATTGCATGGTGTATAGATATAGGGTATCAAAAGAAAGCCCCAATTCTCTGTTCAAAAAGTATATATATTATGTGTGCACTTAGGTGCACTTAAACAGAAAGGGGAAATTGTGCTAGAATGAACACATAGAAAAAATGCCAAAAAGGCCTTGGTCACAATCTCGTTGCAGCTCAAACCGGTCTTGGTTCTTAAAGAGTTAAACATTGGTACTGTATTTTCAAATAATTCGAGCACATAATTAGGGTAGAGGTACCTATCAACAATAATAAAGTTGCCTACATCTGGTATCAACCTGTATCTTCCAATAGTAAGGGTAATATACACTGCCAGAAAAAAACTCCCATTGGCATGATGATTTTACTGCCATCAAGTGTGCATTTATTAACACATTATCTACAGAGATCATACCTTAAATGTGCATTGATGCACAGATCCCCTTTGTGTGGCAGTGTGGTGCTGACCTTGACAAGCAGTGATGCTTGTGTGTACAGTATCCCTTGTGCCTCTGAGTGTTCTGTCTGAGAACACGCTTGATACAGTAACACCCTACAGCCTCTCTGATAGGCGCTCGCCTTAGAAGTCCAGCCCAGACATTCTGCATGTCATTTTCCGTTTCCCAGCTGGTGAAGGATTTTGTCCTCCTCCCCTTGCAGCTGCTATTGTTTATGACTGGCTCTTGTTCGTGTCTCCCTCAGCCGGCACATCTCCTCTGTCTCTCAGTGTGTGTGCCAGGCTTCTCCCAGGCTCCCCGCCACGGGGCGTCAGTCTGCAGCCTTTGCAGCTCTCCGAGGCCGGGCACGCTGCTTTCTCCGGGCACCGAGGAGGGCACGGGACTGGCACCAAGGTAGGACTGGTCGGAGTTGCATCCCCATGCCGTCTTAGAGGCTGTAATCTAGCTGGGTGACAAGGTGCCCGCTCCTGCTCCCATTCTACCTCCGGCATCATAGATGCTGCTTCTCCAAAAGCCACCCCTTCCTCTGCCTCTCAGCCAGGGCTCTGCTTCTTCCCAGGGTGGGGATGAGGAGAAAGTTTTTTCTCATGGCTTGATGTGTGCCGCAATGATGCCGGAGCTGCTGCCTTTTGTTTCTTATTCCCTGTCACTGGCAGAGTTTATTCTAGTTGCCAAGTGCCAGGGATGTGGCTGCCCAGCTGTCACCTACCTCCACGGTCCCACACGTGCTGGGTAGTGCATGATGGCATCCTGGAATGTGGACATCCTGTCACTGGCAATCTGTGGCTCACACCCACTTTTATTCAGCTCACTTCTTTGTGTGTAGTATATTTGTGTGCACATGGGATCTGGGTCACAGCAACCTCGTTTATACGGAGTGCATGTATCTTGATGTAAAATGTGGGTATATAGCATGTGTGTTTCTATAGTGTTTGTGTATTACTGATCACAGGTTTAAGATGTATATGTTGTAAAACTTGTATCTAAATGAGGACATTTAAAAAAAAAAATCAACAAGTTTCCTAAAATATTGGTTTCCTTGTTGCCATAGATTGTCAGCTGGGAATCTGTGAGATGATATGAGACTGAGGATGTACTGACATACATGGTGTTGCTATTGTCCTGAGCTTTGAGTTACGGCTCTATTATGCGTTGACAGTCTTACAGTGTCCAGTTAGTTTTGTGTAATGCCAGATTGCATTCTTCAAGCTATCAGTGCTTAAAGGAGTGATGTAAGTTTGGCAAGGATGCCACTGCCACTTCTATATTGATTGATCCTGTGGGGAACTTGATTTAATTCTCATACCTTGTTCATTTTTTAATGTGCTTAACCCATTGCTATGTTGCTGTGATGGTTTACATTACTACCAAAATTCTTTTAAAACTATTTTACATGATTCTCAGCATGCCCTGCTGACTGATTACAATGGGGAAAGGTTGTTGGTAAACATGTGGGTGAAGACATGTCTTATCATGCTATCATTGGAAAAAGAGTTTGGTGTACAGCATCTGGTGTACTGTTGTTGGCCATTTCTGCTATAGTGTTTATGAACCCTTGTAAAACAGATGAGACACTTGCTAGAACAGGGCTGTTTTAATAAAACATTTTAGAAACACCAGGACTCTGATTAGACAAAGTAGTAAAAACTTACTTGAATTATAAAGCTCTAGGCAGTAAGAAAGCAAAATATAGATATTCACTGATGTGAGGACAGCCTTATGTTGTTTTAATGACTGCTTATAGCAAATAATACAATTATAGGCAAATCATTACTGATCTGATTAAAAAGATGCAGAAATAAATAGCCGTCTGTTGTCTGCCCTGTTAACCACAATATATATGTATAACATTTTCATTATCTAAGAAGTACCAGCAGTGCCCTGCTAAACATATTGTCACTACTTCTTTCAGATGAGCATTACTTAAATAAACGGGTCATCTGAGTACATCTCTTTATGTGCTTCAATCTCGATTCCCATGCCTTACAAACATGGACTGCTTTGTTCTTATTCTGAATTTAAGTTACTAAAAAGATTCATTTTCTGGTCAATACTGTTTATTAATATCTGTCATCATCAGTAAGATACACTAATGGCCAGGCTGAGACATGTTTTCATACAGTTTAATCACAAAGTGCTAAGTCCAATCCCAGACATTTTGGTAATGAAATTTGTAATCGGTACTTTTATGGTTCTTGAAGACTTATGTATTGCCTAATGGAATTTAAATTGACGGAGAGTAAAGCACAAAGAGATCAATTAAGCTGTTGCAAGATGATCACCTAAACTGAATGACGTTTCTGGAGTAGTCTTTACTGTGCGTGTGTGTGGTCTTAAGTCCTGGAAATAAATGCAGAAAGTGAAATATGAAAGAATGAGATTTTGTGATTTAATATGGGTGATGGGACTTGGCATAAAGTAGTTAAAACCTTAAAATCCCTTTTTAGTTTATGCATTACAAGGGATTTCTGTTAACTATTTCTTTAGACCTTGATGATGATGATTACTTATTTCAGTATTTGGAATCCCAAGCTACTCCTGATTGGCTATTTTCACAATAAAGCAGGTCGTGATGATTAATACACTATGTTGTCTCCCAATATATGTTACATACTGACAAAGACTTTTTTTTTTTTTTTAAGTAAGTCAATGTTCTTGAATCTTTTTCAAACGTGTTACGTGATTTTAAAAAGAAGTGCCAGTACTCTGTCTTGTTAGATATGCTCAGGGAAAAATATCATTGATATTAACTATATCTAAATTTCAACGCCATGCTTTTGTGTACAGTAATTATTTTTTTTATTTTCACAATTGAGTGGTATCGAGAACACCTCCTTTATTTGGAATTTAAGTGTCTCTATGGTTTCCACTACTAAGCATTATGAAAGCACTTTCTCTGCACTATATGTGGCTGTTGAACCCAGTGTGTGTGATATCGAGAACATCTAGAGAAGTGTTTTGGTGTATTGTCATTTCACACTGTTTATTTTCAATCCAATCTTATTATGCTGAGGGTTTTGGGAGTAAGGGTGTTTTTCATTACCTCCTGCTGCTGCTACCTCCTATCTCAGTCATACTGGCAACTGTTTAAAATAGGTTTGGTACAATCGATGGCATCAAAAATGCTGCCCTAGTGGTATGTTGGTACTTGACTGAGCGCGAATACCCAACATGCTCTTTGTGTTTTTGTCAGCATATTGGAAACCGGTTCAGCCACAGTTTGTACAAGCCTTTGCTTGTGATTCAAACAGAAATGGTTTTATTATCTTTATGCATTTATTTTGCTGTGAATCAAAAAAAAAAAAAAAAAAGCTATAGTTCAAATTGTTTCTATCTCATATTTGCACTTCAGCATCCCCATAACACTAAATGTGTCTCAGTGTCCGTCTATTCTATCCAATGTGATGCACCGTATATTTAGCATCTAGGGGATCATTCTATATGGAGAGTAAAAATAATCCTTGATCTCCGTCCAGAGACCATGAAAATTAACAGGTGAAACGTTGAAGTCTTAATTAATCTTCCAGTTCTTGGACTTGGTTATCATCAATGGGCAACAGGAGAACAGCAATCTGTGTCATCTGAAAACCAAATCACAGAACTTCCTCCATGACTATGAAGAGAAGTGCGTGCTCAGTAGTTATTTTTAAGACTAGGTCCTCTGTAAATGAAACACTTTTTACATATTTTAAAGTGTTTTCAGGCACAGTAGAAATTGAAAAGCATCCAAGTACTGTGGGTCAGAGCAGCATATGTACAAAACACATCTCTTCACATTCTTTTTGTATATACACTGTTAAGTAATTATTTGGTTTATCACATTCACTTTCTGCCGAGGATCTCTCTGCTCTGTAGTCGTACTCTTAGGGAGGTATTCAATACTCCTAAAGATAAGTAAAGAGGTGGATTGTCATATGGTATGTGTGTAATGTGCAATTATGCATATTAAAGAAAAAAAAAAAATTCTTGGTATAAAAAAATAATCTAAAAAAAAAAAAAAATATATATATATATATATATATATATATATATATATATTTATTACATAAACTACACTGGACACCCTCTTAAAGAATCACTGACATTTTTTAATATCTAATATACTAATTATTTTTTTTATTTTTTTTTATGCAATCCTTTGCTTACCTTCCACTCATTTTTCCCTTTTCCCTTTTCAAATTGGATGACAAAGAATGCTTTAGCAGAAAACAAACCGATTTTAAAAGAAATGGACAGTTGCAAAAGAGAGAGCATTGGGTCAGCTTTTTTCTATTGTGGTTGTGTATTTCTTCACACCTTTGTTGGGTGTCAGATCTTGACCCACAACACTTTACTAAAAGTTTTGTCCATCATTGCCTAAAACTGTTGCACTTGAAAAAAATATGCTACAGTTTTTTCACCTGAAGGATACATGTGTCTTAGAAGTGCCTGTACTTGGATACAAACTGTTAACGAAATATTAGGGGATATTTTTGGCTAGCTGCTTACATTCATATTTATTTGTTTACTTACACCTACTTGATTACCTACTTCATTCTTAACGATCTTGTGATTTATATTGCACCCTGAAATGTGGAGTACATTATCAGGTGGCTCATCTTGATACACTGCTATAATTTGCTAGATTATATGACTACAGGGGGTAAACCGTGACTCTGTAAAAATCTCACACCCTTCTTCAAATTGAAGTGTAGTGCATCAAGTTTGAACACTCTGGCTAACTGTTTTGAGCAAGGGCACTACCTAATGTATGGGAACCAGGTATACATCTTTATGAAGATCCCATTCCCCAGATGGTAATGGTGCTGTTTCCCATTACATATCTCACAGGAAAACAGATGGTACGGTGTCTTATGTGGGGGGTCAGGGCACTATTGGATGTGTTAAGTATTGAGCTTGTGAGGGTATGTATTATTTTAGTTCACGCTGTACTTTTTGTACTGATCTCTTTGAATCCACAAATCTGCAGTGTGACATAAACTGTCTGGTATAAAGTGAACTCCTACCTTATAGGGATTCTATAGTGCCAGGAAAACAAATCCATTTTCCTGGCACTATAGGCTTCTTCGGTGCCCCCCTCCTCTACTAGGTATCGACCGATCTAGATTTATTTTTTTTAAGCCGATAATCTGTGAACTTTCAGATCGATAGCCGATAATTTACCGATATTCTGTACATTTTTTAAAAATAAACTATTTCTACACAAATTTACTGTTAACTGAACATGTTTATTAATTTTTTTGCAAATCTTTTTTTTATTATTATTTTTTTTTTAATTAAGGTAAATGCACAAAATATACATGCCAGTCAGAATTTATGTTTTCAAGAATATATGTGTGTGTAATGAATGCAGTGTTTGTGTAGTGGGTGCAGTGTGTGTGTTTGTGTAGTGTGTGTATATAATGAATGCAGAGTGTGTTTGTGTAGTGATTGTATAGTGCATGCAATGAGTGTGTAGTGTATATAATGAATGCAGAGTGTGTGCTTGTGTAGTGTGCGTAAAGTGAATGCAGTGTGTGTAGTGTGCGTAAAGTGAATGCTGTGTGTGTAGTGTGCGTAAAGTGAATGTAGTGTGTTTATAACGAATGTAGTGTGTGTGTAGTGTGTTTATAATGAATGCAGAGTCTGTGTGTATATAATGAATGCAGATTGTGGGTAGTGTTGGAGTATATAATGAATGCGTAGTCTAGATGTATAAATAATGAATGCAGAGTGTGTGTGTTTGTGTAGTGTGTGTGTGTATATACTGCAGTGTGTGTGTGTAAAATGGGAGGGCGGGGGCATTTTTTTTTAACTTAAAAAAATGTAAAAAAAAAAATTCCAATTTTTTTTCCCCTGCTTGTTACCTGGCCAGGGGGGATATAGCATTCCCTGGTGGTCTGGTGGCATGGACTGTGCAGTGGGAGCCCGCAGCAAGGTCTTACCTTCCCTTCAGCTCCCCTGTCTATCTCTCGCGGCCTTCGTGCCGCTCTGAGCGTTGCAATGGTAACCCGTGGCAACGCTCTGCCGGCCACGGGACGAACGAGATTTAGACAGGGGAGCTGAAGGGAGCTGCTGAGAAGATAAATAAGAGCTTGCTGTGGGCCCTCGTGGACCGACGGTCCTGATTGGCAATATCGGTATCTTTATTGGCCGATACTGATATTGCAGAAAATACAGAATATCGGCTGATAATATCGGCCAGACCGTTAATCAGTCGATCCCTACTCTCTACCACGGAGCTCCTCGGCGGGGTTGACCTAATGCGCATGCACTCTCCAATTAGGATTTCCCTATGGGAAAAACCTTTATCAGTGCTTTTCTATGGGGAAAAAATCTGACACTGTGGGTCCTTAATGCAGAGTATAGAGATGCTGAACGTAGGTCCTGCAAATATTCAGTGATAACGAGTGACTGCCACTAGAGTGGTTACTAGGCAGCAATATAAACACTGCCTTTTCCTAGAATAGGCAGCGTTTAAAATGCTAAGCCATCAGAAGCATGCTATAGACACCAGAACCATTGCATTAAACTGTAGGGCGACTGGCGACTATATTATCCCTTTAAATAGATTTTAGCATTTCACGGGTATATGAAATTCAAGGACTTTGTTCTTTCTATAAAATTATAACCGCACATATTTACATTATTGCAAATTGGCTCTGACTAGCCATTGGGACATTTTATCATCCTGTTTATCTGTATATCATACTCATTGTACATATGTAAAATGCTCCTCAAATACGTAAGACAATAATAGGTATAGTTGATGTACCTCATGGAAATATTGGAATATTTTGTAGATAAATGCCATTATATCAGTCTGTGCCAAAGCTGTCACTTGATTGTTCTCATGTAAGTAACTTTATGTTCAAAATTAGAACTGGAGAATGAGATTGCATCTTTTCCTAGCTATAACTAAGCCATTCTGCTCAAAGTACTCCCAGAGGATGTAGTAGCCATGCCTAGTTGGCGTTTGATTATTTTTACTGGTGGTAACACAATATGTGATGTCTAGCCTGAATTGACTTTACATGATTCTGTTGAAATGACTTGTGTCTAGTGTGCATTAAGCAGAGATTGTCACATGTGCTCCAGATATTGTGAAATTATTTCAAGAATCGCTTGGATACACCTGGTCCTTCTATGTAAGCTTATTGTGCAGCCAGAGTATATAAACAAGACTTTCCTGGAAACTATCACGGAGAATCACTCAAAGGGCCTATGAAAAATCCATGCAATGTAGAAATTTTTGTTTGAAAACCTGTATGTTTTCAGGTACAATATTCAAAACGGCAAAAATCTAGTATAACATCTGGCCTCCATGTGTACAAGAAGTTACTAATCAGGTTTGTGCATCATATAATGCATGTCATAGCAAAAAAATGCAAATTACAAACTTTAAGGTTTACTATTGATGTTAATCATCCTCACAGTATGTGAATCAGAGAATAGAAGCACTTTAAGCATCAGTAATTTATTAATGCAAATGCCTTTTCATATGAATCCACACTTGACAAGTTCAAATACTTATTTTGAAGTGGTTATATTGCCAGATATGTAATGAAATCCAGTTTTGATACATAATGTCTCTGAACAGAAAATTCTCAGGCCAAGGTTAACTAATGTGTGTCCCAATATGTATTGGATGCACAATTCCTTGGATTAGAAAAGGGAATATAGGAATTCTCCATGACTTTCACATACATTTTTGAACTTTTCTACATGTTATCTTTCATATAAGCTAGGTGTAGGTTTAAGTATCCTTGCTCTTTTAAAATTCCACGTGGGTAGAAAATGACTATGGGACATTGTAGAAGTGCTATTCATGGTACCTGTCACGATCACTGTACTGGCTGTAGAGCAGTGGAACAGATGACAGTGCCCGGTTATAACACCAGTTACTTAGCAACCATCTATTGTAAAGTAAAAAAAAAAAAAAAAGAAGAATTCAAACCAAGAGGCTGCTTTTTACACCACCATCAGTCTCATGCATGTAATATTGTCTGCTATACATGTCAGTGGTAGAAGTTCAAACAATACCATGTTACAGGCTTTTTGTGTGCAGACAAGGAAACTAAACCTAATTGCATGCAGTATGTAATGACATGCACTGCCTAATCACTTCTCTGGGCATTGCTTTCTTTGTACTGCAAATAATTTGCTGCTGAGTGATATACACATGCTGGCCAGCTCTCTGTAGGGAAGCTTTATTTAGTTTAATTGTAACCCTTTCACTGCTAGACTTTTGCACTTGGGCTAAAGGGAACTTTAATCACACAGATAATTAAGGAAAGAAAAGTAAGCTAACTTAACGGTTGTCTTTAGCAAATTGAAAACCAAATTTAAGATTTTAGGCATAGTTGGAAATATTCATCATTTTAACTGTTTCTTTATAGCTATTTTAACTTAAATTTATCTATGTATTTGTAAGTATTCCACTGTTTCTCACTATACAAATAAACCTTTATGTATGTTGGAATGTGCTGGACTCCTCTTGTAATTTTTTTGTTTTGTTTTTTTGTTTTACATGTGTATATTGTGGCAATAGCAATGTCTTTATTGTATGAAGGATATTGTACCCCACTCATTGTACATTGTTGGACCAATTTTACAATTTATTACATTTTATATTTAAAACAGCATAAAGTTGTGTGGAGCAAACATAGAAAGCTAGTATTGGCTGCATGTGTCATTAATGCGGTCCCAGTCCCACAGGACTACAAATCTTTAATGAAAAAGAGGAACACCCCAACACTTTGCAATTCGTGATTTAATGGTGGTTTTACCAGGTCTCAAATGGCAACATTTTACACCAAAGGTGTCTTTCTCAGGCCATAAATAAGGTGTCATACAAAAGTATTATATAGGTGTGCACAAGAAAAATCATCCAATCAATGTAACAAAGTGCTTGCAATCACGCAATTATAAGTAAGTGCAAAAATAATGCGAATAAATGTGCTTTCAAAGTGATGAGTATATTTTGTGTATCTAACATAGGAAAATAAATGAAAATATCTATTTCATATAGATACAGTGTATCATTCATTTCATAGGACTGAATAAAACCACCATTATATAATGAATTTCCGGGATGTTTTATATTTGTCATCCAATACAGTAGTTACCTTTTTCCCCCTTAATGAAATATGGGCTATAAATGTAGAAAATACACAAGTGTTGCTACATTTAGTAATCCATTCCATCTGTTCATATTAAAGGGTCACTCCAACCAAAAAAGTGTTTTAATAAAACCAATTAATTTTTTTAGTTGGAGTAACCCTTGCCAGCATGATTTATGATTCATCAATTAGAGCATAAACTCCCCTTTTAATACAGTGCTGAGGCAAAGTCCTCATTGTAGCCTGATTTCCCACCCCTAACCTTGCTTCCCTTAATTGCACGGTGTAGGATATAATTGAGTGAGGGCTTAGGTTGGTACGGCGAGATAAGACTAAACCACCATTGGATATCTGTCAAAAGCATGCTATGTTTGCTGATGGAGATATTCTATGCACAAATTTACCATAGACAGAAGTCCACTAATGATGCTGCCAGTGGTGGACTTGCACCTCCAGCAGCTTCATCACATACATCGGCATGTGCAAAGCTTTATACAGAAACGCTGCTTCATTCCAAAATGGCTCCAGCTAGGGCCTACTCCACTCCATTATTGGAAGACAACAGCCTCCTAGCTATACCTCCTGCTACATCTCATTCTGGCATGGGCCTACTAAACTGTGTGCTGGAGGAGTGAGGAGCTGACCCACACTGGATCCCAGGGAGGTAAGGAGGCTGGGTGTCTGGGTCTGTGTGTCAGTGAGTGTGTGAATGTTTGACTGTCAGTGAGTGTGTGTGTGTGTGTGTGTGTGTCTGTCCATGAGTGTCTGCCTGTGTGTGTCTATCAGTGAGTGTATGTATGTATGTCAGTGAGTTTGTGTGTGTGTGTCTGCCAGTGTGTGTCTGTCAGTGAGAGAGTGGCATGAGGGGGCGTCAAAATTGATCTTTGCCTAGGACGGCAGAAACCCTTATACCGGCCCTAATTCTAATGTTCAACTTTATATGGTTAAGTTGTTATATCCTATGGTTACCTTACACCCTGGCTCCCTAAGCTTATTACCGATATATTAATTTATCTAATAACCCTGCTGAAGCTGCTCCCTTCTAACCAGACCCTTTTATGCTTAGGTACCCTCTCAGCCGTAGTCGGCCAAATTAAAAGCCACGTGAAGCTTATCTACAGAAGATTACACATACACACCTGTGCCATATGCGCCACACGCAGTCGCCACATTACTATGCATAGTTTGTAGGCACATAATGCAATTATTCCAGTCCCCCCAAGTCACCGCTACAACTCTTCTTATTTGGGCAAGCAGGGTTTTGCAGTTAACATAAATGTAAAGAAAAAAGGTCAACACTGTACTTGTGATATTTGCATCATTATATTGCATTACTCCTCTTTGCATTATTATTCTCACTTTACACATGTAATGTACTGAGATTTTGACTCTGACCACCAAAATAAAGAATAAAATAAAAAGTTATAAAACCATATACAGTGTATGGCCAGACAGTTTAGACTCCTGGTTATTGTGTTTGGTAACACAAAGTAAGCTAACCCATACTGGGTCAATGTCTCACCTCCCTCAGGTGCATACACAATTACTCCTTAAATCTGAATTACCCTAATGTCATCACAGGAGACTAAGAACCTATGGTACACATGCCACAATGTGCAAACAGATGCCTATCTGCTGGCACATGAGCTAAAGGTTTACCACATCATGATACTCTGGGGGACGGGGGGGCACTACTATAAGGCAGCATAAGTGACTGCCTTAGGGCACACTGGCAAGTAGGTGCAATGTTAGAGAATATTTCTGACCCCTTCAAAATCAGCAATTTATGAAGTTAAAAAAAGAAAATAAATCCCTAGTGGTCAGGTGGTGGAGCATATGGTCTATACTTTCACCTTGTTAATTTATTACAAACTATTGGACTGCTGAGTAACCCAGTATTTTTTTTTTAATCTAAGAGATATATATACATGCAAAACCTGGAATGAAAGCCAAAAATATCCTCAGTCAGGATTTTGAAAAGTCAAAGCTTGTGCAATCACTACACGTTTGTGGTTGACATAAGATAGGGAATAAGAGATTTTCTTCTTCATGTTATTAAGAAGAGCAGCTGTTGTAGGCTTGCTGACAAGCATAAGTGTTTGGGGCAAGAAGGCCACCTGTGGCATCTTTACATGCACCACTTTATTATATCAGGATGGAACATCACATTTTCCTGCTGATGAAGCCGTGAGCTTTGCCATTTTCAGTGAATACCTTTGTTACAATCCTGTTTTTAATTTTCCTTTGCAAGTAACAATTTAACAGATTTAAGCTCTCTTTCTGTAGCAATTTATTAAATGAAATGTATTTGAGGTAAAAGTTTTATGAAAATTACAACTTCAATATTACTGGCTGGCAGTGGTCCAGTTCCATATATGCTATTATTGGTGCTTTTGAATGATTTAACAATTTAGTGATCAGACCTTTATCCAGGGCACTTTGAACGTTTTAACCTTTGTTCAGAAGTAAATGTTCACTGCAAATATGCTGTATAATGATGGTATGAATTAGGGCACAACATTTCCATTGCGCCTGGTTTTGATAATGGAAAGGAGCCCTGGGAAACCTGTGAGATTATTGTATGCCTAGCTCCATACGATATGTAACTGCGGCAAAGGGCGCAGTGTGTTGCATCTAGCACCAGTCAATGTGGCTTCCACTATAACATGCCCCTTTATTACAAAAAAGTGCTAGAGAAGTTCACATATTTAGGGGGTGGGGGGGTTTCTCTGTGTCACAGTATGCTTACAGGGATCCATAACCATACGGACACCAGATGTTAATAGTGTTTGACTGGAAATCTCGATCTTATGCATCTTTGTTGAACGTGAGATTTCTATTAAAGGGTCTTCACTGAAAAATCTGTAATTAATGGTACTGGGTTAGAGAACAGGTAAGGAATATCACTCTACATCTTGGAATCCACAGCATGCGCATACTAAACATGATTGTTACAAATTGTTTTAAGTGTCAATGCTTCACGTGTTATACCTTAATCCGTTGACCTTTAAATGCAGGAAAACAGATTTATCCAAGCATTGTAATTCTCATCTCCACTGGCATTGTAACAGATTGTGAAAATGTTGGACCCAGCTGGTTAAAATACCAGCAGACTGATGTAGCCTCCTACATCAGTCAGGATGAGTAACAGACTGCATTTGGTGGTGTTTCAGTACAGCCAGAGGGTTGGGGACTCGCTCACATACTTACTGGAAAAGGTTGTTGTGGGGAAGGTATTGTCCCATTTGCCTTAATCTTTAAATCTAATGTTGGCAATGTAATCTTTTCTTTCCGTAAACATTTAGTTGTCTGGAATTGTTCACAGCCTGTTTTGCACCAAGTCTCACTATAGTAATAGTTTTGCCCTTCATCAAAGTCTTATACAATTCTTTAATGACGCTGTTCATGATTGTTATGCAATGTGTGCATAGTGCAAAACTAAAGTTAAGTACTCTTGCTAGTTATAATTATTTTCTAAATGGAAATTTTGGAGAAAAGTTAGTTTAGCTCCATAAAGCTGCTTGAAGGGTTACTATATCTCACTGCATTCCAACTTTAAGATACATCATCATTTTTATAAATCCCCTTCGTTACACCTCCTAGTTGTCAAGCAGACAGCTAAGCGGCTTTCCTGCCTCACTCCCTTTGAACTTTTAGAGCAGAAGTGAGTGCTTCTCATAGAGATGCATTGGTTTAAGTGTTTCTCTATGAGAAACATTGCTTGAGAATCACGGTAGTTTTTGAACGTGCATCATGTGTCAGAATGATTCTCTATGAGAAGCATCATGTGTCAGAATGATTCTCTATGAGAAGCATCTGATTGGACACAAGTCATCAGTTATGATGACTACACAGGAAGTGGATTGGGTTATAGCAAAGTGTTACTTCTGGCACTGGAACAAAGGCAAGTCTCTGCCATTTTAAAATGTTTCAATGCAAAAATATAGGTGGAGCATAACCAAAACCGTTTTAATTAGATTATCTGTTGATTTCTAAGCTTATTTAATAACTGCATTTAATCTTTTCCAACCCTAAAATTTTATGTTGGTTGCATACTTTGAGGTGATGTAATGAAGGCTGGCTGAAAATTGAAAAGGACAACATGACAGCCTAGGAGAACTCTGAACAATTGCTACTTTATATAAGGCATCGTCTGTTGCCTGTATGTCACTGTAAGTTTATTTAGTGAAAATCAAATTACATAATTAACCCAACATATAGGTATAAAACATTATGGGAATGTTAGAGAAGTGCAGGCTATAGATATCTTTGGATGTGGACAGATGGTAAACATAGAACATTTTAAATACTGTAGAGCTAATTTACATTGCAAACCCTATGGAGAGCAAAGTACTGTGTGGAGTCAAAGGAGTAACATTAGGAAGACCACTTGGAGATAAAATGTAAAGCTAGTAGCTCACAACACTTGCGGGAGTAAGGGTGCAGAAAAAAAAATACAGACTGCTCCACAACTATGTAAAACACACACAAAGTATATTGATCTAAAACTGCTAATTAAGTGCACAACAAGCAGTGTAACCGGTCGTATATCTTTATCTGGCTATGGCACAATATCACCCCATCCTATTTCTGATAGCAATTTAAATTAGAATGACACATGTCTTTGGGATTATTTTGTTAATTTTGCAATTATGATGTAGTGTGACTTTTGACACAGATACAGTGCACTCTTTTTTTTTCAATTTGACAATTTTTATTTTCACAGAATTCGGGGTACAGAAAGAAGAGGGGGAATGAGGGGTTAAACACATTGTACAGCATTGTCAGTAACATCATACATATATATTGTAGTGTCAATATTGCTCCTGTGTGGTAGGATGGCTGGGGGTGAGAGGGTTTGCCACCCGCATTTACCCTATTCAAAGCAAAGGGTCCTGTGTATCTTGTTGGGCAATAGCGCCCTGAGTGTTCCCTGACTCGTTTCTTGTTGGTTTTTAGTTTCTGTTCTCCCGGAGTATGCCTATGTTTGGCTAGTCTACCTCCCGCTACTGGTGATTTGTGTCCGACACCCCACCACTACTCCTCCTATTCCTTGGATTATATCGTGGTGTTGTTTGCTATGTCTGTTGATCGTCATAGTTGGAGATTGGGGGCCAACTCTTTTGCTTGGGCCATGGTGTGGCTATAAACTGTTTTAGTGCCCCATTGAGTATATCTGTGGTTGTTGTGGTTTCGGGTGACTTATTTGGGGTGTGGTAAGGTATGAACCTCTTTGTTCTCCTTCCAGTATTCTTTCCAGACCAAGTTGGCTTTTGCCATTGATTTATTTAGGCCTCTTTGATGTACCAGCATTGATTCGTATTGCCAGTTGGAGTTGATTTGGGTAAGGAGGGTACTGAAGTTCGGTGCAATAGGTGATTTCCATGATCTAGCTATCGCCAATGCGGCTGATATTAAAATGTGATATGTAACTGCCCATTGAACCCTAGTTAAGTCTTCTGGTGGTATGTATAGGAGACACATCTCTACCGTGGGCTCTACGTTGGTGTTCGTTATTTGTTGAATGAGATGTCCCACCTTGCGCCAGAATGGTTGTATGTTATCACAGGACCACCATGTGTGTAACATCGTTCCCACCTGTTGCTTGCACCTCCAGCATTGATTCGTGGAGGATTGTGGCCATATTTTGTGAATCCTCTCTGGTACCAGGTACCAGCGATATAAAATTTTCCTTTGGAGTTCTAAGTGATTAGTGCATGACGTGATGCCTTTGTGTGATGAGTATGCTTTTGTCCAGTGTTCCTCACTGATTGTTCGGTTCAGTTCTTTGTGCCAGGCATGTTTGTACGTGGTTTTAATGTTAGTCTGGGAGTGGATCAAGGCTTTATAGCACAGTGATAACACTTTTTTGGGGGGTAATGCGTTTGTGCAAATTTTTTCAAAGGTAGATAATTTCTGGAGAGGTTCGTCGTGTAGTGTTTGGGGTCGGGTGTGTTGTAGGCATGACTTAAGTTGCAGGTACGGAAACAGCATCTTACTGGGGAGATTGTACATGGTTTGTAGTGCCGGGAATTGCATGAGTTTCCCCCCATCATATAGCTGTTCAATGAGTTTGATGTCATGTTCTAACCAACTTTTTGGATTTAGTGTTGGTATGATCCTGGACAGTACCTCCATTGGAGTCGCTAGGGGTATGGGTTGGTAGGCCGTCACTTTTTTCTGTACGGAGTCCCATATTTCTAGTAATAATTGGGATGTGGGGAGTAGATGCTGTGTCGTGTGTCTGCAGTGTTTCGGGGTCCATATGTATGAGTAGATTGTGGTATGGTGGGCCCAATAGGATTCTACTTCCAGCCATTGTGGTTGGTCTGGTCGTGGTATAAGCTGTGATATTATGTGGAGGATTGCTGCAGTGTAATAAGTTTGTATGTCGGGGAACCCAAGACCGCCTTTATTCACCTCTCTTTGTATAATCTTGGTGGCTATTCTAATCTTTTTGTTTTGCCACACGAATCTAAGGAGTAAGTTTTGGGCCGTGAGAAAGAAGCTCTTGGGCAGTGGAATTTGTAAAGTTCTATAGAGATATTGGAGTTTGGGTAGGAGCGTCATTTTGACTGCCGTTATACGGCCTACCCAGGATATGTATTTTCCTTCCCAGGTTTTTAGGGTGTCTTTAAAGTTCGATAAAATGCTCAAGTAATTGAGCTTGAAAAGGTGTACCGGGTTTTTCGTGATTTTGAGGCCTAGGAATGTTAGGAAGTCTGTACGCCAGTCTAGTGGGAATTTCTCCTTTAGTGTTTCCATTTGTTGTTTGTGGATATTTATCCCCATAGCCTGTGTTTTAGTTAAGTTGAGTTTGTAATAGGAGTATTTCCCGTATTGTTCTATGTGTTTCATAAGGTTGGGCAGTGAAATAAATGGTTCTGTCAGTGTCAAAAATATGTCATCAGCAAATATACTTAATTTATATTCCTTGGTTCCCAACGTGACTCCTTTTATGGAGATTTCGTCTCTAATTTTGGCTGCTAGTGGTTCTAATGCCAAGACATATAGCATAGGCGACAGTGGACAGCCTTGTCTCGTCCCGTTTGTGATCTTAAAGGGATCTGAGCAGAACCCGGCTGTCACGACTTTGGCTGTGGGCTTGTTGTATAGGGCTCTAATCACGTTGATGAATTGTTGTGGGAATGAGAATTTGTGTAGCACTGCCTGCAGAAAAGACCAACTAAGGCGATCGAAGGCCTTCTCCGCGTCCAAGGACACCAGGAGGCCCCCGATTCCCCCCCTCCTCATGCTGTGCAACAGGTCCAGTACTTTGCGTGTGTTGTCTGACCCCTGCCTTCCAGCTACGAAGCCCACCTGATCTGTATGGATCAGGTGAGGTAGTATGCGGCTCAGTCTTTGTGCATGGACCTTGGCATATATTTTAGCGTCGGTGTTGAGGAGCGATATCGGGCGGAAGTTGGACAGTGCACTCTTTTAATGTACTTCACTCATGCCATTTCTTTATTGCTAATGGATTCAACTGGTTATGATCCCAATCTGCTTTGCCCTCTTGGCCTTGTGTGGTTTTACTGAGCTTGCTAGAATCTGATTTTTGTTGGATTTTCTTTGATCACTTTGTCTTTATACACATAGTTCATAGTTTTCCTTGCAGCCTGATCCCTCTTCTGTAATGTTACTTACCTTCATTGCACAATGTAGGATATCTTTGAGTGAGGATTTAGGGTGGTACAGAGGGAGAAGACTGGACCACCACTGAACATCTGTCAAAAGCACGCTATGCTTGCTGATGGACATATTTTATGCACAGATTTAACATAGACAGAAGCTGACTAATGATGCTGCCAGTGGTGGAATTGTATCTCCAGCTGCCTTATCACATACATCTGCATATAAAAAGGATCATACCATAATGCTGCTTATTCAGGATGCCTTTATACACATAATCCATAGTTCTGAGTGCAGCCTGCTCCCCTTCTGTAGTGTTATTTACCTTCATTGCACAGGGTTTGGGTATCATTGAGTAAGGGCATATGGTGGCATGGAGGGAGAAGACTGGACCACCACTGGACAGACTATTGGCAGTAGCCGTACCAGCAGCAGACTCTTCATTACTGCACGGCCTCCAATTTATGTTTGAAAGTCCAGCTGCCACACAAACCTGGCACAGCCTCTAGTATTGTGTGTGTTGCAGAAGATCCTTATAAGGAACATACAATTCTGTTAGGGTCTAGCAAATGTTCTATGTTCTAACCTCCACTCCAAAGTGCTAGGCACAACAGTTCATGCTAGAGAAGTACACCTATATAAATAACATGCAAAACAATGCGCTTTATAAAGCTACCATAGGCAATTCTGTTGATTCAAGTTAAACATTCGAAATACATTGACAATCTACAAGTTCCTTGAAGTCCCTCTTGCTTTTCTTTGTACATTGGCTCTTCTGAGTCTAAAATAAACTATATTTTCGAATGTTCCTATTTGGGTTCACTTTAGGTAACAATATAACATTATGTCATCAGGGGGGATTCCAGACAACATTGGGCCTCGTACAGCTATATAACACACTATAAAGTTGTAAAACACTGCAAAAAATACTGGCTCTCTATAAATGCAATAAAAATAATAAAATGGTGCCTGGAGGCTTCTGATATATGAGCTAACTAGAGCTATTGGCCACACTACACTGCAGAATTTCATCTGTTTTTATTTATAAATTTATTTTTGTTTGTATTAAAATTAAATTTACCTATAACTTTGGAGAGTTGAGAATTTTCTGGTCCTTGTTTTCCCCCACCATACCTGTAAATAAAAGTTAATTTACTACTTATCCAGTGCTGATGATCTCCCAGCCAATTGAAAGTTTATTACAGTGAAGCAGTGAGACCATTACGGTATGGTGCTACGCTTCTCAAAGACCGTGCAACCTTATTATTTTGTAAAAGTGTCAATCCCCCCCCCCCCCCTTTCTTTTCTTGAAATTGGCACTTTTTTAAAGTGACAAAAAAGGGACACTATTAACCTCTAAAGAACTTCAGCAGGCTTTAAAGGCACACGTCAAGCATTACAACCGATTCAACATGCTGTAGTGGTAATGGTGCCAGGAGTGCCATGGCACCTTCCCAGTGTAACTATTTTTTAAGAAAGGTTTGACTTCTTACACAGGATTTGCTAGAAACCTTCTGCCACCTCTTCTGCAGATAAACAGTCATATACTGAGCTATAAAATAGATGAATAACAGCATCTGGATTTCAAAATAAAAAATTAATCTTCTTTATTCTTCCACGTATGGATATTAAAATTCACTCTGCAACACACGGCTTAAAAAGTGCCAGATAACAGCAGTTTATGCATCTTGTACCCTTGTACTTTACAAATTCCACTTTTAGTACAAAGTACTGGCCCGTTTATAGCCTCAAAATGCCCCTTACAAGCTGCATATTGCAGAGAACCTGAAGATCTAGAGGTTGTGCCTGAAAACAAGCACTGCAGCTAGAACCTCTAAATCAAATACAGATTTGCGCAAATATCCGCAAAATAGTGCCAACACGTAAGCAACACAATCACATATATCGAATGTATAGCATACAAAGGAAAATTAAAATATTTAAAAATATAATAATGGACACAAGTAACATGGTACACACACAAAATGAACACCCTAATACAAAGTATTTGCATAAATATGAAATACAAACACAGAAAATAAATATACACAACAAGAAATGAGGGTAAATTCAAAATCAGAAACTATCATATACGAGCTCCATAATAATAAATAACAATGCATAGTAGCAGGATGTAAAAGAGAAACTATAACAAAGATGTGATCACACATCCTTTTAATCCTCCCCTCTCCCCCCCCCCCACCAGAGAGTACAGTATATCTCCGTTATAACAATGTGCTTCCAAAAATGAGGAGACAATATTGATCCAATGTCCTGATAGATCCATATACAGATCTTAATATTAGCTTTTGCTTCCTACTTACAGCTGTCGAATGGCAAACAGAGAGCTTTAATGAACATCCCCTCTACAAAGGTGTTATACAACGGAGTGCACTAATAAAATATCAGGTAATAGATCTCAGAATGCATACATACACCTTTGTGTTAATACAGTGTCAAAAGCAAAATATTAAGACCCGTTCAGAGGGGAACGCTGTAGAATAATCAACATTATTATCTAGTAATTTTCATTTTTAGAAATGTATATGCTTATCCCCAAATGCAGACATCAACCCACTATATTAGTATACCAACACTGAGTAAAATATTTGAAGGGGGAAATCCTGACTTATTCAACAACCAAATCTAATAGATGTGTATGATGGGAAAATCCATATACACGAAGAGAAAAACAAACAAATACCGTATATACTAGAGTATAAGTCGACCCGAATATAAGCCGTGGCCCCTAATTTTAGCACAAAAAACTGGGAAAACTTATTGACTCGAGTATAAGCCTAGGGTGGGAAATGTAGCAGCTACTGGTAAATTTCTAAATAAAATTAGACCCCAATAAAATTACATTAATTGAATATTTATTTACAGTGTGTGTATATAATGAATGCAGTGTGTGTGTTTGTGTAGTGTGTGTATATAATGAATGCAGTGTGTGTTTGTGTAGTGTGTGTATATAATGAATGCAGTGTGTGTTTGTGTAGTGTATATAATGAATGCAGAGTGTTTGTGTGTATATAATGCAGAGTGTGTGCATTATATACACACACTCTGCATGATATACACACACACACTCTGCATTATATACAAACACACACTCTGCATGATCTACACACACACTCTGTGTGTATATAATGCAGTGTGTGTTTGTGTGAATGCAGAGTGTTTGTGTGTAGTGTGTATGTAAACTTGGTGGGGTGAGGGCATTTTTATTATTTTAATATATTTTTTTAATATTATATTAAAGGGACACTATAGTCACCAGTGCAACTACATGTATTTCTGACCCTATAGTGTTAACATGACCATCTAGCCCCCTGGGCCCCTCATGCCTCCATAAATATAGTAAAAATCTTACTGTATTCAAGCCAGAAGCTATAAGTCTGCATTCTGTTAGACTCAGGAAAAACAAGCAGTCTGCTGACATGTGATAGCCTTATCCAATCACAGTGCTTCCCCATATGATTGGCTGAGACTGACAAGGAGGCAGATCAGGGGCAGAGCCAGCATGATTCAAACACAGCCCTGGCCAATCAGCATCTCCTCATAGAGATGAATTGAATCAATGAATCTCTATGAGGAAAGTTCAGTGTCTGCATGCAGTGGGAGGAGATACTGAATCACAGGATGTTCGTGCACAGCAGATCCGAGTGGATGGAGGCATATTATGCCTCCATCAACTCAGAAGTCCCTCTGGTTCACTCTAAGTGACTGCAACTGGAGGTGTTCCTAGCTTTCAATGTAAACACTGTATTTTCTCAGAAAATACAGTGTTTACATGAGAGAGGCTGCATTGAGCTATAGTTCTCACTTGAACAACCTCATTAATCTGATGTTTTTCAGGTGACTATAGTGTCCCTTTAATATAATTGTTTTTTTTAATATTCAATTATTTTAATATTTAATTATGATATTTTTTTGTTCCCCCTCCCTTGTTGCCTGGCCAGGGAGGGGGGCTGTAACATTCCCGGTGGTCTAGTGGATGGGCTGTGCAGTGGGGGGGCCAGAGCAAGCTCTTACTTACCTTTGTAGCAGCTCCGTTCAGTTCACAGTGTAAGTCTCGAGGTCTGCGTGCCGCGCGGTGCGTTGCCACGGTAACCCGTGGCAACGCTCTGACGGCTGCGGGTCTCGCAAGACTTACGCTGTGAGCTGAACTGGGGTGCTGACCAGAGCTGCTACAAAGGTAAGTAAGAGCTCGCAGCCAGCCCCCAACAGGACCGCCGGGTTCATTACAAGCAATGTACAATGTAAGTTGCCATAATACAGACCTTGACTCGAGTATAAGCTGAGTGGGGCTTTTTCAGCACAAAAAATATGCTGAAAAACTCTGCTTATACTAGAGTATACACGGTAATTATGACATAGTTGTTTGACTCCTTTTTTAATTATAATGATAACAGAAATCACCCAAATGGCACTGATCAAAAGTTTACAAATCC
Source organism: Pelobates cultripes (assembly GCA_933207985.1). Taxonomy (NCBI): domain Eukaryota; kingdom Metazoa; phylum Chordata; class Amphibia; order Anura; family Pelobatidae; genus Pelobates; species Pelobates cultripes. Next base: position 322,103,733 of record OW240912.1, on the reverse strand, counting down.
TTGAATGTTTGGCCTTGTTACAGACACACAAGGTGACACACGCAGGTTAAAATGGCAATTAAAGGTTAATTTCCCACACCTGTGGCTTTTTAAACTGTAAAAGTGCCTGTTTATAAACAGTCAATGAGTTTGTTAGCTCTCACATGAATGCACTGAGTATGCTAGATACTGAGCCATGGAGAGTAAAAAATACCTGCGTAACTAGGTAATGGAACTTTCTAAAGATGGAAAAGGATATAAAAAGATATCAAATGCCTTGAAAATGCCAGTCAGTGCTGTTTAATCATTTATTAGGAAGTGAAACATTTGGGGATCTATTGACACAAAGCCAAGGTCAGGTAGACCAAGAAAGATTTCAGCCACAACTGCCAGAAGAATTGTTCGGGATACAAAGAAAAACCCACAGGTAACCTCAGGAGAAATACAGGCTGCTCTGGAAAAATACAGTGTGGTTGTTTCAAGGAGTCAAGTACGAAGATACTTGGACAAAAATTAGCTGCATTGTCAAGTTGCCAGAAAGAAGCCTTACTGCACCAATGCCTTAAGAAAGCCTGGTTACAATTTGCCCCACAACACCTCACAGCTTCTGAAACGGTGTAATTTGGAGTGACGAGATCAAAATAGAGCTTTATAGTCACAACCATAAGCGCTATGTAGGGAAAGGGGTCAACAAGGCCTATAATGATAAAGAATACCATCCATACTGTGAAGCATGGTGGTGACTCACTGATGGTTTGGGGCTGTGTGAGCTCTAAAGGCACGGGGGAATCTTCTGAAATTGATGGCAAGATGAATGCAGCATGTTATCAGAAAATGCTGACAGACACTTTACATTCTTCTGCACGAAGCCTGCTCATGGGACGCTCTTGGACTTTCCAGCATGACAATGACCATATGCACAAGGCCAAGTTGACCATCCAGTGGTTACAGCAGAAAAAGGTGAAGTTTCTTGAGGGGCCATGATTCCCTGGAATCAGGGCCATCAGGGGATGTGACTTTTGTGGTATTTTCATGTGCTTTGGGGGTGCTTTTTGGGTTTGTTAAATTGTATGTTTTTGTACCTAAGAGATCATTTAATTATATGTTTGTGTGCTCAGGTAATTCTCTCTCTGGCACAGGGGAGGAGTGTGTAGAATGTTTGCTTGTAACTAGTCTCCTCTCAGGTCCAGTGGAATGTTAAGGAAACCCCTTGCATGGGGAGTTGCATAAAAGGCTGCATATGGCCCATTAAACCAGTTCCAGTTCATCCCCAGCATAGAGCCTCGTCTAATGTCTGTGGGAGAAGGCTATACAGGCTATATAACTAGCTCTTGTAAGAGCTATCCTGCTATACTCTCTGGAGTAGGAGAAGTCTACCCACTGGAAGCTGGATCCCTGACTTGGGTCCAGGGTGGGTGGAGGACAGCGAGACCCCAGCCAAGCTGCGGCGGCTAAGGGTGTACAGTGCTGATGGTGTCTGGTGGAGTTCTAGAAGTACTTGGTGAACACTAGGAAGCTGCGATTGCCGTGGGTGCCAGACGGTCCGCCACAAGTGTAGTTTATGTAGAGGAGTTGTGTGTCCTTTTAAGAAGAACACCGTCTGAAATAATCAAAGTCGTATTAACCCAGGGCATGAATTTCTACTGTGCAGAAACTTGTGCAGTTTTAAAGACCTTCTTAAAATAGACTAAGTAAAAAACACTGTCCTGCAAGAAAAGTGTTTAATTTTTTTAAATGTATTATAGTATTGTATAATTCAGTACCAAGTCAATTTAAATATTGTCTCAAAAGCATTGTGTATTGATACTTGTTTTGTCTATTTGATATAGTAGTATTCCTTCCAAAGTGGCACCCTGTGGCTACTACTTGACCATTTTAGTGTAATGGCATATTTCTGTTACTTGAGGCGATATCCATATCATTCACGGAATACTTCATGAGAAAATACTGGTAATTACATTTACTATACACTTCAGACACCATAACCACTACAGCTCACTGCCCTGATGCTTTCCCCTATTTGTAAGGAATCAAACAGTTTGATTTTGTATCTGTGGTTTGCCTGGTGTGCAGCTTCTGTCCACCATTATCGTGGTCTGAGCTAAGCCCTGCAAGGCAAGATTTAACTCATTGGCTGAAAACGATCACCTGAAAATCACGTAATAATATATATAAATTGTACCGAGACCTGGGTGAAAAAATACCTTGCTTCCCAATCACTAACTGAAAGTTGGTATACCTTCCCTCAAAATAGAATATTATGTAAAGCTCTATGGTTAAACCTTTTCCAGGACACAGAATTGACACAGGTACTTGTTCTTCGATTTAAAAGCAGTGCTGCATACCAATGCTACTACCTATGCCAAGTACTTCATTGACACCGATACGAGAGATTAACTATCCACTGAATCCTTAATACCACTGTGTTCGCCTGGGTTATTGGTACTGAGTCTCTGTTTAGGGTTCCAATATCGTTTGTACTGCACATTGGTATTCTTTCTGTTTATCCTGTGTTTGACCCCACATTGAACATTTCCTGCAAATCCCTGTCTCTTTCCCATCCATAACCTTTGCTTCTGCCTCAAATAATATTATTATTGCTGTATGAACTATGCTGACTGTTCTATTTTTGCTCTTTCAGTCATGTCAGTTTCTCCATTAATGGAAGTGTATCTGATTGGTTGTGCATTTCTTTGTGGCCCTTGAATTGTTCAAGTAGGGAGTTTACTGCCAGATGTGTCTATTCTTCAGATATAATTGCCCCATTCAACAAGGAAAGAAGTAACTAAAAATAAACATAATATAATACTTCACTTAAGCTTCGATTCTTCTAGCTTTGCCCTCTTATTTCTGAACTCTTCCCCAGCATTTACATGAAACATGAAAAGGTTTGGTCTAGTAACTCTTTGATGTAGTGAACGACTGGCAATGTTTTTTTAATTCTAAAACCACCCCATGTGTCATAGAAAGCCATCTAATTTAATTGGATTGGTATTTTCATTCTAGCTTGCTTTAGGCAACATCAGATAACACATACTAAAAACATACCTAGTCAAATAGAATTTCTAATGTAAAGCTGATAAGGTGAACGTCTGGAATTGCAGAAGTCTCGGTAGACTTGTTTTTCATATAAAATTGGGGGGGGGGGAGAGAAATTTCTCTCTTTTTTTTTTTTTTTTTTTCCTTTCTCCTTCAAATTATTATAATGTAAGTGTAGGCATATTTGATTAAAACCATCGTATTGTGAAATGAAATGCAAATCTGAATGTATGGTTTAGAAATGTTTTACTGCTGAGTGACCAATAAAAAAAATGTTTATGAAAACATGTTTGATTTGAGGGACAGGTTTCAGAAGCTCATTCTAAAATCTTGCAGAACATAAAATGCCATCAGCTTTCTCTATATCTGAGACTTGGTGGATCGGCGACCTGTCTCTTATTGTTGTACTGCTGATTTAAAATAAAACTTTGATTTGTGTGTTCTTTACAGCTTTCTTAATACATTTTGTGGGTTTTTAACTACCCTGAAAATGGTATTGGTATTGGTAATGGTATTTTGGAGCTACATAGGGTCTGAAATGCATAGAGATTGTATTTTGTTTTACTCTGTATTTATGGATTCTGCGTCCAGAGATTATAACTGATACGGAGGATCGTGAAGTCTATAAATTATAAATAACTTCTTTGGTGATGAGCTTCTCTTATTTTTAGATCTTGTAAGTGCACTTTAATAAGTTAAATTCTCAATATCTTAAAGTACACACCATGTTGTATTTATGTTTTATTTTCTATCCAAGCGGACAGTCTGTAAAAACAGACACACGGACTGCTGATTTATTACCCTTAATTCTATATTTTAATTGCTTGTGAGTGCAACCTAAGCAGAAAAAAATATATTGGTGATTATAAAATATTGCCCTATATAGGTCTATTTTTGTATTGGTAGATTCTATTGTTATGTGGTATTTTATATAGAAAATTTGGAGAAATCTTATATCTACAGAATGTCGTGTATAGGATTGATTCCCACTGGTGTTTAAAGAAGTTATTGGATATTTTGTTTGGATTATACTCACTGGTGTATAACCTGCTAGCCGCATTAAATTTCCAAAGACCGTCAAGTTATAGGAGCCTGCTCACTAAATCCTGAATTAACTTTTGTAGTTTCAGCTCGATTCTTGGTTAGTGTTCGGTTGTTAGAATAAATGATTCACTGTATTCACTAACCGAATAATGACCAATTAGAGCCATATGGATCCCTGCTACTAGCAACTGGATTTCATCTCTGCAGTGAGATTCATTCCAATATAGCTCAACTTAATTTTAGGTATACATTATCCAAATTGTAACTATTTTCCCTTCTGCAAGAAAAAAACAGATGCTGTCTGTGTTAGTTAGGTAGGCGAAAAGATTCAGAGTTATTGTGTCTTTTGAGTGTTAATATGGACAGGGTTGGATTAGCATTATGGTGATTTAATGTTAAGGAGTTTAGCGGTTAGGTGAAGGTTCACTGGTCTGTTTTGGGAGTATTGGACAATTTAGTTGCAATTCTGCTGTTTCTGAAAAGCTGAATCACTCACCTGTGTCATATGGAGAGTCCACCGATTTCAACAGACAACAGAACTGCGGATGAATGGAAATGTAAATTTTGTTGAAATAATCAAATTTGCCTTTTGTAAATATCCATATGGGTTAAAACAACCAAACTGCGATAATCAAACAATATTCAGTGTTTAGTGAATAGACCCCATAACATATTACATAGTTACATAGCTGAAAGGAGGCGTGTATCCATCAAGTTCAGCCTTCCTCGCATATGTTTTTGCTGTTGATCCAAGATAAGGCAAAAAGCCCAGTCTGATGCACTTCCAATTTTGCAACCAACTAGGAATAAATTCCTTCATGACCCCAAAATGGCAGTCAGATATCTCCTTGGACAAAGCAGCTATTACCCTACTAATTAAAAGCTATATCCCTGTATGTTATATTTTTGCAAGTATTTATCCAATTGCAGTTTAGAGATCTGTATGGACTCTGATAAAACCACCTCTTCAGGCAGAGAATTCCATATACGTATTGCTCTTACTGTAAAAAAAACTTTTCTTTGCTTTAGATGAAATCTCCATTCTTCCAGCCTAAATGTGTGACCTTGTGTCCTATGTATAGCCCTGTTTATGAATAGATTTTCAGATAATGGTTTGTACTGGCCCCGAATATATTTGTAAAATGTTATCCTATCCCCTCTAAAGCGCAGTTTTTTCCAAACTAAAGAGATGTACAATTTTTTACCTTTCTTCAAAACTAAAATGCTCCATTCCTTTTATCAATTTTGCAGCTCGTCTCTGCACTTTTTCTAGTGCCATCATATCCTTCTTTAGAACAGGTGCCCAAAATTGCACAGCATATTCAAGGTGTGGTCTTACCAGCGATTTATAAAGAGGCAAAATTATATTTTTATCCCAAGAAGTTATGCCCCTATTTATACATGACAAAACCTTACTGGCCTTGGCAACTGCAGATTGACATTGCATATTACTGCCTAATTTGTTGTCTATAACAATTCCCAAATCCTTCTCGTGTGTTGATAGCCCTAATTCACTACCATTTAGGGTGTAAGTTGCTTGTGCATTCTTGACATAACATTAAATTTCATCTGCCATTTTAGTGCTGGAAGATGCTCTGAGTGAAAGACTGCCTAGAATTAGTTTATATTTTTTGTAAAAAGAGTCACTGCCTAGTTTAAACAGATGCCTTGTTCCGTTAATGGGTTTAGATTGCAGAATGTGGGTCAGATGACAGGCGTGTGGAATTTAGATCACCCAACAACCAACATTCACTACATCCATAATGGGGAAGGGTGGAATTTTAGCTGTGGGCTGTGCAAGATACAGAAAGCCCATAGGTTCTGAGTACAGAGGTAAGGCATCAAAGCTCCTACAATTCCTGCTGCTGTGTGCTACCAACATCTAGCAATTCATTAACAGGTGTTGCTTTACTGCCCCGTGTAGACTCATGTAATGAATATATCTATATATATTTTTTTTTTACTTAAATCACATCATGTAACGGAACGCCTGGCACCCTGACTGGATACCTTGCGTTAACTGATGCTCCTAGTGCTTCCCGATGGCTCCAAGCACTCCACCAGAGACCATAACCACCGCAGACCCCACAAACAGCCGCAGCTTGGTTGGGGTCTCGCCGCCTCCTACCCACCCTGGACCTACGACAAGGCTCCAGGTTCCAGTGGGTGAACCTCTCTTTCCCCAGAGAGTGAAGCAGGAACAAGCTCTTAAAAGAGCTTAGTGATTATCCAAGGGAGTGTGAAGAGCATAGCAATCCCTTTTAGCTGTTTCCCCCAATAAGAGACAGGACTCTAAATTGAGGGTGAAGTAGAACTGGTTTAATGAGCACAAAGCCATTGCTTATATACAGTTTTCCCCACAAGGTTACCACCCACATGGACATTGTGGAGCACAGGACACAAAGTCACAACAGCCAATCAAAACAGTATTGTACACCCAGATACTCCCAGCTAATGTGCACAAACCATCCCCTCTGCCTGTGATACTATTTACAAAGACAATGGACTAACTTAATTACCACAGGCTGAAAATATCCAGTCTTACCCAAAGTTCAGAAACGCCCCAAAACAACAACATATCCACACAAATCCTACATCCATGGATAGCCCTGATCTGGGTGAACAACATATCCAAAAATCACCCAGATCAGAGCAGGGGTTCAAAAGTTTTATGGAAGTCACATTTGACCGACACCGCAAGCATGGCTTTCATGCCCAAAACAATTCCACAGATTTAAGCTGTGCGGCCGGTCTATCTTCTCCTCTATCCTGGAGATAATTGGCTTAAGTGGCTGTGGTAACTTAATTATCTCCAGGTACAGGAAATATCTCTAAGTCAAAAACTGTTACAAAAACCGCATAAAAATACATAACTCTTATAATACAATGTTTAACCTATATGTCCAACATATCCCCAGATAGCTTGGATCTGAGCGCTCAATATGTCTCATGTTAAAAGTGCCCTATAGTACACGGAAGGGTGGGGTCAGACAATAACAAGGGCTGATGGGAGATTGAGGAGGGACAAAGCAGCCAGTTTCAACTGGTCTGACAGTGTCTCTGGGACAACGCACTGCTGGAGAACAATAGGACAGGAAAAAGGGGGCATGGAAGAGGCACATTTTCCCATGGAAGTCACTTTTTAGCTGTCTTTTTGCGGGCCCATAGTCACAGGGCAAGAGGCTGGCAATCAGGCCTCTCCAAAAACCGGTGGCGAGCTCACTTTCACCACACATCACATAAACACATTACATACAGTTAGCACACACCACAGGGACACATTCCATACAGCCAGCAGACACCAAGCACAGCCAGCATTCACTGCACATATGACACTCAGTCAGTACACACATATACACTCACTATGCCAAAGGAAGAGACTATTGGAGGGCAGAGAGAGAAGGTCTGGGTAATTCACAAAACACAGAATATTTGCGTAATTAATCTGAATGACAAAATTTAGGCAAAAATAGCCATGTTGTGACTGTAGCTGGGTTAGAGAATTTTACCAAATCAGCTAGTTTTGCCTCCATTTTTCTATTTATATTTAATTTGTGAAAGTTTAGACTTTAGCAAATAGTCCTACCAATATCTAGAGCTTTCAGCAGTGGCCCCAATCTTTGTAAGTTAAGTTTTGTGCTTTAGCCCCTTAGACAAGTAAATTTAAAAATAAATTTAAAAAATTCCACACTCCTGGTTGATGGATGAGAGTGGTATGGAGCTGTCCTCTTCCCCATATGCCAGACAGCCTGGTTTTAAAACAAGTGGCTTCACAACCGTATACTTGTCCATATACTATACCCGCCTGTACTTTTTGTGTTTTTTCATGGTGACATAGTAGTGGAATGCAGGCACAGTATACATTCTGTTCGTACAGTGTAAGTGTGCAGAGGCGGTGATGGATTGTGTTCTATAGTAGTGATCAATTGTGTGAAGCTAAAACTTAGGTGACATAAAAGACAAAAGATTGAGCATCAGGTAAAGATTATCCGCCTGTTATGGAAAATCAGCATGCTTTAAAATGAAGCCCCAGCTAAATGTAAAACATGAAGTTTTAAGTGCATCCGTTCGTGAGTGATGATTCTTTATCTCAAGATCAAGAAAGCAACCCTCTAAAAAGACACTATACTAAAATAACCCCCCTATATAGTTTATTTTTTTAAATAAATGTATTTAATGAAATAATGGGCTTTTTTGCTATTGGAATGTAATAATTTGTGATATCTAGTTACTTCTATTTTATGCTAGCCTTGTGTTGACGTACTTGATTTCAGCATCATGAGTTTCTATTGAGACAAGTGGTGCACAACCAGCTGAATCTGTTCAGTTCATTATTTAGTGAATAACCCTGTTTGTGGGTTTTATTTTTTTAGATCCTCTGGTTTTGGAAAGGTCCCCTGTGTTGAGAGATGAAAACGGACAAATCAATTGGGTAGGCTAGTGGGACCTTCAGTTATGCAGAACATGGTGATGTGATAGTGGCAAGACCAATTTTGTTAAAAAAAGGCAGGTCACCACAAGTGGGGCATTTCATCTTGGTATCCTTGTAGAGTGCTGTTAAAGTACAAATGTATCTAATGATATGCTTGCTATGTGGTTTTTGGGGACATGTTTACTCTGTCTTCCGAAGTGAGAAGTCAAAGAGCATACCTGGGGTGCAGTTACACGTACCAATATGTTGGACTGTTGCACTGAACCTGGGACTCTTTGGAGGTACACAAAAGTACACTGTGTTTGTTCTTTTGTGTTGGTACTGGTGTGTCAATAAACCTAAAAGGACTATGTGACTGCTTGTTGCATTTATTTTAATAAGTTTGATGTGTTCCCCTATATTTGACCCAACTGACTTGGAGATCCTAATATCCAAAGATGTCCTTAGATGTACAAAGTCAATAGATTTGCAAGTTAAGGATCCTTGGGTAAAGGTTATTTACGGAGGACTGGAATGTTGGAGTTTTCGATACCTCTTGAGGTATACTCTCTATAGCAACTTTTACTAGGCTTAGTTGCTTCTATAGGCTTCAACCTCAGTGTGTTGCACATATATTTCTCAATCCAGCACTACTGTAAAGTCACCTCCATGTACCAATATGTGCGTTCGTCTTTTAAATATGCCCAAGGATTCTTTGAAATTCCACAGTGCACAGGTAAGGCTATTAACAGCTCTGCCAAAAGAGCAAGGTATCTTGTTGGCATCATCTCCTTTCCTGGTCAAAGGCTGTGGTCCTCAGAGCCTACTGTGGTATCGCTGTACACCACTGGGATATTTATTAGAACACTGGTTCCCAAACCCATCCTAATGACCCAGTCCAGGTTTTGTCAGGATCTCCATTGGAATAGAAAAGGTAAATACATCAATTCTGGACTTTTGTTGGGCTATGAGAACTAGTTTGGCAACCGCTTTTTTAAAGACTCTAGCACTCTACTTTTATCATGTATATAACCCGTGGGAATCTACTCTTGAGTGCCATGGCAGACCGACCAAAATGAGTATGCTGAGCTGGCATGAATAGTGAAGTTGTAAAGACCTTTGGTGGCCCATGGGAGTAGATATTAGTCTAATGGGGCATTGTGACCATTGAAATGATATAAAGTATCATCCCTTTTACTGATGTCTACAGTTTTTACTATTATATCCAAGCTCTGTCTATTGATGTAGCAGTGAGAACTCTGTATTAAAATCTTCAATATGTGAACCACATAGTGCAGCTACAGTGTTTGCCACCGCCTAAAGAAAATGTAACCTCACATTGCATGACTTTGCTAATATCATAACTCAGTGCAAAGTATTTTTACGTAATCCTATTTTTGAAACATGCCTTCAGATTCATCATTACATGCAATTTACTAATACTGGATATTCTGATCCTCCATATGCAGGGCCCTCTTGAATATGTTGAGCTACCTGGGTTCGCTTAAAAGAGAAGACTTGAAGCCACAGCTGCCCCAGCAGGACCCTGAAATGTTGCCAAACCACTCTAACAATGTCAATTACTTACAGTGGGACTATACCAAAACTGCTGCAGCAGTTTGTAGTGGTTATGGTGCTTACATTAAAGGGGCACTATAAGCACTAAAGCTACTTTAGCTAAGCAGTTTTGCTGTACAGACCATACCCCTGCAGTCTCACTGTTTAATTACTTGTCATTTACGAGTTAAATCACTTTCATTTCAGATTATAAAGTCTAACCCACACATCCTCTGACTGTGACTCATTAAGCTAAAGTTGTCTTGGTGCTTATAGTGTCCCTTTAATGATGTCCACCTCAAACTTTGCAACTCTCTTCACTGAGAAGATTTCTACAATCAGGGAAAAGATCTCTAACCTCCCTCCCCTTCCAATACATCACCCAACCCCATTCACTCCACTGTTCTATGCTGATGCGCACCTAACGGAGAGGTTTCTGCTCTGCTTCTGTCCTCCCACCCCACCACCTGTTCCCTCTATCCTATTCCCTCATATCTCATCCGCACCCGGTCTCCCCCTCTTGCCCTTCTCTGGCTCTGCGTCTTCTCCCCAACCCCTCTCTGTTGGCGTTCCCCAAGATTCTATCCTTGGTCCCCTACTGTTCTCCATCTATACTGCCTCCCTTGGTAAACTCATCAGCTCCTTTTGGCTTCAATTATCATTTATATGCAGATGACAAGCAAATAAAACTGTCTTCTCCTGATCTCTCTCCGTCCATTTTGACTCGTGTCTCTGACTGCCTCGCCGCGATTTCCAACTGGATGGCTGCTCACTTCCTTAAACTCAACCTGTCCAAAACAGAACTTCAGGTCCATCACCTCTACCTCACAGGCTCGCTGCCTAGGTGTTCTCTTTGACTCCGACCTCTCCTTCACCCCTCATGTCCAGTCGATCACCAAATCCTGCCGCTTTCATCTCAAAAACATAGCTCGCATCCGCCCGTGCTTGTCCGTGCCTTTCTCGCCTTGACTACTGCAATCCCCTTCTCAGTGTTCCCAGATTGCACCACTGCAATCTATAATGAATTCGGCAGCGAGGCTCATTTTCCTGTCCGCCCACGCCTCCCCTCTGTCAGTCCCTACATTGGCTTCCAGTTAGATATAGGGCTCAATTTAAGATTCTGGTGCTTGCTTACAAGTCCCTACAAAATGTTGCTCCAACCTACCTATCCACCCTAATACACAAATATGTCCCGTTGAGGCCCATGCGCTCTGTCGAAGACCTATGTCTATCCTCTGTTCGTACTCCCACATCTGATGCTCGCCTCCAAGACTTCTCCAGGGCTGCACCTTTTCTGTGGAACTCCTTTCTCTTCTCCGTTAGACTTTCAGCCAGTCTCCACTCCTTCAAAAAATCTTTGAAAACACACTGCTTCAGGAAAGCATATCATTTAAACTGTTAGTGGGTTTTCATCCTGACCCCTCCCCAAATCCATGACTCCTCTCCTACAACTGTCAAAAATAACCTAAGTTCTCAGTGAATACTTTTCTAGCAACCTATTTCATTACCTCTACTTATACCTTTTGTTTCACTATACTCCACTCCCTCTAGCATGCAAGCTCATTGAGCAGGGCCCTCAACCCCTCTGTTCCTGTGCATCCATTTGTCTGGTTACAATTACGTGTCTGTTAGTCCACCCATTGTACAGCGCTACAGAATTTGCTGACGCTATATGAATAATAAAATTAAAAATATATATTTATTAGATTCACATTCATCTTGCAAATTTCCCATTGCATTCCAAATGTGCTTGATTAAATAAAGATCTTGTGACTTTGGATGACTTTGGAGTCCACTGAATATATTTTCATGTTCGCAAAGTCAGCTTGAGATGACTTGTATTTTGGGACATGGTTATCCTGATCGAATTAGCCAATTAAAATGGCTTTGCTGTGATAATAAAGAGATTCAAATGTTTAGCAACAATACCCCTTTATGTTGATTTTTAAATGTTAAACTCCAAGGACATCACAGGATTCTCAAACCACCGTATCTGGCACCAACAATCGCTCCACTTTTCATTTCTCATAGATTACATTTTCTTTTTACCCTATTAAGTTCTTTACCTTAGCTGTACAGTTTTATACATTGAGTTACTGTTGCATGATTGGTGGATTAGATATTTGTATTAATGAGCAGGTATATACCTAATAAAGTGGCCACAGAATGTAGGTTTGTAGTGCAACTATTTTCTCATGTGCATTACTATAAGGCTGTATACACTGTTTTGCAAATGTGTCACACTGCTCTAATGTTGAAATGGTCACAGTTTAAAACATAAGTTGACATTTTTATCAGTTTGTTTTGTATGAATGCCTATTTTTGTACTGTGAAATGATCTGTGAAAATATTTTATATGCTGCTGTTGTTTGGGGTGATCTATCATTGTGAACCTGAGGCAGAACACGTACAGATTTCTGTACTGAGCAAAACGGAGCAATCATTAAGTCAAAAAATTGTTTCTTTTGCTACAATAGGATATCAGTATCTGGGCTAAAAGCATCAAAAAGGATTTAAGACACAAAAGGTAAAATACATGTTTTAGCTTTAAAAACAGTGATTTAAAATCTTGAATAAAACCCTAATACATTTTAACTAATGATGGCTATCTGTTCGAGACCGTTATCTGAGTCTAGGCTGCCATCAAAACATTTGTTTCTGATTTCATTTTTTTGGACAAGTTATTTCTTAAAATGAGTCCAGGATTATATTCAGTTTGTCTTACAATAAAACATTCCAAGCTAGTCCTACGTGCTTCAGTATATTTATTTATAGTTCATGTTTTTGATTGAGACTATGTAGTCTGTGATGGAAACCTTTGGTGCCAGGGACGTAGCTGGGGGGCTGACCTAAACTGGACCCTCGAGTGGGGTTTTGAAAATATCTGGGTCTTCTGCACCCTTTTGTTGTTAGCCCCAAGCACCCTGTTATGTTAAGAAAGAAATAGCACATCCAGTTACATAAGTTGTAACAGTACCATTTAAATCCACCATATTTAAAGTTCATTATAGTGTATTGCTGTAGGTGCAGGGTTTTAATAAATTGAGCGACATGTTATTGCTGCAAGATTTGTAATGGGTTTTTTTTGGGTGGGGGGGGGGGTTATGTTATGGTTGCAGGGTTAATACAGCATAGTTTAGAGTGAAAGCAGCAAATGCGGTATTTATAAATATGGGTTTATTTGAACAAATAGATGCATTTTGTGATGTTCAAAACTACAGCCAGGTTATTCATCCCCTGGTTGACTGCTTCAGTAGTGCTTGGCACATCAGCAGCACTGAATGGCGATGGCCAGCACAGCTGTCAGTCAGCCTTTTTAATGAGTAGCATCGCTGGCTCAAACTTTGGTCCCCTATCCCGAATTCATATGCATTTTTCATGATATGTATGCTTGCTGTGGTATGGTTAGCTATCACTAGTATAGGTAGACTCTGGGACGTGCCCCTTTGATTTATGCTTTAGTATTATGTAATGAGTTTTTAGTAGCATTAATCTGAATTCTTTGAATTGAGAATGTACATTATAGTCCTTGCAATTTGATTTAAACTGCACCCTTATTCACCTGTTAGTTGCTGCCTATTGGTAGCATGTCTCACCTACTAACTGGAAATGATTGCCCCAAATCACACCTCCCCAGTGGTATCTTCACAGTAGAAGACAGGCTTCTGGTAGCTGCATAGCTAACGAAGTTAAGTAGGTTCCAAGTATAATTTGAATGCTAGCCGATCTATACATATCGCTGTGGGACTTTAAGTTACTCAAGTCATAATTGTGGTGCTGAGATGGCAAATTCAAGGCCAAGCACATCATTGTTACATGAATGTCCCTGCGTCAGCGAACAGCCATTCTACATCATGTTTACATCCACACAGCCTTTTAAAAAACCCTTTACAGTCATATGAATGTATTCTCGTCTATGCTGCTGCCTCCAGGGGGATTGTCACGGCAGATGATTTTAGTTTAACAGCTTTGAAAGAAGTTGGAATTGGGACAAATGTCTGATCTTCGCAGAAAATTTTAAAATGCCCAGGTCTAAAATTTGTGATAAGGAGAAATATGCCTTTTAATGTTTTTAATCTTACTCTTATAGATTGTTAGCCCGTTTGAGCAGGGTCCTCATCAACCTATTTTGCCTGTAACATTTTCTAATTATCTCATTTATTGTTAAATTATTGTAAAGCGCTGCAGAATAAGTTGCCTCTATACAAATGCAAAAAGTAATATTACAATTATTTATCAACCTACTGGAAAACAACTTGGGGTTATAAAGAAAATTAGATTTCTAGATCATTCTTTCCTTTCCTTTCAGATATGTATGACCAAATACAGCAATTTATGCTGCCCTGCTTTGTTCTGCAAAATTATAGTATTCATCTTGAATAAAAAGGGAAACATAAAAAATATATATATATATATATATATATATATATGTGTGTGTGTGTGCGTGTGTGTGTATGTTTCTTTGTGGAAATACATTTATTTTATTTAAAAATCTACAGTTTCCTTGAGTGAAAATATGCACGTAGACATCAAAGGGATGTAAATGAGCTAAAATAGAATGCAGAAGAACATCTATAATGGCAAAAATTGATCAAATATTTTAAGGCCTCCAAGACCTTAAGCTATTTTTCTGCTCAGTTGTATTTTCTCACACACACTCTTTTTCACATTTTAGCTTATTTGCATATGTTTACAGTTTGCTCTGAATGGTAATCCAGATGTGAATTTCTTAATGTATCTGAAGGGGTTGTCGTATGTACTTCATGGGCATTGAGAGGCCAAGCCTATTGAGTGCTATATATCTTTAAATGGATACTGGACCCAATGGAGGATCTCCTGCCATTTCCAGTTTGGACGTTGCTGCATTATGAAGGCAGGTAGATAAATGGGTTAGAATGTGAATTATGCATTATACAAACTATTAAGCTTTTTTTGCACATTCTCAGTGTGTGGTTTTTGTTGTTGTTTTTTTAACATAGATATTTTTTTTTAAGGTTTTTGTTTCCGTTTCTATTTAAAGTAATAGTGTAAACTCTCATCACTGACATTTTCCACAGCATTAAGTTTACAGGGAGGTTTTATAAATGTTCATGTAAAAGAATGTGAAGAAACTATTTTTTCTTTAGTTATTTATTTTCTGATTAAGATTGAGGATCCCTAGGGAACCTTGACTCTCGAGTTACAAATAAGAATAAAATAAAGAAAAGGGGAAGTTTGGACATTTTAGAACAATAAAATAATTTGCATTTATATTAGATGTACAAGGCTGAAAATTGATGAAGACATTTTACAGACAAGACACTATTTAAGTAAGTCAATTTTTCTAGCAAATAAATAAGTGTACTGTTTAATTATAGTGATCAAAGTATTCTTTCTATCGAGCCATTTGAAGAGTAAAAAGACAAGATTCTTTACAATATCTAACAAAGAGAAGATTGCAACGCCTCCGCAACCCTGTTTATACACTGTAACTGTGTACCCTAACCTTCCAGGTTTAGTGTAGACTCCGGTTTCGTTGTGGAGTAGATCCCAC
Organism: Pelobates cultripes; assembly: GCA_933207985.1. Lineage (NCBI taxonomy): Eukaryota > Metazoa > Chordata > Amphibia > Anura > Pelobatidae > Pelobates > Pelobates cultripes. The sequence continues at coordinate 322,088,170 of OW240912.1, read as the reverse complement.
AAAAAACATAAATTAACTTACAAGCTTAGGATTTTATGATATGTCCTGGCTTACTTAGCTGATTAGAGTGGGACACAGTGAGCCTAGAATATTGCACCTTTTCACAATATTCTAATTTACTGAGATTGTGGATTTGGGGTTTTCATGAGCTGTAAGCCATAATCATCGCACTTATGACAAATCACGGCTTGAACTATCTTGCTTTGCATGTAATGCGTCTATCTCATATATTAGTTTCACCTTTTACATTGCATTACTGAAATAAATGAACTTTTTAACAATGTTCTAATTTTTCGAGTATCACCTGTATAATCATATTCTAGGTTTTGTTTTTGTTCAGAACTTCTACAATTTTCTCCGTCCTTGAGGCGGTTTATGATTTATAATTTCATGTTAATGCAGAACATCATTTGAGTTTCTCAAAGTAGCCCAATCTGCATTAGTGTAGTGTGGCCCAGGAGTTTACATATATATTTGTAGTGTTTAGGAACCAGTTAAACCTCATCTAAAATCCAAAGAACAGAGAAACATTCATAAAGCCCCTCTATAAACTATTCAGAATCGTTTCAAAACAATAACTCTGGGGAATCATAAATGATCCTGCTGTCCATATATTGTGCAAATGATCTTTGTGTATGTGTTTATTCTGTATTGTACTTTGGCAAAATAAACAGATAATGTATAGATCATCAGATATACTTGGATGGAATTCTGGAATGTACAGGCTAGCAACGTGCTTGGCCATTCGACCGCCAAACGGCACATTATATATCCCAATATTGTTAGCGTACCTGTTAGGAGTTTTTGAATGGAGCTATGTCACTCAGACATAGCTGCAGGCAGCTGCTCATAATCTCCTTCCTTGTAGTCTCTACCATCTTGAAAGGAACATTCCACTCACCATAAACACTACACATAGTAGTTACAGTGCTTGGAGTGGTCCTGTAAGCAATATACCAGTAGTTTAGTGATTAGTAAAAAGAGAAAGAATGACAAGTGATTGTAAATGAGGACGAGTCTTGACACCACAACGCAACAATGTATTGCGACTAACACTTAGCTTTTATTAGAATCCATTAATATATACACTTACAGAGAAAAGGAAAAATGAGAGTAAAACATAAATACTTACATGCAGCAGTCAAAGTACTAAACTGGAGAGCTATAAAATGAATCACTATTAAAGGGCAACAAAAACATCTAAGCTAAACATATAAGCAACAAAAGAACTTAAAGGACCACTATAGTGCCAGGAAAACATACTCGTTTTCCTGGCACTATAGTGCCCTGAGGGTGCCCCTTCCCGCCCGGCTCTGGAAGGGGGAAAGGGGTTAAAACTTACCTTTTTCCAGCGCTGGGCGGAGAGCTCTCCTCCTCCGATCCTCCTCTTCTCCTCCCTGTCGGCTGAATGCGCACGTGCGGCAAGAGCTGCGCGCACATTCAGCCGGTCACATAGGAAATCATTCATAATGCTTTCCTATGGACGATTGCGTGCTCTCAATGAGACAGCCGCTAGAGGCTTTGGGGGAAGGCTTAACCCATTCATAAACATAGCAGTTTCTCTGAAACTATGTTTATGAAAAAATGGGTTAACCCTAGCTGGACCTGGCACCCAGACCACTTCATTAAGCTGAAGTGGTCTGGGTGCCTAGAGTGGTCCTTTAATGGAGTGGTTTTGGTGTATAGATCATGCCCTTGTAGTCTCATTGCTCAATTCTATGCCATTTAGGAGTTTAATCACTATATTTATGCAGCTTTAGCTCCACCGACCCTGCATTTTACCATTTTACCTAAGCAGTCTTCCTACACATATACTGTAAATTGATATCTATTGTTTAAACTGCCTTTGTTGCACAGGCTGTTTTATTTAGAATGTATTTCCTGTTTTGCTAGCCTGCTAGAACTTGCAGGAGCCTCCTGTGTGATTCAAGTTCAGTTAATAGAGCCAGAGCTAAGAACAACCGTGTGTGTCAGGTGCATGTCAAGTTCTGCAAAGCAATAAATGGTCTTCCATTCTTCTATTCCCAACATTGTAAATGTACATATCCAAGGTACACTATAAATACACCCTCAGTGAGATATCCACAGGTGTATAAGTATTTGATATGTGCGCATTGAGATGCTTTATAGTAACTCATCTTTCCCTCTTGTCACCTTCAGCCAGTCCCCTACATACAGATTTATGAAAAGTGGCTGGCTGGTGAGTGGATGTATCCGAATGTTGGAAGGTAGCCATGCATGTTTAAAGAACACTAGCTTACTACTGGAAAGCACAATTCTTTTCTTAACAGATATAGGTATATTGTTTCTTGCACCACAAGTCATAATTATTCAAGCAATCTAGGCAAGTAAGGCTTAATTCGTATCCACACACTTTCAATTGCCGTGTTAACCCCATGCATTAGAAATAAAGCTGATGCATATCTGTATGTAGCGGGAGGTTATCAATGTCAATTTCTGCATCTGCATGAGTAAACTGCCAGGCTGCAGCTGGAGATTACACCACTCTTTGAAACACATGATCTCTTTGTCTATATTGGGAGAGATTTTTTTTCCCTTTCTATCATAGTGGGAGAGCTTCTAGGAACTATTTCCATATCTCATCAGGGATAGGGTAGGAATAGCTTATTCTCATGGCATTATCGTCTCCAGTATTCATTTTAATGAGTGATCTATGACTTGAGTAAAGTCAACAAGAATCACAGAACTATCTTATTGCAAAAAGTTCCCTTTTATACAACCAGATTAAGGTTTCTCAGGGTCCTAGGTAGATTGGAACCCCCTCCTAGAGCCCTGGGTTCTGTTTCTGTAAGTGGTGTGTGTGTGTGTTGACTGGGAATTGTGTGTGTAAGTTTGTGTATAGGCTGAGAGCTGTAGAGGAGGGGGGCTGAGTTTGTCCGTGTATTCTGGTTTGATTTGTGTGTCTTTAGTGGGTGAGCTGAATTTTGTGTTTGTGTAATGAAGTCTGAGTGGTATATGTGTGTTTTGCACATCCCCCATGTCTTGCTTACCTATACTGGTGGTCCATTGAAGAGTGAGCAGGATCCCTGGTGGTCCTGGGGAGAGTGAACAGGATTCCTGTTTTTCCAGTGAGGGAGCTCCATAGTCTGTACAAATATCTGGCACTAATATCCACTTTAAAGGACCACTATAGTGCCAGGAAAACAAACTCGTTTTCCTGGCACTATAGGGTCATTAGGTCCCCCCCACCCTCAGGGCCCCCCTTCCGCTGGGCTGAAGGGGTTAAAACCCCTTCAGCTACTTACCTTTCTCCAGCGCCGGGCTCCGTCTGTGCTGGGGAACTCTCCACCCCCTGCCGACATCAGAACCGCATGCGCGGCAAGAGCCGCATGCGCATTCAAACCTCCCATAGGAAAGCATTACTCAATGGACGTCCAGCGTCTTCTCACTGTGATTTTCACAGTGAGAAACGCAGAAACACCTCTTACAAACCAGGTCACGCATAAACTGATTTATTATTGTATGCCACCTGTTGTTTGACCAGTTTATTGAGCAGTCTGGCTAATCCCACGTGGTTTATGAGACATTACAACCCCATACACTATATGGCCATGAAGGAAAATGCCAGTGCAATTGCTACAATTCAACATTTTTGTTTTTTGCATGTCCCTCTCCCCCCCAATTCTATTAGGCAAAAAAAATGGTGGTGATCACTCCCTGCCTATTGTGTCTATTTAAAGGACCACTATAGGCTTAGTCTCAATGAAGTAGTCTGGGTGCCAGGTCCCCCTAGTTTTAACCCTGCAGCTGAAAACGTGTTTACTCCCTGACAGCCGCTAGAGGCCGCTTCCACAATTTACATTGCGTATATCGCATTTATCTGACACTGGACGTCCTCACGGCGTCCAGCATCAAATAAGATCTCCATAGGAAAGCATTGATTAATGCTTTCCTATGGGCGGGTTTGAATGCATGCATGCGCCTCCACTCGGGAGCTGACGGCTGGGGGGAGAGGTATCAGCACCGATTGAGCCCGGCGCTGGATTAAGGTAAATGGCTGAAGGGGTTTTAACCCCTTCAGCACCGAGGGAGGGGGGCTCTCAAAGAGCCTATAGTGCCAGGAAAACGGGTTTGTTTTCCTGGCATTATAGGATCCCTTTACGCAAATTGCACTGGTCATAAAGCTTTTCAGTAACCATGGTACACATAGTGAGTTGTGTCATTATAATTATTACCATTATAATCTGGTTTGAATGCTACAAGCACTATTTATTGCATAAATCAGATGAAAGAGTTTCTCAATTTCTGCTGAAGGGAAACACACACCTAAACCTTCAGATTTATACGAAAATGTCTGCTGTGATTTCATTAAATAATGCCCTTTAATCCATTGATTTCAGCTTCTGTGAGAATATAATCTTTCATCAATAGGCTATGTTGTCTTAAGGCGTATAAGGCATTATACGTAAACATGAAACCTTTTTCTTGTTTGGAGGGCAGATTTTAAAGTGTGTGTGTGTGTGTGTAAACTGTGCATGTTAACCCCTTAAGGACACATGACATGTGTGACATGTCATGATTCCCTTTTATTCCAGAAGTTTGGTCCTTAAGGGGTTAAAGGGACACCATAGACAACAAAACAACTTTAGCTCAATGAAGCCGTTTTTGTGTATAAATTATGCACTACGCAGTTTCGCTGCTCAATTTCCTGCCATTTAGGAGTTAAATCGCTTTTGCTTTGGTTTATCCAGCCCTAGCCACACCTCCTCTGGTGGTGACTGACACAGCCTGCAAGAAAAAATGGTTTCATTTTGAATCCGATATTAAATGGACTTTATAGTCATCAGAACTACTACAGTTTATTGTATTTGTTCTGGTGAGTAAAATCATTCCCTTAAGGCTTTTTGCAGTGAACACTATGTTTTCAGACAAAAAGGCAGTGTTTACATTACAACCAGGGCCAGATGAACATAGGGGCTGATGGAGCTGCAGCTCCAGGCCCAGGCCCATGGAATAGGCCCATTGATTTATTAAAAACAAATATATATATATTTTTTTTTTTTCTTACATTTTTTTTTTTTTTTCACACACTTCTCTTAGGGATTCCACCTGGCTTTTATTTTATTGGCACAGCCAGTATTTGAGACTGCCTGACTGGTGCCAATATTGCAGTGATACTGGCAATACAAATGCTGGTATTTTTCTCAGTATAAACCAGAGATTACTATGCAATACCAACACTGGCCAGTAGGGGTCGCTGTGTGTGGAGACAGGCAGGGATAGGAAGTTCCAGCATATCCCTCCCTGCCTATCTGTACTCCCTGATCTGCAGGGGTGCAGCTACAGAGAGTCCAGACAGCAACTCCCTCCCTGCAGAGACAGCCTACAGCTCAGGGAAGTAAGGGATGGGGAAAGGTTGCAAGGAGACATACACTGAGACACTAAGGGGCACTGGGAGACATTATGGCAGACACTGAGACACTAAGGGACATTGGGAGACATTATGGCAGACACTGAGACACTAAGGGACACTGGGAGACATTATGGCAGACACTGAGACACTAAGGGACACTGGGAGACATTATGGCAGACACAGACACATGGGGACACAGTGTCCCCATGTCTCCCAGCCAGTGTCCCTGGTGTCTCAGTGCCCCCTAGTCTCCCAGTGCCCCCAGTCTGCCAGTGTCTCACTGTCCCCATGTCTCCTAGTGCCTCCATGTCTCCCTGTGCCTCAAGTGTCTCAATGTCCCCATGTCTCCAAGCTAGTGTCCCTAGTGTCTGTGGCCCTGGTGTCTCCTTGTCCCCATGTCTCCCAGTGCCCCCATGTCTCAATGTCCCCATGTCCCAAAGTCAGTGTCTCTAGTGTCTGTGTCCCTGGTGTCTATGTCCGCACGTCTTCAGGTGTCCCCTATTTTCCCAGTGTCCCCATGCGTCCCAGCCAGAGTCCCCTAGTCTCCCAGTGTCACTGGTGTCTCAGTGTCCCTAGGTCTCCCTGTGTCCCCAGGTCTTCCCGTCTTCCTAGTGACATGGGGACCATGGGATACATGGGGACACAGGGAGACATGGGGCATTGAGACACTGTGATACATAGGATCACTGGGAGACCTGGGGACACGACACACGGGGGCACTGGGAGACATGGGGCCACTGGGAGGAATCCATCCATACAGCAGAATCAAACTAAGTAGGTTTTTGGTGATTTTACAGCATTTTCTCTTATATCACTCCTTGTGATTTACATCATGTGATGTCACCCATACATATTTAATTATGCAAATTAGCAAGGCCGGTATGTTTTTCCAAGAAAGGTGGCAACCCTAACTACTTTTCACATACTCTTACTTAAGTATGAAAACTTAAGAGGGATGTATGGGAACAAAACTTATGTGGACTGGCTGACAATGAATATAGTTAAAGGGACACTAGAGTCACCAGAAGAACTACAGCTTATTGAATTTGTTCTGGTGAGTAGAATCATTACCGTCAGGCTTTTTGCTGTAAACACTGTCTTTTCAGAGAAAATGCAGTCTTTACATTACAGCCTAGTGAAAACTTCACTGGCCACTCCTTAGATGGCTGTTAGAGATCCTTCCTGGGTCATGGCTGCCTAAAATGCATCCAAACATTCAGTGTCTCCTCCCTTTGCATGCAGACACTGAACTTTCCTCATAGAGATTCATTGATTCAATTCATCTCTGTGAGGAGATGCTGATTGGCCAGGGCTGTGTTTGAATCATGCTGGCTCTGACCCTGATCTGCCTCTTTGTCAGTCTCAGCCAATCCTATGGGGAAGCACTGTGATTGGATTAGGCCATCACTTCTAATGATGTCAGCAGACTGCTTGTTTTTCTGAGTCTAACAGCATGCAGAGTTACAGCTTCAGGCTTGAATACACTAAGATTTTGCTATATGGGGAGGCATGAGGGGCCCAGGGGGGCTAGATGGTGGTGTTAACACTATAGGGTCATGAATTCATGTTTGTGTTCCTGACCCTATAGTGATCCTTTAAGGTAATGCTGACTTTGGTCTCTCTAACACTGTGGCATTTTCCCTTTCTTCTAAACTCACTACATACAGCTTTTCTCTGTCCCAGACTATATACCAGGAGCTTCTGCCTGCTAGTAAGAAGGTAAGGAGACAAGTGGACCAGCGTGTGCTAGGGGGACAGTCCTTAGAAAGCGTTGAGCGAGCACATCATTAGATGCATTTATGCCAAGCTCAGCGTGCTGTCTGCATAGTATGCCCTTAGTTGGCCAGCTGCATGATTGGCAGGCAGTCTGACATTCATTCATACCAGGCTGGCCTTCTAATTCTTTGGGCAGACATATCCTCTTTTTGGGCATGTTCGGCCTTTTTGGCAGGTTACGTGATTTGTGTCAGTGGCACACCCTTTTACCCCGCCCATTGACTTCCTGCTTTACTGGACACTGCTGTTAGGGGTTATGGATTTACTTAAAAGATGAAAACATAAATTAGAGAGAGATTAGCCTAGGGTATGTATTTTATTATAGCTGCTGTTTTCTTTCTCTCCAGCACCATCTCCATCAGATACATGATGCTTGGGAGTGTTTTACTGTTTTTGGTCGATATGATTCTGTAATTAGGCCCGTCATAATTGTCAGCACCAGGCCCACTGGGATCTTAATCTGGCCCTGATTACAACTTAGTGATAACTCCACTGCTACTCCTTAGTTGGCTACTAGAGGTGATTCCTGGGGCAGTTCTGCATACTGAGCAGTACTGCCATTTATGTCTCCACCCTCTGTATGCAAACACTGAACTTTCCTCACAGATATGCATTGATTCAATGCATCTCTAAGGAGATGCTGATTGGCCAGGGCTGTGTTTGACTTGTGCTGGCTCTACCCCTGATCTGCCTCCTTGACAGTGTCAGCCAATCCTATGGGGAAGCATTGTGTATGGGCCAAGCCACTACTTCTGATGGTGTCAGCAGGCAGATCAGGTGCAGAGCAACAGCTGCAGACTTGAATACAATTAAGAGTTTACTATATTTAGGGGGAGGGGCTAGATGGTGGTTGTAACACTATAGTGTTCCTTTAACGTTCTATAGAAGTTTGTATCTCCTGCTCTGTAAATTGAACTTTATTCATTCACAGATCACTTAATTTCACTTGAATTGATTCAAAAGCATTTATTTAAGTGTGTATCTGTATTTTTGTTTGTAAATTTTATACGTTTACTTGGAAAGTGAGGCACTAAAAACATAGCTGAGGCCCGAAGAAGTTTAGCCTATTTTAATTTTGGTCCCTACCTACTGACAAGTTGTGCATGTCTGCACTAGAAGGTATTGGCTTGGTCTCCAACTTTCCCAGATCTCGATCAGATTGTGCATCCGTGTGATGTGCTGGAACAACAAATCCGGTCCATTGAGGTCCCACCTTGCAAACTGCGGGACTTAAAGGATCTGCTACTAATGTCTTGGTGACAGATACAGGACACATTCAGAGGTCTTGAGGAGACAATGCCTTGACAAATTAGAGCTGTTTTGGCAGCACAAGGGGTACCTACATTATATTAGGCAGATATTTTTAATGTTGTGGCTGATCTGTGTGTGTATGTATATGTTTATGTATGTGTATATGTGTGTGTATGTGTATAAATATATATATATATATATACACATACATACAAATAAAACCAAGAGGGCTGCACTCACCAGAACATGCATACATTACAGATTGTAATAGTTTTATTTAAAAACACCTCACCGAGACAAAGAAATAATGGGGGTTTAGTTACATTATATGATCATATATTGCATAAGCCTGCCACAATGTCATTCTTGGTAGGTCCTACTCTAGCAGCCTAATGCCTGCTCTTCCACTTACTTGGAATTACTTCCTCCTGGGACTGTCTGCAGGTAAAGGCTAATTAGGGTCCTGGAATGAGGCACCTGTATATGTGTGTGTGTGTATGTATATATATATATATATATATATATATATATATATATATATATACACAGAGGCGGCTCTCTAATTAGACGATTTAGGCGGCCGCCTAAGGCCTCGCGCAGTCAGGGGCCTCACGGCCGCCTAAATCGCCCAAGGGCAGACTGACATGTTGGATCCTCGGTCCATGACCGAGGATCCGACATCAGGGGGGACCCGGCGGCTTGCCCTTTGTGCCGCCGGGTGCGAGGCCCCCTCAGTCCACCCAGAGAGCCAGCCTTCAGTCTGCAGCTCCTCCGGGTGTGAGCTGCAGACTGAAGGGTCTCGCGGTCCCCAGCCAATCAGAGCGTTGCCGCGGGTTTCCACGGCAACGCTCTGACTTCTGGAGATCGCGAGACTCCTATCACGTGGTCTGCAGCTCACACCCGGCGGAGCTGCAGACCGGATAGGAGGCCCACCGGACCACCAGGGAGCCAGGACACTGGACCACCAGGGAGCCAGGACACTGGACCACCAGGGACACCTGCAAAGGTAATTGCCCCTGGCACCCCTCAGCCCCCTGTCACCCCTCAGCGTCCCCTGTCACCCCCTAATTCCCCTGTCACCCCTAAACCCCCTGTCACCCCTCATCAAGTCCCCTGTCACCCCTCAGCGTCCCCTGTCACCCCTCAGCGTCCCCTGTCACCCCTCAGCGTCACCCCTAAACCCCCTGTCACCCCTAAGCCCCCTGTCACCCTCTACCTAAGCCCCCTGTCACCCCCTCACCAAGTCCCCTGTCACTCCCTC
>OW240912.1:322016982-322078027 GCA_933207985.1 Pelobates cultripes | reverse complement strand
GAAATTGGAGCGGGAGGAGAGATTGACATTCATCACATACACACAATACACCCCTTGCACACAGAAAAACACACAATGCATTACACACACAGACACACATACACAAGCAATGCAACCGTTACACACAATGCATCCCTTACACACACAGAAACACACAATGCATTCATTACACACACATTCAATGCATCCCATACATACACAGAAACACACCTTGCAGCCCTTACACATACAAACACAATTTCACACAATGCATTCCTTACACACATATCAGGACATCCCTTACACACTCCACCCCCGTGAACAAACTCATTGGTGGAACATGAAGGTGGACCCTGGGACCAAGACCTTGAGCTGTGTAAAGGACCCCCAAAAAATGGAGCTGCTTCCCGTTCTCCCAGAACATTTTTGTGACCACAGTTACAAACCGCCTCCAGAGAGCCTGTTCTGCACCAGACCAGTGGAGCCAGACTGCAGCTAGAGCCCATCATCCTCATCTGGTTGTAAGTAGGCCAATCTAGTATATTATTAGGTGGCACTAAGCTAATTTACCTCACATTAAGAAACACTATAGTCCCAAGAACCAAAGCTTAATGTAGTGGTTCTGGTGTCTATAACCTGTCCCCTACAGGCCTTTAATGTAAATGCAGTGACACTGCAGCACTGGCGTTGGTTAACATGGCAAATCATATGGCTGGGGCATTGTGATGTCACATGGGGGGCGGCAAACTTTACTTTTGCCTTGGGCGGCAAAAATCCTTGTACCGGCCCTGGCTGGAGGGAGCTGTGTGAGCTGTGGCCGCACAGTGTCCCATGGTAGTTAGGGTGCCGTGCGGCCAGTACAACTCACTCAAGCAAACAGCTGATAAACTGGCCGCACGGAGGAAATGTGTATGTGTGACTGTCTGCCTGTGACTGTGTGTGACTGTCTGCCTGTAACTGAGTGTGTGACTGTCTGCATGTAAATGTGTGTGTGTGGGGCTGCAGGGATTTTGTAGAAGGGGGCTGGGGTTTTGTATTGGGACAGGAGTCTTTATAAGGAGGGATAAGCGGGGGTTTTGTGGAAGGGGTTGCGAGGGGTTTTGTAGATGGGCCAATTACAGGATTTGTAGAGGGGCAGGACAGAGGAGGTTTTGTAGGAGGGGCAGGGCAGGACAAGGGTTTTGTAGGAGGGCTGAGCAATGCAAGGTTACAAATTGTAAAATAAAAGAAATAAAACAGCACAACATTTTTACAGGTTTTATTTTTTTTTTTGGGGAGGGTGAGGGGGGGGTGCCAAGCACAGGATCCGCCCAGGGTGCCAAATGCTCTAGGTACGCCCCTGACTTGATGGATATTATTTATATTCTTTGCCATGTTAGATTACGATGTAACTATTCATTGATACCCTTTCTATTTTACATTTTTTTTTAATTCAATTTCAATACATTATACAGATTGAGTTGTCATTCACTAGCTTTGGGTACTCAAAACCCTAAATGGAAAGTGTAGGTAAAATGTAATCTATTTTTATGATAGCAGTTTGCCTTGTTCAGTTCAATTTAAATTTGTATTAAATGTTACCATCCCACATATGCACAATGCACACTTTAAACCAAACAAAAAAACTGTTTTTCAAACAGTTTTTCAATAAGAAACTTGACCATTTTGTGTTGTGCATATATATTATAGTTTGTGTTCTGTCTGGTCTTTCAGTTGTGCTGTTCTAGAAAAACACATTTGTCTAAGTCAGCGAACATTTGTATTGGCTCTATTGACTTGCAGTTTAATTGATCTAGCTATCGCTATATATGGTTCATTTTGGAATTGTGTTAATCTATGGCACATGGCTTGATCACTGTTATCAGAATACCATATACATGAAGAAAAAATGTTGAGAAATAAGTTTTCGCTCGAGATTAAGTGCAGAGAGAGGAGGAATAGTGGCAAAAGCTTGAACTTGGAAATGTGTATTGCTCACAGAATATTGGCATCAATTAAATGTTGGAGAATAATAGCTGTTATAGGAGAGAATTGTACAGTTTTATAGCCAGAAATAGCCTGTAAAGTTAGAAATCAGGGTAGTTAGGCCAACCGTCTTTAAATGCTCATTTTTCAAACGCTTTGTCATCTCTAGAGGTTCTACAGTTCCAAACTATTTAACTCCTCCACCTATAATGAAGGGAGTTTCTGGAATTAAATGCCCAGAGGACAGTTAATCTCTGAATCAGTAAAGATACTGGACCCAATTGAATATTACATTAAAAAAATAAAAAATAGAGTGGTTGTTTCTGGACCCCTTGCTTTTAAGACTACAATAGGAATTTTAAAAATGCATCTGTTTTTATTACATTTTTATTCAGTGATTTAGTAGATAAAAACCAAACAAAGGGGATGTAACCTGCAAATAGGTCTTAATCAACATGTAGAGAATAAGTATTGGAAAAGCAGAGTGAAAAAGAAAAGGTTAAAGGGCGTCAGGGCAGCCAAGCAATGTGCATGGCTTGTTGAACGAAATACTTCTTAAATGCTGCCAAGTCTTTGGTCCCTGCAAACCTAGCCAACTGTGCTTTCTCACAGCTTCACAAAAACAGAGGCAGTCAGTGTAATGGAAGTACTGCTTCTATGAATAACTGTATGGTTCAATATATATTGTTACCTTGGTTCTTGCAACCACATGCAGACTTTTTACTTTCCATATATTCTCATCTCTACCTTCTTTATATTCCATGTTTCTCCCTTCTTCCCACCTTATTCTTCTGCTAATATCTGTCTGCCAATAATAGATGTTATCTATAACCAAATCAGGTGGTCGTGTGTTGTTTTGTTTTTTTTTTTACTTTATGAGCTTTGTTTTGTTTTCTGTTTTTTATTTATTTATTTATTTTACCCCACTAACAGTTTTGTCAATAACCAATTTGTGACAATAATGCCTATGTTCTTCTGTTTTGGCATTTTCATACATTCCCACCCCTTTTTTACATCATGTGTATTTAAAAGCAGTGTAAAAAATATGTCTTAAACTGTGTTTTGTTTTTTTGTTATGGTTTCCCAGCTGAATATTCCTAAATAAAGAAGGCAGTGGTGAGCATTTTTGAAGCTTGATGTAGAAAAATTCTAGAAAGCATCATCTTTTTTTTCCCCCTCCTTTGTCATGTATGTAATAGAGTGAGTGGGTATATGGGTTTATATCGGAAGCAATATATTTCTTTTTTTAAAATCATTTTTAATTTATTTTTTCAAATTCTTTTTCAATAATGTGTTTGATTTATTTTTTGAAATGTTTGTAGTTCTAAGACTCTGTGTACACAGATGGTAGGACAAGACACCACCTATAGCATGTGCAAGGATCACATGTCATTTTGGTGCTTGGAACACCTGTTTAATTTGATGTAGATGGGCTGAGGTTATAGGAAGGGTGAAGATTCCCATAAGGATGCAAGAAAAGAAGAATGGAAAGCCGTTTGAGCATTATCTGTTTTCACATATATTTAAGGTAGCCACTTTGGAGAATAAAGGTGCATAGTGAATAATAAAATGTTGAATCTAAAGAGATGTATTTACGTGGGATATGTCCTTGAAAGTAGTAAATCCCTAGAATTTATTGCTGGTATAAATGTTTGTAGCTTACAAGAGGAAATAGAGGTGCTCTTTTACCTCTCATTAGGAACATTATTCCTCCTGCTGAATGCCGTAACACAATGCAGGGATACTCTTTAGTATTACGCAATGCTTTGTTCACGTTTTAGTTAGGCAAGATTAATTCTGTCTGGTAGTCACATGACTTAAATAGGCTATATTTGTTGCTATGGCAAGCACTGTGATGTTGCAATCAATGAGGAAAGGATACATTGACAGGTCTGCTTTTTTTCTTGTTAAAATCGTTTTGGCTAACAATTCTTTTTGAAATGGCTCTTTGAAATAAGGTATTTTTTTGTAAAATTATAGTATACTATGGAGAAAAATGAGAGGATGCGATCAAGCCACATGCTTCACCTTACAAATAGCACTTATAAATTTTTTATGGCATTTATAGAACTTGACAGAGGCTATGTGATAAAATGGGTAGGCATAAAACTGAAAACAGTATGTTATAATTTGTCAACAAAGCATCTCAGCATGAATCTATCAATGATCTTGTATCTTTCAGGATTAAAAATGCAAGTTTTGCTATACTAAATCTATTTGAATGTGAGAATACTATATTTCTCCTACTATGGATTGACTGTAGAAAATACACTTTATGGATGTTATCGAATAGAATAATTTCAGTTACAAGTTAAATAATTGGAAAATGTATGTAGAAACTTTTATAATTTACTTGTGAACATTTTTATATAACTTATTAGTGAAAGGATTTAATACATCTGCCTTAGGCTGTCTTAAGAAACAAAAAAAGAATGATTTGGCTCATGACGTTAGAAATACCCAGAAAACATGCAGTGCTTATCCCTCTTCTAAGTATCATAGTCTCTGGTTTCATTACACACCAGTGTTCTGCATTAACAGCATAAGACCAGCAATGTAATACGTCACTCGCATTAAATGCCAAGCATAACAAACAACCTTGAGATGCCTCACTTAGTGAAAGCCCATGGGTGTCAGAGGAAAAGCACATTTTATATTCCAATTCTGTGTGTACATTTTTTTCTTGTGCCAGATTAACCTGCAGCATATTGAGGACAAATTTGTTTCCAGTTCCTGAGTGAACTGAAAGCGTTGAAGTTAACCAGAAAATATACAGTATATCATGTCTGCCATTAATGTATCTTTACTGTATGACCCCTTTTTTGCTATTTAAAATAAATAAATAACCCTTCTATGTAATTTCTATAGTTACATTAGGTCTCTCTCTCAAACTGTCTTCAGTGGCAAGTAAGATAGGCTTAGCTACAAGAAAACTAAAATAAATATATAGAAATAAAATCCTGGAGCTCATCTTTACAAAACACTAAACAACAATGTTCCTGGTGCTCAAACCAGCTCTGTATATAGCAAAAGAGTAGCAGCACTCAAAGGTCTTCACATAAGTGTTAAATGCATCACAGTAATACAACAAAAGAAACCATGACATTACAAATCTATTTGGGATTTTATCAAGGTCTTGGCCTAAACCAGTTAAATTGCTATAATTAGTGTAAACCATGTGTAAACATCATCTGTTCCAATCTTTATAAAAATTTTAAAAATAGATCTGCTCCCACCAGGGAGCAGCTATTGTAGATTTCTAGGTCTTATTTAAGATTGTAGGGATGGAATGGAATGGGGCATTGCCTACTGGTAACTTTTTCATCTTGACATGCAGGTATAACTGACACGTAGAGGGTCAGCCAATGGCTGATTTGGCACTCTAATGGCTGTATGCTTTAAAGTAAATCTCTGAATGATGTGTTTACATCCCTATCCCACTGCTCTGCTCTATTTCCCCCCATATTTATCTGCTTTGTGCAGATTTCCATCTCACCATTTAACTTCCTATTTCAGTTTTATCTACCCGTATTCCATTTCTCCTTTTACATTCACCATTGTCATTCAGTTGCTTCTTTGTATTGATTATCCATTCCCATCTATCTTTTACTTTGCTTTATATATATATATCTCCTACTCCTCTTTCCAGTGCATTACCATCCTTCCCCATTACCTTTTCCTGCTGCTTTTGTTACGATTATCAACAACATAGTTCCTTAAAGGACAACCATCATCAAATGTTCACTTTTTTAAATTATAAAGTTAAGTTGATATAACTGTGCATCCATCTTATCCCTCAGGCCCAATTTTCCATCTATCCCAGCAACTGAGAATCTCCATTTCTACTCTGCTCTGCCCACCCTGGTTCCTTCTGACTATATAGCATGACTCCTCCAGCTGTTTCCAACTACAGTCAATCACCTCCTCATTCCCTTCACATGTTATTAATCACTGCAGTCATACTATAAATTCTCTCTGCCATGAATTTCAATTTCCTCTGCTACCTCTTGTCTCAATTCCCTATTATACCTTTAGATTGTAAACTCACGGGCAATCTAGCTAAGCACTCTAGATAAAAGAGCTTCAATGGCTAGATATCAGCTTACGGGCAGAGCCCTCTCTACCTTTTTGTATTTGTCTGTGTATATTGTACGTCCTCCACTAATTGTACAGCGCTGCGGAATCTGTTGGCGCTTTATAAATACCAGTGATGAATAAATTACAGTTAATTAAACTTAATTATGTATTTTTGCTTGAATGATAAATATAGAATTTTTTTTTTATTTTTTTTTAGAAAACTTTTTATTTGGCTGGGCAATCATATTGGGTCAGACTCTGTTATCTGACCAACTGCTGTTTCACCTAGCATTCCTGCTGTTGTGAATACTCTATGTGAAACTACAGCAGTAGGCAAGTTAGTCTATGAAAACACTAACTTTTTGGGAATATAAACCTGTTTTCCTAATGCCCTCCATTCTTGCCATTGTAAAATAAATAAATGAAATTAAAAGCTTTGTTTACCATTTTCCAGCGCTAAGACTCCAAGAGTAAAACTTACAAGGAAAGGTTAAAGGATCTTAACATATATAGCTTGGAGTATATTACATAAATATGCACGTAGAATTTAAATATTTATACATTTTTTATTTTTTTTTTAAAGTCTACGTGTATATTTATGAAATTATTTATGTAATTTTGTATATGAATAGGGAGGTCATACAGACACGTGGAGGCCACACACACTACTGAGCCTCATTTTGACTTGTTTTAGGACATTGCATCAAAGTTGGATCAGCCTGTAGTGTGTTTTTCCACTTTAATTTTAAATGTGACTCCAAATCCAGACCTCCATGGGTTGAAAATTTTGATTTCCATTTTTTCATTTTTGTGTGATTTTGTTGTCAGCACATTCAACTATGTAAAGAACAAAGTATTTCAGAAGAATATTTAAATCATTCAGATCTAGGATGTGTTATTTTTGTGTTCCCTTTATTTTTTTGAGCAGTGTAGTTATAGAAACATAGAAATATAGAATGTGACGGCAGATAAGAACTATTCGGCCCATCTAGTCTGCCCAATTTTCTAAATACTTTCATTAGTCCCTAGCCTTATCTTATAGTTAGGATAGCCTTATGCCTATCCCACGCATGCTTAAACTCCTTTACTGTGTTAACCTCTACCACTTCAGCTGGAAGGCTATTCCATGCATCCACTACCCTCTCAGTAAAGTAATACTTCCTGATATTATTTTTAAACCTTTGTCCCTCTAATTTAAGACTATGTCCTCTTGTTGTGATAGTTTTTCTTCTTTTAAATATAGTCTCCTCCTTTACTGTGTTGATTCCCTTTATGTATTTAAATGTTTCTATCATATCCCCCCTGTCTCGTCTTTCCTCCAAGCTATACATGTTAAGATCCTTTAACCTTTCCTGGTAAGTTTTATCCTGCAATCCATGAACCAGTTTAGTAGCCCTTCTCTGAACCCTCTCTAAGGTATCAATATCCTTCTGAAGATACGGTCTCCAGTACTGTGTACAATACTCCAAGTGAGGTCTCACCAGTGTTCTGTACAATGGCATGAGCACTTCCCTCTTTCTACTGCTAATACCTCTCCCTATACAACCAAGCATTCTGCTAGCATTTCCTGCTGCTCTATTACATTGTCTGCCTACCTTTAAGTCATCAGAAATAATCACCCCTAGATCCCTTTCCTCATATGTTGAGGTTAGAACTCTATCAAATATTCTGTACTCTGCCCTTGGATTTTTACGTCCAAGATGCATTATCTTGCACTTATCCACATTAAATAAAAAAATAATAAAAAAATAATTAAAAAATATATAGATGTGTTATTTCGTTCTGTTTTGTGATATTAATATATATATATATTTATATCAAAATACATGTAGAACAAAATATATATATCTATATACATAAATATATACGTACATATCATTACATATATATATTTATGTAAAAATTTTACATAATTGGGTATCATAATTAATTACAATTAGCGGGACCTGCCTGACAACCCATGCCGAAAGTAAAGGGAATTTAATTTGCTAGCACTATATTTAACCCTATAACTTTCCAAGACACCATAAAACCTGTACGTGGGGGGTACTGTTCTACTCGGGGGACTTCGCTGAACACAAATATTAGGGTTTCAAAACAGTAAAATGTATTACAACGATGATATTGCCAGTAAAAGTGAAGTTTTTTGCATTTTTCACGCACAAACAGCACTTACACGGACGATATTATTGCTGTGATACTTTTTACTGTTTTGAAACACAAATATTTGTGTTCAGCGAAGTCTCCCGAGTACAACAGTACCCTCATGTACAGGTTTTATGGTGTTTTCAAAAGTTACAGCGTCAAATATAAGGCTTGCGTTTCATTTTTTTCACATTAAAATTCGCCAGATTGGTTACGGTGCCTTTGAGACCCTATGGTAGCCCAAGAATGAAAATTTCCCCTATGATGGCATACCATTTGCAATAGTAGACAACCCAAGGTATTGCAAACTGGGTATGTCCAGTCTTTTTTAGTAGCCACTTAGTCACAAACACTGGCTAAAATTGACGTTTTTTGCATTTTTCACACAAATACTAATGCTAACTTTGGCCAGTGTTTGTGGCCAAATGGCTACTAAAAAAGACTGGACATACCCCATTTACAATACCTTGGGTTGTCTACTATTGCAAATGGTATGCCATTATGGGTGTAAATGTCATTCCTGGGCTACTATAAAGTGCCAAAGGCAACGTAACCAATCTGGCGAATTTCAATTTCAAATGTAACGTGCTATATTTGACCCTGTAACTTCCCAAAACGCCATCAAACCTGTACATAGGGTTTTACACGTGAGACTTTGCTGAATACATATATGTGTATTTTATTGCAGTAAAAGAAAACAGTATTATGACATTGACCGTTAAAATGTCATGTAAAACTAAAAAAAAAATCAAAAAAAATCTTATTTTCTACCATTTTTTTCATATTAAATTGTTTCATAGCTAAATATTTGATATTAAATGAAAGCCCTGTTTCCCCTGAATAAAATTATATATATGTTTCGTTCACAACGTGTACATTTGGCTCCGTCCTTAAGGGGTTAAAGAGTTGGAATAGATTGTTTGTGGCTGTGTCTTAAAATGGTGGCTATGTATCTGCTTGAAGACTGGCCTGTCTGTTTGCTGAAACCAGGGGAAAAAATATACAGAAAAAATGTAATGTAGAATGACGGGTATAATAATGTATAATTTTTATACCCGTCTGGTGGCTTTGGGTTAAATATGAATGTTTAATACAATGCGAATATCACAGCTCTGTTCTAAAGAATGGACCATAGTAACAGGGATCCTGTGTTACTCTGTGGAATGGATTGAATTTCTCCAGAATAACACGGGTGTCTTGAATTTCCAGCTTTCACCTCTTGGCATCTCTAGTACATATTGACACTTGTTACACTGCCTCAGTTACATGCTGGCAGAAATACAACCACAAGTTGGTATGTGCTGTTTATCTGAGGACTACTCCTTACGACAGCTCTCTTGATCCCTGAAATTCTGCTGGTTTAAGAAGACTGACGACTGTTTTATTTCATCATCTAGGTTAGCAGCTTAATTCTGCAAAAACTTACCAGAATTTTAATCTATTTTATTATATGGATACCTTAATTACATGAGCTACCTTATTTGCTCTCCTTTTTGTCGATATATCTGTATGTAATAATATATGTGTGTTCATATTATTGATAGCTTTAATTTTTTTTTAAAGCCTAAAGCAAACTGTTATAGGATCTCACCAAAATCCGACCACAAGGTTGGCACCACAAAGCAGGATACCATGCTGTAGGTGTGTCCCCATTGACTAATTATGCTGGCTTATCTCTACAGTTTGAGTCACTCAACATGGCTTTTCAATATTTTTAAACTGAAATTGTTGATATCCAATAAAGTGGTTCTGTCACCAAAAATAATCTTTAGCAAAACTGCTTCTACTTAGCTCCCCATGTCTAAATGGTTTCACTATTTTTTCCTATGCACTCAAATTAATAAAATTTAAAGTAACACTATAGGATCAGTGTAGCGATCCTCGCCATGGGCTCCTGGAGGAGCCTGCTTGCCAGCCTCCTACCTAAGGACTATGGGCCATGCAATATACCGTGCCCAATGCACTTTAAAAGGCTCATTGATTTATGTACTTTTGTACTCCAGAAAGAGAGACCGACCATTAGCCCTGATTCCCTGGAACTGTTTTGGGCATAGGACCATGTGCACGGTCGTTAAAAATTGACTTCCATGGAAATCCCGAACCCCTAAACCGATCTGGGTGATTTTTGGATGTGTTGGTCCCCCAATTCGGGGCTATCAGGGGATGAGAGTTTTGTGGGGTTTCCATGTGTTTTGGAGGTTATTTCGGGATGTTGTTAAAATGTATGTTTTCTGTGCCTGGGGAGTTGCATATAAGGCTGCATGTAGCTCCCATTAAACCATTTCTCCTTCACCCTCAACATAGAGCCTCGTCTCATGTTTGGAGGGAACAGCTTTATTCGCTACTTTGGGGAATCACTATACTCCCCTGGATTATAATCACTTTCTCTTTTAAGTGCATACTGCTACACTCTCTTGGAGGAGAGGTTGTCTCACTGGAAGCTTGATCCTTAACTGTTCAGTGTGGGCGGGGGACAGCGTGACACCAGACAAGCTGTAACAATGGCCACGGGGGCTGCAGTGGTTATGGTGTCATGTGGAGTGCTTGGAAGTACTTGGAGTTACTAGGAAGCAGTGATTGGCAGAGGCACCCAGTTGGGGTGCCAGGTGGTCCGCCACAATCAGGATCACAAACATGTATTCCTGACCTTATAGTGTTAAAAACCCCATCTCAACCCCCTGCCCCCTAAATTTAGTAAAATGTTACTTTTATTCCAGTCTGCTGCTGCTGGCTGTGCCCCTGATCTGCCTGCTTGGCTGACATCAGAAGTGTTGATCATAGCCAATCATCATGTTTTCCCATAGCAAAGAATTGGATTGGCTCAGGTTGTCAGAGCCAGCACACGCCATACAGCCCTGGCCAATCAGCATCTCCTCATAGAGATGCAGTGAATCAATGCATCTCTATGAGGAAGGTTCAGTGTCTGCATGCAGAGGGTGGAGACACTGAATGACAGTGCTGCTCACTGTGCAGCACTGCCCCCCCGGAAGCACCTCTAGCAGCCATCTGAGGTGTGGCCAGTGAAGTCACTAGGCTGTAATGTAAACACTGCATTTTCTTTAAAAAGACCATGTTTACAGCAAAAAAGCCTGCAGGGACGGACTACACTCACCAGAACAAATACAATATAGTGTCCCTTTAATTTGTATGGCAGTCAAATTAACAAAACTTGACAGTGAGTGGAGCTTAAATAGAAGTTCTGTTTCAGTTGCCAATCAGATTTTTCAAAATCCCATCAGTAATATTAATCCTACAGAAGTGTAAATGGCAGGAAAAAACAAAATGGCTGCCTCCAGCTAATGAGATCTGGCACAAAGAGGACATGATATAAATTGTTATGAAAGAAAGTGATAAGGACCGGTACGAGGGGCATTAGGAAGGGAAAACCAAAAGAGGGATGGGGGAACGTGACATGGCTGCTTTATGAGTAAATTGCAAATTTGATCTGCCAGGATGAGCCAAGTTAGCATTTTAATTTAATTAAATATTCTGTGAATTTGCCATTCTTGTATATTTTCAGTGCATGACATGTCTCAGGCTCAAAATAGATAGAGGGATATTGGCTGTATCTCACTGCCAAGCCAGTAAGTGTCTGAAATTATTATACAGATTTTGACTGGTCCTGTGGCGGGTACTAGTGTTATACCATAAAGTTGCTGGTTCTCTCTATTTCTGTGAAAGTTAAGTTTGAAAGAATTCATTAGTGGAGTTTTAGCTCACTTTCAGAGAAAATCACATAATCTCATCAGACCGCTAGGATTGTTTTCTCTGGAATCAAACATATTTAATCCGTGGGCTGGCAAAGAGCTCTCTGCATAGAAACCACAAGGTCTGAGCACCATATGTAAGTGCTGTTTAGACATCGCTGCAGTAGAAGCAGCAGGCTGAGTTTTTCATCCTTACGGTTTCTGCCAGTCTTTAATACATGGATATTTTTCTGTAGTGGAGCTGCCCATGTTTGACATGTTTAAGCAGCCTAATGCAAGACACATACAGGAAAGGGAAAATCTGTGCTAACTATTCATTAGACCGGACGTTTGTTTGAAGAGCGCTCTGGTCACATCTTGTTTTTGAATGCCTGGATTTCTTGGTCCTGCATTACTTGTTTGCTCTGCTACCAATTGTACAGTGCTGCTAAATGCCTTGGTGCTTCATAAATTCTAAGAATAATTTGTGACAAAATAAATGGGTGCTGCACATCTTTAGATAAAAGCAGAGTGATGTGCATTGTTCTGTAAGTAATGGCATACCTCCATACTGCACACATTATTCATTTATAAGTTCCATTATCGTCTCTGAACTCTTGTTTCAGGGCAAAGTTGTATCCTTAGGCTGTGCATGAAGCGTGGGGCATATCTCTTTAGCTATAGAAAAATGAGCATTAGTTAACACAATTATTTCCACAGTCTCTCAGCAGCAGCTATGGGAGCACGCATGTCCACAGCAAAACAAATCACATTCTGCATTACCTCTGCGGCTAGGCCATCTCTCATAATCACACATCTTCAGGAGCGGTGACCAGTTACAAATGACGTTTACAAATGCAAAGTATGGCTCCTCTATCTTTTCAGAAATTCTTCATCTTCATTCAACCCTTTAATGCCCAACATATCCATCATAAAGATGTCTGTGTTTATTGCTACTTAACCCAATCAGTATAAAATAATACTTCGTTATATAGTGTAGCATTATTCAATTTTTGAGATTAAACATCATTTATAATGGATCTATTTTGCAGACATTTTTGCTGGAGGGTATTCACAACTCAGTGTCACTAGTGGTGTATAATACATCCTGGGTCTAATTGATATAAAACCATGTAGAGTTGGAAAAAAACAAAAACATATGACCACATCAAACACAGTTTAAAATTCTCCATGATTCCGAGGAGCAAATATCTTGTAACCCTTATTTAATTGCTATACAACAATGGCTCTACCATTTGGGTTAAAAATTCCATTCTTTGCCAGCTGGAATATTTAGATAGAAACGGAAACCCATTTTAGCAGTTTTAGGGCCTAGAATTTCAATATGAATAGCCTTGTAAGGGGACTTGGTCTAGTTTTCATCAGCAAATTTATATCCAAAATGTTTTGCATATAAAACAATTATTTGATATCCACTTTTGGCAATGTATTGCCAGAGGAAAATAAAATTTTGTACCCCACGTTCTCTTACCTGTCCCAAAATACTTTGCTTTTGGAATGAAAGGATGTCAGGTGAGGTGCAGACACCGAGAGAATATCTATGTTACAGCCTGTTCTCTCAGTTATGGTACAAAAAAGAAATACATGGTTTCACAGATCCAGTAATTTAAAAAATAACATTTATCACAATATTGATGCCCTAGCATTTTTTTTTGTATTCTAAAATGAAAAAGTACATACAAAATACAAAAATGCTCTACGCTCTGGAGACAGATACTTTATTTATCATATTTATTTGCAAGTCCTCTTTCAGCTAACACAGTGTTTTACTTTTGGAAAGAGACAAAAAAATAAGTAAAATTCAAAACAAATTTATATCCCTAATTGTACACTAGGCCCTTTCTGATTAATGATGAAAGTTAGGAATGAGTTTGCCATATACTTTCTAAGCTTTTCCCCCCTCCAGCTTTTCTCCCCCTCCCCCCCCCCTCCAAGTTATAGTCCGCATTAAACAGAAAGCGTATACAGATCCCATGTTTTTCTTTTAACCTGAAAAGGGCTAGCTTGTGTTCTATGTAGTTATAACAATCTGGTTACATGGACATGATGTATTTAAAGGGGATTTTTATAAAGCAGCTGATGCTTAATATGTAGTTTATTCCATGCTAGTCATTGATCCTTAATGGGTTAGTAATCGTGCAGACAAAGCAGAAAGGCACCACTGGATGATGCACAACTTGCCCTTGGATGTTACAGATTTCTTATGGAATTTTATACTAAAATATAACTGTTGAATGCTCACAGATAAAGATAGACGATTTGATCAGGGAAATTGCATTCAGATTTATGGTCTGCATGGCAAAGGGACCTGTCTCTACTTGCTCTGTCAGCAACAGGTGCTAATAAAAAAGCCATCTACCATTACCCCAAGATTATGTGAGGTCCCCCGAATAAAGTCTGAGTCATAGCTGTTCCAAAATAGTAAGAACTGGGAATTCGGGACCCACATCCTTCATTAGACATGTGCAGTGTTTCTCCTAACATTGTAGTTGAACTCTGACAAGTCAAATTCTATGGCAGCCCCTGCAGCAGGAAAAAGCCAATTACTGAGTTGAGCTTTTTTTAGTTTTGACTCCCCTTCAAATAAGGAGAATAGTTCACAATTTTAAACCGAGGGCACTGACATTTTTTGTAGTGGCTTATGTCAAAATATCTGTTATGTAGACGCTTTAACTTCTGCAAACTTTTATTTTATTTTATGCTTTTTAAGTATATTTTAATAATGTGCTTGTATTCCACATAGGCTTTTTTTTTTTCTTTTTCTTTTTTGCGCACTGTCATGCCATACTTACCTTTCCCTTATCGCTTCCTCTTCTCTCCCTCTCTCAGAATCTGTTCTTTTTTTCATATCTGCTCTATTTTCTTTAAAACGTAAGACAAAGTACATTGTATGATAATATGAGGACTATGTGGAATGCTATTCGTAGGATATGTCCTAACAAAATATAGCACCAATGTATCGGTAGGGCCCCGGATGATGTTTGCATAGTCGTCGTCAAAGAAGCAAGCTATATGAAGTTCCTATAAGTAGAGCATATTATTTGGGTCGTATCGATACTCCTGTACTACAAAAAGGAATACATATTACATGCATGTAACCTGTAAGGAACAGCCCACATGGGGCTACCTCACCTACCAAAGTGACGTCTAGGGTCGCAATGGTAGGAGACCCTCTCTTAGAATATCTTATTATACTGAAAAAAACTTGTTAGGGTTGATACTAAAAGGCCTACAGCGACTCTGCTTATCATAAATACTTTAAGGCCTTTTTTTTTTTTTTTTTTCTTGCTTGCAATTAAATATTGTTTGAAATGTTGTACAACTCTGACTGTAATGTTATGCCATTGTGCTAGAATTGTTTTGGTAGACATATGTAAACTGTTATTTGGTATACCACCCTGTCAGTGAAAAATAAAAAATGTAATCTACTTTGTCTTATGTCCTATGCTTGACCAGCTCAAGTGGGTCAGAGAAATTTTCCCACAATACTCGCCCTTTCCTCCGTGATCTTGCGACGCATGCTTTCACTATTCCCGAACGTCCTGTCATTTAGACAGAAAGCCGGCGAAACTACTGAATTTAATGAACAGAAGGAGAACAGTTTGTCCATTCGTGTTAGGATGCAATTCGGAACTTTGTTCGGATTGGAATTTCATTTGTATTAATGAAATGCCGATCCTATTTGTGCTGCGGCTGAATCTTTCAGCCGCTTGGATAACTCCCTAATTCTCACGGTATCAGGGAGCTATCTAACAAAATACTACTTAGTATTAGTAATTAATCTGACAAAAAATAAATGACAATAGATGGGGGGGGGAGGGGGTGAGGGGGAACGACTGTTTTCCCCCATCCATCCATGTTTGGGGTGGGGCCCCTAAATGACAATTGGGGTGCCTATTGCTCCCAACCATGAGCGGTGGGTTGGGGCTCTAAATGACAATAAGGGGGGGACCTATTTTCTCCCTGGCCCCCACCAATGAGCGGCGCGTAGGGACCTTAAAAGAAAATGGGGGAGACCCCTTTTGTCCTCCCCTACCCGGCCCCCACTTATGAACGGCGGGTGGGGTCCCTAAATGACATTAAGAGGGGGACCTATTGTTTCCCCCCTCACCCACACCTATGGGCGACGGGTGGGGGCTAAATGTTAAAATACCCACCCCCCAGGTGAAAATAATAGCGGCGTTCTGGACTTAAGATTAAAAAAATAGGTAATTTTGGGGGCAACTAGGGGGCAATTAGATGTAGTGGATTCGGGAGGGGGGTTAAAAAACAAAAAGGGAGCCGACCAGGACAGTGCCGCTTTAACTTCAATAATATTTTCGATTTTATAGATTTTAAGTGAACATGCAGTGATGCATTGTTCTACAATATGATGTTTGCTTGGCTAACTCATATTATATTGTTTGTCTGATATGTCTCTGGAAATCACACTATTAAAGTAAAGCATTTCTTTCTAATACTGGGGAGAAGCCAGGGACGTATTAGCCGCGAGGCAAACAAGGCATTTGCCTTGGGCGGCATTTTTCAGGGGGCGGCAAAAAACGCCGCCCCCCAAATGCACAGGGCAAATGCCTAGTTAGCCTCATGGCTAACAGACAGGGGCGCCTGAGTTTTGTCCTGCCTAGGGCAACACAAAACCAGGATACACCACTGGGAGAAGCCCTTACTTACACTGCCAGCAGAGCTGGCTGAATTCTTCATGGTATGGATTCATAAAGATTCTGTCCACTGTTAAAAGAAAATTCCAAACACCATAACCAATACAGCTCGCTGTAGCTCTTATTGTCTGCCAATCTGTGTATTTGTGTATTTGTATAGAATTATTAGTATGTCTGGTGTGTTTTAAGTAGTGGAATTGTCAAGTGGCCTGGGTGGGGTAAAAGGAAAGGGTCACCAAATTATTTTTGGGCTGAAGCCCCATGTATTTTTTGACCCTAGCTCTTGGACCCAGGTAAGTTGCCAAGTTGTACCAACATGGTTTGACTACTTACTTGGTGATGACACCAGGGCATTCCTAGGATCAAACCACTTCAGTGGGCTATAGTGGTTATGGTGCTTGGAGTATTACTGTATCAAGGCAAAAAGTTGTGTGGGGTTATTTTTCAAATGCTTCAAATGCTCTGCTTTCTTAAATAAATGAAAATGTAAACAATGGAAATCACAATCTAGTTCGGCTGTAGCACAGCCAGGACACACATGAATTAGAAGAGAGGAAGAATAGTAAATGGAAGAGGAAAAGCAGGGAACTAATTATATGTTCCTTCCTGGCCATTGATTTTTTTTACTGCCTTCATTGGATATATCAGATTCAGGTTATGATGATGTTACCATGCTGATTGCCTGATGCAAAGACTATCGGGTGTTTTTTGTTTGTGTATAAAAAAAATTCTCTCTAAATTATGTTTGTGTTTTTTTTGTTTTCTTATTTTTTTTATTTGTGTCACTGTAACTCATGGCAGTAAATGTCCTGCACGTCCTATTTGAAACTCATTTCTTTGCCGTAATGATTAACTCTTGTATTATTGTTATGCTGTTTAAATTTATGGGGATGTTTTTTCACATTCAGTAATTGCAATTTTTCCTCTTTTCTCCCTAAAGGTCCACAAGCATCATATTTCCATGATTAAAATCCAGCATCTAAAGCTGCTCAAAGAACCACTACAATAAGGCATTAACCAACAGAAGAAAAATAAAAAAAAAGGTAACCTCATGTAGAGTCTGGGTTGGGTATTAAAAGTAGTAGTTGTTCTATATGTGTTTTGATAAAAAAGGAAAACATGAGTAGTAGATCTCTTTACATGAACATCTGTGCAGCACCATTGTTATCCATGTTATCACATACTGTTTCCAGTTGGTATTAGAGGCTATAACACATGTAATATGTTGCATTAAATCAATATTCAGAAACCATTATTGGCCTTTGCAGATGGATTGTTCAAGGCATTTAAACCATCTGCAGCCTTTCTAAATTCTAAGTAGTCACAATAGGCACAACCGGCAAGGATGAGGGCATGTTCCTTCCCTATCCCCTTTGAAATGTCTCTTTCTTTGATTTAAGTAGTGCCATAGAATGACAATGCTTAAACATATAATGGCTTTGCACCCATATTGTTTTGCCAGATACCCCAGGAATGCACTATGAGAACTTACAGATCCCCTTTTTACTTTTCTTAACAGTTAACATCAAGCCTGCTGTCTCATTCATTTTTTTTTTTTTTTTTTTTTGCACTTCAGGTCTGACATCAGAGTTGTATAGCTTCCTTACTTACTTTCTCTCTCTCCAGCTTTTTTCCCCCCTCGAATCTTCACTCAGAACTTCAAGTCTTTTTGTTGAAAATTGATGCCCTTGGCATAAACCTACCAAATTCTACATTAAAAACTGATCTTGACATTAAATGGCAAATCGTGCATGTGTGAATCTTCCTATTTCCCAAAGCTTCAGAACCCTTTGCAAAATAAATTCTCTGCACCTTATTAAACAGCTCATATCAGAAATTTGAACGCAAGCTATGGAAATCAGGCTTTTCTTTTCCTTTTTCTAGTAATGTTAATTCTACAGGTTCAGCATACATGTAGAGAAGCTTAAATGTATAGTTAAAAGTTATTCCTTATTTTATTTACCTTGCTAATTAGGGGCATTCTATGCACCATTGTGATTTTGGTGCAAGTACATTCTTTGCCCCAGTGCTGGCAACCTATCATTACTGTTGACTGGCTTTGGACAGATAATGCGAAAGTGAAAATAACTTGAAAAGCACTCGAAGACTCCTTGCTACTTAGCGACTTTTACAATGGAAATGCTATTTTTTTTTTTTTTTTGTTATATTCTGAAAACACTATGAAATCGTCCACATCAGTGTTTTTTTTTTGCCACTCTTATTACTCGCTTTATTTAAAATGTGGTGCTTCTTGTTGCAGTAGATAAAACAGAGTTTAAACCATTTTTTATAAATCCACATATTTAAAGCAATACCGACCCTTTAATACCATATGTGAAAAACAAAAAAGTTCTATATAAGAATTATTAAATTAACAAAAAATAAATTCCCAGTGATCTTTATTTATTTATTTTCTTCTAAAGTAGATCTTTTCATACATGAAAGTCCCAGGTATTGCTCCTATCACTGTGCACTTGCTACATAATGTCCAAACATAGCAGGCTTCCTTTGGTCTGCCTATGTGCATGCTTTTATCGTGCTATATTTGAAATTGCATTTCCTCCCTTCCAGCTGTACCACTAATGTGTTTTATAGTTTTTGCAAAAGATTGTGTTACACATAATAGCACTTAGTTTGACTTAGTAGACCATTTTTCCTTGGAGAAATTACCCTTCTAAAATTTGCCTTGGGTCTTTAGGGAGAAATAGACACAATGTTCGAACAGAAACTCATTCGATCATTTTTTTTGTATCCTTTATGCCACAATCCCTGTATATATGAAGTCTGCATAATTAGTCGGACATTTCCTACAGCTGCCACACTTGATGTTTCTTGCTAAATTGCCTATTGCAGAAATTATTCTATACTTTAATCACTGACACAGGTTCCTGCCAGCCGCGTTCTTGCACAGTGGGTTACAGGGCCTGCTAGAACAGTGGTTGGTAGCATTTGTAATTGCTTTGTGGGCAGTGCAAGGATTAAGGTACTGCGCAAGTTGGCAGTCAGCTTGAAGTGTTGTAAGTGGCGGATTCAGTGTGGGGGCAGCATATCTGGCACTCTTTGTGTATAAATCTGCAATGCTAATTAAATCATAAAATATAAGATCACTCCCTCGGTGATTTATGAAAAGCATGACAGGCTTGAGATTAAATTAGACTCCACTCAAATAAACCACAAGTGCTACTCTAACCAATATTTATTAAAAGATGAATTTGAGTTGCAGCGTGTGACAGTCCTTGTAATTTCTAGCAGTAAACAAGCAAAATAGAAGACATGATTGAGAACTGTAATAATGCTCCTTTGTGTCTGTTGTATGGTTGCTTGTTTGCTGGATTCTTTCTCGGAGTGATTTCTTTTCGTGTCTCTGTGCTGCAATTTCAGTAAAAAAAAACACATTTCAATAATCGTCAGTGACTGATATCATGAGATAAATATGTGCTTCTGAGAGAGATAGATAGATAGATAGATATGTTACTTAATATACATATCATGTTTTAGAGTTCCATGCTGCATTAATAGTGACATAATCTCCAAAATAAACTGGGAATGATGCATTTGTCACCTATGTGCAGCATTGAGGCCATAAACTCACACAGGACCAAGACATAGCGGTTTCACTCTGCTCAAGATTGGTGGGAGTTACACTGCCAATAGGCTCCTGCCACCATTTTATTGGCTGCAGCTGAAATAACTATCCTAATAATCTCCGGCAACACCAGAACATATATGCCCCAATGCTGCATTAAAAGTAAAGTTTTCCCCTTAACCCCTCGACTACGCGAACACCCAACACAGTGCTGTCGCTTAAAGGATCACTATAGTGTCAGGAAAACAAACTCGTTTTTCTGACACTATATAATCCTTAGGGTCGTCCCACCCTCAGGGCCCCCCTCCTACTGGGCTGAAGGTGTTAATACCCCTTCAGCCACTTACCTTTATCCAGCGCCGGACTCCCTCGGCGCTGGTGACCTCTTTTCCCCCTCCGACGTCGGGTCCCGACGTCAGTGCAATGCTTTCCTATGGACGCTCTGCGTGCTCAATGCGATTTTCAGGAAGACCGCTACTAGAGGCTGGATTAACCCTGCAATGTAAACTATGTTTACATCTGAAAGGTTAAAACCTGAGGGACCTGGCACCCAGACCACTTCATTGAGCTGAAGTAGTCTGGGTGACTATAGTGGTCCTTTAACTATTAACCCCTTTCTACTCTAACACTATCGCTAAACATTAGCATTAATCTTAACTTAAAAATATAATTTCATATAAAAAAAATAACTTACAGTGAAATGTGTTGTAGGGGGCAGCAAAATTACTTTTATCAACCACTGGACTCCAGTTAAGATTTTTTATTTTTCATGCCATGGTATATAGAATGACAGATGACGAGCATGTACGCACTACAAAAGCTGCCTCTGTAAAGTATCTCTGTAATAATATTACAGCATTTAAACTTGCACTTTGAATTTGGTGTAAATAATAAATTGTGATCCCAATAATTATTATAATTTTTTTTTTCTGTTCTTCAATTGTCATGTCCAGACTCCCAGTTAACAGTAGTGAGAAAGTGGTGTCTTTACTGTAATGCAACAGCAGTAAAGCCTTTCTAAAGACAACATACATTTATAGTATAGAAATCCCCATTGAATGGTTTTTGCTCTTGATATTTCATGCATGTAAACATTACCATTAAATTGCTTGGCAATAACACTGCTTACGTAAGACTCCCTGATGCCCGGTGTCGCTTTCCGTGACACGCTCACCTGCTTTGGTTTTCACAGCTCCCTAGTAACCAAGATATAAACATTTGTGAGTCAGCAATATCTCCAATTAACCTGTCACATGCAAGCCTTTCAATCAAAAAATGATTATCTGCAACATTGTGGTGTGGAACTGATGCCTCTATTCAGTCATTGATTCTTGCGCAGTTGAAATATTGCAGGGTTGCTCACAATATAAGTTTGAAACATGCATACTACAGAATAGGAGAGGATTTTTTGATTTGTATTACAGGCAACCGCTTCAGTCCTGAAATCTATACCCTATGTTTATATATGGTGTGATCTATCTCAATTGCTAGCTAGTTACATTCAAACTTTATAAGCATCCCATGTTCTGGACTACTGTACCACCATCCAGATCTGACACACTAAACTCCCAAAACATACAGGTGCACATGCATGCTTGATTCTTCAACACACGATGCTAGGTGACTCGAGGTGTATCAGTCCCACCATGTATATGTTCCAGGCTGACATTAAAGGGGCATTCCACTGCCCAAATACAAAATAAATTTTAAAAAATCAGTTTAGTAGATATACCACCAATGACAACATGCATGCATTTAATTTTGCATTTTTATCATGGGGGTATAGCTAAAAACCTCTTGCAAAACCTTAATTTCTCTTGTCTGCAGTATTTACAAGCCTTTCCCCCACCCAGACTTTGTGACTGTCAATCACAGTCTTCCCAATGTAGCTCAATGAGAAGTCTTTGCAAGGCAGGTACTCTGGGCAATTGCTGCTCTTGAGTTTAGCTCCACTGAGCCAACCAAACCAGGAAGTGGCAGGTCCCGTTGTCTGCTTATATACCAGGGAGGTGTTACCAGGTTAATTTATAAAAGTGTCCATTTCTATTGAAATCAGCACTTTTTGCAAAAAAAAAAAAAGAGGACACGCTCTTAACACATATAGCTTTTCAGCAAATTAAAGTGCTTTAACCCCTTAAGGACCAAACTTCTGGAATAAAAGGGAATCATGACATTTCACACATGTCATGTGTCCTTAAGGGGTTAAAGGTCTGGAGTGTACCTTCTAGTGGAAGAATACTTTGCGATTTAATTGGGTTTCATGACGATACAGAGATAATTTTAAAAGAAATGTATTTATAGAGGTAGCCGTTTTCGTAGATTATCTGGAGGATTTCATATTTTTTGTTTAGTTATTCCACCCTTGTGGGGATCTCTTGCGTAACCCTCTTTTATTTGTACATTTTGAGTAAAATGCTTGAAGTGGATGAGGACTTATCGGTAATGTGAGAGGCTGTGAACAGGAGAGTTTCCTTAGTAACCCACAGTACTCATTATCCCACATTATGAAGGAAAGAAATCTTCCTCTACAGACCTCTATGTGGAAAACAAATCCAGAAATTATCACAATTACTACCTAATACAATGACAAAACCATGTTCCCTTTGCACTCAAACTGTTTTACCACTAAAACTGTTACCCCTTTCTACGTGTTGGCTGAATATGAAGTTTTTGAGTCAAACTCAACAGACTTTTTCCCACAGATCTCATTAGCAGTTTATTGTTCAGCAGTATTGCTGTGTGAATGACTCTCTGTACCAGACATGCATGTCTTATCTGTAACTGTCCATGTATTGTCATGCTTATCTATGTACTGTCTGAAATTGCCTATAGTTAATTGAGTGCACTTGACATTAGCCATAATTGGCAGCCTAGCAGCACTTGTGAAGTTACAATGGTTGACAAAATTGAATCATATGAATTCTCGTTCGTGTTAGTCAACCCTTTTCTTTTCTGCACTTATCCCAAGTTTGCTGTTGTTGTGCCATGCTCTTTAAATTTGTTTTAAACTTGAAAGATGTATGTGTTGGTGTACTTTAAGGAGCCATGTAATGACTTATTATAGTTATCTAGGACTGGGTGTGCTGCCCTTTTAATTCCAAAACAGAGTTGGCTTTTTGTGACATAGACGTTTATATAACATGCTACTTTGATAACAGGGTAATTGGCATTGTTCATAAATGTGTATTTTAACCAGGTAATGTTTTTCTGGTGGATTCTCAAGAGCAGGAAATCCTGACAAGAAGATGATATTGACTAATTTTCTATTTATGGTAATGCCTAACTTGTAACTTGTCTGTAAAGGGTCGATTAATCTTTGATTCGCCAGGGGCTTACTCCAGCATTAACTCTCGTTAATGTCATTGTGCCTGAGATAGCACTGCTGCTTTGTGTCCACTAGAACCTTAGAAGTACATTGACACATTGATTCTCTAATAATCATTAGAAGCACAGAGCTCAAACTGGTGCTCCAACAGGGAAAAAATATTACTCTGGTACACAAAGAGAAACTTTCCCTTTATAAATGTCCTTTGTGTTTTTCCCATATTCATGTTTAGAAAATCATATTGTACCTTTCTTCAAAGTAACTCACCCATTTTCTTGCAAAGAATTAATATGATCTTGTTTCAAGGGTAGCATTTAAGTCTTCAAGAATTTGTGCTTCTCTGGCAATCA
The DNA here is from genome assembly GCA_933207985.1 of Pelobates cultripes. Lineage (NCBI taxonomy): Eukaryota > Metazoa > Chordata > Amphibia > Anura > Pelobatidae > Pelobates > Pelobates cultripes. The sequence continues at coordinate 322,054,235 of OW240912.1, read as the reverse complement.
TTCACCAGTTTCCAAATTACAAAATCCAGAACCTTACCTGTACTGGCATCTTCCAATGCAGCAAACATATCACTTCTGTGTGAAATAAATCTATGAGCAAATAGATTCACATCAGCGCCCCATTGACCTGCATTCATTCCAAGTGAGAGATTACACTTAAAATAGTTCTTTGGGAAGAAGCTTGGAATAACTCAAGTGAAAAATTATAAAACCACCATGACGGATTCATCCTTTTAAGACTGCAGCAAAAAATACAACTCACCATATAGATAGCATCTTCTCACTTCTTTACTAAAATAAACTACCAAAGAAACTGCTGATATGTGAGTTCACCAAGTTTTTCTGCTGTGAAAAATATTTTTGAATAGAAAATCTGTCCACAGTTGTGGATGCAGCCATGTGCCAAATGCTGCGAACTATTGGAAATATTCTGGATAAGAGATGTTTCCCAATGTCTTCTTACCGGGTGGGACAGGATGGTCCCAACCAGAAAGCATTCTTAACCATAAATTAAATATTTGTATGCTAGAGTCCTTGATTAATACTTGCTTTATGTCTGTTGACTTATGAGGGTAATGTAATACCTTTATTATGTGCCAGGGGATTTTTGCACAATTTTTTCATGTTTATGTTTTGTATATTTTCTATGCCAATTCTGTTTTCTTTCTTATAGTGTTCTTCTACAAATTGCATGTAGATATGAAGGATTGAAATGCAGGATGGGTTATGCTTGTTGTCTCCGACAATGAGAAGGATAGTCCAAACAAGGGAAGGGGCAAGTCAACCATTCTTTGCATGTACCCCAGACTGTCTAACCAACCCTCACAGCTGACCACGTGCAGCACGTCAATCACGAGGGACCAGACCCAGAAACACTGAATATGAACCTAAATTTGATACTGGAGAAGATGGGCGGAATTGTTTTTCTAGTATATATTGCCAATCTTTTCTCCTCTTCCTTCAACTCTAATTCCTCTTCAGCCCTTCCTTTTTGACTGGGTTTCTGTCGTTGAAAAATGTCTGCTAAATTCGCAAAGACCCTCGCCAGTGACATCGCCGCTGGCGGTCCAGTGGCTGGGAGTGCACCACTGTCTTGATCCAGTGTGTCCTCTTTGTAGCGGACGTCACTGTTGTAATCTCAGGCATGCATGAGAGTCCAGCATTGAGGTCTATGGAGTACACCACAAGACCACGGCATCCTCCATAGACACAGCCAATTCCCTGCAGCCAACTGTAGTGACTAGAGCTGGGACTGACACAAGAAAGTCAAGTAGTTACCTATTCTATTCTATCTTTATGAAATACTCATGGGGGTAGCATTTTTAAAGCAGGGTTAATACTGCTTGTAAAAATGCTGCAATTCTTAGTTGTAGTGAATAAACCAGTTTTAGAAACCGGGTTAAGTTGCTCTACTCTAAGCAAATACTATAAATGGTGATTCCTGATTATTGCTTTGCTGTGCTAAAATATGTCACTTCTTCATTTATATAGTCTCAAACATCACTAGAATTTGTCAAATATTTTTCAAAACTGTTCAGCTGTTTGGTGTTATATATGAATAACATATACTATATGTGTTTTTGGAATAGAATGCTGTGATAGGTGGACTACCCAAAATAAACAGAGCACAGATTGCAAGCGGTATACATTTAAAATATTTTTGTTTTGTTAGGGAAACCAAAATTATTATCCTGTGATAACTTTAAAGCGTTGTCAAGTATATCCCTTACTGGAAGATATACTAGAAAATATCATGTTTTTGGCACAAAGCTATTTATCTGATTTGTTGGCACACTAGAGGATGTGAATACTTGGAAAACATAACAATTTACTGAAAAATGTACTTTTCTAGCTAAAAATAAGTTGTGGTGATACATTTTGGCTTCATCGATGATGTAAAAGAAGGATTCAGAATTTGAAACTTAATCATAACCTAGTTATAAAAGGGACACTTGGGATGTAAGACTTCCGACTGTACCAATGGCACATCGTTTTATCTTGTGGTAGCTACAACAAACATATTTGTATTCCTGCACTTTTGGGTTGTAAGTTATGTTACTCTTTACATAAAACTAGATACCATTCCATATTGTTTCAGTATGGGCTTTAAAATATTTCAACTTTCACCCTTACATTGTCTGTCTTAGGGATAAAATTCTTATATTGTGCCAATTTAATGGGATGATTGTCTTTTAAGGCTAAATGTCATCCTTGAGCTCAGTGAATTACTGTATTTACTTGATTCTAATGCACACTTATTGACAAAATAAAGTCTCCGAAATTTGAATGCTCATTAGATTATATGATGCAAATTCGCTTGGGGGAAATTTGTCAGGGTGAAATTTGCATCGCTGTTACAGAGATGTGAGGCTTGGTTTCTGTTTACCGTAAAGCTGTACCTCATACCTCGCACCAAATATCGATACATTCGCCATCAAAAACATTTTTCGGCTTCCAGGTTTCAAGATTTGAATGCGCATTATGTTCAATGGGGCATTAGATTCGAATAAATACGGTATCTCCTGTAACTGAATTGCACCCTAAAACTTTATTATTATTTTTTGTACAGAATAATTGATTTTCTTGTCATATGAATGAAATCAAAATTTTACAACACAGGCTAAACAGACTAACTGCACACTGTGAAATCCATATTACATACCTTCATGTTTCTGTTTCTGGATTAATTTGTGTAGCATGTAAACCTTTTTACCTGTATGCCTACATTCATTTATATTTCCTGACAACCATCATACAAATCAAGAAAAATATTATGAGGACATTTAAATAAAGCATCTTGATGCCTTTATGCTAAGAGATGTAGCTTTCAAAATCTATAGGAGTGTACGTTTAATAACCAAAGGCAGTTTCTTTTCTTCATGGAAAACTTTGAACATCTTTGATGTGACTGTGTAAACAGATCATTTCTGATCAAGCTTGTTTTTCATTAAATAACTAATTTTCAATATCTGTTTTCTGCTATGTCCCTTTAGGCTCATAGACGCTCTTTAAACACAATTTCTACATATTAAGCTGGCCCTGTTTTTCATATATTTTGTTTGATAAGCCACTTTTGTATGTTAGTTTTTGGTCAATTAAATCTGTATATTTTCTTGCCTGAAGAGATTATTTTTGTTCTTGTTTTGCTTTTTGTTGTTTTTATTTTCATATTTTTTCCCCCCCACAATGCCCATATTATCTACAGATCAGAACAGCAGTAACAAAAACACTATTAAACTAAAAAGGTGCTCTCCAAGTGAGATGTTTGTAATTAGCAATCCTTGCCTGACAGCGATCGGAATACCAAGCCTGCAATACAGTGTTTACAATTTGAAAAAGCTGACGCAGCGTGAATAAGGATCGATATGTTGTTTGCTACGCAAGGTCAATATTTCTTGCAGTATTTGTGTGCAAGTGTGACAGCAAGGGAAGAGAACCAATCTATATGCTTACTTAAACATCTTACAAGACCTCTATACAATTTGCAGTTTACTTGATGAATTAAGATATTGTTAGGCTTTCCAATTGCATAAAGATGTTAAACTCAATCAACATAAAAAACTTTAGTAATATTCCATTTATTAATAGCAATATATAAGTGTGCATATATGTATGTAAATACATTTCCTCTCATCAAGAATATTGTGATGAATTACAGTCTTTAAGAATTTAGACCTCAATTTAATATAGTTTGAGCTCTCCCAATTATTTCATATTTGGATAAACTTTTAAAATATAATAAATACAACATTTATAAAAAAAAAAAAAAAAAAATCCTAATATTAATTCATTTTAAAACTTTGTCTAAAATATTAAATCATTTGGAAAGCAAAATTATCCCGAAAAATTTAATTGAGGACTTCATGAGATGGTTTGTTTATTGTGAAGTTCCTTAGGAATCAGACCTTTTTAATGTATGCGGAACCTTGTTTTCAGTGACGTGCATGCAGAGCGTATTGTTGTGATATCTTTCTGACCTACACAAGAACACATTCCACATGTGCATTATCGTCCATCATATAGCACCCAGTCAGATTGGAAGGTTGCAATAGCAAGAACTATTGCAGACATTTTTTGCTTTTTATCAAATGGATAACCCACAGATTCTATTACTTGATCTTTGCACACACATACTGTGCTTCCAGTATGTAATGATAAATATGTACAATTACAAAAACAATCAACCAAATGGATTCATCATGAGAGAAAATAGGATTTAATTCTATGAAACATAAGTGTGTTGGATGCAAGAGCGCTGTGACAATGTAATTGGATAAGCTTTTTAGAGCTAGTTTGTTTCCTCTTTTCTAAGGATTAATCAGTTAAAGTATTTATTTTGATCATGCTTTTACTGTCCAATAGTTTCACAATATGATTTAGGATAATGAAATTCTCAAATGAACTGTAAGACAAATACAGTGACTTCTTTCTTATGATGAGATCTGTGGGAGGTATCTAAGCTTTCACAACTAGCACCTACATGGGCTTTAGTACTATTGCCCACTATTCCGACCCCATTTGATAAAAAGTCCAAAACCCCTCTTAGTAATTTTTTGTTTTTATTTATTTCAGTTGAAATTACTTTCTTTTCAGACTAGGAAGACAGACAAGCCCCAGTGATATACAAGAATATGGCACAGCTACATGGAAGGAGATACATCAAAGCATTTGTTAGTGGCTTTTTTGTGGCCGTACCAGTCACTGTTACCTTTCTTGATCGTGTGGCGTGCGTGGCAAGAGTGGAAGGTGTTTCAATGCAGCCTTCCTTGAACCCAGTTGGAAGAAATCAGTCTGATGTAGTGCTTTTAAATCGGTGGAATGTTCGAAATTATGATGTTCACCGAGGGGACATAGTTTCTTTAGTATCTCCTAGGAACCCTGAGCAGAAGATCATCAAAAGAGTGGTTGCTCTTGAAGGTGACATTATAAAGACACTGGGCCACAAGAACAGATTTGTCAAAGTGCCAAGGGGGCATATGTGGGTGGAAGGTGACCATCATGGACATAGTTATGATAGCAATGCTTTTGGACCGGTTTCGCTTGGACTCTTGCATGCACATGCTACTTACATATTATGGCCTCCTAATCGTTGGCAGAAACTAAAGACTCTGCCATCTCTGGAACGCCATCCACTGCCGAATGACAATTGACATTAGTTTTAATAATTTACAAAATATGAAGTGGTCTTATATTTCAAAGGTTCTCTCATTTTCATATACAGTATAACTATATATACACACACACACAGCTACACATATGCTATATTGAAACTTTTTAAAATGAATTTGCTGTCTTCTGATATTAATTCTCTATAGGGGGTTCTCTGTAAATTAATTGGTTTAATGTTGCAAAAAGTTTTTTTTTTTCTTTTGTTTTTTTTTCTTTAACTGACAGTTTACAGAATACATGGCTGTGAAATCAGTGGCCTTGAGGTTTTTAATTCTAATTGGTTATTATTGCTAATTTTATAGCATATTCTTCCAACATTTAATGTGTGGAAGAGAAATTTCCCAGCATGCACAGGGCTCTCCTGGTTCGATTCATTAGGCAATGTTCCTTTTTGGTTGTTGATGGGCTTTTAAAAAAAAAATTATTACATGATTTATTTTGGATTCAGAAATGTATGTAAAAAAAACCCAAATATAATACCTGTAACAAAATGTAAGTTGACATGTTTTAGATGAATATCTTAAAAACATCTGAACTGCATTGCAAAATAAATGTTATGTTTCGTTGATGATTAGATGTTAAAGAATGCTTAACCCCTCAACAAGTAATGGCATGTTACTCATGTAATTATCTAAAAGATTTGTTATGGCCGGTAAGGGTTTAAGTACCAGAAAGTTTGTTCGTCCCAAGCTGCTGCCCAATTCTGTCTTCCTTTATGGGTTCTGTTGAGGATCATACTTCATCGGCTTAATTTTTCTATCCATTTTAATTATAAATACATTAATTGTATAAATAAATAGTTAAGTCACAATACAAAATCCTCAAGGGCTTCCCTGAAACTTAATGTGAAGTTTTAATGATAACATTATAAACTCTACAAAGAAGCATGGTGTCTGCGTCTTTTTCTTTCATATGTTTGTTAACCACAGTTACAGAAATTAGAATGCGTTGTGTTACAGTTGTCACATACTCTGGTTTTCAAATAAACAAAGTTGTGCAGTTGGGGATTTGGGAGAAAATTGAATCAAAAATAAAAGTATAAAAAATAAATTTAACTTAGCTGATGGCATAAGGACAACCCAAGGTACAAAGAAGTCTCCACATTTTCTGATCTGATCTTTTTGCTTGCTTATCTTCCCTCTGACCTTTACTTCATCTTCTTCAGCTTATGAAACTCCACCTTCCTTAATCCAAGAACATTCATCTCCTCAATATCTTTGTCATCTTGTTCTTTTCACCTTCCCTTTTCAAGTTTGTGATAACTGTTGTGATGAATAAAACACACGTCCCCCAAGCCAATATATAGTATCTCTGCATCTATAATTCTGACTCTAGCCTTCCCTTAACCCTGTAACCATATTGTTCATTGCCATTATGTTTTTAACCTTGTACACACCTGTTTGATTTTCTTTTGTTTATGCTCCCCTTGAACATCACTAACAAATATAGCTTCTTTACGTCTTTTTCCAACAGACCGAATACAATGAACGTAATTTAATATATAATTCTATTGAATCCTTAAAGGAGCACTCCAAACTCCATAACCACTATAGTGCACTGTTTTAGTTTAGGAGGTCTTCCTGGGACCACTCCCTACTTCTACTACTTCAGAGAGAGCCAGAAGCACTTTGACTAGCCCTGCCACAGGAGAGCTAACAGAAGCTCATAAGCAGTGACTTTTTGTCAATGTCGTGGAGGTTAGGAACAGTACCGGGCGGACCTCAAGTAAGAAGATCCGTTCTGGAATGGTTTGACTACATTTTAGTTTTGTTTATGAAACCAGTATAAATGTAATCTAACTCTGCAATTGTCAGCTGGTTCATGTAAGTGTCAGATTATGCCTGCCAGCAGAAATGAAATTAGAATTTTCTTCTTTCTTTGTACTGTCTTTTGATGATATTCTCATTATAATGATTCCTGTTTAATGTATTGCTCATGTACCAATAAGGCTAGCAGGTACTCTCATACATGTTTGACGCGTGAATTCATCCCCATCTGCTTCTACAATATGCACAGACAAGCGGAGCGTAAGGCTTCAGTCTATGATTGTTTTTATTTTATTAAATACTACATTACAAAAAAAAAGCTAAATCTGTGTTCCTGAAGAAGTCATGTTTTGCAAAGTGCATGTTTGTTAAGACTGTTGTTTCGAGTATTAAAAATGCTCAGATTTTGTTTGACAGTGTGTAAAAGGGAACAGTTACTTCTTTGAAAATTACACCATTGCATATAATGTTGCCATTAATGTATAACTTGTGTTAACTTGTTTTTCATGGGATGTTGCATTCTTTTAAATGACAACTAAAAATATTCACAGGGTTATTTACTGTTAGAATTGTTGGGAATTCAAAGTGAATTTTACATTTAAGGCCAAAGTAGTCAAAACTGGAAAGATTCTATCAACTAAGTCAAGGATGCTCCCAAAATTAAAATTCACATTGAATTCCTGACAGTTCTCACTTTAGTAAATAGCCCTGTCAGTAACTGACATCACAGTTAAGTTTAATCAAGGCATAGTTCGCATTGGAGGAAGAGAAACAAACATTGTTTCCCCCACTGTGTTCCATGAAGATGGCAATGATCTGTTCCATGGTAGAGCTGAATGCAACTTTCTACCTTGAAAGTACATATTTGCTAAATATAAGGGATACATAAATAATAATATAAAAATCCCAGAAGAGGAAAGTTTCCCTTTAAGTTACATGCATTCTTGAGAATTTTAAATTTTTCTAGCACCTTGCACTCTAAAAAGAGGGCATTCTGTCTGAAATAGTAACTACTAAAAAGGGGTGGTGATATCTCTAAAAGGAACAGGACATTAAGGCTGGCACATGGAGAAATGCACATTTTCCCTTCTGTATGAGAAGATTTCACTTGCAAGAAGTTACCTGCCAAACCTGGAACCTTCCCAGGTAAGGTTATGTTTTGTGTTTTCATAAATTGCAAACCAGACTCCCAGAAATGTAAATCAGATGGCATTTATAATGGTGAATAGTGATGTCCCTAACGGTTTGCCGAACGGTTCGCCGCGGACGGTGAACATATGCGCTGTTTTGAGTAAACTTTGACCCTGTACCTCACAGTCAGCAGACACATTCCAGCCAATCAGCAGCAGACCCTCCCTCCCAGATCCTCCCACCTCCTGGACAGCATCCATTTTACATTCATTGTGAAGCTGCATTCTAAGTGAGCTGTCCAGGAGGTTGGAGGGTCTGGGAGGGAGGGTCTGCTGCTGATTGGCTGGAATGTGTCTGCTGACTGTGAGGTACAGGGTCAAAGTTTACTCAATGATGACATAGGGGGCGGACCGAACAGCGCATATGTTCGCCGTCCGTGGCGAACCGTTCGTGACATCACTAATGGTGAATGTTACAGTGTCACGATGTGAGTAGTATCTAAGTTCTAAGAACAGTGAAAATCTTTAAACAAAAAAAATGAGAGAGAAAAAAAACCTAAAATACTGTCCCAGCCAAGACAGTGGGGAGGGTGTGGAAGTGAAAGGGTTAATGACACCAGATCCCTGGCTACCTGTTGCTTGTCCCAGCAACCACTAAATTAACCCCTGCAATCCCTTCTACACTAACACCCCAGTACACACTTTACTGCCACCTCCAAGACTTTATATCTGGGCATTTTCGGTTACCCCACACACAGTAGAATTATAGGATCACATCATTACCTTACTGATCAGACACATATAATTAACCCTTTTAACATATATAACACCCTTTACGTGTTTACCTGAGCTTTCCACAGAAGAGTGAGCTCATAGAGAACAAAAAAAGTAAACCTTTAATCTGACAAAAAGATTCACAGTGCGGTGTACAAAAATACAGAAATAAATAACATACAGAAACACAGATAACAAATTGCAAAACAGTCCATAAAATAAAATAGGAAAACACATAAAATCCTTACATATATTTACCGCTTATATATAATTCTTCTGGGAGATTCGACAGGTCTACAAGTAGTTGTTGAAAAATAAATCTTTCTCTGGATAGTCAAACATCCTCAACATATACCTTAAAACTAGTTGTTTCTCAGTGGGCAGACCCCTGGGTGAATTAGAGGGGTGTGGCCTGGCAGTTTATTGCCCACTCCATATTTTATTAAATTACGTTGTCCTTTGAAGACCCCAAAGTCAGAGCATACGCACCAATACCTTTTACAATGCCTATGTCCAGCTCTGGTGATTGTTGTCTAGTAGTGTTATGGCTTAGGCCTGGTGAAAGCGCAAAGCTTACAATAAATGTTATATCAAAGCTTACAAAAACAACTTATAACCTATTTCAAATGCCATCTCAAGCTTTGGCATGACATATACAAATACAAAACTTTTTTTTGTTTTGTTTTATGTGCCAACTTTTATTATATTGTTTTTGTTTTATATTTTTCAAATGCATTTATTTATTTCATTTGCATCTGATAAAGCTCACCAGAATTACTACCAGATAGCGTATAGCTCCAGGATAAGCTAACATACTGCACTTCTGCCATATGCTATACTGTATATATACATTTTTGTTTTTTCAAATATATATTTTAATCAAAGACTCAACTGCAAACAAAGTTGTTATTATTAAAAAAATTGAGTGTTGCAATGTTATGGTATATTTATGAGATTTTAAAAAAAGTTAGGAAAGTTAGGAAAATTCACTTTTTCTACAAACAATGGAATTTTTTGCCCTGGCAGATGCCATGTCAGCCACCGACTGGCCACCTCAGGTCCCCCAAGAGGCTGACATGCACTGATGTAGGAGGTGGGCAGTGAGGGAGCACTCCCGAGCTCTTCTCTGCTCAGCTCCCTTGCGCGGACCACACTGATGCCAGAGCTGGAATATGACATTACTCCGGCATCACTAAGAGGCGTGCGAGGGAGCTGATGACTAGGATCATATCTCCCTCACCGCCCATCCTAACTGTGCTCCTGCATTTCTGACTGACTGCCAGACCACCTGCATTGCCCTGCCATACCCACTGGACCCCAGGAAAGAATCCACCAAAATGTAAGTAAATAATAAAATAAAAAAAATGTGAGTGTGTATGTTTGTTAGTGTCTGTTAGTGAGCGTGTTAGTGTGTGTGTGTCTGTTGGTGAGTGTGCTAGTGTGTCTGTGTCTATTGGTGAGTGTGTGTGTCTGTTAGTGTGTGTGTTATTGAGTATGTGTGTCAAAGAGTGTGTGTATGCATGTCTGTCACTGAAAGTGTGTATCTGTCAGCGAATGTGTGTGTCTGACACTGAGTGTGTATGTGTGTCAGTGAGTATGTGTGTCACAGTGTATGTGTCTGACACTGAGTGTGCTTCTGTCAGTGAGTGTATATGTGTCTGGTCAGTCAGTGTGTATGTGTATGTCAGTAAATGTGTGTCTGTCGGTGAATGTGAGTGTGCATGTCTGTTGGTGAGTGTGTATGTTTCAGTGAGTGTATGTTAGTGTATGCATCAGTGAAGGCGTGTGTCTGTCAGTCAAAGAGCGTGTTGGTTTTTAACAGGAAGTGAGGGGGGCCTGAGTTTTGTCATGCCTAGGGCAGTATAAAACCAGAATACACCACTGACTCCAATGCCGTTTTTGGAAGAAAAAAAACGAACATTCTTAAAACCTCCTCTTCACTCTGCTTGGGATGCATTTCATATTCTAATTTGCTTAAATATTTTTAAGGATTAGCATGTCATTAACCATAGAAGCAACACCAAACTGGCACAGTTCGAATAAATACTATAGAGTCAGGAATACAAACCTGTATTCCTGACATGAGTAGAAAAAAAAAACTGTTTAGGGTGCCAGCCCCCCTGTCAGATTATTAAAAGGTAATTTTGCTCATTATCAGTGCACACTGGCCCTCCACATTGGCTGAGATCATAACATTTTGCGCATCTCTGGCAAAATGCCACACTGCACATTTTATCAATGCCTCTCTGAGGAGCGTTTAGCATCTCAATGCAGAGTGTAGAGTCGCTGAACACACTGACCCAAGAAGCACCTCTAGTGACCATCTGAGTGACTTCCACTAGAGGTGTTCCTTAAGCAGTAATGTAAACACTACCTTTTCTCTGAATATGCAGTGTTTACATTAAAAAGCATGCAGTGACAAGCTATACACACCAGAACAATTACATTAAGCTGTAGTTGTTCTGTTGACTAGTTTCCCTTTAAGGATCCTGCTTCACTGTAACAAACTAGCGGTTATTGTGCTTGAAAGGTCCCTTTCACTGTACTTTGAAATCTCACAGTCCTTACAATGCACACTGCCGTAACTTGTGCTGAGAAAGGTCACATATATTTTTCCTTTAAAAAATCCCATTATTCAGTCATCTTTCTTTGGATTGTAAAGCTTTGTGGTTTACTGTTGAATATAGAAGCAGCAGGTGGTCTGGTGTATATTTCTTCAAGCCCAAGAACCTACTGAGAATGATTCAGAATTGGCAGTTCTATATTGCAATTTGGTTTGCATCTCTTTTTACAATTCTGTTGTAAAAAGACACATTGAACTTGGTGACCATTGGCATATAAAGGTTTTTTTTAGTCTGTGGATCTTACATATCCTCATTCAGACTTTTACAATGCTTCTGCTGCACAGGTTCCATTTATCTATTATCTCTATTATATATATATATTATATGGCGCTAGCATGTGCATCACCCTTTTTAAATAATAAAAAAAAAGCAGGTAATTATTTTTTATAAGGATTTATTCAATATTTATCCTATAGCTTTGTCAGAAATGTAAGGTTTCTGTTATAGCTTTTATGTCATCATCAACCTTACAGAAAGTTCAATTGGGTTGTATTCACTATACACAAAGTTGGAAAATAATATATGTAATTCCTTGAAAAATGTGTTCTGTTAAACTTGAGAACTCATCAAAACACACTGTTTTGTAAATAGCCCCTTGAGTCATTATACTGTAGAATTCCATGTGTTGGCTGAGAAGGTTGCTCAGAACAATGACGTGTTGGTGAATCCCTTATGGGAGCTGTTGTCAGAGGGAGTCAAATATTAATTGATCTGTTAGAATTTTCTTTGACTCCTCTAAGAGCATCTGGCCCACTGGGCAAAGAGTGACTTATATAGTTAAACTATAAATTGCATCAGCAGACTCCAACATACCTTTCCAAAGACATATAGAAAAATACATTAATACAGGGAGTGCAGAATTATTAGGCAAGTTGTATTTTTGAGGATTAATTTTATTATTGAACAACAACCATGTTCTCAATGAACCCAAAAAACTCATTAATATCAAAGCTGAATATTTTTGGAAGTAGTTTTTAGTTTGTTTTTAGTTTTAGCTATGTTAGGGGGATATCTGTGTGTGCAGGTGACTATTACTGTGCATAATTATTAGGCAACTTAACAAAAAACAAATATATACCCATTTCAATTATTTATTATTACCAGTGAAACCAATATAACATCTCAACATTCACAAATATACATTTCTGACATTCAAAAACAAAACAAAAACAAATCAGTGACCAATATAGCCACCTTTCTTTGCAAGGACACTCAAAAGCCTGCCATCCATGGATTCTGTCAGTGTTTTGATCTGTTCACCATCAACATTGCGTGCAGCAGCAACCACAGCCTCCCAGACACTGTTCAGAGAGGTGTACTGTTTTCCCTCCTTGTAAATCTCACATTTGATGATGGACCACAGGTTCTCAATGGGGTTCAGATCAGGTGAACAAGGAGGCCATGTCATTAGATTTTCTTCTTTTATACCCTTTCTTGCCAGCCACGCTGTGGAGTACTTGGACGCGTGTGATGGAGCATTGTCCTGCATGAAAATCATGTTTTTCTTGAAGGATGCAGACTTCTTCCTGTACCACTGCTTGAAGAAGGTGTCTTCCAGGAACTGGCAGTAGGACTGGGAGTTGAGCTTGACTCCATCCTCAACCCGAAAAGGCCCCACAAGCTCATCTTTGATGATACCAGCCCAAACCAGTACTCCACCTCCACCTTGCTGGCGTCTGAGTCGGACTGGAGCTCTCTGCCCTTTACCAATCCAGCCACGGGCCCATCCATCTGGCCCATCAAGACTCACTCTCATTTCATCAGTCCATAAAACCTTAGAAAAATCAGTCTTGAGATATTTCTTGGCCCAGTCTTGACGTTTCAGCTTGTGTGTCTTGTTCAGTGGTGGTCGCTTTCAGCCTTTCTTACCTTGGGCTCTGAGTATTGCTCTTTTGGGCAGTGATGTTGCAGCTCTGAAATATGGCCAAACTGGTGGCAAGTGGCATCGTGGCAGCTGCACGCTTGACTTTTCTCAGTTCATGGGCAGTTATTTTGCGCCTTGGTTTTTCCACACGCTTCTTGCGACCCTGTTGACTATTTTGAATGAAACGCTTGATTGTTCGATGATCACGCTTCAGAAGCTTTGCAATTTTAAGAGTGCTGCATCCCTCTGCAAGATATCTCACTATTTTGACTTTTCTGAGCCTGTCAAGTCCTTCTTTTGACCCATTTTGCCAAAGGAAAGGAAGTTGCCTAATAATTATGCACACCTGATATAGGGTGTTGATGTCATTAGACCACACCCCTTCTCATTACAGAGATGCACATCACCTAATATGCTTAATTGGTAGTAGGCTTTCGAGCCTATACAGCTTGGAGTAAGACAACATGCATAAAGAGGATGATGTGGTCAAAATACTAATTTGCCTAATAATTCTGCACTCCCTGTATAAAAGCTGGTGGAGACTTGATCTAAGGTGTGTCTGCTGTCATACTAACTGAGCTCCACAGCTATACAAGTGTATATCTGTGTAGATACACTCATTAGGCAATGATATCATATTGCCTCATTGTGCAGGTATTGAACCCTTTTGAGAAGTGACAGTTCATGGAAATACATGCTTAGTGCCAACCACATGTTTGGTTGCCTTTTTAAACCTCATACTCTTTTTGTATTTTCTTCATATGTCTCACGTTTGTCCTTCTTTTGTTGCACTCCTGAAATATTTTGCTGCTGATTCTTAATTAACATATCGTTTTACATATCAGGACATAAGTCATCTTAAAATTGGGTAAATACAACCTCAGATGGACAACACATGTCATAGAGATATTACACAGGGTCATGATATATTTAGCATAAATAAAGTATGTATGCCTTTACTGCTGCCATAGGAATTAATAGGCTAAGTAGTGGACAGGTGCTGCTAATCAAATATCCTTGATTCACTGATCATCTGCAAGTGTGACTACCTCTATAAAGCCAATGTTTTTGTAGTTTACTGATCTGGAGCATTTAGGTGTTTAACACAATGCCAAGGGCGAAAGACATCAGAAAGAATCTTAGAGAAGCAATGGTTGCTCCCTATCAATCTGGAAAGGGTTATAAGGTTGTTTCCAAACCTTTTAAAGTCTATCATTCTATAGAGAGAAAGATTATTCAAAAGTGGAAAACATTTAAGACAATTGCCAATCTTCCCTGCAAATTCACACAAAGGTTAGACCGTGCAGTGCTCAGAGAAATTGCAGAAAACTCAAGAGTTACATCTCAGACTTTACAGGCCTCAGCAGGGACGGACTGAGAGTGGTCTGGGACCCTGGGCAAAATTAGGACCTGGCCCCTCAGCACACCAGTATATATGCTGGTGTAGATGTACTATACATTTGATTGTATGTACATGTAAAGTGAATGTATGCTTCTGTGTGTATACTCTGTGGATACAGAGTATATTTTAATACATGTTTTTATTTTTTTAAACTGGGTAGTATTTTTTGATATGTGTTTGTGTAGCATTGCAATATGTATACGTGGGTATTTGTGACTTGTGTCAATGTGTTTGTATAGGGTATGCAGGCCTCCAAATTTTGTGTCTTCAATTACAAACCAGGTGTTGAACATTAGTGGCAGGAATACAAAGTGTATTCCTGACTCTAAAGGTTTATAGACCCCCCCCTTAAAATGGTGATTTACTCACCCTTTTATCAGCGCCGACCAAACTCGTGCCTGCCCAGCCCCTGCTCAACCTCCTAGGCGGAGATCATCATTTTAGATGATCTCAGCCAATCCAATACTTTACCATAGGACTGTAAGCTCGTTTGAGCAAGGCCCTCTTCAACCTTTCGTTCCTGTAAGTTTTCTTGTTCTATTTATAGTTAAATCCTCCCTCTCATAATATTGTAAAGCACTACGGAATCTGTTGGCGCTATCTAAATGGCGATGATAATAATTATAATTGTAAGGCTATTGTGCATGCACGACAAAACCCTACACTGCGCCAATCAGCATCTCCTCATAGAGATGCATTGAATCAGTGCCTCTTTATGACGTGTTCAGAGTCTCCATGCAGAGCGTGGAGATGTTGAATGTCAGTGCTGCACATTTTGCAGTAAGTGCACTATGTAGTAAGTGCAGGAGGTGTAGGGGCTGTAGTGGTTGCAAAGGGTGCCTGGGGTTAAAGGCTGTTGTGGTATGGGCTGTAGAGAGTGCAGAGGGGCTGTAGTGGATGCCTGGGGTGCAGGGACTGTAGATGGTGCAGTTGGTGGGAGCTGAAGTGGGTGCAGGGGGGGTAGGGGCTTTAGAGGGAGCAAGGAGGTAGGTGCTGCAGAGGTAGCAAGGGGTTAGGGGTTACCTTCTCCCTGAGTCTTACCTCTCTGGTGGTCCACAAATCCTCTCCTGGAAGGTCCCTTACTGCTCCAGAGCACAGGATCTTGACATGCTGCCTGTAACTCTGCTCAGTGCAGCTCCGCGCACAGCTCACTCTGCATTGTGACTGATGATGTCACTTCCTGCAGCACGGAGCTGCCCTGAGCAGTCTTACTTCCTGCCTGCATGCTCAGTGTGACTGTGTTCCTCTTCTAGTAGAGGCACTGCTCCTGGAGCCTTTGACCAATCACGCTGCGATAGGCACACTGACAAGAGGCATAGTGGGGTCTTTGAGAAGGCTCCTTAGCTGTCCCTCAGCGTGCCCAGCTAGGGGGTTTAAATTTTTAGCAGCTGGGGCCCGTGGAAGGCTGTGCGGGCACCCTACTGAGTGCAGGCTGGTTCAGCCATTACTGCACTGCAGCAGGGACGGCCCACCCAGAGCCTTGGGCTCTCAGTCCATGACCTATTTACCGGAGTACTCAGTCCGCCCCTGGGCCTCAGAATGTTAAAGTCCATGATAGCACAATTAGAAAGACTGAACAAGTATGGTTTGTTTGGAAAGGTTGCTAGGAGAAAGCCTCTTTGCTCTAAAAAGAACAGGGCTGCACGACTTAGCTTTGCAAAGTTGCAACTGAACGGACCACAAGTTGTAAAGAAGAGTGGCCCAAAATTCCTCCACCACGATGTGAAAGACTGATAAAGTCATACAAAAAACGATTACTTCAAGTTACGTAAAACCATAGAATTCCAAAAAGCATTTGATGGAAGAATTTTATCCAGTGCTTTCCTATGAACAGCATTTGATGACATTCCATGTTCTTATGGATGTCAGATGTCACATCATCATGTGAAACTCTCATTGCAGCAGAAGCGCTCTGGTGGCTGTCGGACCACTATTACTGGTGTATTTAAGCCTACAATGTAAGCATTGCTGTTTCTACAAACCAGCAATGTTTTATGCTGCTGGGTTAAATCTACAGGGCCTCTGCCACGACCACTTAATTGAGATGAAATGGTCTGGGTGCCTTTAATGGTTCTTTAAGTTCTGGCATAAAGGATGGCCAAGATTACAATTAAGCATTTGCAGTTACCTGGAGATATAAATGAGTTTGCTAGTTTCCATTAGCACGCAGTTTTCTGAGTTTTGATGAAAAACTGGGAAAAAAATGACTAATATACTCCAGACTTGTTATTAAATATGTGTCTCATTTCTGATGTTTACTGGAGATCATACTGCAGCGAGAACAAAAACAAATAAAAGCAAAATGTTGGAGATCACAGCTTCACACATTATTGTATTATTTAGCTTTAATTTTAAAAATTACTACTTTGAAACAATACATGCATTCCATTACTTGGCCTGGTAATATTTTTCTTTCCACAAACTATTGAAACTATTTGAAGATGGAACAACCAAGCTTCGAATTGTTGTATGTGGCACGTTGTGATTATGACACTTTTAGGGTATTGCAAATGGCAACCTGACACTCAAAAACGCTCCCTTCTGTTTTAGTATGTCCACTCTGGCTAAAACAGGGACCCAGTAGTAAACCAGCTTCATTCATCTGCCCACAATAAATACTTTACTGTAGTTGGAGACCATTGGACACTGCAAAATGTTTAATGAAGGTGTCACTTTGAATGTGTTTAAATTGTATTTGATTAAAGTGTGTCATATAGCTAAAACAATGTTTGTTTTATCAGAACCACTGAGGTCACATCTCTTTTATGGCAGCATCTCAGCCAGAAACCCAAATGTCATCCCTATTCTTTTATTGCATTTGCTAGCTACAGATAGTGGCCAAGTAATTGAGGCCCTATGCACTTGGATTCTCTGGGGTCTGTTATGGACCTTTCAATAACACCATAAGTCGCGGTGAACTGCAAACCAAATTTGCTGAATTCAGGCCAAAGTAGTTAGAATAATAGTATCAATCTATTCAGCCAAGTAAGTTAGCTTTCATCAGTTCACATAAGTCATAGAAGGTCCAGAAGTTATTACTCCTATCAACTGTACTCATTGATGAAAGGATAAGACGACCTAGTCGGTAGTTGAGCCTGTGATTCAGCAGCTGGTGCAAAATATGTAGCTAGAGTTGTTTTTCACTTCCACCGTAATCGCTTTAGATTTGATTTTCAGTTCACCTCTGGTATGATTGTCCCCACAGCGTTTGTTTTTGTACTCTCCTTAACCCTGGTACAGTGATTGAAATCCGGTTCAGTATAGTGTACTATATGTATAAATCGTAAGTTTCATCTTGATTATTTTTTTTCAGTAACATAGGAATTGTGGAGAAATGAAAAAAGTTATAGGCCAAAAGAGCCAATGTGGAAGTACAGCATTTTCTCTTCTTGGCTACTATTGCCTAAAATTAGAAAAATCCATTGTTTATGCATCTTGATTACTGGTTTATTAAATAGTCCTCAATCATTCTGTAATATCAGGAGAGACACGTGGATTATGGCCCTGTAATGCATTTTATGAGCACTGGACACACTGAAGGTGTTTTCGGGCAATATAAATATATAAATTAGCTGTTAAGTTGATGATTCATACATCCTGTGTGTGGAGTGTAACTTGTAATTGTGGAAATGACCTCATTCCCATGAATTACAAAATTTAATTCACAAACATGCTGTCCTCTTATCTCAAGTGTCAGAATAACAGAGATTATGCTTTATATACACTTACGTAGTCACATCCCTTAATCCGCAACACTGGGTATTTTAGAAATTTACCGATTTCTGACAAAATAAGCTACTATTTGAGAAATAAATGAAAAAAGTGTATGTGGAAAGAAAAATATTTCACAGATAAATGGATGATAAAAAAAAAAAAAAGAGCCCCACCCAGGCATATAAACGCAATATAAGAGCACTCAGTGCTTATAAAATCTCTGTAGAAGAAAGCACAATAAGTCTTTCAGTCGATAAGATGCAATGTAAAATAATAACAAAATGCAGTAAAATACAGTTTCATCCGCAGTAAATTCTGACAGGAGAGAAATATGCGAGAATCATATGTACAGTGTGATGCATTCCTTAATTCATATTTACCTTAAAAAATAGAAATGTTATATGCTTTGGAACTGTATACAGAGGTGAAGGTGATCACTTTTTGTATAAAAAACCTCTGTAGTAAATATGATTATTTTCTTTCCATTGTGGGTAACCAATTGTTTACTGACCCTGACCTATAGCATTTGTAAGCAAAGTCTTCTATTTTCATTGTCCGTGAATTATATGTGGGAATATGTTCACTTGTAATGTTCTCCATTAGTTCCCTCTTTCTATAACGTCTGTTTAGACTTGAGGCAACAATGTAGGCATAAATGTTCCTGTAACATTTTGTATTTGTCTCATTTATTGTTAAACTTCCCTCTTTCATAATATTGTAACGTGCTGCGGAAATAGTTGGCGCTATATAAATACCAATAATAATAATATTAATAACTAAAGATTCCGATTGTTAATGCTCTGGCTAGAGCACCAGATTTTGCCCCATTATTTGGCTGACTGTTCCTCGTATGTTTTACACCTGGCTGGATAAGGATTGTGGGAATATGATCCCTCTTGCGCTCTGCATTAGAGTGTATGGAGCATCAATCTAGAATTGTGTTAGTTTGGGAATAAAGCATCCTTATGGTATGTTTACAGTGCTTGGGTTGCGAAGAAGCAAGGAACAGTAGAACAAATAGATTTACAGTGGGACCTCGGTTTACGAATCGAATGCGTTCCCACGGGACGTTCACTATTGAGAAAAATTTGTAAACCGAAATGCGGTTTCCCATAGGAATGCATTGAAAACGCATTAATCCATTCTGGAGGTCAGAAAAAAAGTCAAAATGAGCTGGCATGGAAACCAACCCACTATGCAGAACACACAATAAAAGGCATGCAAACGACAAAGCTCAGCTCCCTACCTTTCCACCGCTTGAGAAATGCACCAAAAAGTCCCAAAACAACTGCAAACAACTTCCAGAATGGCTCCAAAACTCGATGCAAAAGCCGCTCCAACACCTCCACACTCGGTGCCACGTGCTACCCACAGGCTCCAGCATGCAGGGAACGGCGCTATGAACCTCCCAGGTGCAATGCTAACTGGGGAAACTTGCTTTGTATTGCGAAAAATGTTTGTAAACCGAGGCATTATTTTAAATGGATTTTCATTTGTAAACCGAGGTCACACTGTATATGTGTTTGGGACCAGGTCTAGTTTGCTGATGACTGGCAGTATGAGGAATGCTCCATTAGACAGGCGATAAAGTTAATTCCAGGAAGTAATATTTCACACTGGGAGTTGGAAGCACTCAAAACAGCTTAGCAGAATCAATTGTTACAGCCGTGATTGATTTGAATTACGACTGAATACATTTTTAAATAAAACCACAGTAAATTAACGTATGTTTCATGGCAAATTAAATTCAGGAAAGAAATCAGAAGCTACATTTTTCTTTGTACATTTATAAGTATGTTTAGGTTTAAAAACAAAAACAAACCATAATGAACATCTCTGAATGAATACAGATAAACTGAAAAATATTGGGTTCTTGGCAGTCATGTTTGCCCTTTTCTGTCCCAGAGGGGTTAATGATCTTCAGGTTTGCTGCCAAACCTAGTGATGGAGTGACTGTGCATGCAAATCAATTGGTACCAAAATACTGCTGAAGGAGAATAACTGATGTGTCCATTATTCCACTGCATGCATTTAATTCATTATTGTGCAAATATTAAACCTCTCAATTTAAAAATGTGTTTTTTTAAATTAAGATTTGTTTTTCCAGATCATTAGACTAAGAAAACCGTTGATGTGTACAAGTGATCCATACCTACCAACTGTACCAATTTAGAAGGGGCTGTTCCTATTTTGTGCCCAAATCCCTCACTTCTATGTTAATGTTCCTCTTTTCTAGGAGCTTCATGTTGTTGGTGTGTCAGACGTTATAACAGAGCTCCACAGTAGTAATACTCACAGTAATGTGTCTTTAAATTACAATAAATGTGTTTAGAAAGCTGTGTGTGCAGCCTGCAAGTAAAACATTAAAAACCTGGGTAAAATTAATATAACTAGCCTGGGAACCATCTCCAGCTGGCTAAATGACAGGAACCAGCAGTCAAGTTATATACACACTATTAAAAAAAATATCTCTGAACTGGGAGGGTTTTACAATAAAACACTGCACAAATTGAAGTCTGGCACTATAGCTACTTCAGCAAGCAGACATGGTGATAATGCTTAGAGTAACCCCATTAGGCAAATTCTTCTTCTTCTATGCTTTAAATTCACCTTTGTGTATGACATTATGATACACATGAGGAGAGCATAGGATGTGTCTACATGTTTCAAATGCTTTCTATCATGACTTGAGTCCTGTCTGTCATGTGCTTCTACAGGTAGATGGCAGCATATGAATTTTAATTGCTGTTGTATGCTGCCTGTGTTTATATCGAATTTTTGTCCTATCCCATGTAATACTTATAAATTAATTCTACTTAGCAATTTAAATGATTAGCTGAATTATTCTTGTGTGGGAGAGAGTTGCTATAGTGTGGGTAGGGACGAGCAGGAACTATACTGTTCTTTTTTCTATTCATTAACTTTTTAAAACCGCTTTTTTCCTGTATAGAAAGTCAAGATTTCACAATCCATCTCAAGTGGTCTAATAATTATTAGTTGGTTGCTTGACAATTTTTAATGTTCCTATTTTTATTTGAGTTATTACCTCTAGGTATTGACATTGCAAAATGACAATTTAAAAAAATATATATATTTTTACTTGGTTTGACCATCTTTGTGTCATGGCACACAACAAACTTTGCTTTATGTAAACCTCAATATCTCCACTCAGGATGATCATAGTTACTCGGAACAAAAACTGACGTGTTAAAAGGTACATGGGCATATATGAACGTTTTTCATATTCTTGCTCCTTAGACTTAGAACATGAGTCCTAGTGTCTTTGAAATCGGTGCTAGTTCCACTTTTAAGGTCAATTTATAATGGGAAAGGTACGAGTCTCAGTAAAATAATAATTAGGAGATACTTGGGTACAGCATGCAAGCCAACCATATTTTGAGTCTGCTTTTATTACTCATTGAGACTTTTAGTTATTACTGGTTGTACATATGTCTCTGCTCTTTAATTATCATAACTCAAAAACCTTTTACAAAAAAATGTCAAAAATTCCAAGTACTCCTCATCCTTTTACATTTCTTTTTATCTTACTGTATTGATTGTCCTCCTTTTTAGGCATACTGCAAGTTTGACTTTTTGGAATTATGTTCTTTTGCCTATTACTGGTTTTATACACCTACACGAATGAAAGACCACATTTTGAAAATGTATCAATTTCTAGAAACCCTATCCAAAAAGTACCCTTCTGTGTAAACTGTGAAAGCATGTTCTCATAAAGGAAATATTTTCTCTTTACTCTACAGGTTAATAATCATATGGAAACTAAACTCACATGGACATTTTCCCCAAGCATAGCACTCCTAATGCTCCCAATGGTTTTATTAATATTCACAAGCAACAAACAGAAAAACAATTCACTCCACAGACAGTGTTTATATCTGTGTCTACTGTACGCAATCCTCATTTCAATATTACAGGAGACAGAACCAATAATACCTTGTTGATTTATCATGTTCAATAGAATTAGATGCACAAGTCACAGAAAGGGAGTTATAACCAGCTACATTTACTAATCAATGTTCCTATTTATGTGAACCACGTAAAGTTTATTGCCATCTCATCTGTGAGCTTCATTTTACTCTTGGTGTTTTTATATTTTCAGTACTTATATGTTAAGTGCACCATATACGCCATATACTTTTATACCACAGGTACTGGTTCTTATGGCAGTGGTCCACCAGTGATGTTCTTTCCAGTACAGCCTTCCTTTGAGGCTTTGTTAGTGTCTGTTCTCTAACTGCAATAAGTGCTTGTCCTTGTTCCAGTTGTAGAACTGGTATGCTCCAACAATACCTTTCCTTGTGTGTATGCAAGACATTTAAAGAAACAGTGGTGCCAAGCTTCATGGCAAGGTCTACATATTGTGTTTACTATATGGCTGGAACTGTATCTTGACCAATCCTCTACTAGGTTCGGAAATGTAACCACATGACCAATATAACATTTGTTGTGACTCTCTTGCACTGTGTAAGAAAATTAGTTATGTTGGGTGTTTATCGTCTGGTCTGTTTTTATATTTCAGTTAAAAGGGGCATACAGGTGTATAGCTACAGAGCAGCTTTTACACCTTGGGGATTCTATAAAGGTGATCTTAGCCTTTATAAAACAAATTAGATTCTATAAAAAAAATCTGTAAATGTACTCTCTTCCTTGGAAGCAAATCAAACCTGATAGCTAATAACAGAAGAATTAGGAAATATTGGTTTGCAGGTTTATCATAGACAGACTGCATAACAAAATTCTAAAATTCATGGATGCGTCTGTAGATAGATAAATATTTTTTTATCTACAAGTTTAATTTGGGTATATATTTTATCTTCTTAATTAACTCCAGTTAGTTTAGGTGACAGGTTTCCTTTTAGACCAGAAACAATATTCCATATCATTGGGATTTATAACAAAATAGCACGTTTTAAACACCATGATGGATTATCCCTAGTGCAGTAAGTACAGTCCATATGAGAATTATTATTAAGAATAGCAACTCATAAAAAAATGGCTTTAATATTCATTATAAGTATTCAGTTTATTATCTCTTCCAGTATGTTTGTCTTTTGAGCCTATGTAATGGTTGCATCTGAATTATTCAGAACTGTCGACATAATCACATTAAAGTGATTTTGTTTTACACAGATCGCTTTATTCCAATATTAGATTGATGGAGACTGTCTTATTTATTTTACTCTCTGCTTGTGATGTGTCACAGTATTAAAGACTATTTTATGTTTCCCAAGTTGTTAATATTAACTATAGAAAACAAAATATTCATATCACATATTAATATCCCCTGTAAAAAGAAAAACTCTTCAAAAAAACATCTGTTTTCTTCCATTCTAGAAGATACAGTGTGCTATATAAGTATTTGCCTTGCCCCCTCCTACCCCAACTTTTCTACACTTTGTAGTTTTTGTACTTGAAATTAAAATGGGTGTTACAAGGTTTGTTTTTGTTTTTGTTTTTACCATGTTTTATCCATTCCTAACATTTTGAATTTGCACAATTATTTTATGGTTTAGCCCAGCGGTTCCCAAACTGTTTTATTATCATAGCACTGTGAACCGTACCTTGTTCTCCCTTTCCGGCTCTGCAGGACTTGAGGGGAGATCAGAGATCCCCCTGACCGGCCTGCTAGCATTGTAATTCTGACAGTCGGCAGGGGAGGGAGAGAGGAACCGGGGGATAGCCTGCAGCTCCGCCGGGTTCTCCATTTACAAGCTCTAAGCATTACCAACGCTCCGAATCTCGCAAGAGTGAACTCTAGCCTCAGGAGCTGCTAGAGTTCACTCTCACCACATGGAACACCAGGGCTTAGTACCCCAAGCATAGCACTCCTAATGCCCTCCCAGGCAAAGGTAAGAAGGGGAAAAATTAAAAGTATTAATTTTTCTTAATAAGACAAAAAATAGACCTACAGTAACACACGCACTTACTTCCCCCCCCCATACACACAGACAGTGTCTCTCACACACTTCATCCCTCACACACACTGTCCCCATCACACAAACTGCCTCACACACATACACCGTACCCCCCACACATACTGCACCCCTCGCACACACACACACACTTCCCCCCCCACACACACACTACATCCGTCACAAACACAATGCACCACTGTACACACACTGTACCCCCTACACACACACTGCACCCTTCACACACACACACTTCACCCCACACACTACTGCCCCTTTCCCATACTACAGCCCCTATCTCTGCAGATCTCAGGTAAGTTGTCAAACTGTTCTTTGACAGCTTGACTACTAACTTTGGAAGGGCACCACGGCACTTCTGGCACCATGACTACTACAGAGTGCTGTAGTGGTTATTGTGCTTGGATTGTTTATTTAAATAATCTACCAGTGCCCTTCCCGAGATTAGGTTCTGGATCCGCCCCTTACCAGGAAACATTTCTGCTGAACAGGGGCCCAGGCCATGAAAAAATATTCAAATATTAGGGGCACCTTTAACCTAAAAGTTTGGGAACCACTGGTTTAGCCTACAAATGTTTTGTGTCTAAGTCATAAGTATTCACAGCTAATCAATACTTTGAAATCAAAATTCACCATCTGTCCCCCTGGCAATCCCATTTCCAATGGGAAAGCAATATGATTGGCTCAGGAGCTCACTTCTGATGATGTCAACAAAGGAGACAGATCAGGGGCAGAGGCAGCACCAAAAGACTGGAATAAAGGTACGATTTTACTATATTTAGGGGTGCAAGGTTGGGCCATGGGGCTAGATAGTGATTTTAACATTTTAGGTTCATGAAAACATATTTTTGTTCCTGGCCCTCTAGTGTTCTTTTAGGTTTTCTGTTCCTTGTCTACCACTACGTTTTCAGGTTGGTTGGCCTGCACTTGCTTGTCTATTTGCAACTGAAAGTCCCACAGGAACTTAGCCCTGTCTTTCACAACATTTTGTAGCCCTGTCTTTCACAACATTTTGTAATATCTCCCATCTAAACTTAGGCAGGTCCAGCCTATATTCTGTGCAGATGTTTTGGTACACAATCCCAGCACCTTGGTTGTGTCTCTCAGTGTATGCTGTTCCTGCTAACTTCTTGCATCCGGCAACAATGTGCTGGCTTGTCTCAGAGGCCTCTTTGCACATTCTGCACCTCGGGTCCTGTCTGTTTTGGTAGATCACAGCTTATATTGATCTAGTGCTGAGTGCCTGTTCCTGAAGACTAGTGCCTCATTGCTGCTTTTCAGCTTGTTGCTAAATATTTTAACATTGTCAAGAGGAAGCTAGTGTCAAAACTGGAATTAGATGGACAACTGGAATATGTGTGTGAATATATATATATAAAATCAATAAACTATGCCGTACCATTTTGTGCCGTTGTGGAACCTCTTGGGTTTTTAAGTACCAAGGAAATATTTAATATTCTGCTGTGTCTGAGTAAGTAGTAAGTTTTTATCACCAAGAGTGAGGAAAGGAAATGCAGCACATAGGTAACTGACAGAAACCGGCAGCAGCTTTATTTTGATGCTTTGATAAGATGAAAGTTTATCAAACTCTGGGTCTGGCACTTCAAAAGCTAAGAGCTAATTTAGATCAGAATGGGTTACTCTATAAAATCCTCAGAATGAGCATCCATCAATGGGAAGCTGTGCAAGCAGAATAGTTTATAGGACATGGCATAGTTATTAGTATAATATACATACTGAAAGTACTACATGCACTGTACCATATTTAACGAGTCTTCTTATAATAAAAAAGTAACATTAAAATAAACTTATAACAGAATGAGGTTTAAATGACATGCACCTTTTTGAAGTAGCTCGTTTCGTCCCTGGCTGCCTTTTTGTATTTTTTTTTATTTTAAAGAACACTCTAAGCACGTTAACCTCTACATAGTGGTGGCGGCTATGATAACAGGTTATCCTGGTTCTGTGTGAAAAGTTTTTTAAGTGGTTTGACACAAACATGGAATCTCCAATGTGACCCCAGCTGGAGAATGCCAAAACAATAATATCGTCTCAACCTTTAATATAAGAAAAACATGAACATCTTTATATTTCATGTCAAAAATGACACATCCAAGTCGCATACCTCCCAACATTTCAAATGGACAAAGAGGGACACTGTAATTTCAGGGCTGTAATTTGTTTGTGGCCAGTGACAGGGCTGTTGTGAGAAATTTACAGTGACTTTCTAATAACAGTGAGGCTTGTGTATGCATATAATTTATTTTTTGGTGTTCGTCTGGCATCCGATCAACTGGATACATTGGATATTTCCAAGAGGCGGAACCTCAAGCAACTGCCTCCCCTGCACAGTGTGCATGTAATATTTTAAAATCATGTATGAGCCATCCAGCCTTCCTTTTGGTTTGTATTCACAGACATAGAGTATCCGAGGCTCCAATAGCCTGACCACTCACTCCGGGGGGACTCTCTGGTTTGACATGGAACATGGGAACAGCAAGAATAGCCTGCTGGGACCTTAACACTGAGCATACCATACCTTGTTTGTCTGGATAAGAAAAAAATACAAAGTATATTAGTTACTTTTTGCGTGCTCAGTGGTTACATGTTTACAGTTTTAAAGGGACATGCATCACTTTGAGACAATTACCTCATTCATAAACATTGCTTTGAATGTTTGAATGACACAGGTACTTAACTGTACAGGTTGAAAAAAAAAAGCAGGTAAATATGATTTTTATTTTATTTTTCATACTTACTTGCCTCTTATTTCTTATACTTTTCACACCCACTCCAGGGGGACACTGATCTAACCAATCAGTATACTATCCCTAGGAATGCTGGATAAGTGCATTGGGCATGCCTGACAGATTTATACATGTACAGTTAAAAGATCTCTTTACCTTGCAACATCTGACAGGGGGATGAAGAGAGGGAGTCTGATGAGTGTGATCATGCAGAGCAAGCTCCAATGTTGCTTTACTCTCTTCTGTTGCTGCACAATGATGTCCTGTTTCTGTCATTAGATGCCTGGTCTGAAATGGATTTGGGTGGGTAAAAGGAAGGGAGGAAGGGGTGAATAAACTCCCAAAGTGGTGTGTTTATCAATTAAATCTGTCCAAGTTTCTAAACGTTTATTTTCAAATACTTTTTAAAAGTTCTTTCTTTATTTTGGTTTGCATATTTGTTTAAAAGTGTTGGCTTACTGCTTTAAATAAATAATTGTAAAGTGATGCATGTCCTTTTAAGGATTTGGGGAAATCAAATTTTGTGATTGAAAAGATGGTATTGTTTTTTAGATTACTCATTTGTAATCCTGGCTTTGTGTTATCATTTGATTCATTAATCCATTTTAATACTTTTCTTTTTTTGCTGATGTGCTGCCTTAAATGCATATTTTGTGGATATGATTATATGAGCTCCCACTGGTTTATTGCAAACTTTATTTAAAGCGGCACTGTCATGGCCGAAACCCCTCTCCTGACTCCAATACATCTAATTGTCCCTGATTGAAAATGGACACACACCTATTCTCCCCCCGGCTCCCACCCATGAGCGGCGGGTGGGGGCCATAAATTACAATAAGGGGGGACCTACTGTCCTCCCTCCCTGGCCCCCATCCATGAGTGGCGGTTGGGGGCCCTAAATGAAAATGGGGGGGGGTGGACCTATTGTCCTCCAGCCCCCACCCATGGGTGACTGTGAGCTTTAAATGACAATGGGGGGCCGAAAAGCAACCAATCACAAAATACCAAATGAAATACCAAAGAACTTTCCCATGCTGTGTAAAATGACATTTGGATTCCAAGCCAACCAATCAGAGTACTGTGACAGGTAAATGTAGATATTTACCTGTCAGAGCACTCTGGTTGGCTTAAACCAACCAATCGGAGAGCTTTGAGCCTAATTGCAGGGCATGGGAAGGCTTTATAAGCCTTTCCCCACCCTGCAGAGCTCAGTCTGTGCCGTGCCCTCAATGGGTGAAGATGGATTTTTTTTTTTTTACCGTCTGGATATTTTTTTTTCATCATTTTTATTTTTTTGAGCTCAGGTTTTTTTACGGGTATTATGGAAGTTTGACGGGTATTATGGATTTTTATTTGGCCTTTTTTGGGGCTGAAAAAATAAGGTTTTTAGAAAAAAAGAAGACATCAAATGGTAAGTTTGTTTTATTGACAGGTATTTAGTTTTATTGTTTCCCCCTTTACTATTTTAAAGGACCACTATAGTGCCAGGAAAACATACTCGTTTTCCTGGCACTATAGTGCCCTGAGGGCGCCCCCACCCTCAGAGTCCCCCTCCCGCCGGACTGGATGGAGAGGAAGGGGTTACACTTACCTCTTTCTCCAGCGCCGGGCGGGGAGCTCTCCTCCTCCTCTCCGCCTCCTCTCCTCCTCTTCGGCTGAATGCGCATGCGCGGCAGGAGCTGCGCGCACATTCAGACGGTCTCATAGGAAAGCTTTCATAATGCTTTCCTATGGACGCTTGCGTCTTCTCACTGTGATTTTCACAGTGAGAAGCACGCAAACGCCTCTAGCGGCTGTCAATGAGATAGCCACTAGAGGCTTTAGAGGCTGGATTAACCTATTTATAAACATAGCAGTTTCTCTGAAACTACTGTTTATAAAAAAAAAAAGGGTTAACCCTAGCTGGACCAGGCACCCAAACCACTTCATTAAGCTGAAGTGGTCTGGGTGCCTATAGTGGTCCTTTAAGGATGAGGGGTGTAGGTAGGAATTTATTTAATAAATAAAGTCTTCATTAAAGACTCTAATCGAGTCTAATAGAGCCTGGATGGGGTCTTATTGGGCTGTTGGGCATGAAAGTGGTGGTGGTGGTGACTGATAACCTGCCCCCCCCAATCAAATATCTACAAAACCCCAGCCCCCGAGTACAAAACCCCAACCCCTCTGTACAAACCCCAGCCCCTCTGTACAAAACTCTAACCCCCCTGTACAAAACCCCTACCCCCTGTACAAAACTCCATTCCCTGTTTTAAATGAAAAAAAATATATTCGCATCCAGACTCATACTTTATTCACCTTGTGTATCTGGTGTCCTGCATCTATACCCCCACTGGCGCTGTCCGCAGACTGTGAAACAGACGAAACTCCATTCGCTCCTGGACCGCCTTCGGCCGCCTCCATTCACTCCTGAACCGCCTCCGCCCACCTCCATTCGCTCCTGCACCACCTCTGCCAGCCTCTGGACCGCCTCCACCTGGTTCAATTCATCTCCGCCCGCCTCTGACTGCTTCATTTCATCTCCGCCCACCTCCGTCTGCTTCATTTCATCTCCGCCCGTTTTCAGGTTAGAGGAGCAAGGGATATCTTTGCTGGGACTTTGACATCCATGGCTTGAAGGGTTCAGGGCAGAGGGACACTATAGCGTTAGGAATATAATTTAGTATTTCTGACACACTAGTGTTCTTTTAAGGCTATTCTAGTGTACTACTACGCAGCATTAAACTAATCCCAATGGAATTAAATAAATTATCAAACTCAAGTGTTTTTGTATCTCATTTCTCAACCAGTAGAAGGTTCTTAAAGCACATAGAACATCTATTTCTCTAGCTCTTCTCATTATATCCTTGTTTTGCTTAAAAACAGCCTAGAATAGCAGAAATTTATTTCAGTAAAACACACTGCATAATGATATAGCATGTTTGTAATATAATTCTCTTACAGTCTTGCCGGCAGATCCTTCTGTAAAAGGAAAGATACAGTCTGTGCGAGACACTCTTGTTTATTTTATGAACTTTTCACAGCCTTGTGAATGAGACAGTACGATATGTATTGCTAGACCCCTAGGTATGGTCATATCAGGTCAGCTGGTTCAGAGCAGGTTGAAATCATCCTATTCGACATGTAACATCCCTTTAGCACCATTATGCCATCTGTAGGTAATGAGCTGCAGTAACAGAATGCCAATCTCTTCTACATTCTGGTGATGTGTTTACACAACTAACTTGTTAAATGCAATGTTCCTAAAAACATATCCTAATGACACTAGGTAGCATGTAAAAAATAATTAGGAATAACATATGTGTTAAACTTTCTTACATTTTGTACAGAAATAAAACCAAAACAAATATTTGCTTAGAAAGAAATTTGTTTGATAGGAGTGTGTTTACAGTGGTCACTATTTTATGATTAGTTAAACCAATGGACAGGATTGGACTAACAACTCGCAAGGTCCTCAGGGAATTGGGCATTAAGGGTCCCGCTCAAGCTCTGTACAAGCACTGTCCACATACAAACACTGCCACCCTGCTGCAATTTGGCCTAGTTTAAACGATTATTTGGTCATCAGCCCCATCAACAGTGAGTCACATCACCTATATATTTAATTATAAGTAATAAACATGGTAAATACACATTTTTATTTTTTCCTTTAATCTTTACTAAGGAGGGATTTCATGGAAGACCAGGCAGAGGGAAGGACTTGGGCGGCATGGGGTAGTTGTCTGTCACCAGTATGCTATGAATGCAGAATTGACAAAATAATAAAACCAAGGAATTCTAACACTAATGAGAGTATTGGTAGAACGCTAAAACAACCCAAACCAGAGTCTCTTCCTTCTGGTAAAAAGTACAGTCCGGTATGGAAATGAGGGATCAGCGCCTTCTAGATAATCTCGAATCCAGGAGATGGGCAATGGATATGTGGAGAGAAAAGAACCAAGACAAAACAATATAGTGTAGTATCTTCTGACAGTTGGTGAAAGGAGTATAAAAACACACTTACGGGGCGGAGCCTGACAGCCAAGCTGAGCGGTCGCACCTCAGCAGAGCTCCTGTCTACATAACCTGAAAAACAAGCAAAACCCTGCAAATTTCAAGCTTTTTACACTCCAGACACTGGGGCTTAACATCGAGACAAGGCATAACCGAGCAGGGGACCGCAAAATGCGACCGATTCCAGGGGATGGACCTGAGGCCTACCTGCGGCCTACTCAGGAAGCATGGGGGAGACGGCCGATCCCTCAGCCGACTGTAGCCTGTAACAAAGGAGGTCTCTCTGGAACACTCCTCTCTCCCCCCCCCCTGCCGGTGAGGGATATCCCGGCAACCAAAGCATGTGGATCAGGACGGAAAAATCGAGTGCAGCCACCTTGCACCACCGGACCGCTGACACAAGGCATGGCGGAGACCACGTGGATCCCGGCATCCAAGCCCAGCTTGCCTCCACTGTCGGAGCGGATAGACCGCCTATTTAACGATTTCTGGGCCAAACTCGCCAGCCGCGGAGACACCCGGGCACAAGTCCCACCGGCATCAGCCACAAAAGGCATTACACAGCAGCCTGCGGCTCCGGTGCAGAACCCGAGAACGATCCAGATAGCAGGGGGTGAGAGGCGGAAGAAACGTCGTAAGACCCAGCGCCCGACTCTTAGGCTACCGGTGAGCTGCCCAAAGCCTCAACGGAGACGATCTCCAGGGCTGCCCCATCACCACCCCTCTCACCCGCGAAAAGTCCGCTCAAAGAACTGGCCTAGCACACTCAGGCAGGTTCCATATCAGAACAGCAGCCCCCCGGGGCTAAAGGCACACACGGGACTCCCGACCACTCACCACTCCAAGTCATCAGGGAACATGGAGGCAGCACGGAGCCAACTCGATGCCCAACGAACGGGAGTGCTTGGTCCACTCACCCCCCCGAGAGGCGGCAAAACATATGGCTGTGACATACCCCTAGCAGGTGTTGGCTGACCGGGACATTTGAAATCACAGATGAGTCATTCACTCTATGCCTCAAACAGTCCCTACTTGTTATTAAGGACGTTTTCCTTGTTCCACTGAGAAATATAGTTTTACACATATGCTCATAAGCTATGTCCTACAACTTACACGCTAACATACTGCAATTATTATGTACCCCTATTGACTAACAACACTAGTATACACATGTGCCAAGCTTTCAACAAAGCACAACCTCTACACACATTTTCTAGGGCTATGTATAAGAACAACGTTCAGCCTGCATAACACTCCATAGCCTCAATAGACTTAGCATGCTCCTACCTTCCTGTATTAACCCATGCAACTAGGCAAAATTAATATGACACACAACTGTTTCTCTATGTCTATGTCTTTAATTTGCTATTCCTACTAAGTTTACGATATTATCTTGTCTATATAACTACTTTAAAAAAAAAAAAAAGTGCAATGTCGTTAATGCCATGTGATTAAGAATGTATGCAAACTCGACTGTACCAGCTATTGTGGCAGTACAAATTCGCTTGTTACCCTCATGCACGAACAAAAATAAAGAATTATAAAAAAAAAAAACACACTTACAATTTTCAGAAGCTGTAGATCAGCCCCAAATGGTAGCGTCTGGGCGGTTTAATCACCACCTATGGATATGGTGGTCCTGTAGGGCCTTGGAAGATGTTGTATCTGGATCTGATCACAGTAGCAATTGTGTGCATCTCCAAACTTGAAAGCAGTGGGTCACCGTTGTAGATTTGTAGAATTGACAAAATGACTACTTGAAATCACTAAACTCATGTTGTTTGAAGTAAGCATTTAATGTGACCACAGAATTTGGGATGTGTCCTACTATCCACTGCAGGGGGAAGAAAAAAAGGGTAAATATACACATTTTGATGCACAAAAACCTACACATTTACTTTCTTGCATACACATACTTTTTTTTTTGTGTGTGTGACTATTATTTCATTATTTATAAAGCGCCATCACATTCTGGGTGGACTTACAGACATGTAATTGTAACCAGACAACTGGACGTACAGGAACAGAGAGGTGGAGGGCCCTGCTCAATGAGCTTACATTCTAGAGATGAGATACAGCTGGGATTATGGTGCTCTTCCTGCAGCTCCCATCTGCATCTGGTAGTGATGCCTGAGCCAGAGTAACGTTACATCGGTTTCCGGCATCATAACCGTGGATGCAAGGAAGCTATGCATTAAGAGTTTAGTGATAACAGCTCCCTCTGCACTATGCCCCTTCTAAACAGTGGAATAGGCTATGGGGGGTGTGGTGGTTAGGGTGAGGAGGGCACACAGGGCAAGCCACTAGGCACCCTCCTGATATCAGACTCTCCGGCATTGGAGTTTCTGACGGGTCAGTCCGCCCCTTCCAAAGGACCTGGGTATCAATAATTGCTAAGTTAGAGACTAACCACTTTATTATAATAAGTTATGGTGCCTGAACTACCCTGGCACTGTCCCTCGTTTTAGTGTTCAACTATATTCTAGCAGTTTAAGAATGAGTGAGAGAGGGAACCTGGATTTCCATGGCCCTGCCCCCCCCCCACCACCGATATGGCTAAGGCAGAGATTACACACTTTCTTCCAGCCATGTTGATGCACACTAGAATGAGACCTGTAATAGGCTGAAAACTGTCAACTGACACTCTCAACCAATCACAGCCGCCCATTGCAAATGCTTCTGCCTTAGCAGCGTAGGGGGAATGAACTACTGAGATCTCTCGGATAACATTGACACATTAAAATTGGTTTAACACTAAAAGGAAGGATGATGTTCATGTAGACACTATAGCCAATTCATTGAGATGAAGCAGTTACCGTGCTTACATTGTCCCTTTAATATCATTGTGTGCAGGGCCGGCCTTAGGGGTGTGCGAGTTGTGCGGCCGCACAGGGCGCCATGGAGCAGGGGACCTCCTGACAGTCAACACAGCTCACACATTGCCCGCTACCCGGGTGGAGGATTTCATTATTCTCCACCCGGGATTTAAAAAAAACAAAAACATGGGGGCGGGGCTAGAAGTGCCGGGTAATTGCTGCATGGGAAGCAGCAAGGAGTCCCTGATTCCCCAACAACCAAAATCCAGGAGCTGCACTACTTCCCCCTCCATAATGAACAGAGGTAACTATATGTGATTGTCTGCTTATGTGTGTGTGTGTGGCTGCCTGCCTGTGTGTGTGTGTGTGTGTGAGTGACTGCCTGTGTGTGTGGCTCTCTGCCTGCGTGTGTGTGTGTGTGGCTGTCTGCATGTGTGTGTGTGGCTGTCTGCATGTGTGTGTGTGGCTGTCTGCATGTAACGGTGTGTGACACTGTATGTGTGGCTGTATGTACGTGACTGTCCATCTGTACCTGTGTGTGTTTGTAATTGCCTATAACTGTGTGTGACATTGTATGTCTGGCTGTATGTACGTGACTGTCCATCTGTACCTGTGTGTGTTTGTAATTGTGTATGACTGTCTGCCTCTGTGTGTTTGTGAGTGCCTGCGTGTGTGTGTGAGTGACTGCCTGCGTGTGTGTGTGAGTGACTGCCTGCTTGTGTGTGTGGCTGTCTGCCTGCCTGTGTGTGTGGCTGTCTGCCTGCTTGTGTGTGTGTGTGTGTGTGTGTGGCTGTCTGCCTGCCTGTGTGTGTGTGTGTGTGTGGCTGTCTGCATGTAACGGTGTATGACACTGTATGTGTGGCTGTATGTACGTGACTGTCCATCTGTACCTGTGTGTGTTTGTAATTGTCTGCCTGTAACTGTGTGTGTGAATGTCTGCCTGCAACTCTGTGTGTGTAATAAATATTTATTTTTAAATCATTATTAATTTAATAAATCCCCTATACAATCACTACAATTCTACACATAGATGACAGGGGAGAGGGGGGCACTGCGCAAATGTTTTGCATGTGGCGCCTAAAGGCCTAAGGCCAGCCCTGATTGTGTGAAGTATGCTGGGTGTGGCTCATTTTTGTATAGATTAAGTAGAAGGGTTCTTAATTTGTGTCACTGTACTAATTTCATAAGTAACATGAAAGAGCTCTCCAGCCTCTTTGCTATATCCCTGAATGACAGAATTTTAACTTTTTCTTCCATCCAAGAATCAAAACTTAAAATTAAAGTTTAATGTCATTTGAGGTATTGATTTGAAGTGAAGCACTGCAAATTGCACGTTTTCTCACTTTAAATGATGCAGTTGGGAACATTCAAGTAAAATCTTAAAATCAATGGTCAAGAGAACAAATTGATACATTATACAAAAAAAAAAAAAATCAGAAAAAGTTCCAACAACATACAGTATTAGATGGTATTGATTTTCTGCCTGGAAACAATGCCAAACTCACCCAGCAGATTTAATTGACTTTTGAGCAGTAGATATTGCTTAACATGGGTAAAGCTCTAACTTCTATCCCCCATAGAAGACTGATCAACATGTTGTCATGTTTTGGATCATACGGTGACAATGTAATTTTTTTGACAAGACATTGGTTAAAGAATAGCTTTTTGTGCACTAAGGTCTGCAGAGCTGTTTATCAATAATATGTAAAGTTATATGTAAAAGAGAATTTAAATACTAATAGAATTGAACCCCGTTTGGTTTCAGTTAATCTCATTTTGAGTTTGGTGGTCTATACATAAGACTAGCTGTGGAATGGCATATAAATGCCACAGATGAACCATTTTAGTTCACTTAATGTCAATTTAAGGTATATATGCATAGCAAAAGATTATAGAAATGAGGATTAAAAAGGATGGAAGTAAAGAGATACAAGGGTGCGAAAAAACTTGAGGTGGGGAAAATACAATTTGGAAAAGATACTTAAAAACCAGGAAGAAAAAAAGAAGGTGTAAGTGTTAAGGTAAAGGGATCCTGGTTTCAATTTGCCATGGTTTTGCGAGACGTACATCTGTTTTACATACCAGTACATGAAAGCTACCCCTTAACAGGGCCGCCATCAGGGGTACAGCCAACACACCCCAATTGTCGGTTTCTGCACACTACAACCGGCTTGCTACTACTGGTATAACTTAATCCTTAATACAAATTTATAGTGCCCCTGCTGTGTAGTATAGTGAAGAGAGGCTCAGGAGAAGTTTCACCCCCAGCAGTATCATCTCGCGAGCGGATAGAACGTTGCCACGGGTTGCCATGGCAATGCTACAATGCAGCACATATTGTGGGTCTGCAAAAGAGGGAGAAAACATGTTGCCGTATAATTTAAGGAGTAAATGCCTCTAGTAGCTGTCTGTTTAGCTGAAGTTTCATATCTTTAGCACAGGGGTAGGCAACCTTTTAGCAGCACTGTGCCGATATAGGATTGTGATGTCCCGTAGCGTGCCGGTCCTATTTTTTTTTTTTTAATTGAGGTGTGTATGCAGCTGTATTCTGCTTGTTATTTTTACTGTAATTGCTTTGTATCGTTGTATTTGTGCGTATATGAGCTATTATATTGTATATGTTCATGAGTAGTTTGTGGTATCGTGTATGATACATATGAATGTGGGCTGTGTATGGGGGTTGCTTATGGAATTGTGTCTGTGGATGGTTATGTCACATTGTGTGTTTGGTAGTGTGTGGGGGCTGTTTGGGGTATTGCATGTGAGAGGCTGCATGTGGGGTTGTGTGCATGTATGTGGATTGTTAGTGGTGTTGCGTTTGTGCGGATTGTGTGTGGGCTGTCCGTATTATTTGTATGAGGGGAGGGTTATTCTGCATTTCTGTGTACATCTAGCAGTGTGGGTGGCTTCCCTGGGTTCCAGTGGGAACCAGGCCAGCCAGGTACCAGTGGCGGATCCAGAGCCTGATCTCGGGAGGGGCACTTGTAGATTATTTAATTAAATAATCCAGGCACAATAACCACTACAGCTCAGTGTAGTAGTTATGGTGTCAGTAGTGCCAGGATTCCACCCCAGAGTAAGTAGTCATACCGTTTAAGAACAGTTTGACAATTTACCTGGGGTCTGCTGGGGTATAGGAGCAGTGGTGTGTGTTAAGGGTGAAGTGTGTGAGTGCGGCAGTGTATGTCAGGGTTGTAGTGTGTGTGTTAGGGGGCAGTGTATGTATGGGGGCACTGTATGTTTTTTTTTGGGGCAGTGTGAGAATGGGGGACAGTGTGTGTGTATGGGGACAGTGTGTGTATGGGG